>CANTUQ010000053.1:1317500-2517500 GCA_947683425.1 Excoecaria cochinchinensis | reverse complement strand
TTCTCTCTCTAGCCATAGGGAATTTACAGCTGCTTCTCTATCACCAATTATTGGTTTTGTTGCTTCTTGTCTGGTGTGGATTATGCATTGGAGGTGTTTGCCATTGGATATTGCAGTTTGCGACAATCTGGTGCGAAAAAAAATCAACTAATTAACAAAACTCAATAGGTGATTTTTCTAACTATTAGATAGCTTATGTAATTTCATGGCAAAATTTTTATTAGTTTGGTTAAAAAATTTTAAATTCTACTTATGTATGTAACCATCTAAATTCTAACATGCCTAGCATAAACAACTACTCCGAAAATATTTACAAATTAAATATAAATAATAAAATACAATAAAATAATATATAAATTTAAAATCAAAAAATAAATCAACCAAAATTGGCAAAAAAATATTTAAAAACAAATAAAATATAGGTGAAAAACATATTATATATGTTCAATGTTTAAGATTGTACATCAATATACCAATAAGGCAAACCTGTTTTTAAATAAAATTATAATTTAGTTAATAGCATTTTAATATATCCTTAGTTTTAAATAACAACCAATTCATTTTTTTTTTTAATAAACCAACATTAAATGTTGATAGAAAATGCCAGTTCATAAAAATAAATTAGAAAATATGATCCAATTAAATAACTTAAAAATTTCATTATTAATGATGATGATGATAAATAAATAAATAAAAGCAGCTTTTCAACATGATGGGTGGAGGAAAGCTATGCTTGATGAACTTGGTGCTTTACATCAAAATTAAATGTGGACTTTAGCTCCTAGAAAGTCACATGTGAATATTGTTGGGTCAAAGTGGGTCTTTAAAACTAAATTAAAGGCTGATGGCACACTTGATAGGCTCAAGGCTAGACTCGTTGCTAAAGGGTATCACCAAGTTGATGGTATCAATTATCTCAAAATCTTTTCTCTTGTTATAAAACTAGGTACTATTCACTTAGTTCTTAGTTTAGCTATGGTTCGATGATGGGATATTAGACAACTTGATGTTAAAAATGCCTTCCTTCATGGTTGCATAAGTGAAGATATTTATATGGAGCAACCACCGGGTATGTCTGATCCGTAATTTCCTTCCCTTGTTTGTAAACTTCAACAAGCTCTTTATGGTCTTAAATAAGCACAAAGAGCTTGGTTTGATCATTTTAGTGCGTTTTCTGCTCAAACATGGTTTCTTTTGTAGTATTGCTAATCCTTCTTTATTTATTTTGCACTCTTCACATGGTACATTGGTCTTGCTTCTTTATGTTGATGATATGTTGTTGACAAGATATAATTTGAAGTTACTTGCTGATTTTATCACCATTTTATATTCTGAATTTGTAATGAAAGATCTTGGACCCGTCCATCATTTTCTTGGTATAGAAGCTCAACTACCTGCCAATACTCTACATCTTTCCTAGGCTTATTATGCTTGCACTATTCTTGAAAAAGCTTAATGATAACACTCCCTTTTCTGATCCAACTTGTTATCGTAGCATTGTTGGTGCTTTGCAATATTTAGCTCTTGCAAGATCTAATATTTCCTTTAGTGTTAACTATATTTCTCATTATATGTAATCACCAACTATTGCTAGTATAAAAATGGTTTGACGTATTTTAAGACAGGTTAAAGGTTCCATTATTTTGGATTTGCATTTAACTGGAGATACTACACTTAATCTTTGTGCTTTTTCTGATGTAGATTGGATGGGTTGTCCTATTACTTTATGGTCGACCACGAGTTTTTGCACCTTTTTGGGTTGTAATATCATCTTTTGGTGTATTAATAAATAGCCAACCATTTCACGCTCAAGTACAGAAGCTTAATATCATGCTATAGTTAATACAACAACCGAGTTGACATGGCTCACTTTTCTCTTATGTGATCTTCAAGTTCCTCAATCCCTTCCATGATTCTCTTTTGTGATAATTTGAGTCCTTTACACATGAGTATTAATACAGTCTTTCATACTCGTAGCAAACATATTGAACTAGACTACCATTTTGTTCTTGAGAGAGTTTTAATGGGGATCCTTATTACTCGGCATGTCTCTTTTACCTAGCTTGCGGACATTTTCACAAAGCAATTATGTAAGGCTACCGTACTTCATTTCTGCAACAAATTGTGCATCCAACCTCAATACATTTTGAGGGAGAGTGTCAGCTTGAATCAAACTAGAGTAATAAGGAAAGGAGAGATAAGGTTGATAAGAGTAATAAGGGAAGCTGATCAAGTCATACTTATCATTCCTAATATAAAGGATCATAAGAGTAAGTTAAGATGTTTAATTGATACTCAATCATGGCGAAATGGTAAGTCATGATATCTCTATCATTCAAGAAAAATAATAGCACAAAAATAGGAATTGTTTGATTTGCAATATTATCTTTCCATTCTCCTGTTTTGCATTTTCCTGTAACAATTGCTTATAAATTGTATAACTCTTGAACTCTCTTTTCACGTGAATAAGAGTACATTATTTCCATCAAATCTTGTTTACTTTCAGTTTTTCTTTAGCAATATATTATCCTACTGTACAACCATAAGCCTTGCAACAATTAAAAGAATAATATCTATTTGAGATTGCATAAATCATATGAATACTGAAAAGTATAAAGAAATAATAACAATATCTAGATATCACAATCTAATAAACTGAAATTTTGATTATTTTTTTGACTATGAAAGAAATCTAGCTACTCATGTTCATTAACAGAGCTTTAGAGAAAAAGATAGCCTTTAAATAATAAAGAACACTGAGGCTCTTAATGTCTAAGATAAATGATCATCATATTATTCAACCCTAAAGACAATCCCAATTAAAATAGAAAAGTTAACGTAAAAAGTAGACTTGGCAAATGGATCGGGTCGGATGGATTTGGGTCACTTCGAGTTAGTTTTTTTTTTTAATTCGAATTTTCGGGTCATCAATTTTTTGGATCACTTTTGGATCGGATCACTTATTTTTTTGAGCGGGTTCAAATCGGGTCTCGAATCACAATTATGACTAAAAAAATCAAACCGAAGATCGAATCGGTCTAAAAATGGAATCGAACCAAAAATAATTTAATGTATTCTCTGTTCGATTTTGAAATAAAAATTTAATTATATCAATTTGATTTTCAATATTAAAAAACTACTAAAATCGAATCGGCTGAACTATTAGTAAAATTATGTTATTTTGATGTCGAATCTTAGAAGTTGACGGCAATAGAGATAAAGTGAGACAAAATTTTGCCATATGTACTTTATTAAAAATTTAATATATATAGAGAGAGAGAGAGAAATAAAGAGGGATACATATTATATGTGCCATGCGCTGATACATATATTATACCGAAGAAATGTTAATTTAATGTGCCATGCGCTGATACATATGTTATATGTTACATGCCATCGATAAAAAAATAAAAAATAAATATAAATTAGTTTTTGTCAAATGGTGTGTATCTTATAGAGCACTCAACTATCTTCTTTAGAATTTATTCAATTTTTTTAAGAGCAACTGTGACCTTTCTTCTGTCCCTGCATGTGAGAGTTATCTTTCAAAAGAAAAATGTGAGAGTTTTTCTTATTGACTTATTCAAGAATTATCATCACGTGTAGGTTCTTGAATCTTGAGTTTTGGCAAATATAAGTATATATATGTATATTTTTCTTTTTAATATATATATATATATATATAATTTCTTGAGAAATTTTTATTATCATGTAATTATTGAGTCAGTGAGTCAATTTATATTTTAAAAAGAAAAAAGCATTGGTTTGTGTGGACGGTAGGCAATCTCCCCTAAAGTAAATAAGATATATATTTTTTTTAATATATCACATATCACTGTCAGATTAATGTAACTACATTAATTGAAAATAATCCTATATTACGATGAAATATTAATCCTACATTAATAAATTTTAAGAATTTCCAAGAGAGTAATATGGCCGGCAATTCCTATTTCTATTCAAAATCCACGAAATGTTTTTTTTTTTTTTTCAATTTCTATTTAAAATCCCAATTTTTGGTCTGAGCCAGCGAGAGTTTCCTCCAAATGCTTGATATTATTTTTTTTAAAGCTTCTAGAAACTCCATTGGATAAATAATATATATGTATTCTATTATTTGGAGGTGCAACCTTTTGTATTAAAAAATACTTATTCCGTTATCTTTTATTTTTTATTTTTGAATAAAATTTAAATTTTATTTATTTGTCATTTTTAAACTTACAATACAATTTAATATTTTTTTTAATTTAATTTTTTTTTCAATTCAAGTTTACTAATTAAATTTAAATTTTTACATTAAATCACTCAATTTTATTTTAAATTTAAATTTAATTAATATTTTTTAATTTTATTAAAAATAACAAAAGTAACAAATAATAAAAAACGGATGAGTATCAAAAAAGGTCAATACTCCATGCTGTTTAAAATCAGACTAGGGTATATTCACGGATTTTCAAAGTTGTCACAAAATGATGTCGTTTTGGATCATTAAAATCAGCAAATAAGAGTACCGTTTTTCTTAAAAAAAAATGTTAAAGTGCTATGAGTCCCGTTCTGACAAAAAATGCAACTTTTTTTTCTGTTTTTTGACATACAAAAAATTTAATTTCTAACACCAAATTTCAATTTATTTTTTCTAAATTCATCCAAATTTTAAAAAAACCCCGAGTTAGTAGGTTAGGATTAAAAGGCAATATATAAGAAGGAAAAGACAGTGTGCCCAAACCGCAGTATAAGTAGCTAGCAGAGGTAAGAAAAATTAGCCAAATTCAAAGAGAATGACGAAGCAAGGAATGGTGGGTAGAAGTAGCACAGACTCGCACAATCATAATCCACGGCCGTCTTCCGTTATTTATGCTTCCTTTTTGTACTTTAATTTCAGTTCTTCAATTTAATGCCTATTACTTTTCCTATTTCTCGCTCATTACAACTACTTATAGCCGCATAATTCTGCAACCATGACAAGATTTAATGATAATTAAATTACACTAGCCAGGAAAGAAACTGCAAAATAATCCTTCATATTTTTTGCAATAGAAAATTTCGAGTCAGGCGAACCGATCGAATCGACTAAATCCTTTTTCAAGTTACTTTTAGTGAAGATGATGTGTTGATTTTATTAGAAAATAATTTTAACTAAGCCTTCCATTTAAGTCTCCAAGCCTATGAATTTAATTAATTAAGAAAAACTTAGCCTAGAGAGAAAAAAGTAGAAGCAAAAATTCTATAAAAAACCCAATTAATCGCTCCTCTACTTAAAACACCCTTGGACACTCTTATGCAGCATAGATTCTAGTTCGTAATAGGAAAATGAACTCTTCGTGTTCATAATTAGAAAAGGAAAAAAAAAAAGTTTTAAAAATCGGACCGGTCGCTCGAACCGTTTTAATCAAAAATCGACAGCTAGTTCGGTTCTAAAAACATATAAAAACGGAAAGAGATAAAAATCGGATTGAGCCGGAAAAAACCGGCGAATCGTTGAACGGGAAGAATCTGATTTTGTCCCAAAACACTAAAAACGGTACCGAATTCAAGCTTAGGCCATTAGGGCAGATTTCTCATTTCTTCTTCTTCATTCACTCTCGTTTTCTTCAGTCACTGTGCTCACTGCACAATCTGAGAAAGAGATAGCCACCACACGGTGACCGCACCACTACCGCTTCTCTTGCCAGTGTCTACCCATTCTGGTAATTTTTGTTGCTTATCTATTATTTATCTCGTTTGGTTAATTTTCCTTTTATCTCGTTTTTCTTGCTGTCCACGATTGTTTCTTCCAATTTCTATGGTTACAGGTTTCTTTAGCGACGCACACTCTTTCTTCTTGGATATTTTGGTCAGTTCATTACTTTCCTATCTAGTTTTTCTGTTTGGTTGCCGAGAAAATAGACGAAAAGAGAAATTAAAATGTATTTTTTTTAAGTCTCTACTTTTATGATAAATTGAAGTGATAATGGACATGTAGAAAAACTATTATTGTCTGCCACAAAAGCGAGAAACTTATAGCTACAAATTTGTGCATTATTGAATTGGGTTTAGGGCTTTTGATGCTATTTGTTAAACCCTCTTTAATTTTTTTTACAGATTTTTATTTTTTATTTTATTTACCTTGGATAGTTTTCACTAAATTCATGCCCATACCTAACCATTCAATTTTATGCCAAACCATAATTTGTATACTTTTCTCTCCATAGATTTATCAGCTACCTATTGCATTTTGTTTGTTTGCAGCGCTTGAGACCTTTCAGAATTGATTTGATTAATATATTAGTTTGCAAGAACAAGACCTGTCAAATATAGCTCAAGCCCAAAAACCCCGCCCAATCCGCCCAACAAAATAGATTCAAAACCCCGCCCAATTAAAAAGATGCCAATTTAAACCCGTCCAAATCGCACCCATTTAAAACTGAACCCGTTTGAGACATTTTGCAAAGCCCAACGGGCCTCAACTGCAGTATTTGACAAAAATAATTTTTTTCTTTCTCTTTTATTTTTCTGAGTTCTTTTTCTTCTTCACTCTTCCCCTGGGTGAATAGTGCACTCGGAGTAAAAATTACTCCCGAAAATGAAAAATATTTTATTTGACCATCGGAAAATACTAATTACGGTGAGTCCAGTGGTAAAATTTGGAGTAAAAATGAATTTAAATAGATCTCCAAAAGTCAAAAATAAGAAAAAATTCTGGGCCGTATTAAGGGACGCTGGTTTGACTAAGGTTTGACCGGCCCTCTAAAAATAGTAAGTAACTTCCAAAAATTATTTTAAGGGTATAGACAAGTTTAGAATAATATTTAGAAACTTTTGACAGTAAAAAATTAAATTTACGGTAACAGTGAAAACTATCAAATCGGACCGGTTAGAGTGAACCAATCCCGAAAATGGACTTTGATTGAGCTGAAATTTTTTGTGGAGGCTTAATTTATTATTTTGAGAATTATGGAATTGATTTTGAGCTCGTATATAAGCAAACACATTATCAAATGGGTGTCGACCCACATCTCGGTCCATTTGGGTGTCTACCCGATCCGTTTGAGTCATCCGATCCATTTGAGTCAATATTTTTTATAGTCGTCGTTTTAATATCCCGTTATTATATTTAGAATTATTTTTCGTTAAAAAATGTATCAAATGGGTCGACCCACATCTCGGCCCATTTGGGCCTCCATCGGGTCCGTTTGGGCTATACAACCTATTTGACCTAATATTTTTTAATAGTAGTCATTTTAACATTTTGTTAATATATTTAAAATTATTTTTCTTTAAAAAAGTGTTAAATGGATTGATCCACATCTCGGCCCATTTGGGCCACCATTTGACCTATTTATGCCAATATTAGTAGTTTTTTTTTACATCTCGTTATTATAACGATAATTATTTTCATTAAAAAATTGGTCAAATTTTTAGCTCATGAGTTGATCCAACCCGCCCAACCTATTTGGGCATTTGACCCATTTATGACCCATACTTCATTTAGGCCAACATTTTTATGGTAGTTATTTTAGTATCTGTTATTGTATCGAGAATTATTTTTCGTTAAAAAAATGTGTCAAATGGGCCGACTTACAAATCGGTCCAGTTGGGCCTCCATTCGACTCATTTGGGTCACCCGATCCATTTTGGCCCGTTTGGACCATCACTTGACCCATTTAAGCCAATATTAGTAGTTTTTTTTATATTCCGTTATTATATCGAGAATTATTTTTATTAAAAAAATTGATCAAATTTTTAGCCTATGGGTCCAACCCGCCCAACCCATTTGAGTATTTGACCCATTTATGACTCATACTTTTTAGCCCATTTGTGACCCGTCCATTTATGACCCGCTCATTTATAACCCAATCCAACCCCGCCCAATTTGCCACCTCTAGCAAGAACGGAACCTAATACAAATTATTGAAAAAAAAAACAGAAGCAGATACATGAACAATAATTGTAGCTGAGTTGTAGTTAAGTTAATACCATGCTGCACATTTGAAAAGAAACTGTGATAGTGTCTATAATGGTATCAAAGGAGGATTCCAATGTCACAGTTATACATTATAACGATATTTTTTATTCACTATGTCAAATGAATTTATTTGTTTTGAATGAAAATTAAACTTTCATTAATATAATAAAAAATACATCTGGAAAGTACAGATAAACTTATAAAAGTTAAAAGTACATAAGATGTATGAAATAAATGAAGTTAGTGAATTATATCTCTGAACTTCATCGACAAAAACAGTGGATAATGGTAACATGCGGTGCGCAATCTGGCTATCAGCGGGAAACTCCGTCCATCTGTTGTTCAAAAGAAAACTTCCATAAAAGAAAATTATCAAACTTTCATAACGGAAGACAATCCAACTTCCATGAAAGAAGACCACAACCTCCAAATTTGGAGAACAAACTTTCATAATAAAAATTTAAATTGCATTCAATTTTAATTAAAAAACTAAATCTAAATAAAAATTTCAGATTTGATAAAAAAACAAACTCGAAAATAAAAACACAGAAAATTTAGATCTGAACTTATAAAAACAAAAAAAAATACAAAAAAAATAAAAACTAAATCAGATCTATACAGATTTGTATTTATTGAAACCAAAAATACAGAAACAAAACACAAATGATTTCAGATCTAACACAATAATCCAAAAACGAAAGAAAAACACAAAAAAACCAAATCTGAATTTATTAAAACAAATAACACACTCAAAAACACAAAAAAAAAAAAACAACGAATAAAATTAAAAATTCAGATTTGTGCTGATCTGAAAATTATTATAGAAAAAAGATAGAAGAAAAGAGATAAGAGGTTGCCGCCAGAAAATGAAGTGACGGCAGCCCCAAAATTAGGTTAACAATTTGGCGGTTATGGAACACAGAGAGAGAAAGAGAAAGAGAGAGTTTTTATGTTAGTGTTTGTCCTCAAATGAATTTATTTAAATATTTGTTTTTGATATTATGTGAACTTATTTAAATATTTGCTATTTATATTTGAATAATTTATTTGATTTTTATATTTGCAAATTTTATTAAATTTAAAATTACTATTTTCATATTTATTTTTGATAATTAATAGATTGTTTAAATGTGTTTTTTTTATATCCCATATTTTTAATTTTTTTTATAAATAATTATATTTAAGAAAAAAAATAAAAATTTCGAATTAATCCGATTCAAGCAGTTGACTCATGACTCACTTGGTAGGCCGGATTAATGTCCGGTCCGATTTTAAAAATATTGCAAAAAAACCCAATTAAAATAGGATTGGAAAAAATACATGCACTTGCAACTGCCATTTTCCACGGCCTTGAATCTCTTTCCATGGCTGTGGAAGGCTGAATCACGCTTCACCCATATATACGCAATAGCCCACGGCCGTGGAGTGATTATCCATGCCCATGAACCATGTTACATGAGTTTTGAAAATTGCAGCGTGTTTACATGAATGGGTATAGCACACGGCTGTGGAATGATAACCCACGGCCATGGACTACTTTATGCTTTGGTTTTATAAATTATTTTTATCGTTTAAACCTTTAATGGATCCGATTATTTCAGATTCTTTCGGATTTCTATTCTCATGACAAGAACGATCATCATTAAGTATCATTTGAACTAGAGAACCCTAAAATTAGTGTGTGTAGACTTGCTCCTATGCAATCAAGAGGTCGAAAAAATTGAAAAAAAAAATTGGTCATTCACAACCACTGATCAAGAATTTTTCGAAAAGTTAAAAATTGGCAATCCTTTTTAAAAATTGAATGGATTCGGCCTCATACACATTTCTCATTCTCCTCTTTGATATCGGTTGCCATTTTTCATTTTTGATCTCACATCATATATTATAGAATAATGATTATGGGCCAGTATGGCAAAAGTGAGAGAAATCTCATCCCTCTCATTCCTATTTTTGCCCTCATCAATTCAAATCATAGGAGTGATAATTTGAATAAAAATAGAATTTCTTATTTATTGTTTTGAGCGTGTGATTAAAACAAATAACTTTTTGCTCACCACTAGTTTGGAGCTTAAATAAAGTATATACTGACGGTGTGGATGAAAATTTGTTTTTGCAATATTTTGATATATAAGTTAATTAATTGCATTGTTTAGAGTTCTGCAATTTTTTTCATTACTTCCTGATGTGAAATTTTTAATAATTTCTTTCATAAATATCAAAAATGTTTTTAATCTTATACAATTTTAATTGTGGATGTATTTTGCATTTGTTACTATTGTTAATCAGGAACCAAATATGGCAAAAGTAAAAGTTCTTAATGTATAATTCTTTTAGTTCGGAAACTAAAAAAAAAAAAAGGTGAAAATTCAGATATTACCACTAAAACACAATAATAAGATTAAATAATAAACTATTATGTAACTTGAAGGCAAGATCCAACTTATGGGATATGGCATGGCCTTCAATATTGTTAAATGCCTAATGTTGCATATTTTAGCATGTTTTTCATCACTTTATTGCACTTTATTTTGGCTCAAATTAGTATTTTTTACTTGTTTTGTGATTTTGGTCATTGTAGGGTCAAAATGATGAAAAGAAAGTAAATTGAAGCTAAATGGAATAAATTTGGAACAGACATGAAAGTGCAAAGAATTCTGAAGTGAAAAGCTGATCTTGGGCTTAGCCTTGCCCAAGGCTAAGAGGCAAGGGTAAGGAGTTGCCTTGCCCAAGGCTAAGGGGCCAGACGCGACAGCAGATGCAGATTTAGGGTTTTTAACTTAAAAGCTGACATAGCCGTCAGCTGGTTTTCATCAGATATTTAGGGATAATTAAGCTGTAATTAAGGGGATAATAGGTAGTATTTTTAGGAAGATTAAATTGCTTTTAATATTTTTATTTTATTTTCCAAGTTTGGATAGGAACAAACTACTTACCTAAATTTTCTAGGTTTTATTTTATAAGAGAAAGAGAGAAAAACGTGAAGAGGAAGCTTTGGTAGCCGCCGCAGCCTCTGTTCTTCCATTTCTGCGTTAGGAATTTGTTTAGTTTTATTTTATTTTTGTTCTTGGCCATGATTGGCTAAATTTTCTTTTAGTTAAAGGTTTAATTCAAAGCCAGGATTCTTTATTACTGTGAGATTGTTCTTGCTTAATCTTCTCTTTAATTCATATGATGTCATATTATTTACTGTGGCTTAGAAAAACTATATCTCGATTGTTATTTATTATTTGCACAATAAAGGCCTGTTGTTCAATTAATCAAATAGCATATAACTAATTGAGATTGTCAAATCCGTAATTGTTTGATAAAATCAATAACAAGTGGTAATCAGTGTAGCTTCCTCACAAGGGCTATTACATTGAGTAAATGCATGATTTGGTATAAATCGGTCTCGCGTGAGGTCGGTTGGCTTAGGTCAGGTCTTTCTATTTCTTAATGCTGTCAATAAATTAAATTCTTCCGCGTGTTAAGGGTTATTTATTGATTAGGAATTAATTACAGTCTTACTTGATTAATTCATTAATACGGAAAGATTAGGTCGGGAGCGCGAAGCCGACGACTATAACTGATTCATTGCATGATTTTAGAGTATCTTTTCGTCCATGATCAGTAAATTGAATCATGTGCTGCAAATGCCTTTAACTGGAGTTTTTAATCTTTTATTTTATTTTTTGTTTATCTTTCTGCATTTTATTTGTTATTATTTTAATTCTGTGTTTTCATTCTTAATTTACAAAACCCCCCATTTTATTTTTATTGTTTATTTCTAGTTATTTAAAGAATTAAAACTCGACCAATCCCTGTGGATTCAACCCTTCTCATCGCTATTTACAAGTTAAATTCAGTTAAGAGTAGGAATTTTATTTTTTGGTGGTTTCGACACCCATCAAATTTTGGCGCCATTGCTGGGGATTGGTGTCTGTTAGTTTTAATTTTTTTTTAACTGAATAAATGTATTCTCTTGATTTTATTATCCAGACTTTGGCTGCAAGAATTAAGCAACGGGATGGAGCTTATTACCATGAGGATTATTACGAACCGGAATGATTTTCAGGTCCACGACAACGGAGTTATGATCCATATGCGCAAACTGAAAATTCATGGTGGACGGGCCAATCAGACTTCAGTTATGGAGCAAGGCATCAATATTCACCACAGCCCTCTTAACCAGGTCCTAAACAAGGTAGGAGTCTTGAAGATATTGTTCATTCTTTAACCATTAATATGCAAGATCTTCAGCAGCATGTAAAAGAATCAGATTCAAGGTTTCAGAATTTGGAGAGACAAATGAGCCAAATTGCACAATCTTTGAGTAGAATAGAGTCTCAAGGACGTTTGCCCTCACAAACTATAGAAAATCTGATGCAAAATGATGTGAGTGCAATCACCTTGAGAAGTGAAAACGAGCTGGAACAGCCCATGCCAAGTGAAAGTGGCCAGAATAATGAGGAAGAAACTGAAAAAGAGATGACAATTGTGAAAGATGAACAACCCAAGGAGGACATTTCAGAACAGCTCCCCAATTTTATCATTCAACCCCCTTTTCCAGAAAGACTTGTAAAATCTAAGAAGAAAAAGGAAGAGAATGATATTTTTGAGATTTTTCGCAAAATTGAGGTAAATATTCCTTTACTTGATGCAATTAATCGAATGCCTCAATATGCTAAATTTCTTAAGAATTTGTATGCTAATAAGAAAAAGCTAGTTGGTAATGAAAGAGTGAGTATGGGAGAAAACGTCTCTGCAATGATTCAAAGAAAATTGCCTTCAAAATGTAAAGACCAAGGTATGTTTGCCATTCCTTGTACTATAGGCAATGTTATCATAAAAAGAGTTATATGTGATTCAGAATCTTTAATAAATATTATGCCATTGTCTATTTGTTCTTCTTTGCATATTGGTTCATTAAAAGAGACAAATGTAGTGCTTCAACTTGCTAATAAATCTTTTGTTTACCCTGAAGCAGTACTAGAGAATATTTTGGTAAACATTGATGGATTAGTTTTTCCTGCTGATTTTTATGTGCTTGGCATGGAGGATGATAAATGCTCAAATTTTTTAGATATCTTGTTAGGGAGACCATTTCTAAGTACAGCCAAAGAAAAAATTGATGTGCATGAGGATACATTCACTATGGAGTTTGATGGAGAAATAGTTAAATTTCACATTTGTGATACTAACAAAAATTCCAGTGATTTGTTTAGTATTTTTAAAGTGGATGTTGCTGAATACTCAGTTAATGAATCTTTTAAATTGGGTGATAATTCTAACAATTTAAAATTTTCATTCTGTAGGGATTTCATTTTCGAAAATACTAACAATTTTGAGAAGAATTTGGTAATTAATACCAATCTGCAGGATGAGAAGAATGGAAGGATATTCAAATGGGATTTAAAACCAGATTGAAGAGGCCTAAAATTTGAAAACGTCTAGCCAAAGACGTTAAACAAAGGCGCTTCTGGGAGGCAACCCAATATTTAGTTTTTGTTTTCAAGATTAAAATGTTACTGTTTAGATTTACATTCTAGTATTTTATTTTATTTTACTGCCTTCTTCCACCTTTTTTTTCTGCTGATGGTTAACTTTGTTAACCCTTGCATAAACAGGTAGTGTTAAAAGCAATTAAACAACTTGAGATTGGTCGTGTTGGTTACTTTTTGGGCATATAGAATTTACCCATCCAGGGAATCTAATGTCAATTTTGTGAGAAATAAGTAGTTAATGGTGGTTTTAATGGAATTTTAAATGGGTCTTGATTTAATCTTTTGAAATGCAGGCTACGTTTATTTTATTTTGGGTTTAATACTTTTGTTGGGTTATTGAGTTTCAATTCTTGGGCTTTTATCCTCCTGTGGGTTTTAATCTTTAGTTTTAATTCAATTGTGTTAATTTATATTTTTACCCATTTGCTATTAGTTTGTGGTATGTGTAATTACTTTCATCTTTAACCCAATAGATTTACCAACTCCTTTTTAATTTTCACTGTTCAGACCAAAGCAGCTGCCCACCACCAATTGCCACCGATTAGCACCGATCCACCAACTCCAACGCCGCCGACCACTCAGATCACTGTCACCGTCGATCCCTCCACCAGGCCGTCGGCGCTCGACCAACAGCAACCAACAGCAACCACCGCGCGCTGATCACCATGCACCGCCGATGTCGAAGCTACCTCCTCTCGCCGTCGCGTAACCACCAACCGCCAATCGTGCGCGTCACCAGCCACTCACCGGCCCTACGCCACTCGAATCTCTCTCATCGCCCTCCATCGCGCGACCCACACAAGCCCCGATCTCTCCACCGGCGGTTCTCAACATCACGACTGTCCCACGGCTCCCCGTCGCAGCCCAGGCGCAACCACCAGCACCTCTCACCGCAGATCCAGCTCCCTTCACGCACGTTGCTCCGACCAGCCACCAGTGCTAGGCCCAAAATCAGGTTATGTGGTAATTTGAATTTTCGTTCTTCTTAGGATGTTTGGTTGTCTGTTAGTTTTTTATTCTGTGTTAAATGATGCTTATAGATTACCTTTCATTTACTAAGATTTTGATTGAATTAATGAGCAGTGATGCATGGGATTTGAAATTGGCAGTTAACTCAGTTCATGCTGATTTTGAATGTGCTAAAAAGGAACATAATCACTTTGCTTTTCTCTCATATGTTCATTTGGGGCATGTCTAGTGGTTTTGATTTAAAAAGAGTTTAGTTGGATCATTTGTTCATTGAAATGTCTAGCATTCCTGTGGAGTTGATAAGCAGAAATCTTCATGTGAATTTTCAAAATTTTGAAAAGCAGAATCAAGAGCCTATACGAAGAAATATCAAACACTGCCAAAACAGAACCTACTCCAACATCAAAACAGGGCAGTATTTTTTCCTCTTTCTTTATTTTTTGTTGCCCTTCACCCCACGTTTGTGTGAAATTCCACATTGGGGACAATGCGAGGAGAAAGTGTGGGGGAGGGGTTGAATTAGAAGTGCTGTGTGCTTATCTTGATTTTGGATGCTGTAATGTGGTCACTTTGATGTCATTTTTATTAATTATTGAGTGCAGCATTTTTGTTGGTTTTTGATGCGAAATGATGCTGTTTGAATGTTAATGAATTGAGCTAATTTTGGGTTACTCTTCATTGCTGACATTGAGATCAATTGGCTAGAGTCTTGTAAAGATTTGATGCATTTTGTGTTAATTTTGTTTTTATTTCAAAAAACAAAAAAAAAAATTGATTGATTTGAATGAATTGCACTCTGGTTTCAATGTTCCAATGTTGAATTCTTTTGAAATCCTGTTAAATTAGTCAATTTTGTGCAAACTCTAGATGCATCTGCATTTATAGAGTATTATTTTCAGGTAGCCACTTTGAGCAAATTTGCACATAAATCTTAGTTGGCATTTGACTTGGACCATTTTGGCTTGCTAATTTGATGTTTTGGCTGTGATTTCTGTAAAGAAAAAATGTGTGCATATAGAGGTTGGTTTGCCACCTTGATGGTAATTGGTTGCTGATTATTGTGAAAATCTTGAATTGTCCTGCTATTTCAGTGCTTATGCTTAGTCTTGTTTGTTTGGCTAATTCTATGCAAAAAAATTTTTGACATATCTATTTCTATCAAGTATTTTTGGGCCATCTTAAACAGAATTGTGCATAAGCTTTGGTTAAAAGTTTAATTTTGGAGTAATCTGATTTTTTCTAGGAATGTTTGGCTTAATTGGTGCATTAGGTTGTCATTTTCATAAGAATATTAAAGCTTGCCCACTTGTTCAGTGTTGCATCCATCTTGTTCTTAAATATTTGTTAAGTTTCATTCACAATTCTAGGGAAAAGTTTTTGTCTAAATCAATTTCAAAGATCATTTAGTTCTTGACTTATTAATTTGTTAGGCAAGTTTGAGTAGTGTCCACAATTATTTACCCATTTTACATACAATTTATGGTGATCTTTATTATTTTTTGAATTAGAAATATCAAGGTTCAAATTTTTAAGGTGAAATATAAAACTTATGCGTGTATTAAAATTGGATTCTTTGCATATTAGAGATTTGTTAAAACTATTTTGGACACTTGTTTGGTATTGTGTGTTGTTAGATTGAGGAACTTGGTTACCAGGAAAAGAAAAGAAAATAAAATAAAATAAATTTTACTCTGCTGTCCGCTAAAAAAAAAAAAGCGGTTAAGAGTAGAGCTAGTAGCCGCTTGAAACTGTGTGATCTGAGTAACCGGGTGTATGCGGGTCAGAACCGGGTACTCTCGCGTAAAAAGAATCTCTACATTTCTTGTAAGCATTTTAATCTTTTCTTTGACTGGAAAGACCGGGTGTATGCGGGTCAGAACCGGGTGCCCTTGTGTCCACTACAGTCTAAGAAAAAGAAAATGAAAAAAAAAAAGAAAAAGAAAGAAATTGTAATGAATTTCCTGGTTTTCCTTGTTCCTTGATCTATTGAAAAAATGAGAAATTAAAGTGTCTAATTTGGTTTGATAAGTTCTCTTTTATGCATTGATTTAATCTTGAATTGGGATATAAATTTTTGTGTGCTTAATGCTTATAAACCTTGTTGTCTCTAGTTTGAAAAGGTAGTTGAGAAACCTATATTTTGATATGACTTTGTGATAAATTATTTTGGACTTCTATTTCTATCTTGCTTTGCATTTTGATTTGTTTGGAACTTATGGGATTGGAATTTGACTTTTGGGTGAATGAACTTTTGAAAGGATTGTGATTGAGGTTTAATTTATGCTTGAGGACAAGCATTGGATAAGTGTGGGGGAATTTGTTAAATGCCTAATGTTGCATATTTTAGCATGTTTTTCATCACTTTATTGCACTTTATTTTGGCTCAAATTAGTATTTTTTACTTGTTTTGTGATTTTGGTCATTGTAGGGTCAAAATGATGAAAAGAAAGTAAATTGAAGCTAAATGGAATAAATTTGGAACAGACATGAAAGTGCAAAGAATTCTGAAGTGAAAAGCTGATCTTGGGCTTAGCCTTGCCCAAGGCTAAGAGGCAAGGGTAAGGAGTTGCCTTACCCAAGGCTAAGGGGCCAGACGCGACAGCAGATGCAGATTTAGGGTTTTTAACTTAAAAGTTGACCTAGCCGTCAGCTGGTTTTCATCAGATATTTAGGGATAATTAAGCTGTAATTAAGGGGATAATAGGCAGTATTTTTAGGAAGATTAAATTGCTTTTAATATTTTTATTTTATTTTCCAAGTTTGGATAGGAATAAACTACTTACTTAAATTTTCTAGGTTTTCTTTTATAAGAGAAAGAGAGAAAAACGTGAAGAGGAAGCTTTGGCAGCCGCCGCAGCCTCTGTTCTTCCATTTCTGTGTTAGGAATTTATTTAGTTTTATTTTATTTTTGTTCTTGGCCATGATTGGCTAAATTTTCTTTTAGTTAAAGGTTTAATTCAAAGCCAGGATTCTTTATTACTGTGAGATTGTTCTTACTTAATCTTCTCTTTAATTCATATGATGTTCATGTTATTTACTGTGACTTAGAGAAAATATATCTCGATTGTTATTTATTATTTGCACAATAAAGGCCTGTTGTTCAATTAATCAAATAGCATATAGCTAATTGAGATTGTCAAATCCGTAATTGTTTGATAAAATCAATAACAAGTGGTAATCAGTGTAGCTTCCTCACAAGGGCTATTACATTGAGTAAATGCATGATTTGGTCTAAATCGGTCTCGCGTGAGGTCGGTTGGCTTAGGTCAGGTCTTTCTATTTCTTAATGCTGTCAATAAATTAAATTCTTACGCGTGTTAAGGGTTATTTATTGATTAGGAATTAATTACAGTCTTACTTGATTAATTCATTAATACGGAAAGATTAGGTCAGGAGCGCGAAGCCGACGACTATAACTGATTCATTGCATGATTTTAGAGTATCTTTTCGTCCATGATCAGTAAATTGAATCATGTGCTGCGAATGTCTTTAACTGGAGTTTTTAATCTTTGATTTTATTTTTTGTTTATCTTTCTGCATTTTATTTGTTATTATTTTAATTCTATGTTTTCATTCTTAATTTACAAAACCCCCATTTTATTTTTATTGTTTATTTCTAGTTATTTAAAGAATTAAAACTCGACCAATTCCTGTGGATTCGACCCTACTTATAGCTATTTACAAGTTAAATTCATTTAAGAGTAGAAATTTTATTTTTTGGTGGTTTCGACACCCATCAAATATAATGAACATGAGTATACTTCCTAACAAAGGGACAGCCAGCTCTACTCTCGTTGCCTCACACGTGAGATCCCTAAAAGCCATTAATGATGTACTGTCCATGTCAATAAACATCATATTTAGGTACTAATTGCGTCAGTTGGGACAATAGCATTCTTAATTACTACCATTAGTGATATTTGTTTAATCATATTTTTAACAAACAAGAGTAGAGTTGTTGATATTACACCAAAACTAATTTCTTGATCCATGAAAATTGTAGTTAATATGCACCGAATTACCACTCTAAAATTTGAGAATGTAGAATCTGAAAAAAATGTTATAGAAAATATTATTCATGTACAGTTACAACTCCTTTTTTCTTTAAAGCAGAATTACAATTAGTTAAAAATGTTGAGAAGTGAAACCCTAGTCTTGATCATTCTCCTGAAGAGGGCCTGAATAGCGTGTTCAAGATCAAGAATGGAGAATTCCAAATCCTTAAGGTGGGTTTGGAGATTATGATATTTGGATGGAGTAGTCTTGCATCCCAACAGAGATTCCAATGCAGTGTCTGTCATTGCAAATTCGTTCACTTCTTCATCTCTCTCGCAATCGCATGCTATTGCTGTTCTTTTTTGGAGAATAATCTTGGAAATTAGAGACCATTTAGTGAGCTTTGACTGTGAATAATTTGATCCAGAAACAAATGACATAAAAGATTTCAACACAGCAAGAGTGATTGCTTGAACCTCTTTTAGTATTCCTACTAATTTAGAAATCTCATTGTTATAATCTGATGGTGATGAAGTTCTCAAATTGGTGATTAGGGCTTTTTGGATTGCCTTCTTTGCCATCTTCCTAGAGGTTACAAATTTCCTAACCTCATTTTCGATGCTTCCTTGCCTTCTTCGGATAGTTGATTGAAGTTCAAATGTGTATTCCTTTGTTTGTAACAATGCATCTTTTGAAGTATTACAAACATCCAGAAGCCGAAGAGATCCATCTAAGAAATCTTCAACGCATTTCTTGTTCTTCTGCTGTGCTAATAATTGTTGGGTGAGAGGCAGAAGAAGCAACTTGTCCACGCAATCATGCAAATCTTGAACCCCACTAAGTTGATGGACTATTGAAGTGGATGATGTACAACTACCTTCTGAATCTCTTAATCTGTGGATATGTTCTTCTATTTCTGACATAAGAGGGTGCGCTTTTGATGGCACACTATCAGATCGAAATTGGAATGACGCTGATGCCATTACTTTTTCTTTTTTCTTTTAAAAAAAAATATATATATTTTTTTGGGTTTAAAGGGAAGATAACTAGACTTTGAAATGAGCCAAGCGATTTGCCTCCGCCATTCCCATCTGCATATATATATCCATGCGTTGAGTTCAATAATTAATAAGAGCAGACAAGAGGAATCTCATCCTCTTCAGTTCTTCATGGCTGCATCATTTTCAATGGATTATTTTGATCTAATATCATTATCTCACCATTGTCTACGCAATGTCTCTTGCCTACCATCTCTCCAACTCATCAATTAAATTGTTATAAACATAACAATTTAATAATGGCAGCACACGCTCGATATATTGCTATGTTTTAATATTATGCAGATATAATTTATTTGATTACTATGTCGATCCATGCAAAACATTACGTACAAGATTCAAATTTGGTCCTCCTTTTTTAAATATTTATAAACGTAGAGATATTATTATGATTTGGATCTATAGTCACCCTAAGCATTGTTTAAGCATTGCCTGTTGTTCAGCTCTTCAAAATCAACCCTTCAGATTTTTAAATATCTTTTTGTTATTTTATTATATTAATGCTGATTTATTAACAACAGAAATAAAATAGGGATGCTTCATGCTTGGTGCTTCCTTTATTTCATTTGATGCGGTACTTTGATATTCAGACTCTCAATTTTTATCTGAAATTTTTTTATTTAAATTTAATGCAGGAGTTGTTATAAATTTAGTCAATAGTGTATTAACACATCACTTTTTTAACTTCTTTCAATTTTTTTTTGATCTTATATGTTATTTTTTTTTATTAATTTGATCCATAGGCTTCTTTTTAATTTTTTTTTATCTTATGTCTTTTTTTTTTATTATTGTTTTTATGTATAAATAAAGATTTTATCTAAATATATGTTTTCTCTTTTTACTGAACTAAACTCATTTTAAGATTCTTTAACTTTTACTTTTTCTTTTAACAAGTCCTCAAACTTTTATTGCGTAATATTGGATTGGCAGAAGGTATCAAAATGCTCCTGGTCATACATTTCATGATTCATACACATAACATAATCGTATAAGATTCAACATAATCATTGATAACTACATAAATAACATTTGTGCAGAGTCCCATCCAGTCGACCCAATCCACCTGGTAGGGCCCAAGACCCATCAATAAAGAGCATGAAGGCAGCGCCACGTCCGATCGGAATGATGTGACAACACGTCCAATCGGAACACTGACACAAGGCAGCGCCATGCCATTCACCTGCTCCCTGTCGCTTCGCCGCTCACCTACTCTGACTGCCAGTTATCACTCCTCAGGCACTCGAGTGCACCTCTTCCATCTCATATAAATAGCCCAACAAACAGTGACACCAGATATCCAATCTCCGAGACTCTCTCTACCTAAGCATTCTCTCTTTAGAAAGCTACTAACTTAAGTTTCGGAATGCTTACACCTGGTCCGACTGGGCATTCTTTCTTGCAGGTCTCAGTCATCTGATCGGTTCTCCCTCTTTACCACTTGAGACTTTCCATCAGCTCTTCTCTCTTCGAGATAAAGACTTTCTTCATCTTATCATTTGGTGCTTTCGTTGAGGCTATGGCAAGTTCAAGATCAAACAAGAACGCATCTTCTGGAGAGCATAACCGCAATGGCGATAGCCAGGGCAGGTCTAGGCCCGCAGGGAGAAGAGAGAGATCTCCCAGTTCCCCAGCCAGGGCTAATCTTCTTCTAGAATTCGATGATGCCATCCTACGGCAGCCAGAAAACAGCCCCATCACGGTCAAGGACATACGTGCCCTCCTTAGTGACTTTACTAAGAGCATTGTCCAAACAATCAAGAAAGGCAAAATACCTAGAACCTCTGAAAGAGACCATGAAGAGGACTTCATAGACGTAGACTTCGGAGGAAGGAGAAACAAAGGAATCTCCATTAACGAGCCGTGAACCCATGACAGCAAGCGAAAGGGAGTCAGGATTCCAGGAAGGTATGACAAGGGGAAAGGGACGATGTCCTCGAACAGAGACCACACTTACTTTCGCAGCAGATCTTCCATACCATCCATCGGAGACAACCTGTCCTGCATGTGCACGCCCAATCGCAGCCACTCCAGAAGGCCAAAAAATGAGTCCATCTTCACGGCCATGAGCAAGGAGGACAGGTGGTTCAAGCAAAAACTCAGGCAGTTTGGCTTGACTGGTCCCAAAAAATCCACGTTCGTAGGGGACACCTGCAAAAACACTGCGTCTCCATTCTGCAGGGAGATCATAGATTCCGAGTTGCCTCCCAGATGGAGAGATGTGATGATGGACAAATATACAGGTAAAACTGATCCCACAACTCATCAGGCTGAGTACTTGACTAAAGTGTAGGTGTACACTTATGATGAAAGGATTGCCTGCCGAGTTTTCCCCACCACTCTAGGAGGAGATGCTCTGAATTGGTTCCACGAGCTACCTCAGGAATCAATCACCTCCTTCAGACAACTCAAAGAGCTGTTCACCACGCAGTTCATTGTGCAGACACGAGCACCGAAGTTGGTGAGTGACTTGTGCAATCTCTACCAAAGAACCAATGAAAGTCTTAGAGACTACATTTATAGATTCCAAGCCATGATGTCTGAGGTGAGGAATGTGAGCGTAAAAATGGCAACGACCGCCGTAGCCGGGGCATCCTTAGTCGTCCGCTGTTCGAGTCAATAACAATAAGACCCCCGATCAGCTTTTTCGATCTGATGGAATGGGCCAAACAGCACATCAAGCTGGATGATGCCCTAAGATCCACCATTGGAAGAAGGACAAACTTCATGGACAGACTGAAGCATCCAGACGGATGTTCGTTCAATAGAACTCCCATATTCGAGCGGATAGCGAGGAGTCCGGATAGAACCTCCACTTCGAGAAATCTTGGCAATAGAAAGGAGTCCGGACAGGGAAGGTCCGATCGGTTAAACAACGAGCCAGCCTGAACCTTCACTCCGCTCAACACCAACCCAGCCCGGGAGCTGATGTGGATCAAGGACAAACACAGGAAAGTCAATTGGTCCAGGGGACTATCGGATCGGAACAGAAGTGAGAGGGACCAAAGCAAATACTGCAAGTTTTATAGAGATGTCGGTCACATCACTGACGAGTGTTACTCGCTAAAGAAGGAGATTGAGCGGCTTATACAAAGAGGGTCCCTAAAAAAATTTGTAGGTCAAGCTAGAGGAGAAAGTCCCTGCAGACAGCCGAACCTCAGGAAGGATGACTATGACTCGGATGATGACGGCGAGCACAGAAATTCAAGGAATAAAGACCCACGCAGATCGTATGCCGGAGTCATAAACATGATCACTAGAGGATCATCTTACGGGGAGGATCTGGCTAGAAAGAAGAAGGGGAAAGGCGTGTATCTCTCTCACCATGCCGAACGGTTACCTTCGGTCACCATGTGCAGTGATGACACACGAGATGTGATTCTTCCTCACGAGGACGCTCTAGTTGTCAGGGCTCGAATCAACAACTTCGATGTTAAAAGAATTTTGGTGGACAACGGCAGTGCCGTGAACATGCTCACCTTCCAAGCCTACAAAGCCATGGGACTGTCGATCGAGGAGGTAAAGCCGAATGCCACCCCGTTGATCGGGCTTGGCAACGCTACAGTCCCGGTAGTAGGATCAGTCGAGCTTTTCGTCGAGCTTAGCCAAGAGGCACTCACCCATGCTTGCAAGGTAACATTTATGGTAATTGACATAATATTTGCCTATAATGCCATTTTTGGCAAGCCCATACTCTCTCAAACCGGAGCTGTCACGAGCATACGATACATGGTGATGAAAATCCCAACTAGCGGCGGCGTTGCTATTCTAAGACGTGACCAGAAGGCATCCCGCGAGGCGTATGTCACCATGATCAGGCAGTAGAGAGACGCGTCCTCCGAAGGGACAAAACCATGAGGGTTAGAGGGCCATGCCCGAAGATGACCCAAAGAGGACAATATCTAATAGGGTGCTCACCCTCAGCTCCTTGTAATAATGTAACAAGAATCGAATTCAATAAATAAAGAAATTCTTTTCCATTTCTACAAAAGGTATGTGTGGTACAACTTATCCACTAGGCTTGATGCTCATCCCAAGCCAAAGATGCGAAAGTTGGAGTCCATTTGTTTGCAGGTCAAGCTCATCCGTTGGGATCGATAACATTCTCGATCCAAAGACACAAAAATCGCCCAGCGGCTCATCCGTTAAGATCGACGATATTCCCGATCTGAAAACACGAAAATCGCCCAGCGGCTCGTCCGTTAGGATCGATGACATTCCCGATTCGAAGATATTGAAATTGTATAACTCCCATTGACTCATTCGCTAGGTTTGATGCCAATCCCGAACTGAAGTCGCGAGGGTCAAGTTATAGCAAAAGTTTCTCCCAAGTTAAGTATTGCCCAGCAATCACGGATTGAAAGGCAAACTAAAAACGCTAACTTGATGTACGAAACTATTCACCTAATTTCAAGTCTATGTGAGGCTAAGAAGTCATTCGCTGGCCTTAAAGGTTATTGATTCCAATTCAGGAAGTATCAATGATTAATCAATCTATCGCGTTAGCAAGTTATATGCGATCTTAGCAAGTTATATGTGGTTTTAAAAGTTATTGAAGAATGCCAATTCATAACTTTGAAAGTTTGTAATTTATACAAAGTTGCGATTTATTGAAGAAGCTGTATAGATTTATTGAAGAAGCAGTATACTATACAGCTTACAAGAATCAGTACAAAAAGTAAAGTATACAATGGAAAATCTACTCTAAAGTTTCTATGTCTACAATTTGTACATCAGCAGGAGCCGAGACCTGATTAACAACTGGCTCTACCGTCGGCTCGGCAGCAGGTTCTGCATTTGGCTGGGCAGCAGGCTATGAAGGCTCGGAAGCCACCTCAGAGAATGGCTCCGCCGGCAAAGAAGCGCCAACCTCACGTCTGGCTGAACTTCAGTTAGCGAAGGATCTTCCATGGATGATGGCGCTCTGTCGGTTGCCTCCTCTCTGGGAGCCTCTTCCTCATTGTCACTAGATGGAGGATCGGGCAGAACACTGGGATCCGCCATCTAGCCAAGATCATCCCCAGGGAAGCGCCTCCCGGCCTCATAGATTAGTCAAGACGATAACTTCCCTTGAGCTTCTCCCAGTTGATCGAGAAGCTACTCCTTTTGAGAGGCAAGCTCCTCTTCAAGCTTCTTCCTCCAGGAGGTCTCCTTGTCTTCCAAAGCCGCTTTTAGCGAATCCCGCTCGGCTCGAAGCTATTCGCACTCTGCTAAGGCTTTACCCCTCTCAGTGCCCAGAAGTCTACACTCAGAGTTCAGTTTGCTCGCCTCTTCTTCAAATCTCTTGCACTGGGCACTATCAGCAGCCAGGCGCGAGACTTCTCCCTTCAAGCAATCGACCTTGCCCAGCCGAGTCTTGAACTCCTGGGCATGCCGAGAGGCCTCATTCTTCAGGTCTACCACCTCCGAGCGAAGGGCAGAGACCTCTGTCTGGGTAATATCACGTTGAGCCTCGGCCTCGGCCTCCCCCTTCGCCTTAGAAGCATCTTTCGACCTTGCCTCCAAGAAACTAGTTAAGCCGTGCATGCGCTGGCCCCTCTTGTTCAGCTAAAAAACAACAACAAAACAACATATTAGTGAAGGAGGACATCACCGATTTACAGACAATAAAAATTAAAGTGGCCAAATCTCACCTCCAGGCTCTGCTGGTTGAACATACTGAGCTCCCGGGCGAGCAAGCTAGGATCTCCCATGGCCTTGTAGTCATCATCCTGAAGAATACCCCGGCAAAGGTAACTGGCAACTACTTTGTTGCTTACCGACCAGTCATTGCCGAAGTTCCCCCTTAACACGTTACTCAAGGGCATAGTTTGCCTCTCAGGGGCTCCCCCTGCAGCTCGCCAGGTGGACTCGCCTTAAATCGTGCCTTGCCTCTCACTAAAACCCGAGCGTCTTCAGCGGCCACCAGCTCAGCGGCCTTCTTTTGGGCGACCTCGCGCAAAAGCTGGATGTTAGGAGGAATGAAGGTTGGATGTGCTTCATCGAAATTAGACTCCTCCCTCAAAAGTAGCCGACGGGATGGACGCCGACCCTCAGCATCAAATCGGGGGGCTGCGGGACCTGAAATGACCAAAGTCGGGCAAGAGGAGGGGTTGGCAACAATGATTGGTGCGGCGGTGGTAGGAGCATCCACCGCTGCCTGCGAGGCATGCACCTCCGAAATGGGTAGGATTTTCCTTTTCTTCCTCTGCTCTCTCATGGCCCGCTCGGCATCTCTTTTGGCCTTAGCCCAAACGGTGAGCTACCTTGTCATGTCATCCCCTGCAGCCATCGTGGCTGCATCATAAAGACAAACAAGATAAGTATCCTTCTCAGAAAAATTAAACAAGATAATGCACATGCAATGCATGATTGTCAACTCATGTTGCTCCCTCCATTATAATCCTAATGCTCACATTTTGCATTTGCGCCAGCTTTGGAGCTAGAAGACCCAAACAATGTCCCCAGGAGGAAGTCGAACTTGTAGGGTTCACCTTGCCTTTGAAGGGCATCCATCAATTTCTTAATGTCGGCCTCGTACAAAGGCTGATCGGCGGCTTGGTCCTTCAAGATGGTGGCTCCACTCGATTGGGTAAGGCGCACGCCAAATCCACCAATCATCCCCATCAGGAAGAACCTCTCCTTGTACCCTTTCATTAAGGTAGGGATATGGACGAGTTTTCTCTTCGGTCGGCTGGTGAAGAAATACTCTGTCCCATCACTCCGACCCGATATGTAGAAGAAGTGGGTGAAGAGATCCAAAGTCGGGGCCACTCCCTCTATCTTGCACATGATCTTGAAGCAAGCCATCGATCTCCACCCGTTCGAATGCAATTGGTTTGGGGCAATCCCGTAACCTTCTAATATTGCCATCTCAAAGGCGTTAAACGGGAGCCTCAGCCCCGTATTCAAGCTCCAAATGTGACAAATGAACCACTCATTCTTCTGGTATCCAAAAGGCCCATCCGTCACCACCATGGAATCGGGGCAGGGCATCACAAATATGTCATCGGGAAGGCCATATTTAGAAGGGATCTCAGCCACTTCCTGAGGTCCCAATCTGGAAAAATGCTCAACCATCGGCTTGTCTCTGTACTCCTCCATAAAGCTCCTATCTATTGACCGACCACTGCTGGAGGCCATTTTCAACACTGTAATCCTAATTTCTAGATGGGGTGAAGTGACTTGAATGCAAGGTGCAATAGAAAGAACTAAGAAAAAATCAAAGGCAGGAGAGAAGGGATTACTTACTTGATTGAAGTACTTTGGAAAATTTCAGAAAATAGAAAAGAAAAAGCCACCAGAATGCGAAAGATGAAGGAAGCGAGAAGAAAATTCGGCAGAGTCTCTCCAAAAATTGAAGAAAAGTGAGGAAAAAATGCCTAGAAGTTACCCTTTTATAGGCGAAAGCTTATCGGGGACACCAAACGTCTCACCACAGGATGCTCGCCACGTATCCTAAAAGCATCATTGCTGTACGAAGAACGAAGCACCACCCTCGGTGCACGTGCAGCAGCATTAAATGAGACAACTGTCTCAACAGGCGCGTCTCTTCAGATGAGCGCCTTTCAAAATTCAAAAATCCTGCCAACGGATGTCTCCTGATTGGCACAACTCTAAGTAAACTCTCCTTGAGCGGAGCAACTCAAGGCAAATCTATGCCCGATCGGACCCTTTTAAGGGGGAATAAGTGATAACTACATAAATAACATTTGTGCAGAGGCCTATCCAGTCGGCCCAATCCATCTAGTAGGGCCCAAGGCCCATCAGTACAAAGCACAAAGCTTAAGCATAAAGGCAGTGCCACGTCCGATGGGACTGATGTGACAACACGTCCAATCAGCCCACTGACATAAGGCAGCGCCATGACCTTTACCTATTGCCTATCGCTTCGCCGTTCACCTACTCTGACTGCCAGTTATCACTCCCCAGGCACTCGAGTGCACCTCTTCCATCTCATATAAATAGCCCAACAAATAGTGGCACTAGGTATCCAATCTCTGATACTCTCTCTCTGAGCATTCTCTCTCTAGAAAGCTACTAACTTAAGCTTCGGAGTGCTTACGCCTGGTCTGACCGGGTATTCTTTCTTGCAGGTCTCAGTCATCCGATCGGCTCTCCCTCTTTACCACTGGAGACTTCCCATCAGCTCTTCTCTCTTCGAGATAAAGACTTTCTTCGTCTTATCAATCATGATAATTTCAAGCTTAATAATTTCATCACTACCATAAATCTTGATAAACAATAAAAAAAAAAAACATTTAATGAACTACTAAATTATAACACATTTAACAATTTTTCACACGTACATAACAATTAAACAATAACCATAATTAATAATAGGCTTAATATATTAAATCATACCTGTACTTGTATTTAATTTCAAAATTGATACCTGAATTTTTTAAATTTTTAATTCACCACTCCAACTTTGAAAAATGTAATAATTTATCACCTAACTCATTGATATAGCTAACAATTTACTACCTAACGAACGGAGAGTAAGAAATGAAAAAGTGACCTCTTTAATTTTAGAGACGCTTACTTTCCATCACTAATCTGTCGATAAATTTTATTAATATTTTTTTAATATATTTTGTTCTTTTGCTATTTTTCATGTGAAATCAATTAGATGCCGATTTTGGGAAAATCTGTCCAAGTTAATTTTTTTAAAAAAAATACTTTGATGCCACTTACATATGCTATAAGCACAAAAGAGATTCAGACATGCCAAGCCAAATTTAACCTATTATTTTCATCCTTGAATTGATTCGATAAATGCAACAAAGTTATTGATTTTTCCATCAATAAGAAAGGCCTAGTTTCATGAATGAAAGCTAATTAATTCCGTCTTGTTCTTTCACAATCAATGTAGAGTTTATGAGCTTAATTGGGCCTTCAACCCAAGTGCAAGTTATCACATCCTTAGAACTGTGAAGCCACATTGCACTAGCATACTACTATTCCCCTTCAAAAGACAGATATGCAAAATCTTGAATTTATCTCATAAATGCAAATAAACACAGTTACAATTGTGCCACACAACAGTCTTTAATCCTTAGTATAATACAATGAGAGATAAAAACTCTAGAATGTTTTGGTTAACAGTCTTTAATCCTTAGTATAATACAATGAGAGAAGAGGAATTGATCAAAATTGAAATCTCACTTGCAATTTTAAACGATATTGAGTGGAGAGAACTGACCTGTACTTGAAGCTAAAGCTGCTTCAAGTATTCAATAGCCTCATCCAGCATAGAAGCCTTATCAATCTACCACAAATGACAAATAGCATAAAAATAATCCTCACAAATGTAAACAATTTCAAAGGTTAGAAAAATCCTGGTGAATTACCTTATTAGAATTTGGAATAAGATTCTGTAATGTTTTCATTTTCTCATTAATCCTGCATCTTCTCCTCTATTAAGAATTTAGCCATTTGCAAGCAAATCGAGAAATTAAATATTCATTTTGAACCCACCTACATTGAAGGGGAAAAAATAAGTTCTCAAAAGCCAACCTTTTTAGATAAATTATGAACTTCTGCTGCTCTGCTTCTCTTAGAGGAAGTTCTAGGCCGCACTGTTTTGGACGACACCTCTTCTCCCTTCTAAAATGAATAAAGAAAATAAAACATCAACAAAAATCTTGAATGATTGATAATTCATATTCATATTACAACTAATTAGCTACAAGCTAAATTTAGAAAAAGAAAAAACCATTAAGAAACCATCACAAGCATCACTCAACAATTACCTCACAATCGCAGCTTAGATCACCTAGATCATGCTCCACGGAGATTCCCCTCCTCTTATATAGAACAGAAGAGATGGCATTTTTCGAACTCTTTCACAAAATAACCACCATGATCAGAGAAATTTACAGAGTTACAGGAGATAGAGCAGTTACGTACAGATCCGTCATGGATAATAAATATGGGCAAGTGAATCAAGAGAGACGCAAAGCAAGCAAAACCAGAGAGATTGATTTTCTCTGTTTCGCATCTGGTTTGCTAAGTAGATCAAGTAAGGGATAACAAGAAACGAAGATAGAGATCGAGCAAGGTTGAGCGAGAGAGAGAGAGAGACCGATTAAGGGTGAACAATAGAGAGAGAGAGAGAGAGAAAGGTAGGTGGTAGAGCCGGCGATCGATTTCGAGAGTGGGTGGTCAGATGGGGAAGAACAAAGGATTTAGGTTAGGTTAATTTTTCCCTTTTTGTTTGATTATGCCACTTGTCAACTGTGTATTGGTCCATTTATAGGTCAACAAGGTGTGTGGTGCCCTCAATACCATACATCTGTGTTTTGTTTATCAAGTGGTAATTTATTACTGATTTTTAATGTTCAAGTGGCAAATTAAAAATAGTTTAAAAAAAAGTGAAAAATTAAAAATTGATAAAATTTAGCCGTTTAGGTACAGGTGGTAATTTATTACCGATTTTTAATGTTCAAGTAACAAATTAAAAATTGATAAAGTTTAGATATCAATTTTAAAATTAAATACAAGTACAAATATGATTTAATATATTAAGCCTTAATAATAATAATAATAACAATATATCAAAGCATAAGACAGTAAACAAGAAACACAGAAAATACATATCATCCTCAAACTTTTTAATGACATCTAAATTTTCTTAAACTTTTACGTGTTCATTAAATCATTGAAACCAATCTTGCATGTATATTAAAGCTTTTATAATTTTAGAAGTTAATAAACTCCTAAATAGATCAACCATTTTTCCACTACCCCTAAATGTCAACCGTAGAGCTACCGTAGAAATAGGGATTGCTAGGGTATCTCTAGCCATGCCAGCAAGGATAAAAAAAAAAGACTTAGAATTTGACTTCCACCATTGCAACAAGTCAAAGTCTCCCTTTCCTTAATGATACACATCCTAATTTAAATACAAATCAAACTCAAATTTTCTATACCTTATGGCCCCATAGCCCCATTGTGACGCGCGCCGGACCCCGTGGCCGCCCCTCTGACCGCCCGCTTGAGGGTGATCGGGCAATTGAGGATCCGTTGGCAACTTGTAAAGACATTTACAAGTGCGTCTATTTTGGGCAACAAGGAGATTTCATGAAGTCGCCACCCAATAAAACATTGGGAAAGTTTCTCTCACCTCAGAGAGCCTAAGACAACGCATGTATCCATTTTGGGCCAACCAAAAGGGGTCTTGGAGGGTGAACCTCTCTCCCTTGGAGCCTAGGATCCATTAATTAAGTCTTTGAAAAGGATACAAGAGGTGTCTTGGAGGTTCCAATGAGTGATCGGAAAGACCTCGCGCCTCGTTGAGCCCAAAGACCAGAGCCGGGTTCGGGACTTCTCATCTATTTCCACCTCGATCATTTTATGATTAAATTTTGAACTCATTAATTCACTCCCTTTCCACACGATGCAATTGAATTAAAAGCGCATTTTATTCACGTGTTAAAGCGATAGATAAATAAAGGAATATTAAATAAAAAAATTACAATAATACTAGGAGCAGAATACAACTCTCATTTATAAATGTACAATACATACATAAGACGGGAGATTATTTATTTTGAGGACTTTGGTCCTCGCATGCATTTATTATAAAAATGATGTTTTTATTGTGGAAATTTTTAATTGGATGAAAAATAGGACATTGGGTCCTTAATTTTATGAAAATCTCCCTTTATTAAATATAAAACATTCATCAATTTTTATATTTAGCGAGATACAAAAACGTATATTCATGTACATAAAATAATTAATAAATAAACAAATGAGTGAAATAACTAAGAAGGTTAGAAAACTAAACCGGACGAAATCCTCCGAGCATGGTAGATCGCCCCTCGAGCTCAGGATAGTCCAAGAAAATTATATATGCTCACAAAAGGTTAATGGGTGTTAATATACAAAAAGCGCAATATAAATAAAGCTCTAAGACTTGAGAGAGATAGAAAAAGGAAAAGAAAAGGGTGTTTGAAAATATGGAGACAAAACCTAGGGACGGCCACTGCCGAGTGACCGACGGGCGTCAGTCAAGGTGACCAATGTGTCCCGTCACTCACTCGAGAGAGGGTGTTTGTGGGAGGGGTGACCGACGGGCGTCGGTGAAACAGATGACCCGTCGGTCACCGCTGTCTTCGAGAACGAGAGCGAAACTATTTTTTCAAGGCAAACACAGATTTTTACCATAAAAACGAGATGAAAAGGATCAAAATAAAGAAAGATAAAAGCAAAAAAGGCGAAAAAAGCAAGAATAAGAATAAAGATGAAATAATACGGAGAAGAAGTCGGGAATATTTACCCTTAGATAATATTTTTGTTGGATTTTTGGTGTCGATTAAAGTCCCACACGCTCCACGAGAAGACAAAATGAGAGGTCAAGAATGAGGAAAATAGATTATTTCCTTCTTGATCCTTTAAAAGACTGAATTTTGGCATTAAAGCCTTAGGAAAACTAATTAGATTTAGCTCCTTTTTAATGGTTTGATTCTTAAACTAAAAGAGATTTCTTAAGATTTGTGTTTGTTGGAAGAGAGAGAAAACAAGTGTTAATTTTGACAGAGTTTCCCGCTTTAGAAATTTTTCCAACCCCTTTCTAGGTGGGAAATGAAAGCTTTTATAGGCCAGGGGTGACCGCCGGGCGTCGGTTCAATGCTACTGACATAAGGATTCAACCGACGGGCCTGCAACTCTTACCGACGGGCGTCGAAAAGGTCGCGTGTTCCGGGAAATCAGGTTGCGTGCTCCAGAAAATCAGGTCCCTCCGACGGGCGTCGAAAAATCACATAGGCCGTTGGTGACCCGCAGCAAGTGACGGTCTTGCCTTTGACAGACGGGCAGACCGCCGGTGGAGAAAAATACACCTTTCGACCCAAAAAAAAGATCCCCGTTTCCTCCATCTTTCCTACGAAGACTGAAAGAACACATTTCTAGTGAAGCAGGGGACCAAGACCTCCGAATCTCAACTGTTTGTACGGATTCGGACATTGATTCCTCATCGGATAATCTCTAATCCAGACCGCCTCGGGACACGGTGCTTACACCCACTTCTATTATTGTATGCTTAATTTTTTGTTTTAAAATTTCTTTCTTCCACATTAGATCTAGTTGAAACTGAACTTGGTCATCTTTCAACTTTAGACCTGCAATCAAGTTGAAGCTTCTTCTTGTATTCATCAAACAACTTATTCATGACAATTTTCAAACCATCAAATATATACTTGCCTTTCTCATCACCATATATGATTTGAAGATCATCCTGCCTGGGTGATGGAGAACTAAAGCATATATCAGTTAAGAAGAAAAGAAATTAAAACCTTTTATGGGGAGTTGATTTCATTCACGGTCACTCAAATTATCACTTATTGCGCAAAAGTAACTGACTTTTTTTTTCTTACTTAAATGTCACTGAACTTTTAATATTTTTGCAAAAAAAGTCATGTTAACTGGAATCCGGCGAGGACTCTCGTCGGATTGATGACATGGCATGCCATGTCAGAAACTACATGCCGTTTAACAATATCTCCAACAAATGCTACATCTAAATTAATTTCACTCACAGTCACTAAACTTATAATTTATCGCGCAAAAGTAACCAATTTTCTTTTTTTCCAACTTAAATGTTATTAAACTTCAAACATTTTTGCAAAAAAGTCATATATTTACTATTCGTTGCCAGGTGTCATATGCCATGTCATCAATCCGGCAAGGGTTCTCGCCGGATTCCGGTTAACATGACTTTTTTGCAAAAATGTTAGAAGTTCAGTGACATTTAAGTAACGAAAAAAAAGTCGGTTACTTTTGTGCGATAAGTAATAAGTTGAGTGACCATGAGTGAAATTGACCCCTTTTATGGGTGATGAAGAAGAAACCTGAAAACAAAGATCCCTAAACCTATAACAGTCCCGACAAAAGAAACATGAAATTAACTACTAATTAAATACAACCAAATCTGAGTAAAAGAAACATGAAATTAACTACTAATTAAATACAACCAAATCAGAGAAAAAGAAACATAAAGAAGGCAATTTCACAGCAAAAGATTAAAGAATCAACATAAATCAAACTCAAAAGTTTCAACAATAAATTCAAATTAGAAATAAAAGGAAATAAATGATAAATAACTTGAAAAAACCATTGAAGCACAAAGCAGAACTGCGATCTTCGATTTGGAAATGATGAGTTTAGATGGTCAAGTGAAGGAAAAGCATAAGTTAGGGATTTTGTTTTCTTTCGGGGAGAAAGAGTGAGAATCAAAAGGGGGAAGAACTCTTCCATAAATAAGTATATTATTATATGTTATATATTAAATCTTAATTTATATAAATATGCTCATAGCAAAATTTGTTTCGGATCAGGATTCAAATGATTTTCACCCAACCCAAGATATCCCTTAACTATAGGGATTTATACATAAATGCCATAGAAAAAAAAAATTCATGTTTGCACTCCCGTATTTTCATCTTTCTTAAATACCATTTTTTACAAATTTATTCTTTCATAATTACCATTTCTTAAATTTTCTCTTTCAAAAATGCTCCACCTATTTACCAATTCCAACTTAAAAGTCCTAATGTTCTTAAATATATTTGTTTTTCTCTCAATTTCTTTTCCATTATCCAATTTCTCTTCAAATCTATTTATGTAATCCTATAATGATATCATTCTCTTTAGTTTCTTAAATTCATAAATTACAAATTATAAGTTCAAGATCTAACTCCATCTACGATATTCGTCCGTTCCACATCATAATTTCTTATCAGATTTCGTTTTTATTTCTTTCCCAATCCATTTTTTATCATTGATTTCTAACAATAACAAACATGCAATCTTTTTACAATTGATTTCTAATTGACATTTGATGTTATGAATAATAATTATTATTATAGCTATATTCTGTTGAAGTTTTTAGGTTTCTAATCTTCTTCTAAAAATTATTACGCACTACTTATTTGATGAAATGTTTGTATGAAACTAAATGCATACGACTTTAATACAGTGTTTACATAAGGTGTATACAGGGCATGCAATGTACACATATAAGGTATTCAGTGTATACATGCATATTATAAAATGTATACATATATGGTATACAATGTATATAGTGTATACATATACAGTATATAGTGTATCCATATAGGGTATACAGTGAATACATACACAGTATACAATGTATATATATATAGAGTATACAGTGTATATGGTGTTTACATAAGTGTATATAGGATATACAGAGTATACATATAGAAAATGCAGTCTACACATATGCGATATGCAATTTATACATATTATTTTGTTTATAGTATATTGAAACATTAAACATTTACATGCAAAAAATGATGCTCTTTGATTGAAAACAACTAATGGACAACATAAAAATATTAATTCAACATCAAGAAAATTGTAATGTGAATCAAGATTTTGAGAATTTTGAAGTGAATGGAATTTTAATTCCATCAACTTGCAACTTCCAAAAACTACTGGAAATAATATCAAAACAAATGAAGATTAACCTAAAAGATATCATCCTTAACATAAAGTACAAAGCTAAACATGGATACCCACCATTGAGAGTTGATGATGACATGTCCTTTCTCTTTTACTTGGAATTAAAGAAGAAAGAATTAGATTTACAACATATCTTCTATTCATTACAGTGGTATACAATACTGAACTAGGTAAGATGAAAATTCGTGTCCTTAATTTTTGAATCCATGTAAAATGAAACTACATTATGTTGCTGTAATTTCTCTATCTTTATATATTTTTATTTCTCTTTTAGGTAATTACTCAGACACAATGACAAATGAAATAGCAATAATTGAATATGAAAAAGGAGCATCGAGTACTTTAATTAATCAACATCTACAATTGGATGATACTAATACAAGCATGATAGAATATGTGAGCTTTTTTAGCAAAAATACAATTCAACAAATAATTAGAAACAACAAAGATATTCAACAATGCAACGAAGAAAGTGAATTTGGAATCATAAATAATGAAATGCAATCAGATGTTAGAGTGGGAAAAACTTACAAAGACAAAGAAACTTTTAAAAAATCTGAGTTTTTTTGCAATTAAGAATGATTTCCAATTTAAGGTGCAAAAATCATTATCTATAAGATACTTCATTGGTTGCTTAGATGATAGTTGTAGCTCGCAATTAAAAGCATCAAAGCAAGGGAAGACAAGTATGTTTACAGTAAGAAAATTTATATCTAATCACAACTGTAATTTGGAGATGAGATTAACTAGTAAGAGACAACATTACAAAAAAAAAATAGAGCAAATTAGCGGCTACACTATTTTTGTCGCTAATTAGCGACTGATTAGTGACCGTTTTAAAAATTGGTCGTGAAAATTCATTTTTCATTTTTTACGACTAATTTAACGATGGAAAAAAAAAAGAAATAGTTGCTAAATTTTAGCGGCAATTTATCGTGCATTTTTTGCGACTAATTTAGCGACTAAAAAATTCGTTTCTAATTTTTGCGACTAATTCAGCAATGAAAAAATCCAACTGGTCGCTAAATTTGGAAGCAATTTTAGCGACTTTATTTGCGACAGATTTAGCGACTAAACTTGTTGTCGCTAAATACACTTGAATTAGCGACGGAATTTTCAGTATCTAAAAAATTTTCTAATTTTTTAAATATGAAAATAATTTTCAGAAATTAAAGTGATATTTTAGCGATGGAATAATCCGTCGCTATTTCGTCGGTAAAATTGATTATAATATTAATAAAAGTATGCATATATACTTATTGTTATTAATTATTTTTAATATTTTTGCTTTACACATGAGTTTTAATTTGTCTAAAATAAATTTTTTATTATTCAATTATTTAAAAATTTAATAAAAATATTAGATAGTTGAACTGAAATTAATATTAATAAAGAAATTTATTAAAGAATATTTGTTGATATTATTTTTTGGTTTTGAATTAATAACTTTGACTAAATGATTAAATTAAAATACATAAATTAATATATGCATGTATATATTGCAATGCCCCGACAAATAAATAATTATACAAATTAATTAATTAAATTATAGGTTAACTTTGTTATTTTTTGAAAAATTAAGAATTTTTTGAAAATATTCGATGTTGTAAATAGTAATTCGATAGGCTAAAAATTTATCAAATATCAATTTTGACCCAAATGATCCGAAATTTTCTTTGGAATCTACAAAATTAAATATATTTAATTATAGCGAAATAAGTAACTAAATATGAGAATGTGTATATACATACATATATATATATATATATATATATATATATATATATATATATATAAAGAGCCAAATAACAAAAAAAAAATTAATAATAATAATAAAATAATAAAAATAACTTAAGAAAGAAAACTTAACAAAGAAGAGTTATAAGACAAGAAAGAAAGGAAAGGGAAAACAGAGGAGGGAAGCGAGAGAGAGAGAGAAGCCAAAGCTTCTTTCCCTAGTTCTGGCCAACTCTAGCATCCAATGGTGGCACGAACGGCACCGCTGGACTCCAGGCGAGCGAGCGCTCCTTTCGATACCCACCAATCACCCTCAGCCACCGAAAAATGGGAGATTGGAAAATGGAAGCCGATGCTTTTCGACGGCGATTCCGATTAAACGGCATCGTGTTTGGGCGCGTGACCATCGGCGATGGGTTTCGGGTGTCCTACGCTTCACGTCGACAGTGGCAGTGTCTATCGGGCGAGGCTCCGGAGACTGGTGATCGGCGACAGTGACGGGCAGAATGGAGCTAAAATTTTGGGAATCTCGCTTCAACTGGTATGTGCACTACCGAATTTACTTCTAAGATTTTTTTTAAACTAAATATTTTGTCAATGATAAATTCTGTGATTTGTGTTTTATTGTGTAAAAACTCAAAACTAATATTATTCATGCTATTATCTACATAATTTTAAATGAAATAAAAAGAGGGACAAAAATTTATTTGAATTTTTATACGTATAATAGATCCTTTGCAATTGAAGAATTTTTATACGTATAACAGTTGTTGGTGAGGCTTTTGTGATTTTGTGAAGTGGCTTGGAGAAGATATGCCCTTTAAGGTCTTCTCGCATTTGGACGACCCTTCTGATATTGCCTATGTTTGTTTTGTTTTCGGTTCTTGGTGCCACTTTGGTATGCATCTGTTTAATCATTCTGGCATTTTTTTTTGTAATAATGTTGATATAATGTTGAATTTCGTTAAATTGATTCTGCCATTTATGTATGTCAATTGAAGAATTGATACTTAATATGATTCTATGTGTATATAGAAACCTTAATTCTATACAGGATGCTATTCGGTTGATAATATTAGATATGTATCTATGTTTGTTTATTGTGCTTTTGCTTATGATTCATAGTGATATAGGTGTCATTTTGCTCTGCAGTCATCGTGAATGGCCTTATCAAGTAGCTTTGCTTGAAGTTGTTGCCTAAAATGTCTGGTGTTGCTAATTTCATTGAATCAAGTAACATGATTGAACCTGTGAGTGCCTGCACGGTGTTTGAGCACCTAAAAAAACCAGAGTTTTTGCTCAATTGAGACGGGGCCTTAATCCTGTCTTGCTAACAGATTGCATATCAGAGGCAATTAGTGCATCGAGTTTAGTAGAATTATGAACAATAACAGTGAAATTTAGGTTTATTTGTTTACTAATGTTAGATACAAATAAGACAATCAGTGTTGAAGATACCGAACAAATTTTTTCTTAAACTCATAAAATGCTAGTTTAATTTTTCACTTTGCTTTCTATGAATTAGTTGCTTTAATTTTATTTTATTTGCTATTGGTTGTTAACTTTAATTTTATTTTTTCTCAGAAATTTATAAATTAGGTGGTTTGTAAAGTAATTAAAGATTCAAAATATGGTGGCGTTCCGTGGATGTTTCAAGATTTTATAATATGCTTTTTCGTTGTAATTTTTAAATATTTTATGATTGTGGACATGAGTGTTTGTATTAGTTAATATGGTTTCAATTATATGTAAATTAATTTTTAATTTTATTTTATTAAAGAAAGTTGGGTATTTTGAGTCTGATATTATATTTTTTAAATTAATAGTATTGTTAATAATATTGTATAATTATTATTTACATAAATTAAATTTTGGATCTAATAATAATAATAAAAAATTAAATTCAAAATAGTAATTAAAAATTAAAGTCAAAATAATAAAAAAAATTAATATTTTTAGCGACGGAATAGCAATGGATTTTCCATCGCTAATAAATTTTTTAATATTTATGGCGACTAATATAAAGTGTTATTTAGCGACGAAAATTTTATTTTTAGCGACGAAATTTAGTCGCAAATTCCTTGCGACGGAGCAAATAGCGACAGATTAGTCGTGGTGTCACTAAAGGTAATTAGCGATGAAAAAAGCCATTTTAGCGACGAAAAATGCCGTCGTTAAGTTGCTGTTTTTTTTGTAGTGCAAGCTACGCTAACCTTTATTGGTGATATTGTCCAGAAAAAAATATATGTATGTCAAAACCATATATACTCCAATAGACATAATACGGGACATACAAAATGACTATCGAATCAAACTAAATTATTTAAAAGCTTGGAAATCAAAGGAAAGGGCTTGCAAAATATCAGAGGTAACCTAGCTGATTCCTATGCATTTTTACCTATATACTTATACATGCTAAAAACTACAAACCAAGGTTCTATTGCGAAGCTGGAAACTCAAGAAGATAAGTCATTTCTTATGTTTTCATTGCTCTATTTGCATTTATAAAAGGCTGGGAACACTATAGGCCATTGATAGTTATTGATGGTACTTTTTTAAAAGTAACATATGGGGGCACAATGATCACAGCACCAACACAGAATGCAGCTGGTAAAATTTTTCCATTAGCATTCTTTGTTGTTGATTCAAAAAATGATGCATCTTGGTAATGGTTTTTCATAAAATTTAGACAAACATATAGAGTAAGACTTAGGATGTGTATCATATAAGATAGGCATAAGAGCATTGAAAATGTTGTGAAAAAAGTATATCCATAAGTTACTCATTGCATATGTGTCTACCATCTATTGAACAACCTAAAAACAAAATTAAAAAAATCCACAAAAAATTAAGGAACTTTTATTTGAGGCAGCTGTATCATGCGTAGAAAAAGATTTCGAATATAATATATTTGAGCAGGACAAGGTTTACCCACATATTAGACTATCTAGAAAGCATTGGGTATGAAAAAGGGTCTAGACTATACTTTGTGAGCAATAGATTTGTAACCATGACATCAAACATAGCTAAGTCTATAAATGCAGCAAACAAAGTAGCTAGACATTTACCAATTGCTGCATTACTGGAGTAGTTACATGCTTTAACTCAAGAATGGAGTTGCAAAAATAGAGATATAACATTATCATCCTTTACAAAACTACTTAAAGATCATGAATATAAGTTGAAAAAAGGACTACATTCTTTCAATAAAAATGAAGGTATGACCCTTGAACTTAAAATTTATACAATTGCTATACCTTATGCACCAAATTTTCTTCTTCATATTATCTAATTTTAATTTCTTCAGTCAATTTTTTTTTTGAATATTTATTGGTTTAAAATTTTTTAAAAAATTTTCTCAATTTGAAGTTTGTTATACAATTATAATATTTCGATACTATATTTTTATTTTACATATGATTTTTTAATATAGGTAAAGCCATCCAATAGTGTTTAATTTTCTATCTCTCAAATTTAAAAAACATATGTGATGAATATTGGAAAAAAACATGTGCATACAATAAATTCCAAATAGATGAAATGCCATGTCCACACGCATTAGCAGTAATAAGAGATATGAACTTGAAACCTTATGCATATTGTTCATCATACTACACCAATAAATACAATGTTAGCAACTTATGAAGGAATTGTTAATTCAATTCTTAATCAAAATACATGGAACATACCTACAAATGTTCAAGATGAAGTTGTCCTTCCACCAATTGGAAAAGTAAAGTCTGGAAGATCAAAGAAGTGAAGAATCAAAGCAACATGAAAAAAAAAATAAAAGAAAGTGTGGAAAACGTGGGAAATATGGCCACAATTGAAAAACATGTGGAGACATTCCAAAAAAGAAAATGATACATCATTGCCTTGAAAAAAAGAAAGACAAACAGTATTTTAGCATAAATATTTCATTTTTATTTTATTGCTATTTATAAATTTACAATCATTTTTAAAAACTAATACAAATTCATTATTCGAAATTGTCAAAATTTCTAATGTTCATTATTGTGTATGTATACCTTATAAAATGTCATTTAAAAATATTTTTCTAAGTTATTTATATGGGTATACAATGTATACATAAAGGATATGTAGTGTATACATAGATAGTAAACAACATATACAGTGTATACTAAAACGATATACAATGTATACTTAGAGCATATGCAATGTATATACAAAGGGTACATAATGTATACACAAAACATATATAGTGTATATATAAAAGGTATATAATGTATACATAAGGTATACATAAAGGGTGTATAGTGTATACACAAAGGGTATACAGTTATTGTGAACCTAAACTGATAATGATTGTGAGTATATTAGCATAACACATCAATAGCAAAAACCCGTTCAAAAATATGTACAAATAATAGTAAAACATCATACTGTAAAGATAAAACATAGGAATACATCCAATAGAAATATTATTCAAAATTATGTAAAACAAAAAAGTTACACAATCATTGTACATAATTAAATTTGCCAAAACTAATATACTTCTACTTTCTCCTAAGCCCTCTTCTTGTTCAATTGCCTTTTTCTCTCATTTTTTTCCTTTTTCCCATTATTTTTCTCAGTATCACTTTTAATATTTCATTTTGCTTATTGCTTTCATAATAATATAGCAACATATCTAATCTACCTCTATGATTCTCTGCATTAAACTTTATCACAATTGGCTTTCATTCAATAAAATATTCAATAAAAGTAGCTACAAAAATCCCACAATCACTGACAAAAAAAAAATCAAAATCGCAATCAATTCTATTTTAACAAATAGTAATACAACATATGAACTCAAGATATAAAAACACATATCACAATACCTGGTTTCTTGTGTAGGTAGGTTAACATACTCGATGTTAAACAGATCATTCTCTTTTTTATTTTGCAAGGCTTCTAGTTGAGCATCTATATCATTTCTTCCTCTATAAAATTCAATAAGGGTAAAAAAAAAGTGGAATTAAGACACTATATACGTTCATCACTTTGTTAATTATCAATTTTTTTGGTGAACACAAAGAGTCATATACAAAAATTCATATCTCCTTCAATGACAACTTACCCAAAATCCAATAGAAGTTAGCTACATTGATCAGGAAAAAAAAATATAATCCACTTCTACCCATGGTGTATCATAAAGCATCATATTTCTAATAATATACTCAGTTACCACATGTTCAAAATTGATAATTGAAGTGTCTTTAACCATTTTCTTCACACATTTGAAGTGATGACTCTATATATATAGTTTGGTCAAACAAGATGTCAGTCATGATAAAACTAACTTTTAAGCATCGATCAAACTTTCCCTTCTTCCTTAAGTAGTATAATATTATATCTATATGCTGTAAAAAATAAAGAAATTTAAATAAGTTATAGCATGATACCATAATCAAATATAAATAAAAAAACTGCTCATGTGTTCCTATGTTGCTAGAAAGGTTATAAAGTTTGCATGAAATCCATTAATTTCAGGTATATATAAAAGGATACACAGCTATACATACAAGGTATAAAGTGTATACATATACGGTATACAGTGTATACATTGTATCTAGTGTATTTATATAGGATATATAGTGAGTATATATAGGATGCGCAATTTATATAATGTATTTCTATAAGGTGTACAACATATACATAAAAGGTATAGTTATACAGTGTATTTATAGAGTATATACATAAAGGCTATACACTATATACATACAGTATATATAGTGTATACCCTTATGAATTTGACCTGAAAACACTTATTAATATAATAATTTATAAATAAAGCCTTGTTTTATGCTTAAAACTCAAATTTGCAAAATCCATATGCACCAAAACATATCAAGGTACAGCAAACTCGATTCAAGCACACAACTATTAAGCTTAACACATAACTCAACCTAAGCCAAATCAATTAACTCTCTACTAGCACCATGCTATTTAAAAATAATAATAAGTATTACAACAGCCAGCCCCACTTCAAATGGTTAAATATACATATCGAATTTTTAAGTTCTTTTCCAGAATACAACAATGTATGGAATCATAATTTTTGAGTCATTAATTTAATACCAAAATTAAAAGGTTCTTTCAAAATCATGTACCTTACAGTATAACCTTATCTTGTCCCTAAAAAAAACAAGTCAAACAAATTACAGCTACACAACCAACAAACTTAATAATAATATTAAAATTAATGACTATTCAATTTACCGGTTATTTTGTTTAGACATGTAGGTCCCAAAGACACATAAGGGGGGGGGGGGATGAATTGAGTGTCTTGAAATTTTCTAGCTATTTTTCTAATGGAACAGAAATGTAGAGAAAGGCAGAATTTTGACTATGAATATAGAAATGCAATGCAAGCAATGATCAGATTTTTGCAAATTCTTTAATAATTAAAAAATCAAAAGATAATTTTGAAACTGTATGTGTGAAATTTGCTGTGAAAAATTCCAGAATAATTTGAACAAACAATTTTGAAATCACGACTACCAGAATTTTAAAAACATAGTTGTAGAAAAGCAGAGTATCGGAAAAGAGAGCAGAAAACCTAATACACATAATTTATAGTGGTTCGGCCAACTTGCCTACATCCACTCCTCAAGCTTCACTTTTTGAGCTTTTCTCTTCACTTTTAACGCTTTTAAGGGCAAGAGTCAAAGCCAATAGACAATCCTATATATCTACCCATAATTTTTTTTCCCAAAGTAAAAGATTAAAACACTTACTAGAATTCTTCCTAGGTTCTAGCCAACCCAATTCACAATCTTTTACAAAAGAATTTCCTCACAAATAATTACAACAAAAACCTATAATCAAATTGAGGAGGATATGTAAAGAATGAAGTGCAAAAGATGTGGAAAGTGAAATGAACAAATTAAGATTTTCTCTTAAGAGGTAGAAATTCTTTCCAACTTTTCTCTAACCTTTTAATGAGAGAAAAAAACATGTATTTATACTCAAAAAATCAGTTTTAGATGTTTGAAACACAAACTAGCCATTTCTAGCTGTTGGAGGGCAAAACAGGGAAAACAGATCTCAACTAGCCATTAACTAGCTGTTATTTTTATCCTGTAGTGAAATTCTAAGTTTTATCCAGAAATTTGATACGATCAGAAATTCAGTTAGAAAATTGATGCAGTCAGATTCTAGAGAACAAATTTCTGACGAAAACCTGTTTTGATCAAAAGTCCATTTTCTAACTTAAAAAATATTTTTGTGCAATTTTAAATCTATAATGTGTATGTATGAGTAGGAATAATTTACCTCAATTTGATTTTACATTTTAATATCCTAATTCCTAACAAACTAAGGTATCTCACCAAATTGACATCTTAAGTCCATGCTTGATATAACTTAATCTCCCGAATTTGTTGTTTTGCATCAGAGAAATATGTGGAAAATTCCTGTAGAAATTTGCTTAAAAAATAATTTACAATAGAGCTTATTTAAGGTTTAATTATCATCAAAATTAGGATGTGGCCTTGAGCCAACAATCTCCCCCTTTTGATGATGACAAAACCTTAATAAACTCCACTTAGAAGTCTATCTAGGTTAGTCTAAAAAAGGCTCCCCCTGAATATGTGCATGGGGTATTTACAGAGATAAAAATAACTAAAAGAAAAATATAAATCCCCTGTAAACAGTATATCAGATATCATGTAATCATTAGCAATAATCCAATAAAATTTCACTATCAGATCTGCATAAAATACATCATGTATTCCCAACATATCACACATCATATATTTTCAATATTGGAAATTTTTCTCCAATCAAATTCAATTCAATGTATCAACTCATTTTTCAATCAAAATATTAACTCAACATATCCCAAATTTTCTTCAATAAAATTCAATTCACATATATCAGCACAATTTATATATCACATATATTTAGCCAATAAGTCAACATATCCCAATAATCCAATTTTTGATTTTTAACAAAAACCAATCAACAAATTATCAATATATCAACATTCAATCAACAAATTATCAATATATCAACATTTTTATTCCCCTTTTTGCCATCAGCAAAAGGGAGGAAATAAACACCCTGTTTAGCACAATAAGATTCAATAAAAAAATTTCAAGGCAAACCCAGCAATAAAAATAATTTTGAAATCACTGAAATATAATAAAAAATTAAGAGAGCAGATTCGGAGTGACTTGAAATCTCTTTTCCAAATTTGAACAATGAAGCTAATTTCCGTGATATTATCTAAAAACCCATAAAACGATTTTACCAAAGTTGGGTAAAATTACGTTACCTATATATGCCAACAACAATTTCCTTCCTTCGGATTCCATCAATGAAATTAATTTCGCAATTGAGCAGCTCAATCGATAATTTTCGGAGGAAATATGACAGATTTTATTTTGGGCTATGGTTTCGATTTGGGTTTGGTTTTGATTTCCACGAGTTGCATTTCTTGGATTTAGATGTGAAAGAAATGGGTTACTTTTGTCTTCAATTTTGGCAAATGGGCATAAAGGAAATTGGTTTTACAAAGTGGAAATGAAAATGATGAGAGGATGGAGATGAAAAAGTAAAATCACTTTCAAAGAAAATATTAAAAAGGAAGAGTATAAAATAAGTTTTGCATTAAATGAAAAAGGTACTTGAAAAGACTTTAGAAAAGACAAAATACAAAAAGCAAATTCCATTTTCCAACAAGATAACCATTGATTTTAAGCTCAAAAAAAATTAAATTGACCCCATTCTTTTTATAAACACACTAGATAAATTCAAAGAACTGATTTTGTGCAGGAAGAAGATCAAACCAATTTTTTTTTTTGAGAGTTGTGAAAAAACAAAGAATAAAATGACTATTTTGTCTTTAGCCAAAAATATAAACTTTTTATACTAGAACACGAAAGATAAAGTCACGTTAACATATATTGATATTTAAAATCCGTGAGATAACAAAGAAAAATTGCATCATGCATTTTCGCATAGATTTCGAAATTAACCAGCAGATTTTCTTATCAAAATTTTGTCAGAAAATGTACCTTGACAAAAAATTAAATTTCTGATGTACCCATTCCTAACTTTCTTCTTAGCTGACAGAATCTATCTTCTTTAAGAGGCTTGGTGAAGATATCAGCTATTTGATTTTCAGTAGGAACAAATTCTAGCAAAATATCTCCTCTTTGCACATGACCTCGAATAAAGTGATGCCTAATTTCAATGTACTTTGTTCTTGAATGCAGAATAGGATTCTCTGTTATGTTTATTGAGCTTGTATTATCACAGAATATTGGAATGTTGTGAAATTCTATTCTATAGTCCTTCAATTGTTGTCTGATCCACAGAATTTGAGCTACATATCCACCAGCTGCTATATACTCTGCCTTTGCCGTAGATAATGCCACAGAATTTTGTTTTCTGCTTGACCATGTTATAAGCGAATTTCCCAGAAAATGACAAGTACCTGAAGTACTTTTTCTGTCAATCCTACAGCCAGCATAATCAGCATTTGAATATCCAATTAGATCAAAAGATGTGTTCTTTGGATACCAAAGTCCCAATTCCTGAGTTCCATGTAGATATCTCAAAATTCTTTTACCTACAGACAAGTGTGATTCCTTTGGAGCTGATTGAAAACATGCACATAGACATACACTGAAATGAATGTTAGGTCTACTTGCTGTTAAGTATAGCAGTGACCCGATCATGCCTCTATATACCTTTTCTTCAACATTTTTGCTTTTTTCATCTTTGTCAATCTTTATAGTTGAGCTCATAGGAGTGCTGGCAGATTTTGCATCAGACATCTTGAATTTATTCAGCAATTCCTTTGTGTACTTTGATTGACTTATGAATATACCATTTGAACATTGCTTGATTTAGAGTCCCAAAAAGAAAGTTAACTCACCCATCATGCTCATTTCGAATTCCTTTTTCATAATAGCTTCAAACTCTTTGCACAAGGAAACGTTAGTAGAACCAAAAACAATATCATCTACATAAATTTGAACAATCAGAATATGAGATGATTTATGCTTTATAAATAGAGTAGTGTCTACTTTTCCTTTGTTAAAACCAGGAGCAAGCAAAAAACAACTTAATCTTTCATACCAAGCTCTAGGAGCTTATTTTAAACCATATAAAGCTTTTTTAAATTTATAAATAAAATCTGGATGTTTAGAATTTTCAAAATCTAGAGACTGTTCAACATAAACTTCCTCATTTAATAAACCATTTAGAAAAGCACTTTTAACATCCATTTGATATAAACTGAAATCTTTGAAAAATGCAAATGCACACAAAATTCTAATTGCTTCTAATCTAGCAACAGGTGCAAAAGTTTCATCGAAATCTATACCTTCCTCTTGATTATAGCCTTGAGCCACCAATCTGGCCTTATTTTTGACAACATTACCTTACTCATCCAACTTATTTCTAAACACCCATTTTGTTCCAATAATAGAACAGTTTGAGGGTCTAAGAACAAAATTCCAAACTTTGTTTCTTTCAAACTGACTTAACTCTTCTTGCATAGCAATAATCGAATTTTCATCATTTTGAGCATCAGTATAATTTTTTGGTTCAAGTTGAGAGACCAAGGCAACATTACCACAGTATTCACGCATGGCTCTTCTTGTCATCATTTTCTGAGAGGGATCAATCAATAGATTATCCTTTGGGTGGTACTTATGGAATCTCCAATCTTTAGGCAATTCTGCTGGTTGCTCAGATTGCTGTTCTGTCTGATTTTCTTGTTCATTTTCTATTCGAACTTCTGAATCATTTTCAGCATCTTCATGTTGTTCCAGAATTCTGTCAATTGAATCTATCTGCTGATCTATTGACTTCTCTATTTCAGTATTCTATTGTTCTTTATCTTTTTCTTTCTCAAAACCTGTTTCATCATAAGAAAAACTCCTTTCTCCAAAATTTTCATTAGTAAAATCAAATTTAACATTTATTGATTCCTCTACTTTACGTGTTCTTCTATTAAAGACTCTGTATGCTTTAGAATTTAAAGAATATCCTAAGAATATACCTTCATCAGATTTTGCTTCAAATTTAGCTAAATTATTTTTATCATTAAAAATTAAACACTTACAGCCAAATAGTTGAAAGTAGTTGATGTTGGGTTTTCTTCCTTTTCATAGCTCATATGGAGTCTTTTCTAACACTAATTTGATCAGAATTCTATTCAGAATGTAGCATGCAGTGTTGATTGCCTCAGCCCAGATTTACTTAGGTAGATTATTTTCGTTTAGCATAGTTCTGGCCATTTCTTGAAGAGTTCTATTCGTCCTTTCTACTACACCATTCTGTTGGGGTGTTTTTGGAGCAGAAAAGGTGTGATTGATTCCAGAATTGCTACAGAATTCTTCAAACTTCTTATTCTCTCCAGCATGATCACTTCTTATATTTGTGATCTTGTATCCCTTTTCATTTTGAATCTTCTTACTCAATTTCTTAAATGCCTCAAATGCATCATCCTTATGAGCAAGAAATAATACCTAAGTGTATCTAGTGTAGTCATCCACCACATTTAACACATACAATTTTCCACTAATGCTGGAAGGATTTATTGGACCAAATAAATCCATATGTAGAAGCTCTAAAACTTTCTCAGTAGACACGCCAACTTTAGATTTGTGAGAATTTCTAGTTTGCTTCCCAAGTTGACACGCTTTGCACACATGATCTTTATCAATCTTCATTTTTGGCATTCCACTTACCAGATCTTTCCTGACCAGCTTTTCTATTACATGAAAGCTAGCATGACCCAATTTTCTATGCTACAAAATACTTAAATCTTCCTTTGAAATAAGACATTTAGCCTCACTTTTCTTGATATCTTCTAGGCTAACTAAATAAATATTTCCAGACCTTTGACCCTTTAGAACAGATTTTCCTCTTTCTACATCTTCAACTCTACAGTGATCTACTTCAAAGATTACTCTTCTCTTCTTATCGCAAAGTTGACTAATACTTAATAAATTATATTTCAAACCTTCAACAAGAGAAACATCTTCAATAACTGGATTAGAACTTCTAGATCCAGTTCCAATTATTTTTCCTTTTCTATTATCAACAAAGATAACAGAACCACCTTCAGATTTTACCAACTTAGAAAACTTAGTTTTGTCCCACGTCATATGCCTAGAGCAGCCACTGTCCATGTACCACTTTTCTGTTTTGGCGCTCCTTAGGCAAACCGGTAATGAATTCAAGTATTTTTAGGTGCCCAATCCTTCTTGGGTCCTTCTTGGTTAGGAACAACAATTCTAAAATTTTTAATCACCTATTTTTGTTTGACAGAATTAACATTCTTCTTATAATAACAGAATTTTGATATATGCCCTTTTCTACAGCAATAAAAGCATGTAGCAGAAGAATTAATTGCTAATTTACCATAAGATACAAATTTTTTGATGTACTTGCATGAACAGATTTTGGATTCAAATTTTTAACATCATTACCATTGCACACACAAATATGTTTTCCTTTGCATTTTTCATGTAAAGATGTATATTTTCTTTCTAAATTAGAATAATCATTTTTTAATTTAATTTCTGATTGCTTACCATTTTCGTGTTCTAATTTTAATGCTTCAAAATCCTTTTTCATTTCAATATGCGTCTTTTTAAGCATATAATACTTATGATGCAATACTTCAAAATAATCAAGTATTTTTTTCATATTCATTACCATCAGAATTAGAGTCAGAATCACTTACCTTAGATTTTTCTGAGTCATTGGATAAAGCGTTTAGCTCTTCATCAGAAGATGAATTATGCTCATCACGATCAGAAATTGCCGTCAGACCAATTTCATAAGAATTTGTAGATTCTGCTTCACTTATGCTTAATTCTTCACTATCACTCCACGTAGCCTTCATAGCTTTCTTTTAAATCTCTTTTCCTTTCTTTTCAAATTTGGGCACTTGGACTTAATGTGACCTAGTTTATTGCATTCGTTGCAGATAACTTTTTGAGTAGATTTTGAGGAATTTTCTGCCTTGTGATGAGGAAATTTTTGATGCTATTTTTTGTAGGATTTCTTTTCTTTTCTGTACAGCTTTATGAATTTCTTGGTGATTAACGTCATTTCATCATCACCTGTGGAATAATCATTTCCAAACTTTGAGAGCAATAGCCTTCAATTTTCTGTCTTTTTCTTTTTCTGCATCTTGAGACTTAATATAAAGCTCATGTGAAATAAGGGATCCACATACATTAACAAAATTAAGTATGCTAAGATCCTTATCTAATAGAATTCAGGCTTTTGATTCCCACCTGGGAGTGAGACCTCTAACAAGCTTTGCAATTTTATCATATTCATTTAATTTTTTACCAAGTGCTTTAATATCATTGGTTAATTTTACATACCTATTGATTACCTCAGAAATTGATTCCTCTAGTTTCATTTTGAATCCTTCATAATCAACCATGAGAACATGAAGCCTGGTATCTTTGACTTGATTTGTACCTTCAAAAGTTGCTTGTAGTTTGTCCCATATTTCTTTAGCTGTGTTGCATCCAGAGATTCTGTTAAACTCATTTATTTGCAATGAGCAAAACAAAATACTCATTGCTTTAGAGTTCAGCTGCACTAATTTCTTCTCAGCTTCAATAAATTCCTTTTTAGTTTTTAGCACAGTAGTGGCGTCAGAAGCTCCTACTTCAGTTGATTGCTTTCTGGGAGGCTCGTATCCATATTCAATGACATCCCAGCAATCCATATCTTGTGATTGAATGAAGTGCCTCATTACAACTTTCCAAAAGGGATAATTTTCACCATTAAACATTGGAGGACGATGAACCGAGTGTCCTTCCTTGAAAGGAGTTGCTACTGGATTATTAGCCATTTATAGGACAACTCAAAGAGGTTAAGCCTTAGGAAAATGAGTACTGCTCTGATACCAAATGTAGGTCCTAAAGACACACAAGAGGGGGGGGTGAATTAAGTGTCTCGAAAATTTCTGGCTGTTTTTCTAATGGAACACAAATGTAGAAAAATGTAAAATTCTGACTATGAACATAGAAATGCAATGCAAGTAATGATCAAATTTTTGTAAATTCTTTAATAATAAAAAACTCAAAATATAATTTTGAAACTGTATGTGTGAAATTTGCTGTGAAAAATTCTAGAATAATTTGAAGAAACAATTTTGAAATCACGACTACCAGGATTTCAAAACAAGTTGTAGAAATGCAGAGTATCAGAAAACAGAGCAGAAAAGCTATCACACAGAATTTATAGTGGTTCGGACAACTTGCCTACATCCACCCCTCAAGCTTCACTTCTTGAGCTTTTCTCTCCACTCTTAACTCTTTTAAGGGCAAGAGTCAAAGCCAATATATAATCCTAGATTTGTATATCTACCTACAATCTTTTTCCCAAAGTAAAAGATTAAAACACTTACTAGAATTCTTCCTAGGTTCTAGCCAACCCAACTCACAATCTTTTACAACAGAATTTCCTCACAAATAATTACAACAAAAAGCTATAATCAAATTGAGAAGGATATGTAAAAAATAAAGTGCAAAAGATGTGGAAAGTGAGATGAGCAAATTAAGCTTTTCTCTTAAGAGGTAGAAATTCTTTCCAACTTTTCTCTAACCTTCTAATAAGTGAAAAAACATGTATTTATACTCAAAAAATCAGTTTTAGATGTTTGAAACACAAACTAGCCGTTTCTAGCTGTTGGAGGGCAAAATAGAAAAAATAGATCCCAACTAGCTGTTATTTTTGTCCTGTAATGAAATTTTGAGTTTTATCTAGAAATCTGATACGATCAGAAATTCAGTTAGAAAATTGATGCAGTCAGAAATTTATTTTCTAGAGAACCAATTTCTGACGAAAACCAGTATTGATCAAAAGTCCATTTTCTAACTTAAAAAATATTTTTGTGCAATTTTAAAGCTATAATGTGTATGTATGAGTAGGAATAATTTACCTCAATTTGATTTTACATTTTAATATCCTAATTCTTAACAAACTAAGGCATCTCACCAAATTAACATCTTAAGTCCATACTTTATATAACTTGATCTCCAGAATTTGTTGTTTTGCATCAGAGAAATATGTAGAAAATTCTTGCAGAAATTTGCTTAGAAAAGAATTCACAATAAAATTTATTTAAGGTTTGATTATCATCAAAATTTGGATGTATCCTTGACCCAACAAGACACAACCATATTAACCCAAGCACTAAAATTTGCTAAAAACTTGAATTAAGATCTCTAATATTATTATCAAATGGATATTTTTTTTTTATCATGAACATTTTCCTTTTGCTTTATACGACTTTTTTACCCAAACTTGTTAACAAATTGAGGTTTCATGACTAAAGATGGTTTAATATCTCTTTTATCAATACGAGGGGCGCAAGCTTTAAGTGAAACAGGTTCTAAAAATGGCACTATCTCATTACCTTTAACATCAAAATCTTCAAACCCTATGAAATAAAAGAATGCATAGGATGTATTAAAAACATAAGAATAATAATAATAAAAATACTACATTCAATTAATCTTATGAACATGTGAATTCTTTTCCCCTAACAATTTCCATGCAGATACAAAAAGATCTTCAATACTTTCTTCATCCATTCCTCTTAAGTTTGAACTTGATGTTGCTTGATGTAAGCACCGTGTCCCGGAGCGGTCCGGACCAGAGATTACCCTATGATGAAATCGGTATCCAAGCCTGTACAAACGGTTTGGATTTGGAGACTTTAGTCCCATGCTCCACGAGAAACGAGTCTTTTTACCTTTCGTAGGTAGAAGGCGAAAATGGGGAGTTTTTAAAGTCCAAAAAAATATGTTTTCCTCGACGGACGGCCAGCCCATCGGTCAGGGGCCCAACCCGTCGGTCAGGGGCAGGACCGTCAAATAAATCCTTATGTCAGAAGGATTCTTCTGACGCCCGTCTGTCGAAATGGCAGGGCCGTCGGATGAATCCTTGTGTCAGAAGGATTATTTCGACGCCCGTCGGTCGATATGGCAAACCCGTCGGTCAGGTTGTAGGGCCGTCGGATGAATCCTTATGTCAGTAGGATTCTTCTAACGCCCGTCGGTGAACCCACAAACGCCCGTCGGTCATCCCTAGCCTATAAAAGCTTTGAATTTTCTCATAAAAGGGGGTTGGAAAATTTGCAAAAATAGGGGAAACTCTGCCAAAATTCACGTGCATTTTCTCTCTCTTCCAACAAACACATTTCTAAAAAATCTAACTAATTCAAGAACCAAGTCTTCAAAAGAAAGAGGTTTTTTATGGGTTTTTGATTTCCAAAATTTAATTTCCGTCGACCTGTTGAGGACACACTCTATGTTCAACACTTGGTCTTTTGTTCGAACTTTCTCGTGGAGCGTGCTGGAAGTCAGATAACAACAAGGAATCCAACCAAAAGGTTGTTCTGAGGGTAAATATTCCAAACCCTTTTCTATCCTTTTTTTTACCTTTATTTTCAATATTATCTTTGCTCTTGTCCATTTTTATTTCTTGTTTCTATTCTTCTTGAATCTGTGTAAAATTGGTCTTTTTACCTTTTGAAAAGCTTCTGTTTTTTTGGGACAGTGGTGACCGACAGGTCATCTGCTGTAACCGACCCCCGCCGGTCACCTTTAAGTATAGATCGTCGGCTACCCCCACAGACGACTCCCTTCGAGTGAGCGACGGGTTGTATTGGTCACCTTGACCGACGCCCGCCGGTCATTCAGCATAGCCCGTCGGTGGGTTCTGTCGCACATTTTCAAATTTTTTTCTTTTTCTTTTTCTGTTCACTCAAACTTTTATGTTTATAAGTTCTTCTTTTGTATTTTGACATCCTTTTGGCTTGTTTTGTGAGAATGTTTCTGTTTCTTGGACCGGCTGGAGCCTGAGGGAGTTCTCCCGCATATGAAAAGTTCGCTTGGTTTAGTTCCCTATCTCCCTCTCTTTGGTATTTCATGTATTTATTTATTATTTCTCCTATATATGACAAAATTGTTGTATTTCTCGCTAATGTAAAAATCGGCCAAAAGTTTTATATTTAATAAACTGAATTCTTCATAAAATCTAGGACCCAATGTCGTATTTTTACCCAATAAAATCCTCACAATAAAAATATCCATTTTAATAATGATGCATACGAGGACTAAAGTCCTCAGAATAAGCAATGCCCCGATTTGTGTATGTATCGCACATTTATAAAAGGGAGTTGTATTCCGCTCCTTGTGTTATTGTAATTCATCGCTTTCATTATTTACTTGTTCATTTACCGCTTTCCAATATGAATAAATGCGCTTTGATTCAATTGCATCATGTGGAGAGAGAGCGAATTAATGAAAATTAAAATTTGATCATAAAATAATCAAGGTAGAAATAGATGAGAAGTCCCGAACCCAGCTCTGGTCTTTGGGCTCAAAGAGGCGAGAGGTCTATCCGATCACTCATTGGAACTATGACCTCCAAGACCCCTCTTGTTTCACGAGACTTTGACGTTAATCCTAGGCTCCTTAGGGCGAGAGGTTTACCCTCCAAGACCCCTTTGGTTGGCCCAAAATGGATACTAAGCGCAGTCTTAGGCTCTCCGAGGCGAGAGAAACTTTCCCAATGTTCTATTGGGTGGCGACTCCATGAAACCTCCTTGTTGCCCAAAATAGACGCACTTGTAAATATCTTTACAAGTTGCTAATGGACCCTCAAATGCCCGATCGCCCTCAAGCGGGCGGTCAGAGGGGCGGCCGCGGGGTCCGGCGCGTGTCACAGTGGCAACTCCACTGGGGACTATGGTTCGAGACTTCGATTTGAAAATACCTTGCTTAACATTTATGATTAAAGTTTAATTCATAAATTCGCTTTCTTTCAAATTTGCATTTACATCCCATTAGAGCCTTAGAATATGCTAGATTGGTCCCTTCTTAACCTCGGTGCGTTCCTGAAGCACAACCCTACGTTCACTCAATGTGGGGAAGTGTTAAGGATAATCACCAGCCCAAGCTTCGTACCTAATGGTATATCAAATGATGACCCGATCGGTCGTTATGCTCGTGATGAGCTAGACTCTTCGGCAGGGATCATGCTTGGGTAGCCCTAAAGTAACATCTCCTTGGTCTAAAGCTCATGTAATGGCCATAGCTACTTTCCATAGGTGATATGAACCGTAATTCCATGCTTGCTATATGGATCCTTATGTATTGGGTGAGTCCAGATGTCTTGCTTGGTAACCTAGCCAAAGGCTTTCATGCCCTGGTAGGGCCATGTCAAAATTTTTAGAATGTCTAAATACATGATGATCATTATCCATTCGCTTGTACATTAGCGTAGGAGTGTCATGCTGCCGGTTTTTTGCCGTGCACCATGCGCGTCCATTGGGTCCTCCACTGACCCTTGGGCTAATCCCGCCTAGGAAAGAGACCACACAACCACGTGTGTGGGAGAAATAAGGGCGGAAGGACCTACCTGCTTGCTTGTGTTTTGTGAGTGTTGCATACCATGATCATGCATTGCATCTGCATTCCATGCATCATATCTAACGCCTTGTCCCTGTAGCCATCATAGATCTGCCTAGGTGGAATAAAACGCCTACCGGACGGTTGATCCGAGTTCCTGCATCTGAACTGCTAGACAGAGAAGGCCTTTCAGAGATCTTACCGGAAGTCAGCTGTACCGTATCTGAGATGGCAAACTCACCTAGGGGTAATGACACCACCAGGGCCATGATTGCAGAAGAAGTGGGCCGACGATTTGAAGAGCTTGAGGGCAGAATGATGAACATGCTAACTGCTTTGGCACAACAGAATGCTCCGCAGAATCCACCACCTCCTCCTCCCATGAGACAAAATGAGCGAGAAGAGGAAAGAGCTGAGAGACAAGAGGAGCCTATTCGGTCGCTACCAATAGAGCTGAGGTCAGTAGCTTCGGGAGGTTAGAGGAGAAGACCGGTGCTGAGGATAGATGATGACAGGGATGACGAGGACGACAAAATGAGTATTGTATCTGAGAGAGGGAAGGCACCCCAAACCGATGAGTTCATTCTGAAAAAGATGAAAGAGAGGTTTGAAGTCATGGCCCGTATGCTGAATAGAGGTCAGGGGATGAACCCAGAGGACAAAGAATTGGAGGGAGAATGTAACACCCCGCCATCCCCGTTGGAAGGATACCGGAGTGCCACGCGGGTAAACACATATAATCATATCTATATACACATGTATAAATAAAACTAAATGAGATTTAAAGAAAACTTTTAATCATATAATCAGAAAATTCCTGTAACATATATATAACAAGTCCTTATACATATATCGTTTTACAAAAAGAGGCTCGTAAGCAAATACATATACAAAAAATAATATTTGTTCCTTTACAAAAAAGTTACTTTGCTATACACAAGCCATATACAAAAATTACAGCGGAAGACTTCAAAAATATAACAACTTCATCCAAAAAGACTCCTAGTGGCCGACCTGCAGATATCTGACTCCAAGCTACACTCGCCACCTGCACGGGAAGAGAGCCCGTGCTAAGCGATAACGCTTAGTGGGGAGGAACAAAACAAACGAACAATATGCATATACAATAATAATCTAATGATTCAAAAATCGAAGCATCAAAATTACATGTAAACATATTTCCAAATACTTACTTGACATGCATAGATATGTATACAATACAAGCAATTAAGTGTTCAAATCATAATTCACATCATTTAAAGTATACAGATTCAAGGTGCGATATAAAACTAGGCAAGAATTCATGTGCACTTTATACTTGTAATCATATCAACAATGCATCTCAACATATGCAACACATTTAAACCCATAGCCTGACTAGTCTCAAAATACTCTCTAGAAGTGGATACGGTCAATTGGATACTGATAGAACACAGTATCCCAAGCATATAGAGACATGAGTCTCAAACATGTATTTTTCATATAGAGACCGAAGTCTCACATTTAAATCCATATAGACCAAACATGGTCGAAACAAGGATCCAAACGGACCCACGTATAACGTTTTATCATATAGCAGCTGCACACACACAGACCTAAGTAAGCGCTTACTTATCCACTACTATGACTATTCAGGCTTAAAACTCAATTCAACAATTCATATAACAAATCATGAGAATTTCAATAAATACTAGCTTATAAATCATGTATATTTGCATAATAATCAAATTCAGAAACATTTAAACATATAAATATTAACTACAGGAGGTAATAAGAACAAATAGCTCATATGGAAAAAGTCCCTGTAAATAAATTATAAACATGTAAATCATGTGTATTAATTATTAATCATGTATATAAAACCCAATATTAAGCAATTATTAAAACACAATACAGATTTTAAATCAAATATTTGTCATGTAGTGCAAAAATTCTTGAAATCAGAAGTTAAACTTCATTTTTAATAAAACAGGGCAACAGGGGAAGGCTGGTCACGCCGTGACCATTCATCACGTCGCGTGACGCAGGCTTCACGCGAGCGCCAGGCAGAGGAGCAAGGCAGTCACGGCGTGACCACCAGTCACGTCTCGTGACGCCTGTGAGGAGAGGGAGAAATCACACGCAGGAAAAGGCGAAAGTCACGGCGTGATGCCGCTTCACGCCACGTGACCTTCAGCAAAGAAGGAGTCACGGCGTGAAGCTGCTTCGCGTCTTGTGACCTTCAACAGAGAAGGGGGTCACGGCGTGATTCTTCATCACGTCTCGTGACCTTCTTCTCACACTTCTGCTTCTCTTCACAAACTCCATCATCTTCTCAAAACCAAATTCCAGAAAAACGTAGAAAGCCCAGAAAATCCAGAAAACATAGTACTTCCTAATTTCAAAACCCCAGCTTTCCCAAAACCATTTTTCATGTAATAATCATTCAAACACATACCCTCAAGACTCAAGAATTCATTTCCTGTAATTATAACATAACTATGTATTTTAAGTGTTAAAACAGAGGCAAAACCAGAAGGTCAATGTTCCAAAATTCCTCATTCAAACTAATGCTTAATCAATTCATTTACCAACTCATGTTATTCCTTTCCACCTAAATCATGTAATCACAGTACATTTCTCATGCATTTAGATGTACAAGCACACATAAATACATTATATCACAACTGAAAACAAGATCCACAGTGAGATAGACAGACACTCCCAAACCTGAAATGAAGTCCCCAAAAACAACGTCCACTGTATTTATTCTTCAATCCACAATCTTATCTTTCCCTTTATCTTTCCTTCTGTCTTCTATAGCTTGCATGAACCAACAATAAACCGAAATACCATTAACCCAGGAAAACCACTAAACAACTCAGAATAATCCCAGAAAAGATGAAGATCAAGAACCCAATGTAAAACCAGTAGTTACTTACCCTGCTGAAGCTTCTAACACAACCAGACCTTAGTTCCTCCACAGAAAAAAAATGCACATGCAGATGATAGAAAGAACAGAAAAATGAAGAAAAGGCAGAATGTGGTTCGCGTGAGAGAGAACCAGAAAAGAAAGAGAAAACTTTTTCAGTCCTTTGTTTTCCAACTAACTAAATTTTCTCAGACTTCTCCTTTCCCTCTCCACGTGCACATCCTCCTTCCACATGGCACACATGCACAAGAATCACTAATCCACTTATTCCTCTTTTACATTTTGATCCAAAATAATTACCATAAAGTCCTTGTCAAAATACTCTTTCCTCACTAAACTAGACATTTGCAATTAAACACCATTATTTCCTTGCAAAATAATCCTCTTTTACTAACAACTTACTCAATTGCCCTTAATTGTCCATTAAAATCCTAATTTCCAATTAAGCCACTTGTGGGGTGTGACAACTCACCCCTCCTTAAGAAAATTTCGTCCTCGAAATTTCCTCGCTTATCCAAACATATCTCAAATACCAAAACCGAAACAAGACAAAACTGAACATGTAAACACTTACCCGAAGGTCCGGCAGCACCCGCTACATTCTCAGCAGTCATAGCATATGCCCTATGCCGATTACGATCCTCCGTAGCACCAGGTCACTGCACCGTCTCAGATGGTGCTCTCGGAGCTCTACTTGCATCCCGGTTGCTTTGGATGACATTGGATCTCTTACTCTCTTGCTGATTCTGATCCATTTGTCGATCAGGGCAAAAGGCAAACCGATGTTCCATGCTCCCACACTTGAAAAAAGCGCCAGTAATCTTCCGACATGTACCCCAATGGTACCTATGACAATGCTCGCATTCTGGTGCTCGATTTCCTTTATTACCATGTGGGGCTACACTCTCTACTTGTGAAGGCACTTGTACACCTCCTCTAGATCCTTGCTCAACTGGAGTACCCTTTGACTTCTTAGCACTCACATTTCCCCCATCCGGTGCTCTCCTCTTGCTAGCCATTCTCTGCTTGATCTCCTCAGATTCCTCTAACCTCATTGCTGCAGCCACAATCTGATAATACCCAACTGGCTGCAAGACAATCATCGCAGACAAAGGGCCTCTGAATACCTCACGCAATCCCTCTAAAAAGTGCCTACATCTGAACTCATCTGTCAACAACTGCTCAGGCACATACTTACTTAACCGATTGAACTCCTTATCATACTCACTGACAGTCATTCCCCTCTGCTTCAAGCTAATGAACTCTCTCCACTTCGCTTCTTGGTATGCCTTTGTTATATGCTTTTGCTCAAACTCTTGCTTGAAATAATCCCATGTCAGCTCAGCTGGTCGCTGAGGATTCCTCATCACAAGTTCCCACCAATCATATGCTGGTCCTTGAAGCAACGATATAGCACACGAAGCTCTCTGGTCGGCGGGACATCTAATCTCTTGCAGAATTCTACCTACTCTCTTGAGCCAAAACTCAGCCACATCGGATTCATCTAAAGCAGTCCCATGGAAATCCTCTGCTCCTCTTTTTCTTAGCAATTCAATTGGAGCCTTAGGTACAGTCAACCTATCAACCACTTGCAATAACCCCTGAACTAACGCTGGATCAAAAGCAACACCTCTATTTGCACCCTCAGCTGGTGCAGGTTCCAGCTCATGTCTATCCTGTCTAACTGGATCATCTCTTCTAACTGGATTCCCTCCACGACTCACATTGGCACTACTCATGGTGTCGCCCATATACTCACTTGGATCCGACTCCATATAGACACTACAAAACACAAGACATCTGCATTAGGCCACTATACAAAACTGACTCTCATGCATAGACTCGACTCTTCACTCAAACAATCACAACATAACCCAGAACCACCAAACCTGGGCTCTGATACCAAGCTGTAACACCCCGCCATCCCCGTTGGAAGGATACCGGAGTGCCACGCGGGTAAACACATATAATCATATCCATATACACATGTATAAATAAAACTAAATGAGATTTAAAGAAAACTTTTAATCATATAATCAGAAAATTCCTGTAACATATATATAACAAGTCCTTATACATATATCGTTTTACAAAAAGAGGCTCGTAAGCAAATACATATACAAAAAATAATATTTGTTCCTTTACAAAAAAGTTACTTTGCTATACACAAGCCATATACAAAAATTACAGCGGAAGACTTCAAAAATATAACAACTTCATCCAAAAAGACTCCTAGTGGCCGACCTGCAGATATCTGACTCCAAGCTACACTCGCCACCTGCACGGGAAGAGAGCCCGTGCTAAGCGATAACGCTTAGTGGGGAGGAACAAAACAAACGAACAATATGCATATACAATAATAATCTAATGATTCAAAAATCGAAGCATCAAAATTACATGTAAACATATTTCCAAATACTTACTTGACATGCATAGATATGTATACAATACAAGCAATTAACTGTTCAAATCATAATTCACATCATTTAAAGTATACAGATTCAAGGTGCGATATAAAACTAGGCAAGAATTCATGTGCACTTTATACTTGTAATCATATCAACAATGCATCTCAACATATGCAACACATTTAAACCCATAGCCTGACTAGTCTCAAAATACTCTCTAGAAGTGGATACGGTCAATTGGATACTGATAGAACACAGTATCCCAAGCATATAGAGACATGAGTCTCAAACATGTATTTTTCATATAGAGACCGAAGTCTCGCATTTAAATCCATATAGACCAAACATGGTCGAAACAAGGATCCAAACGGACCCACGTATAACATTTTATCATATAGCAGCTGCACACACACAGACCTAAGTAAGCGCTTACTTATCCACTACTATGACTATTCAGGCTTAAAACTCAATTCAACAATTCATATAACAAATCATGAGAATTTCAATAAATACTAGCTTATAAATCATGTATATTTGCATAATAATCAAATTCAGAAACATTTAAACATATAAATATTAACTACAGGAGGTAATAAAAACAAATAGCTCATATGGAAAAAGTCCCTGTAAATAAATTATAAACATGTAAATCATGTGTATTAATTATTAATCATATATATAAAACCCAATATTAAGCAATTATTAAAACACAATACAGATTTTAAATCAAATATTTGTCATGTAGTGCAAAAATTCTTGAAATCAGAAGTTAAACTTCATTTTTAATAAAACAGGGCAACAGGGGAAGGCTGGTCACGCCGTGACCATTCATCACGTCGCGTGACGCAGGCTTCACGCGAGCGCCAGGCAGAGGAGCAAGGCAGTCACGGCATGACCACTAGTCACGTCTCGTGACGCCTGTGAGGAGAGGGAGAAATCACACGCAGGAAAAGGCGAAAGTCACGGCGTGATGCCGCTTCACGCCACGTGACCTTCAGCAAAGAAGGAGTCACGGCGTGAAGCTGCTTCGCATCTCGTGACCTTCAATAGAGAAGGGGGTCACAGCGTGATTCTTCATCACGTCTCGTGACCTTCTTCTCACACTTCTGCTTCTCTTCACAAACTCCATCATCTTCTCAAAACCAAATTCCAGAAAAACGTAGAAAGCCCAGAAAATCCAGAAAACATAGTACTTCCTAATTTCAAAACCCCAGCTTTCCCAAAACCATTTTTCATGTAATAATCATTCAAACACATACCCTCAAGACTCAAGAATTCATTTCCTGTAATTATAACATAACTATGTATTTTAAGTGTTAAAACAGAGGCAAAACCAGAAGGTCAATGTTCCAAAATTCCTCATTCAAACTAATGCTTAATCAATTCATTTACCAACTCATGTTATTCCTTTCCACCTAAATCATGTAATCACAGTACATTTCTCATGCATTTAGATGTACAAGCACACATAAATACATTATATCACAACTGAAAACAAGATCCACAGTGAGATAGACAGACACTCCCAAACCTGAAATGAAGTCCCCAAAAACAACGTCCACTGTATTTCTTCTTCAATCCACAATCTTATCTTTCCCTTTATCTTTCCTTCTGTCTTCTATAGCTTGCATGAACCAACAATAAACCGAAATACCATTAACCCAGGAAAACCACTAAACAACTCAGAATAATCCCAGAAAAGATGAAGATCAAGAACCCAATGTAAAACCAGTAGTTACTTACCCTGCTGAAGCTTCTAACACAACCAGACCTTAGTTCCTCCACAGAAAAAAAATGCACATGCAGATGATAGAAAGAACAGAAAAATGAAGAAAAGGCAGAATGTGGTTCGCGTGAGAGAGAACCAGAAAAGAAAGAGAAAACTTTTTCAGTCCTTTGTTTTCCAACTAACTAAATTTTCTCAGACTTCTCCTTTCCCTCTCCACGTGCACATCCTCCTTCCACATGGCACACATGCACAAGAATCACTAATCCACTTATTCCTCTTTTACATTTTGATCCAAAATAATTACCAAAAAGTCCTTGTCAAAATACTCTTTCCTCACTAAACTAGACATTTGCAATTAAACACCATTATTTCCTTGCAAAATAATCCTCTTTTACTAACAACTTACTCAATTGCCCTTAATTGTCCATTAAAATCCTAATTTCCAATTAAGCCACTTGTGGGGTGTGACAGAGAAGATCCGATTCCTTACAATTTCAAGATGCCTGATGTGCCAAAATTTGACGGTACCTCTGACCCGACTGCCCATATGAAGCAGTACTCTCTGGTCATGAAAGGGACCACTTTGTCTAAAAGGCAGAAGGTGGAGTACATTTGTTTGAGTCTGACTGGCCCTGCCATCACTGGTATCATAGCCTTGATCGTCGAACTAAGGAAGATTGGGATCTACTCACAGAGGAGTTCTTGAGGCAATACGATTGCAACACCAGGATGGAGGTGACTCTTAAGGACCTTGAATTGCTCCAGCAGAAGGCCGAGGAATCTTTTCACGACTTTCTCACCCGCTGGCGAAATAGGGTAATGGAAATGCGAAGAAAGCCAGACACCCAAGACCAGATCCGCCTGTTTATCAAGAATGCGAGCCCGTATTTGAAGGATGGTTTGAAGATGAAAGGGCTGAAGGATTGGGAGTCTCTAAAAGACATAGCCATTGAAGCGGAGGGAGAATTCTTGGCTTGAAAAGCTAGCAATGATAGTTTTGCAAAAAGGACTAACACCGGTCAGGGAACCAGTAGGCCAACTGGTCCCAATAGCAGCACCAGAAGATCTGTTGAGGTGTCCGCCACTGATATCCAGCCCCCAAGGAGGTTTTCGAACTTGGAAAGACCACTATCTTGGGTTTTAAGAAGGTTGATGAAGGAAGGAAAGTTGCAGCCTTTGGCTCTTAGGCCAGCTAAAACGCAAGGGATGCCAGGTCACAAGGACCATGAATATTGGGCATTTCATCAGCACACAGGCCATCTAACAGATAAGTGTAAGGCGTTGAGACACTCTATTCAAGATCTGATTGATAACAAGCAGATTTTCGACCTAGAGAAGAGGGAATCCAAGAAGAAGCCTGATTACAATGCCGTACCGCCACCAGTTTTTATGATCGGATCCAGCTTGCCAAAGTGGTACGTACTGCAGGACTTATATGGGAGCGAGAGTATTACTGTTGTTTGTTCTGGGGATGGAGAAGGAAGAGCAGTTGTAGCGACCCTTCATTGTTGGTCGAGCAGTGAGAGCGGTGAAGAGGCCGAAGAGGAAGGAGAGACGAACTCTGATTTGTGGAGATCTGATGAGGAGGAAGAAGAGGTAGGGGCTGTGATAAGAAGTGGGAGAGTGGTCCTTGAGATTACAAGGGTACCAGAACCAGCGCAGCCATCGACGAAAAAGGAACCGGAGGAGAACCAGATTGTTAAGCAATTGAAAAAGACCGCGGCTCAGATATCCATCTGGGATCTCTTAAGACAGTCCCCTTCTCACAGGCAGAAAGTGGTAGAGGCCTTGACTGAGTCCATTGTTGCCACCACAATTTCCCCCTCAGAACTTTTGGGTCTAGTTAAAGGAGGATCGGGGGAGAGATTGGTTTTTTCTGATGCCGACCTGCCAGTCGAAGGCCGCGATCATAACCGACCCTTGTATATCAAAGCACAGATTAACGATAAGCACACCGCTTGCGTTATGGTAGATGATGGATCTTCTATCAATGTTTGCCCTCTGATAGCTCTTCAGGCTTTTGGATTGAGCGAGGATATGCTCAGTGAATCAGATTTGACGATTACAGCCTATAATAATTCAAGAAGACAAGCCTCGGGAACATTCAAGACCCTGGTTAAAATGGGACCCATTGAGGTAGAAGTAGAGTTTGTGGTTCTGCCCATTCCAGCTAATTTCTCAGCCCTGCTCGGGAGACCTTGGTTTCACAGACTAGGAGGAGTACCATCCACGCTGCATCAAATGATAAAGTTCCCACATGAAGGGGAGGTGGTAACTATTAAGGCAGCCAGGGAGAATTAGGTGTCGGCTCTTGAAATTGCTAATCAGCCATTTAGTGGCTTCCACGTGTCAATGATAGGAGAAGAGCACGGATCAGTGGATAACCCAGCAGTGGTTAACATGATGAAGAAGATGCACTATCTCCCTGGGGCTGGTTTGGGTAGAAACTCTCAGGGGCTGCAGACTACAATCGCCACTCGAGGTCAGAAGAATCGGAAGGTTCTGGGGTACAGAGGCGATTTTGGCAAGAAGAAAACGGCAGATAAGATCCCTCACATTTCAGAAAGCTTTGTGCCCGCATCCTCAGTGTGTGCTTATGCTGGTGAAGATGAGCCACAGTGGGTGAATGGGAGGATTGTCCCCGGATTTGAGATCTTCAACGATGTATTTGACTGGGATGTCGAAATTATCAAGACCGCTGAGAGCTTCTGGGATGAAGAGGTCATGACTCAGTGCATTGCTTGGGACAGAGGTGAGCCCGAAGAGGTAGTCACAGAACGGATGCTGATTGCTAGACAACAAGGGAAAGAAAAGATGGCAGGAACAGAACTGAAGATTGGGGATTTGAAGATTTCCTCAGGCGTACCTGAAGGGCCTCTGCTGAATCAAGAAGCCGATGAGCAAGCTGCAGCAGCATCAACCTCTAGGGAGGCAGAAGAAGACTCTAGCTTATATTGTCTTTTTATTCCAAAACTTTTTTATGATGCAAATGACAATTATAATATTATTAATAAGGCAAATAATTTCTCTTACTTGTGCGATGTTTCCAATAATTTCAACATGCATGAACATGATCATATTCCATCAATTTTTGATATTAATTCCACCGATACAACGCCTTTTAATCTTGAAACCTCGAAAAATCCGAAGGAAATTCTAATAGCATCAAATATAACTCCTGATGAGAGAGAAAAATTTGAGAGAATAATAAGAAAATATGAAAAAGTCTTTGCCTGGACCTATGAAGACATGCCAGGGATCGATCGAAACATAGCAGAACATGCTATCCCGACTTATCCAGATCACAAGCCTGTAAAACAGAAGTTGAGAAGGCTCAGGCCAGAATGGGCAGACAAGGTCAAAGAGGAGATTCGGCAGCAGATTGAGGCCAAGTTCCTTGTTGAAGTGCAGTATCCTACATGGTTGGCAAACGTAGTCCCTGTAGCAAAGAAAAATGGGAAGGTCAGGGTATGTGTGGATTATCGAGATCTGAACAAGGTCTGCCCTAAAGATAATTTTCCACTACCCCACATTGATGTGTTGATAGACAGTGCTGCCAACTGCACGATGTACAGCTTTGGAGATGGTTATGTGGGCTACAACCAGATCCTAAACAAGATAGCTGACCGGGTTAAGACCGCTTTCATCACAGAGTGGGGGACCTACGCCTATCGAGTTATGCCTTTTGGCATGAAAAATGTAGGGGCCATATACCAGAGAATGGCGACCAAGATTCTGAGCGACCTGATCCACAAGGAGGTGGAGGTGTATGTCGATGACATGATGGTCAAGTCAGCCACTCGAGAGGGCCATTTTGAAGCTCCAGAGAAGTTCTTCACTAGGATCGATAAATACAATCTGCGACTTAACCCTAAGAAGTGTATCTTCAGAGTAACTTTAGGGAAACTGTTGGGACATATTGTCAGCCAGAGGGGAATAGATATTGACCCGGACAAGGTAAAGGCCATCAGAGAGATGCCCGTGCCACAAAAGGAGAAGGATGTAAGCAGCTTCCTGGGCAAGCTGCAGTACGTTAGCCGATTCATTGCCAAGCTCACTTCGATATGCGAGCCCGTTTTTAAGCTGCTCAGAAAGAATCAGCCTGTGGTCTGGAACGAAGACTGCCAAAAAGCCTTTGACAGCATCAGGGAATATCTGTTGAATCCGCCAGTGTTAAGGCCGCCGCAACCAGTCAAACCGCTTATCCTGTATCTGGCAGTGGAAGGCAGTTCTGTGGGCGCCATGATGGCTCAGGAGGATGAATTTGGAGTGGAATTCGTAGTTTATTACCTCAGCAAGAAGTTCCTGGCTTATGAGATAAAATATGCTGAGGTAGAGAAGATCTGCCTCGCAGTGATTTGGGCATCAATGAAGCTAAGGCATTATTTCCATTCGTACAAAGTTCAGGCAGTGGCCAAGCAGAATCCGTTAAGATATTTGCAAGAAGCGCCGTCTTTGCTTGGTAAAATGGGGAGGTGGTTGCTTTTGCTATAGGAGTTTGATGTAGAATACATCACTCGTAAAACTATTAAGGGGCGAGCCGTAGCCGAATTTCTTGCTGAGCATCCCATTCAAGGGGACACCCCCGAGTTCACCTTTCCTGATGAGAGCATAGTCGCGATTTCTGTCCAACGATGGCAGTTACACTTCAACGGGGCAGTGAATAACAAGGGGGCCGGAGTTGGAATTATTTTGACAACCCCAGATAATGAGAAACTCCCTCTAGCCAAGAAGTTGAGGTACAAAGCAACCAACAATGAAGCCGAATATGCAGCATGCACGTTCGGGTTAGAAGCTTTAGCTACTTTGGGGGCAAAGAACATAGAAGTCTTTGGTAACTCATCCTTGGTGATTAACCAGATCCGAGGTGAGTGGGCTGTAAAAGAAGAGCGGCTGGTACCCTATGTTGAATATTTGAAAGAGATTTGTGGTCAGTTTGAAACCTGCACTTTCCACTTCGTGCCAAGAGATGAGAACCGTCTAGCTGATGCGTTGGCAATCCTAGTGTCGATGTGCGATAATCCTGAAGGGGTAGCTATGAAACCAGTGCTGATTTCGAGTTCTGAGAAGCCCAGCTTTGAGATCAAGCCAGTAATGGGAGTAGAAGTGGCGGATGGAAAACCATGGTACTTTGATATTATGAATTATTTGGAAAACGCTAGGTTCCCAGAGGAAGCTACCGAGAAAGACCAGAGGATGATCCGGAAGCTATCTACTCAGTTCATATCCTTGGAAGGAGCGTTGTACAAAAGACAGGCAGACGGGATCCAGCTCTGGTGCTTAAATGAAAAAGAAGCCCGCAAGGTAATGGAAGAGACCCATGCAGGTGTCTGTGGGGCTCACATGAACGGTTTAGCTCTAGCAAAGAAGATCATGAGGCAAGGCTTCTATTGGCTTACGATGGACAATGACTGCTCAAAGTATGTTAAGCAATGCCAGTTATGCCAGTAGTACGCAGATTTGAGACATCTGCCAGTATCAGAGCTACACAACCTGACATCACCTTGGCCTTTCGCTGCTTGGGGGATAGATATCATTGGAGAAATTTGCCCTACGGCATCTAACGGACACAGATACATCATAGTCGCAATTGACTATTTTACCAAATGGGTAGAGGCAGAATCCTTCAAAAAGATTGATGCAAGGGATATGGCCAAGTTCATAGAGAGAAATCTGATCTGCAGATATGGCCTCCCTCACCACATAGTGTCTGACAACGGGGTACAGTTCATGGGGGAAACCAGGAATCTCCTTGAGAAATATGGTATCAAGCACCATAGATCCTCTCTCTACCGACCACAGGCTAATGGGGCAGTAGAGGCCGCCAATAAAAATGTGAAGAGGATCCTATCCAAGATGGTCTAAACTTATAAAGACTGGGCAGAGAAGCTACCCTTCGCACTATGGGGGTACAGGACAACTGTAAGGACATCTACGGGCGCTACGCCATATTCTCTGGTATACGGGATGGAGGTAGTATTGCCAGTTGAGATAGAGCTCCGATCGTTGAGGGTGATTATGGAAGCCCAAATTCCGGAGGCTGAATGGGCACGACAGAGGCTACAACACTTAAACTTACTGGATGAGAGTAGGCTGAAGGCTTATTATCACAATCAGATCTACCAGAAGAGGTTGGCCAGGACATTCGTGAAGAAAGTGAGAAAGCATCCGCTAAAGGAAGGGGACTTAGTGTTCAAGCAGATGAGACCGGGTATACCGGATATCAGAGGAAAATTCAGACCAACCTGGGAGGGGCCGTATATCCTTAAAAGGCTGTTGTCCAAAGGAGCTGCAATCTTGTCGGATAGCGATGGAAATGAATTCAAAGAACCGATCAATGTCGATAGACTCAAGAGGTTCCATGGCTAAAGACCAAAATAAAAAGAAGAGAATAAAATGCCCTGCAGGTTGAAAACCGAAAAAAGGCGGCCGTGCTAAAATTGGGCGCCTCAACAGGGTGAAAATCGAAAAAAGGCATCCTGTGCAAAAATAAGAGGCACGAGAGAAAATGTCCAATCGTGAAAACCCGAGAGGGCCGATTGGTAACAGGAGTTGATGCTGTTAAAATTTGATTTCATGTATTAATAGGGCGTACACGGTCGAGTTAATGTCAAAACTGATCATGTATGTTGAAATTACATGGAAATGTACACAATTTCGTGAAATAAAACAAGTATTATTTTTTCATTTTCGTCATTTTCTAGTTCTGCATTAAAAAGAAATGTAACTCCAAAAAGAAATACATATATAAGCTAAGCTAAGTCCTGCCACTACTCTCGCCAGCCAGATGCTTGAGCCCTCGTGTCCTATTATCGGATGCTGGACTAAGGACCCATTTCTTGTACTCGCTGGTTGAAGCCACGGAGTGATCGCTGAACCTCGGAATAACAGTCTTCACTGGTAGTTTGCTCCACAGCTCATGTTGCCTAGAGGCGAAGGCAGTCGAAAGAGCTCCTCCCCGGAAAGATAAAGGAACCCTCACCACATCCTGGGTCAACCCAAGATGATGCGCACATCGAGAAGTGATGCAGAAAGTGGCTTGATGGAGCCTACAGAGGGGAACACACCCCGATAGCCCAGCAATGACCACATGAGACAGTGGGAGCTAGGCAGACGTGAAACTGATATCGTCATCTGACAGTTCACCAAATTCGGTAACGCCTTCACCAGCAGTGGCACACTCATACAGCCGTCGACGCTGAAGAAAATGGCTCGGCGAGTACTGTTGGATGACCCGAGGAGGTGGCTCAGACAGCATCCTCAGTTTCTCTTGTAGCCAGATCTAAAAAAAAAAAAAGATGCTGGAGTAAGTAGGGTTTACTTCAGGCAAAAGTAAGGCAAAGGGTTGTGTGAAAATCCGAAAGGACGCACCTCCCGCTAAGAAAAGCTAGTGTGAAAATCCACAAGGGACGCACTACCTTTAAAATAATGACGTACCTGGAGCAATAAGGGGCTGCCGGTGAAAGTAGTGGTGGATCCAGAGCTCACAGAGTCCAAGCCCAGGTTGGTTTCAGCTAAAATAAGTGGGAAGGGTGATGATCCCCGATGAAAGTCGCTCAGAACCCCGAACAGGCGAGGGTCGCCTGTCAAACCCCCTGGAACCACAGTGAGAAAGTTCGTCATGCAGAACAGAAATATGATGCTTACCCGGTAAGTAGAGACATCAGTGAACCGATCTAGAGCCTCGATCAGTGGCTCCAAAGTAAAGGAAGAGCCCAGAGAAACCAGCCGAACGGCCTCAGAAGGGGGTATGTCGAGAGCCATAGCTATATCCCGAGTCTGGAGTAAGCCACAACGGGGGACGCAGGGCAGAATGTTAGGGGGATACCAAGCTCCAAGAATGGCAGCTAACTCCTCAGGCAGGGGGCACAACTCCTGATAAGTGAACCGGAAGACATAAAACCGGGGGTTCCAGAAGTGAGTCGCCGCCAGAAGAAGGCTCTGGTCAACTTTGACCCGACGCAAATATTTTAGCCCAGACAGAGAAGAAAGGGCGCCTTTTTCCCAAGTGTGCTTGTCATCTAGGATGCGGTGCATTCTTTAGAGAAGAGGGGAAGACGTTTTGAGAAGAATGAGGGGCTCAAGATGTTGGGAAAATGAAGAGACACAAAAAAGCAAAATTTTTGGAGGAATTTATAGAGAAGCGCCACCGACGGCATACCCGTCTCTCACAAGAGACGGCCTTCCCGTCTGTAAAAATTCACCTGGCAGATGCATACGTCAGCATAGCATTAATTACGAGCATTAAATTCGCATTAATTAGGGAATGCAAAACGACAGACGGTCAGCCCGTCGGTCGCTCCTAGCGATGCCCAGCCCATTGGTCACGAAACTCTATATGAGGGCGAGTGACAGACGGACCAGCAGCTGCTGTCATTTTCATTTTCCCTTTCAAAACAGTTTTTTTCGTTTTTTCTGCATTTTCAAGCATTTCTTCTCCCTTTTCTTGCAATTTCTTTATCTTTTCGCGTTCTCCACTCACCGGACGCTCGGGCACTCATTTTTCTTCAGTTTTCCTACACTTTTCGCGACTACAAGTAAGTAAAATAATTACTTTACTTATTAATTTAATTTATTTCTTCATTTTCTCTTCTTCTTTTAGCCTTAAAAATGGTTAGGATGCTTTAGATGCTTTAAATATCTAGGGAGAATGTTGCCCGTTTTTTAGTAATTTTTAGTGCAATTAATATAAGCCTTTGCATGATCACATAGAAATAGGACTTTTCTATACCTTTGTCGCCTTAAAAATAGGTTTTCTAGCGCATATGTGTGTTGTTGGGGCCTGAGGCCATTCTCTTGTGCAGGATTGGGGGCACACCCTTGCCGGGGTGTGGCCCATTTATATATATATATTTGTTGAGGCCTGAGGCCTGTTTTGATGCCTTTCTATGCAGGAAGTTGGGCACACCTTTGCCGGGGTACTGCCCAAATTTTCATTTTTTTGAATTTTTATTCTAAAATTGATTATTTTTTGGTATAATACATGTCTTGGGGTCTAAAGCCTATTTTCATTCGCTTTCAGAATGTCTTTTTCTACGCCAAAGTGGGGTACACCCTTGTCGGGGTGCTGCCCATTTTTATTAATCTTTAATTCTTTTTATGCCAATTGCATGTTTTTCTGCTTTTAATATGTGCGAAGCATGCTGGGCAACATCCCTTGACAAGACATTGCCCATTTTTTTTATCTATTTTGTTTCACCTCGGAAACGAGCCTAATAACGCCTGTTTTGTCAAATTTTCGTTATCTAACATTTCTTTTGCAGGATGCCTCCTAGGCGCAAAGCACCACAGGCCCAGCCCGAGGTCGAGGTTCCGGGCTGGATGGACGGCGAGTCAGCCCAGAGATACAGAGCGCTGGCTCAGGTGGAGATCCGGGCTAGCCACTTCGTTCCTAGAGGCCCTAGGGATGGCCCCGGAGGTCGACATACTTATCGAGGGTGCCGGGTGGACAGAGTTCCTTGAGCCTGCTTTCCAGACCTTCCCTGAGGCTACCCGACAGGTGCTAGCCACCCTGCACTACGGCGGTTTTCAGAGATCAGATACAGAGCCGGGGGTGGTACAGTTTTGGTTTGACGGCCAGTATTTCAGCATCACCAGGCAGAGGTTCACAGAGGCCATGGGGCTTCCCAGAGAGGAGGGGGTCGAGATCCCACGGCGAGCGGTGAGACGCGCCCACTGGGCGGCCATTGCCTTACCAGGAGTGCTGTATGACCACGATACAGCGAAGAGCACCGTACTAGTGTCTCAGGCACTCCGGTACCTACACAGAGTGCTATCCAGCTCGTACCTCGATCGATCTGGTAATCCAGGGTCGTTTAACGCAGCCGAGATCTGGAGCCTCTGGGCCATGGTGGCAGGCCAGCGCCTCAACATTAGCCATGAGATCTTGGCTAACCTGATCAGGGTTGGCAGAGGAGTGACGCCCGTGGTGATAGTAGGGGGAGTCATCGCTCGTTTGCTTTTGGGGTTAGGAGTCGCCCCGGATAGGCTGAGAGCACCCCTAGACGAGGGGATACATGTGGATGCCTCCGCAGCAGTACAGATGGGGATGATTTCACAGCTGTCAGGGCAGGCAGAGGCTTTCAGGTTGTTATCTATCCACGAGACCAGGCGGGTCTTCTCCCTTCCACCCTTGGGTCCAGAGCAGCCAGAGCAGCAGCCTCCTCAGCCAGAGCCAGAGCAGCAGCCTCCTCAGCCTCTGTAGACACCGGGTCCCGAGTCCGACATAAAAATGGCAATGGTAATTTTGGATCCTTGATAATTCCCTCCAAAATATATATATATATATATATATATATATATATATATATATATATATATATATATATATATATATATATATATATATATATAATAAATATAAATATGTGTATCTGTAAAATTAATTAGTTAATGTTGTTAGTTAATTAATTAGTCAATATTATTGTATTAATTAAAATGCATGTAAAATTAAAGATTAATTATTTAATTAATTAGTTAAAATGTAGAATGTTAATTAATTAGATAAATTATATATTAAGTAGATTAATTATATTAATGTGTTAATATGTAATGTTTAATTATATTATGTAATTGTTTAATTAAAATGTATGTAGGTGTGTTAATTTAATTAAGTTGTGTGTGTATGTATTAATTAAAGGAGAGGAGGGAAATAATTGAGTGGAGGAAATTACCATTGTGACCCCTTTAACCCTAAATAAGGTGTATAAAAAGAAAAGAATGAGGAAAAAGGAAGGGGGCTCGGCAGATCAAGAAAGAGAGAGCAAAAGAAAAAGAAAGGAAAAAGAAAAGAAAAAGGAGAGCAAGAAGAGCTGAGCACAGGGCCGGCCAAAGAAAGAAAAGCAGAAAGAAAAGAGAGACCTAAGAGTGAGGTACCAAATTCAAAAAGAAATAAAAGGGAAATAGAAAAGAGGAAGAGAGGGACAGCCAGGGATAGCCAACGGAAAGAAAAAGGAGAGGAGGAACCGTCGCCTCCGCCGGCCAAACTCCGCCGCATACGGCGGCACGCGCCCCACCAGAGGAAACAGCACCTCCGGACGAAGCTCACCGTGCCGGTCGTTCCTCCGTCGGTGGTAGGGATGATCACGGGGAGGGGATTCCCCGCCCCCCGTAGGGACCCGACCCGAACGGGGCGGGGAATCCACGAATTTTTTCCCCGCGGGGGTGGGGACGGGGGGGAAAAAGTCCCCGCCCTTAAATTCGGGGCAGGGACGGGGAAAGGGGTCCCCGCCCCGATAAAAAAAAAAAAAATATATATATATATATATATATATATATATATATATATATATATTTGTAATGTTTGAATTGTACGGAATATTTATAAATATTTATATTTTAATTGTATAAAATACTTATATATATTTGTATTTAAATTATATGAAATATTTTTAATTTTAAATTATTAATTATTAAATTTTACAAAATAAATTTTATAAAATATTTTTAAATCGGATAAAAATTGTCAATCGGATTGAAATTTTTTATTAAAATTGGATTTTTTTAGCGGGAACTGGGATCCCCGCGGGGAACGGGGATCCCCGCGGGGGCGGGTACGGGGGGGATTTTCCCCCCGCGTCCCTAGCGGGGGCGGGGACGGGGAATCCCTGCCCCGCCCCGTGATCATCCCTAGTCGGTGGCCGGTAACGAGGCGCGTGTAGAGAACGACCCGCGACGCTTCAAAGAGTTTTCCGACTCCAGCAAAGTCCCTTCCGGCGCGTGACCCCTTCCGCCGTGCTTCCGGTGGCCTGATCTCCGACCCGGTGGTGGCTGTGTCGGTCACCCCTCTTCCGGCGACACTCCGGCGACGGTAAGCCATATTCCCTCCTTTTATTTATTTCATTTCTATTTATTATTTTAATTATTATTATTATTATTATTATTATTATTATTATTATTATATATATATTTATTAATTTAATTTCTGTTTATTAATATTAATATTAATATTTTTATTTATTATTCTGTTTTAATATTATTTAATATTTATTATTGTTATTATATGGTTATTGTTAATTAATTGTTATATTTGTTTATTATTAGTATTTTGTGTTATGTTAATATTATTATTATTGTTAATATTGTTATTGTCTAATTTGTGTTAATTTTATGAATATCATTATTTAATTGATTTGTGATAATTATTATTTAATTTTATGCATTATTATTATTATTATCATTATTGATTATTGATATGATTATTGTTATTTATTTATGCAATTATTTATGTATTCATTTACTTATTTATTTAGAAATATGTAATTACTATTTTATTGCATTTTACGTATTTGTGGTCTGTAATAATAAATGACTTTTCGACCGTGCTTAAAAGAACCACCACACAAATGTTGTCTACTAAATAGAATGTTTGCTAAATAAAACTTGGACCAATGTCCTATTTTTACCCAATAAAATCATCACATAAAAATTGTTTTCCATAATGAACGCATCCGAGGACCAATGTCCTCATTGTTAATGAATAACCCGTTTTATGCATGTATCGCACATTTACAAACGAGGGTTGTATTCTGCCCTTAGTATTATTGTAAATTTATTTCATGCTTTAATGCTATTTTGTTTTATGCTCTTAAATGGATGAATGCGCTTTAATTTCAATTGCATCGAGTGGAGAGAGAGTGAATCAATGTTAATTAAAATTTAATCATAAAGCATTCGAGGTAGAAATAGATGAGAAATCCCGAACCCAGCTCTGGTCTTTGGGCTCAAGAGGTTAGAGGTCATCCTTCAAGATACTTCTTGAGTCACGAGACTTTAGCGCTAATCCTAGGCTCCTTAGGGTGAGGAGTTCACCTTCCATGATCCCTCTGGCTGGCCCAAAATGGATACCAAGCGCAGTCTTAGGCTCTCCGAGGCGAGAGAAACTTTCCCAATGTTCTATTGGGTGGCGACTCCATGAAACCTCCGTGTTGCTCAACATAGACGCACTTGCGATTCATCGCAAGCTATCAACGGACCCGCAAATGCCCCGATCGCCCACGTGCGGGCGGTCCGAAAGGGTGGCGCTCGGGATCCGGCGCGTGTCACAGTGGCGACTCCACTGGGGACGATATGGTTTGAGATTTCAATTTGAAAATACCTCGTTTAACATTTATGGTTAAAATTTAATTCATAAATTCGCTTTCTCTCATTTGCATTACATCTCATTAGAGCTTTAGAATATGCTAGTTTGGTCCCTTTATTAGCCCCGGTGCGTTCTTGAAGCACGACCCCATTTTCACTCAATTTGGGGAAGTGTTATGGATAATCACCAGCCCAAGTCTCGTACCATCGTGGTATATAAAATGGTGACCCGATCGGTTGTTATGCTCGTGATGAGCTAGACCCGTTGGCAGGGATCATGCTTGGGTAGCCTCAAAGTAACACCACCTTTTGACCAAAGCTCATGTAATGGCAATAGAAACCTCCACTAGGTGACATGTACCATAATGTCGTGCTTGCTATTTGGGCCATCATATATTGAACAAAATCAATCGAATCAGATGATTTTCATCAAAGGTTTTCATGCCTCGATGGGCTCATCTTGATTTAATCGAATTATTTAAATATATAATGGCCAAACATCCATGCGCATGTGCTTTAAAGTAAGAGTTGTTATGCTGCCGGTTTTTCACCGCGCACTATACGCGTCCATTGGGTTCCCTGTTAATCTTTGGATAAAGCTCACCTAGGAAAGAGACCGCACGACCCCGTGTGGGAGAAATAAGGTTGGAAGGATCTACCTGCTTGCATGTGGCTGTGAATGCTGCACAACATGCACATACATCACACGTCATTCATGTAAAAAAAAACAGAAGAAAAAAAAGAAAAAAAAAATCGAAAATAATAATAAAAAAGAGAAAACGCATTTCATTTTATGTATATATCCTTTTGCCTACATATTATTTTTCATGTGCATATACCATCATGTATATAATTTTTTTTCATGCATTGCATCATACCATTGTAATTTATGAATCTTTCACTCACCAAGGACCATCTGCACAATTCACGATCATGCATTGTATATTGTCATACACGCATCATTCTAACAATTTAAATTTTCAGCCATCATAAATTCTTCTAAGTGGGTTAGAGGTCCCGACGGTCGATTAGTAAGGCCAGACTCGCCCTTTGGATTGCTCGAATTAGTGCTTGATTGGGATCTTGAGACACTCTCAGCATCTAGTACCTCATCCTCATGATTTACGAGTACCTACTATTCCACAACCATCTGTTGATCCACAACAACCGATAGCTCATGCTGGGGGCAAGCCGAACCACTTGTTGATCCACAACAACAAATAGTCCATGCTAGGGGCAAGTCGAGCCACCTGCTGGTGGAGAGACTCTTTTTATTGGCAATACTGTCAACCTGTCAATGAGCATAGAGCTGCGACACTTATTGAGCCAAGAAGGGCAAGAGTTCATAATCCCGATGAGGATTTTGTGGAAGAAGATGAGATTGAGGATATAGTAGCCCACCAATGCTGGCCAGTTAACAGATCAATGCCAAATTCTGAGGGATCAAATTCAAGATCTTGTCAACAATAAAGAAATTGTTGACCCAGAGAAGATGGGGAAATAAAAGCTGATGACAGATGAAAGACATGGGTTGCAGTGCCTGCTTTACTACAAGATGTCTTTATATTTGAGCTTTTCAAATAATGGCATATGCAGTATTGGTCATTTCAACAATGTTTTTGTGTATTTGTATATTATTTCTAATGATTTCATTTCTTATGATCATGATACATTCATTCATTTTGACATTAATTCAATTAATACTACTATATTTAATCTTGGAACTTTGGAAATCCAAAGAAAATCTTGATGGCATCTGATATAACTCCTGAAGAGAGAGAGAGTCAGAGAAAATAAAAATAAGAAAGAAAAAACTAGTTGCAATTAGGAGATTGGATGAAAATAAAAATAAGAAAGAACCTTTCTGATTACCCGTCGAAGCGATCTCTGGATAAGACAGAACCTGGAAAATGATTTAGGCAATCTTTTCTTTGTATAGCTCTCTAAATGACTATTTCCTACCCTTATTCTACAATCGCTTGCGAGCCCATTGAGCCTTTATGCAGGTATGCTGAATGCGTACCAATTTTGTTGTTAAACACATTAAAACTACCCTCTCGCCTAAAATGATTTTGGCTTCCCCTTAGAAGAGTGGCCGCTCTAAAACTGATGGATGTACATTTGAACAATTCTTTGGACTATTAAAAAATTGCCTCGATAAGAGCAAGTTCAGACTTTGAAAAGAGGGTTTAGTCATGCATGAAAGGCATGAGCTCAAAAAAAAAAAGAGAAGCGAAAGCAAAAAGAAGAAAAATAAAAAAGAAAGTGAAAAATCCAAAAAGAAAAAATGAATGAAAAATGAAAGAAAAAAAAGCAAATAAAAGAAAAAAAGAAGAATTAAAAAGAGAGCTCAAAATGGTGTGATCTTAAGGAGCTAGAATGTTATCGAGCCCAAATTCAAGAATACTTTTGAGCCGAGAATGGTTCATCCATCAGTCGAGTAAATATCGCAGCCGTTTTTCTCTAGCGACCTGATCTTTCTTTGATAGCCATCTACCCAAGCCTAACATTACAACCAAAGTAAGACCTTTTGATTCTGGGTTCAGTCTTATCCAATTAGCGGAGATGACCTTCTAGTAAGGTTTGGTACGTAAGAAGAGGCCTATGGTGTTTCTTGAGCTTCGAGCGAGAAGCCATGAGTGTATTCATGCATTCGAGTTAAGTCTCGTCCCCGACGTTGCTTCTAGAATTGCATTCAAAAAATTAAATGAGAGCAGAGAGAAAATATTCAATCATGAGAATCAAAAAGAGAGCAGATTGATAACAGGAGTTTGATGCTTTCAAGATCTATCCCGAGATTGGATGAGGTTTTGTATCTTGAGATTAATGCCAAATAATGATCATATATTATGAAATCAAATTGAAATATGTGCATTTATGCAATGGTATTGATGTAACCAGAATAGTTCATCTGATGTAAAAAAAAAAAGAGGGAAAAGAAAAAGAAAAAAGAAAAAAAGAAAAAATGGCCGTTAGAGATGAAAACCATAATTGGCGCTCTAAGCAAAAGTTAGGCCAAAAGGATAGGGTGAAAACCTGAAAATAGGCAGTCTGTCCTAAAGAAAGAAAAAAAAAGAAAAAAAAAAGAAAAGGAAAAAGCCGCTGGATTGGGTTGGGTCCATTCCAGGCAAAAATAAGGCACAGGGTTATGTGAAAATCCGAAAGGACGCATTTTCCGCAAAGAAAAGCTAGTGTGAAAATCCACAAGGGACGCACTACCTTAAAATAATGACTACAGGTTTCAGATGAGAACCTCACGATCCCCAAAGAGCATGAAATTCAAAGGCAATTCCAAAAGGCACTGATCTTACTGCAAATTGCAATCAAAATCGGCTGTGGCCTCCAACCCACTTAGACGAATTTTTTATACTGCATTGCTGCATATACATGCATACACATGCATGCTCACGAATTTTTCCTGCATATTTGCCTTTCTAAGTCTCGCAGAAATAGAGACTCGATGCGGACACCAGCAGAACCCGAGTGACGACATCATTCCAAACATCAATCAAGATATCAACCAAAGACCTCTCAGGGGGCAGTTATCAGAATCCCCAAGTCCTCTGAGGAGGTAAAACCTTTAAGCCCTCTGAGGAGGCAAAATTCTCCAAGTCCTCCTCAGAGGCAAAAACCTTTAAGCCCTCTGAGGAGGCAAAATTCTCCAAGTCTTCTGAGGAGGCAAAAACCTTTAAGCCCTCTGAGGAGGCAAAAACCTCTAAGCCCTCTGAGGAGGCAAAAATCTCAAAGTCCTCTGAGGAGCCAAAATCTCAAAGTCCTCTGAGGAGGCGAATTCTCAAAAGTCCTCTGAGGAGGCAAAATCTTAAAGTCCTCTGAGGAGGCAAATTCTCAAAGTCCTCTGAGGAGGCAAAACCTCAAAGTCCTCTGAGGAGGCAAAATTCCCCAAGCCCTCTGAGGAGGCAAAACCTCAAAGTCCTCTGAGGAGGCAAATTCTCCAAGTCCTCTGAGGAGGCAAATCTCGAAGCCCTCTGAGTAGGCATCTCTTTATCCGACTCTCGGCAAGAAGGCAAGGTCTCCGCCACAGGTATGTAATCCCCTCTCTCTTCCTCTTTGAATTTTGGCTCACCTAGGTGTCTATGCACTAGCTTCTCCAAAATTGGGGGCAACTGTAGACACCGGGTCCCGAGTCCGGCATAAAAATGGCAATGGTAATTTTGGTTCCTTGATAATTCCCTCCAATATATATATATATATATATATATATATATATATATATATATATATATATATATATATATATATATATATATATATATATATATATATATATATATATATATAATAAATATAAATATGTGTATCTGTAAAATTAATTAGTTAATGTTGTTAGTTAATTAATTAGTCAATATTATTGTATTAATTAAAATGCATGTAAAATTAAAGATTAATTATTTAATTAATTAGTTAAAATGTAGAATGTTTAATTAATTAGATAAATTATATATTAAGTAGATTAATTATATTAATGTGTTAATATGTAATATTTAATTATATTATGTAATTGTTTAATTAAAATGTATGTAGGTGTGTTAATTTAATTAAGTTGTGTGTGTATGTATTAATTAAAGGAGAGGAGGGAAATAATTGAGTGGAGGAAATTACCATTGTGACCCCTTTAACCCTAAATAAGGTGTATAAAAAGAAAAGAATGAGGAAAAAGGAAGGGGGCTCGGCAGATCAAGAAAGAGAGAGCAAAAGAAAAAGAAAGGAAAAAGAAAAGAAAAAGGAGAGCAAGAAGAGCTGAGCACAGGGTCGGCCAAAGAAAGAAAAGCAGAAAGAAAAGAGAGAGTGAAAGAGTGAGTGAGTGAAAGAAATAGAAAGGGAAAAGAGGAAATAAAAGAGAAGGGAACAGAGGAGAGAGCCAACGACGCCGGAAAAGGGAAAAGAGAAAGAAAAAGGAGAGGAGGAACCGTCGCCTCCGCCGGCCAAACTCCGCCGCATACGGCGGCACGCGCCCCACCAGAGGAAACAGCACCTCCGGACGAAGCTCACCGTGCCGGTCGTTCCTCCGTCGGTGGCCGGCAACAAGGCGCGTGTAGAGAACGACCCGCGACGCTTCGAAGCATTTTTCGACTCCAGCGAAGTCCCTTTCGGCGCGTGACCCCTTCCACCGTGCTTCCGGTGGCCTGATCTCCGACCCGGTGGTGGCTGTGTCGGTCACCCCTCTTCCGGCGACACTCCGGCGACGGTAAGCCATATTCCCTCCTTTTATTTATTTCATTTCTATTTATTATTTTAATTATTATTATTATTATTATTATTATATATATATATATATTTATTAATTTAATTTCTGTTTATTAATATTAATATTAATATTTTTATTTATTATTCTGTTTTAATATTATTTAATATTTATTATTGTTATTATATGGTTATTGTTAATTAATTGTTATATTTGTTTATTATTAGTATTTTGTGTTATGTTAATATTATTATTATTGTTAATATTATTATTGTCTAATTTGTGTTAATTTTATGAATATCATTATTTAATTGATTTGTGATAATTATTATTTAATTTTATGCATTATTATTATTATTATCATTATTGATTATTGATATGATTATTGTTATTTATTTATGCAATTATTTATGTATTCATTTACTTATTTATTTAGAAATATGTAATTACTATTTTATTGCATTTTACGTATTTGTGGTATGTAATAATAAATGACTTTTCGACCGTGCTTAAAAGAACCACCACACAAATGTTGTCTACTAAATAGAATGTTTGCTAAATAAAACTTGGACCAATGTCCTATTTTTACCCAATAAAATCATCACATAAAATTCATCGCAAGCTGTCAACGGACCCGCAAATGCCCCGATCACCCACGTACGGGCGGTCCGAAAGGGCGGCGCTCGGGATCCGGCGCGCATCACAGCCACAGATTCAGCCACAGCCGCAGCCCGAGCGAGAGCCGTCCCGGACCCCGTTGGATTTCGACGTGGAGTTCACCATGGATGAGCTGTTCGGTACTCCACCGGCATCCAGGGCGCCGACTCCTGCTCCGTCACCGAGCACTAAGGTGCAGAGGTCTACCTTCAAGCCCCCTGAGAGGTATCACCCATACTTCCGGAGCGACCCAGGGGCATCTTTCTCCACAGCCCCACCGCTAGAGCCAGCACAGCCTGATTTCTCCCAGCTCCTCACTTCTATGTTCGCAGCCTTCGAGTGACGACTGGATGAGAGAGACAGAGCTCTACAGGAGAGGTTAGACCGTCAGCAGGGTGCTATCCAGGAGCAGTCCCGGATGATAGAGCGATTGACCCAGGAGCAAGCCGGTTTTATTGAGCACAGAGCCCGAGAGCAGGCTCAGGTCGTGGAGACCTTCAGGGAGGAGCAGGCGAGGCTGGTAGAGCAGATTGCCCAGGGCCAGAGGGAGCTCAGACAGCAGCTCACTCATGATCTAAGGACGTCCCAGGACCAGGCGTCTCAGAGAGTTGATATGACTTTACAGATGATCGATGAGTCACTCGACTCCCTGAGATCCCGGGTCCAAGCGATAGAGGGGATCCTTCCTTCCTTGTCCCAGACCATGAGGGAGTTTAGGGAGCAGACGGAGCAGCGCCTAGATCAGATGAGGAGGACCGCCAGCAAGCAGACTGTTCAGATGAGCCAGGCATTCAAGAAGTTAGGAGGCACAGTCTCAGAGACTTTGGAGTTCATGAGGACGTGCACCCAGCCCTTCTTGGATGGCTATGCTCAGATCAGGTTTAGACAGACCCACGATGCTGGGGCAGGATCTTCCACGGCTCAGCCTCCACCTCCGACACAGTCAGCTCCACCTCCACCTTTGCCAGGGACGGTGCATATCTCAGACGATGAGGATCCTGACGAGGAGCCCTCTGACTACGCGCCCCTCTAATTTTCAGGGAGTCTTTTTTTGTATTTTTGTACATTTTCACTTTGTATATACGTTGTACAAAAGTGGATATTTCTAGTGTAAAAATTTTGCTTTCAATTTTGTGCATTCATTCAGTTATTTATGATCCATTCATATTACAGATAAGTGTATGCTTTCACATTCACTCATATTCCAAAATGACGATGACGTAACAAGCGAAAGGGAAATAATAACAAAAGATAACCAAGATTTGAAAAAGGACAACTTAATAAAAAGAAAGAATATAAATGAAACATGACATGGTAAATAAAACAAACCACATCATTCATGGACATGTTAAAAAGATAATAACTCAAACATGAATTAACGAAACCTTTTATCATACAGGTACAGAGAAACATTGATCCGGACACAAGTATCGATCAAAAGTCGAACATGAGCGCCTAAGATTCATGTCTTCTTAGAAAGGGAGCACAGCGAGGTCTCCTCCTCCACAAAATCACGATTATGGTCAGAGAGTACCTTGTCTCACAGTTCACGCGGTAGTAAGAGAGTACTACACACCTTGTAGCCGAATGGAGGTTAGCAGATCAGAAAATCGTACTAGCCAGATGGGGGTTAGTAGATCAGACTTTATGCTGACCGGATGGGGGGGGGGGGTTAGCAAAAGGATGCCGACGAACAGAGATTGTGGTCAGAGAGTACCGCTTCTCACCAATCGAAGTTGCGGTTAGAGAAACACTGCTCTTCACATCGAGTTTGTAGTCAGAAAGTGCTACATCTCCTCAACACTGCGCGAACCGAGACGAGGCCAGCTGAAGCAGAAGTTGCGGTTAGAGAAACACTGCTCTTCACATCGAGTTTGTAGTCAGAGAGTGCTACATCTCCTCAACACTGCGCGAGCCGAAACGAGGCCAGCAGGAGCAATCGAAGTTGTGGTTAAAGAAACACTGCTCTTCATATCGAGGTCGTGGCTAGAGAATGCTACATCTCACTAACACCTGCAGGTCGAGACGAGATCGATAGGGATATCTTCACCCGCCGAACAGACTGAGATGAGGTCTACTCGGTAAAAGGAACAGAAGGTAAGAACCGCTACAAGTACACTTTCTTCCTTTCTGTCCTTTCTCAGAGTTTTGGCTCATCTAGGCGCTCATGCACTAGTTTTCCCAAAACTGAGGGCAACTGTAAGCACCGTGTCCCGGAGCGGTCCGGACCAGAGATTACCCTATGATGAAATCGGTATCCGAGCCTGTACAAACGGTTTGGATTCGGAGACTTTAGTCCCATGCTCCACGAGAAACGAGTCTTTTTACCTTTCGTAGGCAGAAGGGGAGAAAACGGGGAGTTTTTAAAGTCCAAAAAAGTATGTTTTCCTCGACGGACGGCCAACCCGTTGGTAAGGGGCCCAGCCCGTCGGTCAGGGGCAGGACCATCGAATAAATCCTTGTGTCAGAAGGATTCTTTCGACGCCCGTCTGTCAAAATAGCAGGGCTGTCGGATGAATCCTTGTGTCAGAAGGATTATTTCGATGCCCGTCGGTCGATATGACAGGCCCGTCGGTTAGGTTGCAGGGCCGTCGGATGAATCCTTATGTCAGTAGGATTCTTTCGACGCCCGTCGGTGAACCCACAAATGCCCGTCGGTCATCCCTAGCCTATAAAAGCTTTGAATTTTCTCATAAAAGGGGGTTGGAAAATTTGCAAAAATAGGGAAAACTCTGCCAAAATTCACGCGCGTTTTCTCTCTCTTCCAACAAACACATTTCTAAAAAATCTAACTAATTCAAGAACCAAGTCTTCAAAAGAAAGAGGTTTTTTATGGGTTTTTGATTTCCAAAATTCAATTTCCGTCGACCTGTTGAGGACACACTCTATCTTCAACACTTGGTCTTTTGTTTGGACTTTCTCGTGGAGCGTGCAAAAAGTCAGATAACAACAAGGAATCCAACCAAAAGGTTGTTCTGAGGGTAAATATTTCGGACCCTTTTCTGTCCCTTTTTTTACCTTCATTTTCAATATTATCTTTGCTCTTGTCCATGTCCATTTTTATTTCTTATTTCTATTCTTCTTGAATCTGTGTAAAATTGGTCTTTTTACCTTTTGAAAAGCTTCTATTTTTTTGGGACAGTGGTGACCGACGGGTCATCTGCTGTGACCGACGCCCGCTGGTCACCTTTAAGCATAGATCGTCGATCACCCCCACAGACGGCTCCCTTCAAGTGAGCGACGGGTTGTATTGGTCACCTTGACCGACGCCCGCCGGTCTTTCAGCATAGCCCGTCGGTGGGTTCTGTCCCACATTTTCAAATCTTTTTCTTTTTCCTTTTCTGTTCACTCAAACTTTTATGTTTATAAGTTCTTCTTTTGTATTTTGACATCCTTTTGGCTTGTTTTGTGAGAATGTTTCTGTTTCTTGGACCGGCTGGAGCCTGAGGGAGTTCTCCCGCATATGGAAAGTTCGCCTGGTTTAGTTCCCTATCTCCCTCTCTTTGGTATTTCATGTATTTATTTATTGTTTCTCCTATATATGACAAAATTGTTGTATTTCTCGCTAATGTAAAAATCGGCCAAAAGTTTTATATTTAATAAACTGAATTCTTCATAAAATCTAGGACCCAATGTCCTATTTTTACCCAATAAAATCCTCACAATAAAAATATCCATTTTAATAATGATGCATGCGAGGACCAAAGTCCTCAGAATAAGTAATGCCCCGATTTGTGTATGTATCGCACATTTATAAAAGGGAGTTGTATTCCGCTCCTTGTGTTATTGTAATTCATCGCTTTCATAATTTACTTGTTCATTTACCGCTTTCCAATATGAATAAATGCGCTTTGATTCAATTGCATCGTGTGGAGAGAGAGCGAATTAATGAAAATTAAAATTTGATCATAAAATAATCAAGGTAAAAATAGATGAGAAGTCCCGAACCCAGCTCTGGTCTTTGGGCTCAAAGAGGCGAGAGGTCTATCCGATCACTCATTGGAACTATGACCTCCAAGACCCCTCTTGTGTCACGAGACTTTGACGTTAATCCTGGGCTCCTTAGGGCGAGAGGTTTACCCTCCAAGACCCCTTTGGTTGGCCCAAAATGGATACTAAGCGCAGTCTTAGGCTCTCCGAGGCGAGAGAAACTTTTCCAATGTTCTATTGGGTGGCGACTCCATGAAACCTCCTTGTTGCCCAAAATAGACGCACTTGTAAATATTTTTACAAGTTGCCAACGGACCCTCAAATGCCCGATCGCCCTCAAGCGGGCGGTCAGAGGGGCGGCCGCGGGGTCCGGCGCACGTCACACTTGAGTTACCAAATCATCCTTAAAAATTAAATATAAAAATAAAGATTCAATATACAAATCATTTACAATTCAAAAAATTTGGAACAACAAAAATAAAAAAACTTATAGCTTCATTAACATCTTTAGCTTTTTTTTCCCATATTGATAATGCGCTATACTATCTACATGATCTTCCATTTTAAATTCTTGATCTCCATCAACACCCTAATGACATTTAAATATAATACTTTAAAATAATTTTATAATTATTATGTAAAAATGAACCTAATGTTGCATTACTGCCCCAAACATACTTAAAAATTAAACATAAAAATGAAGATTGAATATGCTTATCATATACATTTTAAAAAACTTGTAAAAACATAAGTGAAAAGGAAAAATAAAAAATTTACAGTTCTATTAACATCTTTAGTTGTTTTTCCCTACTTGATCACGTGCTTTGTTATTTACATGATCTTTATTTTTAATTTCGTCTTCACAAACAGTAAAACCAGCACCCTAATGACATTTAAATATGACACTTTAAAATAATTTTATAATTATTATCTATGAATGCACACATTATGATCTATTGATTACAAGGAAATTACTTGGGGCTACCTCCAGCTTCTAATTTCTGAGCAATTGAAGAAAGAGCTATGAAAATCTTTGACATCTCTTCTTTCATACTTGAAACATCAACTTTGTCACTGGAAATATCATCTTTTACAGTTGAAATCCAATACTTGAAAGCTCTTTGATCATTTCCAACTGCTTATAAGACATCAATTGCAGCTCAATCTTCATGTCAAATTCAAGTATATTTTGTTTGCAATTACTACTTGCTCCTTGAAGAGTTGGGAAATATTGATACTCAAAATCATTGTGTTTTTCCTCATCTATATACCAGTCATCAACTGTGTTCTCATCCAACACTTCTTTCACATTAATATTTTTGAAAATATTATTTAAATTATATTGTTCAAGCTTCTTTTTGGTTGGGCAAACATTTTCTAGCTTCAACTAAAACACAATATAACAAATATAATTATTGAAAATAAAAAAAATATAAATATGATTATATTTATGGTTATAAAGTGTATACATACAACGTATATAATGTATATATAAAGGGTATACACTGTATATAGTGTATAGGTGTACAATGTATAAAGTGTATAAATTTTAGTTAAATTAATTTCTATTTGAGTTTATGATTTCTAATTAAATATTATTTTTTAATCATATGCCCTATTTTCTATAAATTAAAAAAATAATTACTTTTTTCTTAAAAAAGTATTCCTCGAAATCCTTCCTTCTTGAATATTAGAAAATTTCCATCTTGTAATTCTTGGAAACTTGTCTTCAGAAGACACATCAAACCTGCCATCAACCTCAGAGCAGCATTCATTAAACTATACTCATAAAACTAATGTAAATCCTTTCAACCTATAAATTTTTGATTTTCCCTTCTTAAAAATAGCTATAAGATTTTGAATCGTAATTTGAAAAACATCATTGTCCCATGAATAATCATTACATTATGCACTATCAATAAGTTCAATATCCTCTTTTCTAAACAACTTATCACCTCAACCCGCTAAAAGAAAGTAATGAACCAAAAAGAGAATGGTTATTAAATCTTTTATGATCTTTTACTTTCTTTTAAAATATTTCTTAGTCAAACTACTACCATCTCTTGATAATTGTGTTAAAGATTGTAAAGAAGGAAGAAATCTCAAAAGGGTTAGTTAGGATTTTACATATTTAGAGTATTTATACAAGAAGAGGAAAAGGTAAAAAGACTACTCTACCCTTACATGGTAAAATAATTACTACACCATAAAATATAAATATAATATATCTAACATCCCCCCGCAAACTCACGATGCATTAATTGTTAGTATTGAGAGTTTGCTAATCAAAAAATAAAAGCGTGCACGGGTATGAGACTTAGTAAGCAGATCAGCAACTTGCATGGAGGAAGAGACGAAGGGAACAGTAATGGTGCCATGTTGATAGTGTTGTCGTGTAAAGTGGCAGTCAATCTCAAAGTGTTTTATACGTTTATGGAAAACAGAGTTGTGGGCAATACATATAGCACTCAAGTTGTCATAATACATAGGAGCTGGTCGAGAAAAGGAAACGCCCATATCAGCAAGAAGCCAGTGTAGCCAAATAATTTCGGCAGTTGTTGATGCCATCGCACGATACTCAGCCTCCGTGGAGGAGAGAGAAACAACATCTTGCTTCTTACTTTTCCATGAGATAAGAGAATCACCAAGAAAAACACATTACCCGGTGGTAGACTTACGATCCGTAGGATCACCAGCCCAATCGGCATCTGAATAAGCACGCAGTTCCAATGAAGATGATGAAGGGAAGAGAATGCTCTGAAATTTGGTACCGTAAAGATAATGCAGAATACGAAGCACTGCTGCCCAATGAACAAATGGAGGGGAAATAACAATCTGACTAACAATATGAATAACATAAGAGATATCAGGTCTAGTAATGGTGAGGTAAACCAAACTCCCAATATGTGTACGATACAAAGTTGGATCTGTCAAGGGAATACCATTAGAAGCTGTATATTTGACATTAAGTTCAAGAGGTGTATCAACTGTCCGAGCATCAAAAAGATGTGCTTGTTCAAGAATATCACCAATATACTTAGATTGAGATAGAAGATAGCCCCGAGGAGAATAGGCAACTTCTATGCCCAAGAGGTATTAGAGAGTCCCCAAATCTTTCATCTCAAAATAACGAGTTAATTGCAATTTTATCCTCTTAATCTCATCAACATCATCACCTGTGACAATCATGTCATCAATATATAAAGCAATTAAAATACGACCATTTGGTGTATTTTTTAGAAATAGAGCAGAATCATGAGAGCTGGCACAAAAATCAAGAGATGCAATTGCAATAGAAAATTTGTCAAACCAAGCTCGAGGTGTTTGTTTAAATCCATAGAGGGTATTCTTCAACTTGCACACCTGACCAAAATTATGAGGATAACCGGGTGGAGGAACCATATAAACTTCTTTTTAAAGATCACCATTCAAGAAAGCATTTTTAACATCCATCTGAGAGATATGCCATTGTCTTATTGAAGCAATTGCAATAAGAGCACGGACGGTAGTCATTTTGGCAACTGGGGCAAATGTTTCTTCATAATCCAGACCATATTGTTGAGAATATCCCTTCGCAACCACACGAGCTTTATATCGCTCAATGGATCCATCGGATTTGGTCTTGATCTTATACACCCAATGAGAACCAATTGCACTTTTACCTGGAGGAAGAGTTACAAGGTCCCATGTACCCGTCTTATGCAGTGCAAAAAGTTCCTCTGCCATATCTTGCTGCCATAAAGGATTAGTAACAATCTCTTTATAGGAAGAGGGCTCAGAAAGATTATGGATAGAGGATAATAAATAAATAAAAGATGTAGAGTAAGTAGAATAAACAAAGTCTGGCAATTGAGTGGACTTACGTGTACGGGAGGGATAACGAGGAGGAGGAAGAGAATCTGCTATATCAGAGGTGTCATGGGAGGCAGTAGGGACAGAAGGGACATTAAAAAGAGGAATATCTGCAGAGCTGGTAATGTCAACCCTGCAAGGCACAATGTCAGAATGATTTGGTTAAGAGATTACCTAGGGAGTTGTAGAATAGAATGGATCAATGTTAATGAGATTAGGTTTTGTGAGATTATGAGAGTTAGAAGGAATGGAATAAAATGGTATATATTCAAGAAATACAACATGACGGGAAATATAGAGTTTTTGAGTGGTGGGATCATAACAACGATATCCCTTTTGACTAATAACATAACTAAGGAAAACACACAGTGCTGAACGAGAAGATAGCTTACTGCGTTCAACCTGCAGATGAAAGACAAAACAAGCGGAACCAAAAACCTTCATATGGAAATAGTCAGGAGCATAACCATACAATTTCTCAAAGGGAGACAAACTTGACGTAAGGGATAACAGGATTCTATTAATAGCATGGACAGCTGTAAGAATAGCTTCTCCCCAAAACTCACTTGGGACATGAGCAGACAACAACATAGAACAAGCAGTTTCAACAATGTGCTGATGTTTTCTTTCAGCAACACCATTTTGTTCAAGAGTGTCAGTGCATGAAGTTTGATGGAGTGTACCGTCAGAAGCAAGAAATTCAACAAACTGATTAGATTTAAATTCACCACCTAAATCACATCTAAAACATTTGATAATAGCATTATATTGAGTTTTGACAAGTGCACGAAACATGAGATAAATATTGTAGAAATCAGAGCAATATTTTATAAGATAAACCCAACAATAGCGAGTACAAGCATCAATAAAAGAAACATAATATTTGAAGCCACCTTTTGTGACAACTCGAGATGGTCGCCAGATATCAGAATGGATTAAATCAAAAGGTACAATAGAAACAAAAATACTTTTATAGAAGGGCAAGGCAGAAAATTTAGCAAGTTTGCAACCACAATAATCAGAAATGTCATGACAATTCAACTTTCCTAAAGCTCCTATAGAAACTAAGTACTTTAGCCTAGAAGCAGAAATGTGCCCAAGACGAGAATGCCAAAGATAAAAATCAGAGGAAGATGGACTCAAACAAAAAGATGAAAGATCAATGGTAGCAACTGCAACCCGACGGTTTTTTGTAAGATCTGGAACTTTTAACTCATCTAGAATGTAGAGTCCCCCCTGCCTATGGCCTATCCCAATCAGCCTCTTGGAACGCGGATCATGTACATGATAAGAATTTGGTGTAAATAAGACTTCAAAACCTGAATCACATACCATAGAGGCAAGACTTAAGGTAAGACGGGGAATATGGTAAACATCTAAAAGAGAAAATTTTATCGAATGAACTGTGCTAATTCCTGCCAAAGGCATAGGAGTACCATCGACAGTCATGACTAACACAGATGATGCAGGACATAAGGATACAAAAGATTTGGAATTAGGCGACATATGTTTAGAGGCTCCAGAATCAAGAATCCATATACATGAAGGTATACCTGAGGATTGTGAAGCAGAAGGCAAACATATATTTGAGGAGGCAGATATGGCATGTGGCTGAGTGGCAAGAAACTTTTGAAACTACTTTGTAAGGGTATCAACCGTAGGACTTGAAGATGATGAAGCTTCAAATGGAGTCATATTCCCAAGAACAGATGAATGTGTTGATGGCACAACTACTGCTATATTAGGAGGCCTGAAGTTTTGTTGATACGTTTGAAAAGGAGGTCTCTATTGAGTGGTCTATGATGTTTGGTGGAGTCTATTTGATAACTTTGGACATTGGGCCTTCCAATGACCCTTCTTTTTACAGAAGCTACATTCATCAGTGCCAGCCCTTCCATGTGCTCTATTTTGATTGTTGTGGAAAGGTCTTGGAGAAGCTGCAAAGACAGAAGGATTCAGAGTTGGGAGAATTACTTTTTCTGCTTGAGTTTTGAGGCAAATTTCCTCAACCATCAATTCATTAACCACTGCATCAACTGTGGGAAGGGGCTTACGATGCATAATTGCTCCACGAATGCCTTCAAAATCATCTCGAAGTGCCATTAAAAACTGAACCAAGCGTTGTTCTTCTCTATGAGTAATATATGGTGCAAAGGCACGTAACTCTGCAGGTTCAGTAAGGGCTAACTGGTCCCAAATGTTAAACATAGCAGAATAAGATTCCTGAATACTCATATTATTCTGTTTAAGAGCACGAATGTCTATCTCCAGTTGATACTGTTTTGCAAAATTTTACTGAACAAACAATTTTTCTACATGATCCCAAACCTCTTTTGCAGTTGCATATTTTGCTAATTGCACACCTATTGACTGCACAACAGAATTATTAATCCATGTAATAATTTTTGAATTGTTAGCATCCCAGGTATCTAACAATTCTGCAAATTTTGCATCATTTTTATCAATGGGTTCACTTATAGTTCCAGCAACATAACCCCACATTCTTTTATCCTTCAGAAAATTTTTCAAGCCATAGCTCCAATATGAATAATTCTGTCCATTCAATTGCACACTAATGGACTGTAAAGAGTCATCTTTTCCTCTAGCCATCACTACTATCAACAAATATCTAACAATCCAAATACAATTAACCACATCAACAAATATCGAGCAATCTAAATACAGTTAACCACACAGAGTATTTCTTCGATTTTGCAAAATAGAAAAGAATCGAACCAAGATCGCTTACCATCAATCACCCAGATCGCGAATCGTCAAACACCAAGATCGGACCAAAAAACCCAGATTGCGAAGGAAGAAATCTCAAAAGGGTTAATTAGGTTTTCACATATTTAGAGTATTTATACAAGAAGAGGAAAAGGTAAAAAGACTACTCTACCCTTATAATGGTAAAATAATTACTACACCATAAAATATAAATATAATATATCTAACAAATTGAATGTTCTTGAACTCTCATTTTCACTTTAAATCAGTAATTATAACAAAATCAGCTATGCCAAACTTTAAAAGTACACCATTCACCTTTGTCCATAATTCATTGTTATTCTCATTATACACCTCACTCAACAATAAAGAATGAATGAGTTGCCCTTAACCAACAACCTTAGGCAAATCCAATAAGTAATGAAAACATGTTTCTTTAATTTCGATTATCATTTAACTTCTCTTTAATCAATTTAATTGCATCAAAATTCATGCAAAAACTCATTTTGGTTAAAAAATATCTTTGGGATTAATATAAAAATCCCCAACCTAAAAAAAAAATATATACAACATATAACAATAATAAACCATAAATTGTAATAAAATATAACAACATTATAAAAGCAACATCAACCAAAAATATTTAACAAAAATAAAACAAATAAAAAACATACCTTCTTTCGTATTGCCGACTTTACTATTTTTTGTTTTAAATTTGTGAAAAACGTCTTGTATTATTAGATGAATAATATGTAGAACTTGATTTAACCATTGTGTTATGATTAGATAAGGGCTTCTAAAAATAGAATTTTAATAACCATATGAATAGGAAAAGAAACTAAATTATCTCCTATCACACTAGTGTGCCTTCCTAAAGCCAAAAGGCTATAAGCATCGTAATCTATAATTTGCAAACTCTTCCTCAAACTTAAACAAAATTTCTCTAGTTTGCTTGAGAAGTTTTAATCGAAAAACATTATGAAACAACAAAAAATATGAATGAACAATACTTCCGCTCCTTTCAAAAGTTAGTCAATAAACAAAAAGCCAAATATCAGTGGCTTCATAGTAATTTCAAAATCACTCGATCCAAACAAAAACATCTATGCAACGCCTAGAAATCTCAAAATCACAAGTATAACTGAGCCCAAACAACAACATCGAAGAATTATAATTCTAACAAAATCAAATTAATATACCAGAAAAATCAACATCTAATTTTAGAAATACCAATAAAACCGTGAGAAGAAAAAATTAATTAAAACTATAATTTCTCCCAAAAATTAGAGAAATATCAAATACTTTTACCACAAGAAGAAACCCTCAGAAAAAGTAAATAAGAAACAAAGTAATCAATGAATAGCAAAAGAAAACTCACCGAGCTTACTGAGATAGAATCAAGTGTTCTCAAACTCGATTAGGAATAAATTTGTTCTCAATTCAAGACTTAAATCAATGTAATAAACCTAATGGTTCAATTGCATTAAGGATCTGAATTTGTATTCGAATATCAAATGGAATGCGGCAAAAATGACAGCCTAATAGAGAGTAATGATTCTGATTATGCGCTAAAGTGTGAAGCAAAAGGATAGAGAACTCGATTAGGAAGAAATTTGTTCTCAATTCAAGACTTAAATCTATGTAATAAACCTAATGATTCAATTGAATTAAGAATTAAATTTGTATTCGGAGATCAAATGGAATGCGGCAAGAATGATAGGTCAAGACAGAATGCTGCTTCTGATTGTGGCCTAAAGTTGGAAGAAGAAGGGGACAGACGGGTGAGAAAAATGGGGTAATTTTGAAAAGTGCAAATGCTTATAGCTGAACAGGAGCATTTTTTAATTATTTGAAGATTCTATTCAGCCATCTCAGGCAAGGAATACACATCTCATTAGAACTAAAATTTGTAACTTAGATTATAGTGCTGGTTGTATGATTATATATTACTGTTACATTTTTATCAATATTATTTGCAATAATTAATATATTTTCAATTATATTATTTTTATCATTTATAATTTTTATTACTGTCGGATGATTTTATCATTTAAAAATTAAAAAATAAATAAATAAATTAAAATAAATAAATAACTAAAATAAAAATTCCATAAATTTAAATGAATTTTGGAAATTAAAATTACAAAATATTATAACAAAATGCATCCGTGTTTATCACATGTTGTTAAGATCAGCATTATTACAAAACAATAACAAATTAATTTTGAATTAGCTAGTGGACAACAGGCAATGTTTCAACAACTCGTAGGTCTTAGACTTTCAATAGATCCACATTTTATACATGTTTTATAATATTTTAAAATGAAGGATCATATTTAATCCTACTTGTATGAATTATCATGCATAATCGTATTCCACAGACTGATGCGCTGAGTTGGAAAGATGGTAGGCAAGAGACATTGCGTAGACAATGGTAAGATAATCCTATTAGATCCAAATAATCCACTGAAAATGATGCAGCCATGAAGAAATGAAGAGGATGAGATTCCTCTTGTCTGGTCTTATTAATTATTGAACTCAACGCATGTATATATATATATATAGCAGATGGGAATGGCGAAGGCAAATCGCTTGGCTCATTTCAAAGTCTAGTTATCTTCCCTTTAAACCCAAAAAAAGTTTTTTTTTTTTTTAAAGAAAAAAAAAAAAGTAATGGCATCAGCATCATTCCAAGCTCGATCTGATAGTTTCCCATCAAAAGCACACCCTCTTATGTCAGAAATAGAAGAACATATCCACAGATTAAGAGATTCAGAAGGTAGTTGTACATCATCCACTTCCATAGTCCATCAGCTAAGTGGGGTTCAAGATTTGCATGATTGCGTGGACAAGTTACTTCTTCTGCCTCTCACCCAACAATTATTAGCACAGTAGAAGAACAAGAAATGTGTTGAAGATTTCTTAGATGGATCTCTTCGGCTTCTGGATGTTTGTAATACTTCAAAAGATGCATTGTTACAAACAAAGGAATACACACTTGAACTTCAACTATCCGAAGAAAGCAAGGAAGCATCGAAAATGAGGTTAGGAAATTTGTAACCTCTAGGAAGATGGCAAAGAAGGCAATCCAAAAAGCCCTAATCACCAATTTGAGAACTTCATCACCACCAGATTATAACAATGAGATTTCTAAATTAGTAGGAATACTAAAAGAGGTTCAAGCAATCACTCTTGTTGTGTTGAAATCTTTTATGTCATTTGTTTCTGGTTCAAATTATTCACAGTCAAAGCTCAATAAATGGTCTCTACTTTCCAAGATTATTCTCCAAAAAAGAACAGCAATAGGATGTGATTGCGAGAGAGATGAAGAAGTAGTGAATGAATTTGCAATGGCAGACACTGCATTGGAATCTCTGTTGGGATGCAAGACTACATCCAAATATCATAATCTCCAAACCCACCTTAAGGATTTGGAATTCTCCATTCTTGATCTGAAACACGCTATTCATGCCCTCTTCAGGAGAATGATCAAGACTAGGGTTTCCCTTCTCAACATTTTTAACTAATTGTAATTCTGCTTTAAAGAAAAAAAGAGTTGTAACTGTACATGAATAATATTTTTCTATAACAGTTTTTTCAGATTCTACATTCTCAAATTTTCGAATGGTAATTGTAACACCCCCATACCCCCGGTAAGGAATATCGGGGCGCTACGCGGACACTTACGTATACATGTACATGCATTAGCGGAAGCGATAGCATAAACACATCCATATAAAAGTAATTAAATACTACACTAGGGCCCACTTGCATTTCATATTAACTACATATACATTTACATGTTCATATTACATCTGTTTCCATTTAGCTTTACATATACATTTACATGTACCTTTACTTTGTGATTTTTCTACTTATATTACATAATGATGTTACTCAAAATGTAAAAACTCTATCTCTAACTTATACAAAAAGGAGATCAAAATAAAACTCCTAGTGGCCTTGACCTGCAGATGTCCACTCACTGATCCGAACCTGTAACCTACACGGAAATAAACATCCGTGCTAAGCGATAACGCTTAGTGGGGATAAAATAATGCAAAGGACTTCTTTACGAAGTCACAGATAAATCACACAATCATATATCTCATGCATATAACTCTTATACGTCTATAAGTTGCATGCTTAAATATCAAATACTCTGAACTCACATATAAGTAACATCTACTCTTTCACTAATTCCTGTACACCACATCTTGTACATTTCATTTATTCAATTATACATTATCATGTAACCACATTCATGTCAATACACTCATGTAATCATGTACTTGTATACAGAACTGTAATGTACTTAAACATTACTTTCATGTACTATAGCTTTATTCGAAGCAACACTATAATCATCTCAAGTTCACTGCACAACATTTAACAAAACAAGCCTGAGTTCCTCTCATGGTGGATACGGGACGCTCTATATAAAAAAATATTTTCGGTAGACCGAAGTCACAAAACTTTTTCATATATCTCTATTAATGACCATTCTCAGAGGTCGACCCGCTTCGCCCAAACGGGGCGGAACATGGGCAGCTGCACTCGGTAATCCCTTTATAAGCATACTTATCTATCCACTATAACGGTAATCAGGCTCAATACCAACTCACACACTATACACAGACATCAACTCATCAACTAAAATTCAAGTGCATTTATCAAATTCAGAGGCATGTAATTCATATACAATCTTGTTCAACAACTAAAAGCATGTAACACTTAAATTCATTACATAAACATATAAATCATGCAAAGCAAGACAGAAGAAAACACTCTCTTCAAAACAAATAAAACAGGATGCGAAGAGGTTCACTGTCGCGATCGCGACAAGAAGTCGCGTTCGCGACAGAAGCCAAGTTCATTGTCGCGATCGCGACAAGAGGTCGCGCTCGCGACAGAAGATAGATTACAAAAAGGCTCTATACTCTATACCAAATGCATTATGTAACAATTCCTAAGTTCATACATATTTATCATGTCATTTACTATACTTCCTACAACTATACATTGTTACTTTATTAGTTAAATTACCATCTTTAATCATACTCATATGTATTTTTCCATTAACAACTAATTTGTAATCATTTAGGAGCCCTAATCATGTATAAAACGTTAAGGGGAAAGGCAAGGGGTTGACCCATGCCAACCATGGGCTCAAAATGAAGAAAAAAGAGCTTAATATAGGGTGTTCTGTCGCGAGGTCGCGACCTGTGTCGCGCTCGCGACAGAGGCTCCGCTTTGGTGCCTCACGAGACTGTTTTTTACCCTAAACTAGTATTGTCTAAATGAACCTCTAAACGTCTTTTTTAGGCAAAACGTTCTTCTTAAAAATTGTTCTCTAGGAAGTTAGCTTTCAAATGGGACAAGTTTCAGGTCGTTTGGACATCTATAACAAAAGATATGATCTAAACAACATATACTATTCCAGTGAACCCGCCAGAACAGGGTCACCTACGTTTTAATTACTTTTTGGGATACTTAGGGCTAGAATTAGATCAAGCACCCTCTTAGACATTTTTAGATACGGGTCTTATCTTTCATATGCAATTGGAATCAACCCAATTGAGATCCTATAACTCTACTTATAGCAAATACTATACACAGGGGTCTAATGACAAATAAGCAGAATTTCGCAACATCAAACTCTATTATCAACACAAACACTCAAATGATCGGATTACATACTTTAAACATATATACACTTGTCATGAGCACTGTAAGCAATCAAAATGAACATCTTGAGCTAATTAAAGATCATCAAGCATCTCTTTATTTCCACATGTCTTTGTTCAAGCATTTCTCATATAGACACATGCAAAGTTAACACAATCACACTCGATCCCTACCTCTAGGAACTCGATCACAGCTCTCTACTCGTTCCGATCTTCTCTTTTCCTTTATTGACTCTCTTGCCTCCAGCTTGCACCAAAACCACACACAAAAACACTTGGGGTTACTCTTCTTTTTGCTTTAAATCAAAATAGAAACCAAGTAGTAGAAGAAGACTAATGCTATCATAATAGTACTACTTACCTCTTCTCAAAATCCACTCTCTTTATCCCAACCTACATGATTCTCTTTAGGAGCAAATGGAAAAGAGAAGAAAAGAAAGGAAAGTGGAGCACGGCAACTAAGAGCAAAGAAAACAAAAAGGGGAATTAAAAAGCCAAATGAAGAAATTGAAATGGGAATAGGAAAGTGGCCGGTCAACTAAAGCCAATCCAAATAAAGCCAAACCTTCTCACATAATGCTCACCAAACCAAATAAATGCCAACCATCTCATTTAATCCATCCATATCTTAAGCCAAGCCAAGCCAAGCCAAACTAAGACAATTCAAGCCAAGCCAAACCAAGTGTCTCTTCTCTACAATGACACTTGGCACACTCCTACAATGCCACTTGTCACTCTCATATGCCGCCACTTGTCACTCTTCTATGATGACACTTGTCAACTCCCTACAATTCCAAGTCTCTTAGTCCCACTTATGCACACATCTCGCGAGGGGGTTCTGTTGCGCTCGCGACAGAACGCTCACGCCCGCACCAACCAGCTGAAGTTTGAAAACCGCTGGGGGCTCTGTCGCGCCCGCAACACTTGTCGCGCTCGCGACAGAACTCTCTCACATAAACTTACCTTTTTCGAACAAAACTCTGTAATTCTTCTGGGGCCACTTTGGGGAGTGACAGTAATCGGGTACGCTATATGTATATATTTTCATGGATCAAGAAATTAGTTTTGGTGTAGTATCAACAATTCTACTCTTGTTTGTTAAGTAGTAATTAAGATTCCTATTGTCCCAACTGATGTAATTAGTACCTAAATATGATGTTTATTGACATGGACAACGCATCATTAATTGACTTTCCTGTGTTTCTCCTTGATCCACATTAGCACCCGGGCTGGGTTTGTGTTGAGCGGAGTGAAGGTTCAGGCTGGCTCGTTGTCTGACCGATCGGACCTTCCCTGTCCGGACTCCTTTCTATTGCCAAGATTTCTCGAAGTGGAGGTTCTGTCCGGACTCCTCGCTATCCGCTCGGATATGAGAGTTCTATTGAATGACCATCCGTCTGGATGCTTCAGTCTGTCCATGACGTTTTTCCTTCTTCCCCTGGTGGATCTCAGGGCATCATCTAGCTTGATGTGTTGTTTGGCCCATTCCATCAGATCGAAAAAGCTGATCGGGGTTCTGTTGTTATTGACTCGAACAGCGGACGATCAAGGATGCCCCGGCTAAGGCGGTCGTTGCCATTTTCACGCTCACATTCCTCACCTCAGACATCATGGCTTGGAATCTATAATAAATGTAGTCTCTAAGACTTTCATTGGTTCTTTGGTAGAGATTGCACAAGTCACTCACCGACTTCGGTGCTCGTGTCTGCACAATGAACCGCGTGGTAAACAGCTCTTTGAGTTGTCTGAAGGAGGTGATTGATTTCTGAGGTAGCTCGTGGAACCAATTCAGAGCATCTCCTCCTAGGGTGGTGGGAAAAACTCGGCAGGCGATCCTTTCGTCATAAGTGTACACCAGCACTTTAGTCAAGTACTCAGCCTGATGAGTTGTGGGATCAGTTTTACCTGTATATTTGTCCATCATCTCATCTGTAACACCCTTAAACTGTACATAATAACTTAATTGTCTTAAACTATTCTTAAAATCATTACGAAAATCCGGGTAAATTTTTTTTATTTTTTTTGTATTACTATTAAACTTTACTATTCACACAATCATTCTCAAACAGGCTACTTAAATTCTACCGAAATTTCAGCAGAGTCTCCGCTATAATATTGCCTATCCCCGCTGTAAACATAAAGTCTTTACACTTCTATTATCAAATACATTTCCATCCATCCTACTCCAACTCAAACTCCACACAATTTTGCCCATCCTCCTATTTAAATCCAATCACATACTCATATAATAATTCACAATATCATCACTCACTATTTATATCAATTTTACAAAATACAAAGATACTATGATAATACATCATCTATCACTATAAATAATTTTTCAATACAACTCTTTGATACAATAGTATCCTAATTATCTTATGTAGTGTACATGCCAAATCAGAACAAAACCCAATTATCGATTCCCAGAAATTTCATTCTCATCACCTACTTGTCATGCTTACCATTCAACGTTGCTCCTTTAAAACAGTGCTGATATTCACTTGATTCCTGTCTTATACCTGCGCGAGGATAAACCACGCGCTAAGCTTTATGCTTAGTGGTGACTACCAAATTTACTTATCCAAGGCATAAAATATCGAGTGTTCAATTATACAAATCAAACATGCATACATTCTAATGTTTATGCATTAAGGTCGCAAATTACTTTCTCCTTTCACATATAACATAACAATTCACTATTCTTTTAAATAGCTGAAATTTCTTAAAACATTTATAGTTAAGTTTCCAAATTCATAGCTGAGATCTACTAGCATTCTGACAATGTGCAAAACACGCTTATCATGCATAATTAAACAATTTTCCATGAATTGTTAAACAGTCAATATGTTCATAACATAGCAACTACTATTCCATTTCTATCTTAACAGTTATTCTAACTTTCATCTAATACAATAATACCCACTACAATATGCATATTCATGCATGCAGTACACATTGATGAATAATAAGTTCATATAAATACTCAAAGCCACTTCATCATATCACCAATTCATAAGATCATTTACCAATACCCCTTTATTCAATTAAACTTTTTATCATAAAACTATTATCTCTGTCACAATTTAAGATATTTATTAATTAACTTTCCAGCTAAATATATATATATTAAACTTTAAATTCTTCATTCTTACCTTTTAATTAACATTTCATTCTTAACTTTACTACTTTAACACTTTACTTGTCATGAGTTACTTTATATTTTCTTAATCCCCATTTACTCCATGCTTACCATTTAACTTCTAAAGTTATACATTTAATATGAATTACAAAATTTATTATTTAAATTCGCAACTTACCAGGCTTCACTCATTAATCATTCAATTTCTTGATTCACACAATTCTTTCACATTCACCAATTCACTTTGCAATTATTATTTTGCCCATAGTACAATGCTGGCAGACTCTATGCACAGGATAAACGAGACATGAATTCCAAAAGTTCACACAGAAATACCAGCGGAGTCCTGTGGGACCACCACTGTCTTTTAATACAGAACAGTATACTTCAGATATTCAGATACAGATATTCAGATACAGAAGTAGGACCATCATTGGCCTACTAAAGATATTCAGATATTCAGATACAGAAGTAGGACCATCATTGGCCTACTAAAAAGTGAGTCGCCATGCTCACACTCGCGGTCTTATGTCCCTATGGCATGCCAACATATCCTGAACTAGACTTGACTACCAGATTACTATACAGGGCAATATTATTATTATTATTATTTTATTTTTATTATTTTTCACATTATTAATATGATATACATATTTTTCATGGTATATCGTCATATTATATTATTCTTTTTCGTACCCTTTCATCACATAGGGCAACATCATTGAATGTTATTTAAATAAATCAAAACTTTGATCTTTATATAAAATAAGATCAATATACATTTCAATCCAAAAAGAAAATGTGGGAAATAAATCTCAATATCACCCATTATCATTTTCTCGCAAACTTTCATTTGCTTATCATATTCCACTGATTTAGCTTCACCGCACGCCATTAATCATGTTTTATAATTAAAATGCATTAATAATTATAATATACTTCATATGCATATAAGTATACATTCAACCACCACTCTTTCTTTCCATTCTAATTCACTTCCATTTTATTTTGTCAAATTAAGTTTATTTCATATTGAACCGATTATACATTATTATTTATATAGGCATTCCCTATATTTATCCATTCATCATCTAATGTAAATTTTATGACTATTTATTAACCCACATCATCTTCCTTAAATCCTCCCACTTGATTTCTTCATTTGAATATTATTTTATTGTCTTTCCTTGCCTTAGTTCACACTGTTACACACATTACAAAATTCCAAAATTCACATATTTAATTTGCATACTTTTATATTATTCTTAATACATGTTATATATGTCGAACATTCAACTTTCATTTAATTTCTATCACTCTTCACTTATAATACTTACACATATATGTACTCTATTAAATCTCATACATTGCTGGAAAATTTTTAGTCACTTCAATATGTCAGCTAAGTAAATCCATAGAAATTAGATTAATAGCAATTAATGACAGTATATATTTCGATCCATATTATCAAAAATAATCCCACTAACACATAAATACCATACACATTCACCCGCATACATGCATACATTAAAAATTTTCTTGGAATATGCCTCATTCATGCATTCGCTTTAAAAATAAACACTTATATGCACCGATCTTATTTAAGCTTAATATGCATAATCCATCTCATTAGAAAAATTTACCAATTTGTGGTAAATTAGTCGGTATAAATTCCCATCTAACAACTCAACCTCACTTGTCCTCAGTAGTCACATCCTAACTTAACCCATATATTCCCAAGTTTAATTCGATTTTCACAAAATCAAAATACATTTTTAATTCTACCTTAAAATCGTTCCAATATTTAATTTCAGTTACATTTGGACTTATAACTATAACTTCTATGCATCACATTACAATTACAACTAAATTCTTTGTATTCAATGTATGGTTTAGCTTTTTAAACAAGAGGATTCAACTTAATGGATCAATTCATCTAACTAATTATTCAAAATCTTTTGCTCATCATATAACTATTGTTACATTATTTTATAACTTATAATCTATGGATTTATCAAACTTATTACCACAATATATTTCACTTTCTTATGCATTTTTATGTCGTAATGAAAATAGTTAACAACAGACCTCTCACTGCTCGGATCATTTTAAATTTCGTTATGATTGCAGGAAAAGCTACACCGTAACAACTTATAAATTTTCAATAGCTAATTGTCAATAATTTGTTAAATTCAATTTAATCAATCTAATTACTCAATTACCTTAGCCAATTTATCATTTAACTTAGTAAACCATAACAACACACACACTGTATTTAGTAAAATCACTCAATAATTTTTAGCTTATGAGAAAAATCACTTAGAAAAATAATTTTGGTGGCCACATACCTATTTTCTGAATTTTTTTGGCCTTTTCACGGTCACCGGAGATTCGCCGGAGTCTCGCCGGAGCTCCACCAGAGGCACTGAAACCACCGGGAGGGAGCTCGAAGCCTCGGGTTTCCATTTCCGGTGATCACGCGCCGTGATTGCTCTCCGTTTCACCGAAATCGACGTCGGCAGCTTCGGTTCTTCCCAACGCCGATCTCCTCATCGCCGGCGAGTGAGGATGATCCGCAGCCACCGGGATGTTTGCCTGGCCGTCGTGAGTCCAGTTGCACCACTCGTGTCGCCGATCGTCGCCGGAGCTGGCCGGAACACACTGAAGAAGCTTTAGTCTTTTTCTCCCGCTTCCTGGATCAACGACGCCACGACGACGGGAAATCGCCATGATCGGCAACGGCGCTGCTTGCCCACAACGCCACCAACCGCTCGCCACCTTCCGCCGCTGCTCCGCCGTCCCTCTCTCCCTCTCTCTTTCCTTCTCTCCTTCTTTGGTCTCTTTCTTTTCCTTTACCGTGTTCTGTCTCTCTCCTTTCTATTCCCTTACCTTCTCTTATTTTATTTGTCTATATACCCTTTATTCTTTAATTAATATTTTCTAATCCAATTACATGTAAACATACCTCTATGTTTATACATATATTTGTCTAATAATTTATTTCAATAATTAAGTTAAGTAGCTTTAAGAAGAAATTCGACCTCTTATGCGCTAAAATTTTAACTTTTGATAAATATTTAGCACGTTAAGCTATTAATAAAAACACCAAAAATTTTGGGGCGTTACAATTCTTCCCCCCTTAAAAGAAATTTCGTCCTCGAAATTTCTCTAGACTTACACAATAATCACGATTCATCCTTTCAATCAACTTGCATTCCCAACGCAAAGTTGCAAACAATTTAATTGTATTTATCCATCTCTTAGGAACTATTATCTTTTTGTCATTGATAATGCTTGAGTGCTATTTATGAAGACAATAGAAGAAAAATCCGTTAAATAAAGTGATTATATGCACAATTCTCCCCCTTTTTTTTTTGCAGCACGTGTGAAATTTTTTTACAATCAACAACTTCCAACTCCACTTCAATAAAAACCGAGATATAGTATTCCAAACTCCTTTACGAGCAAGTACTACATTCTCATAATAGAGGTAAGGTGGCCCTATAACAGTTTTTGGGAGTGTTCTATGAGTTTCCACTTAGGGATCGGTGGGCACTCCAAATTCAATCATTGTATTTGGGAGGGAGGCATAGTATCTCATCATCCCCAGGCAACCGTTCCTTTTTCATCCTCCTTTGCTCTTTCTTTTCTCACCTACCATTTTTATAAAAAAAAAACTATTCTTTTTGTTGTTAGGGTAATCAATATTAGACTGCTTGATCCTTGATTTCGCCATTTGAGCAGCACATATGAAATCTATAAGCTCCACAATTGTAGCATGTGATCCACATCTCTTTAAAACTATCGACGCCTCGTCCTTACAGTACCCCATCTTCACCAAAAACAGTAGAACGCTCTCCTCAACCTCAGGATCAGATTTAATAATTTTCCTCATTTTCAGAATTCTCTATGTCAGAAAAATCATTGAGAAAGCTCCCATCATAATCTGAAGATCAGCAATTAGAATCAACATGCAGTTCTTCTTTATGTGATTTTTCAATCACTAAGTATGCAAGAAGAGCCTCTAAAAATCGAATCTATATTTCTTTCCCCATTTTCCTGAATTACTTTGGACACCGTTTCTACATCAAATCCCATTCCAACAACATGATCAATTAACTTAGAGCCAGCAGAGCTAGAAGATGATCTTGTCGAACATCTAAGAAGTATTTTAGTGTCCAAAAATGCACTTTCTTCTTAACTTTAAGTGCTAATTAGGCCCAAGTTATATCATACTTAAGCCAATAACATGTCCATTCTAAAAATCGTATCATTTCTTTATTTTCCATCTTTGGCATGTACACTCTATTCAAAAAAAATCATTTGCATACACGTCCTATTACTCCTTTCTCCTAAAACACCTTTTCTTCTCAATACAGAATCGCTCACATTCAATAAACTCTTTCCTTGATCAAAATAACTATAACATTTCCTTCCTAGTTTACCAGTTTCACTAGTCACAATTTGTCTATCATTTCTGAAACATCACATATATCTTACACTACTTATTACTTAACCATCTTGTACAAAAGTTTACAGTTTTATTCACTCTTATGAGCCAATTCAAGCTATAACTAATTAGTCAATCTAATCAGATACAATTCCATTCCAAAATATGTTGAAATTTTTATCACATTCTAACCTTAATTCACTAATAAAGAAGAATCAAACCCAAAATTTTACTCATACACATTTAATGATCCTTCACCACTTCCTTTTTCAATTCCTAGATTGAATTTCAAATTCCTTATTTTACTTACTCAACTTTGCTACACTCCTTATTACTTCCAATGAAGGTACATCTACCTCACTTCCATACACTTACAATATCCCATGCCAGTTTCCTTTCAATTGGGGCATATACATAAAACTTGATGTTTGTCATGGAAGAATCATGTGATGATGATACACTGAATGTATGATGTTTCATGTATGCAGTATGATGCAAATGTGCGTATCATGTAAGAACATTGCATAGTAACCCAGTCCATGCATAAAATATTCAATGATTGCCCCTCTATCAAGGATAACTGACAAGTACCTAAAATACCACAACCTTATTCCACATTCATATACTTTAAATCTCATAACTTTTGAACATCTTAATTTCTTACCTCTAATTTTCTATTCAACTCTTTCTGAAATATCCATACTTAGGACTAAATAGAGATGTCCATAATAAACAACACACATTCATTCCTCATAAACAATGTCACATATTCTCCAAATATCATATTGGCCAGAACCGCCTAAACCTTTGCTCTGATACCACTAACTGTAACACCTTTAAACTGTACATAATAACTTAATTGTCTTAAACTATTCTTAAAATCATTACGAAAATCCGTGTAAAATTTTTTTTTGTATCACTATTAAACTTTACTATTCACACAATCATTCTCAAATAGGCTACTTAAATTCTACCGAAATTTCAGCAGAGTCTCCGCTATAATATTGCCTATCCCCCTGTAAACAGAAAGTCTTTACACTTCTATAATCAAATATATTTCCATCCATCCTACTCCAACTCAAACTCCACACAATTTTGCCCATCCTCCTATTTAAATCCAATCACATACTCATATAATAATTCACAATATCATCACTCACTATTTATATCAATTTTACAAAATACAAAGATACTATGATAATACATCATCTATCACTATAAATAATTTTTCAATACAACTCTTTGATACAATAGTATCCTAATTATCTTATGTAGTGTACATGCCAAATCAGAACAAAACCCAATTATCGATTCCCAGAAATTTCATTCTCATCACCTACTTGTCATGCTTACCATTCAACGTTCCTGCTTTGAAACAGTGCTGATATTCACTTGATTCTTGTCTTATACCTGTGCGAGGATAAACCACGCGCTAAGCTTTATGCTTAGTGGTGACTACCAAATTTACTTATCCAAGGCATAAAATATCGAGTGTTCAATTATACAAATCAAACATGCATACATTCTAATGTTTATGCATTAAGGTCGCAAATTACTTTCTCCTTTCACATATAACATAACAATTCATTATTCTTTTAAATAGCTGAAATTTCTTAAAACATTTATAGTTAAGTTTCCAAATTCATAGCTGAGATCTACTAGCATTCTGACAATGTGCAAAACACGCTTATCATGCATAATTAAACAATTTTCCATGAATTGTTAAACAGTCAATATGTTCATAACATAGCAACTACTATTCCATTTCTATCTTAACAGTTATTCTAACTTTCATCTAATATAATAATACCCACTACAATATGCATATTCATGCATGCAGTACACATTGATGAATAATAAGTTCATATAAATACTTAAAGCCACTTCATCATATCACCAATTCATAAGATCATTTACCAATACCCCTTTATTCAATTAAACTTTTTATCATAAAACTATTATCTCTATCATAATTTAAGATATTTATTAACTTTCCAGCTAAATATATATATATTAAACTTTAAATTCTTCATTCTTACCTTTTAATTAACATTTCATTCTTAACTTTACTACTTTAACACTTTACTTGTCATGAGTTACTTTATATTTTCTTAATCCCCATTTACTCCATGCTTACCATTTAACTTCTAAAGTTATACATTTAATATGAATTACAAAATTTATTATTTAAATTCGCAACTTACCAGGCTTCACTCATTAGTCATTCAATTTCTTGATTCACACAATTCTTTCACATTCACCAATTCACTTTGCAATTATTATTTTGCCCATAGTACAATGCTGGCAGACTCTATGCACAGGATAAACGAGACGTGAACTCCAAAAGTTCACACAGAAATACCAGCGGAGTCCTATGGGACCACCACTGTCTTTTAATACAGAACAGTATACTTCAGATATTCAGATACAGATATTCAGATACAGAGATACAGAAGTAGGACAATCATTGGCCTACTAAAGATATTCAGATATTCAGATACAGAAGTAGGACCATCATTGGCCTACTAAAAAGTGAGTCGCCATGCTCACACCCGCGGTCTTATGTCCCTATGGCATGCCAACATATCCTGAACTAGACTTGACTACCAGATTACTATACATGGCAATATTATTATTATTATTATTATTTTATTTTTATTATTTTTCACATTATTAATATGATATACATATTTTTCATGGTATATCGTCATATTATATTATTCTTTTTCGTACCCTTTCATCACATAGGGCAACATCATTGAATGTTATTTAAATAAATCAAAACTTTGATCTTTATATAAAATAAGATCAATATACATTTCAATCCAAAAAGAAAATGTGGGAAATAAATCTCAATATCACCCATTATCATTTTCTCGCAAAATTTCATTTGCTTATTGTGACGCGCGCCTGAACTAGCAAGGCCCTCTTCGGGAATCCGCTTTAGGATTCGAGGGATAGGTTCGCGTCTTTTCCAATTTTAGGTATTATGAGATATTTTCGGCACCTCCTTTTACAATAGAACATTGAAAAAGACCATCCATCGCCATAACACCTTTAGGCACTTTTGAGGTATTTTGGAGTCGCCACCCAATCTACAAGAAATTGGGAAAATTTAACCTCTTATCGGTCTAAACCAGAGATGGTGTCCGGAACTTCACACTTATTGGTGCCCTGGTTAATTATAAATGAGTTTTTAAATTATAAAATTTCATTTTTCATCTCGCACAATTAATGCAGTTTATTAAAGCGCATATCAATCACATATAAAATGATAAATAAATATAAAAATAAAGATAAAAATAAATTACAATAAAACTAGGGGCGGAATACAACCCCCATTATAAATAAAATATAAATCATACATAAAACGGGGTATTTATTAGTGTTGAGAACATTGGTCCTCTCATGCACAATTAAAGAAAATCATTTTAAAATGACAATTTATTTCGGATGAAAAACTAGGACATTGGTCCCATTTTATTAGAAAACCCAATTTTATTTGTAGAAACATTTTTGTGTGATTTTGATTAAACGTGCATAAAATAAATGGTTTAATTAATTATTACATGTCAAATAACTCAATAAAACAAATAAAGAAAAAATAACAAGTACAATAAAAAATAACAACTCCTTGGATCTCCTCCTTCATTCGTACGAGTGCTCAAACAGGAGAACACAAGTATTTGACACCGACAACAAACACAAATAAACTTAATGTTAGTAATCGAAACAAGAAAATCAATTAGACATTTATAACAATACATAAATTAAATGAAACATGCATATCATGTGATAAATAAATTAAATGACATATTAAAATAAATTAACAAATTAATAGATAGCTATTTAAAACATAAAGTAATAATAATAACAATAACAACAACAACAAAAATAATAATAACAATAATAACGATAACAATAACGATAAACGATGATAGTAACAATAAATAACACTAATAACAATATACTAATGACATATATAATGATGATAACAACAAAAAATAAGTAAATAGGTAAATAATAATAATAATAATAATAATAATAATAATAATAATAATAATAATAATAATAATAATAATAATAATAATAATAATAATGAGAACAACAATAATATATAATAACAATGAAAATAATGATGAACAATGACAATAATGATAATAAGGATGAACAATTAAAAGAAAATGGGAACAAATAACGAAATTAAAAGTTAGATCTACATCTAAGAACAATATTAAAAGTTAGATCTACATCTAAAATGACATAAAATAAATAAATCAACAACAAATATGTAGATCTACATGTTTACTAATTTAAATATTAGCAAAAATGATAAAAATAAAAATTAAATCAAGAGATCGGGTCTAGAATATTTACCCTCAGATTTCGGATTCGATGGAACAATATGACGGATTTTCCTTGTTTTTAATTCAAGAATAAACTCAAAAATATTCAAGAGAATCTTGAGTTTTTGCCTCAAATAGCTCAAGAACACTAAAAATTAAAAATGATTTTTTTGTATTTGATGTTTGATTTGATGAGAAAACTCAAGTTAAGGAAATTAATTTTCCTTTCTCAAGTTTTCAAGATCAACAAGATATTTTTTAGATCTAAGAAAAATTAAGATGAAATCAAAGAAGAAAATTTTAGATTTGAGAAAAGAAAATCAAGAAAATTAAAGAAGAAAATTTTAAAACTTTAGAACAAGAAATAAATTACAAGAGGAAAAAGTTCCTTATTTTTTCCAGCAAATCCTCTCAAGAACACCTTTCAAGATCTCTTAGAAAACATCCATCTTCTTAAAAGATTTTTAGCCAAAAAAACCTTTTCTTTTTCTCCTCTTTTCCCTCTCCTTTCACAAAATGAATCTCCTCCTCGTAAAAAACTCACTCCCCCTAATTTCTGCACTCATTTCCCCCTCTTTTTCACATCCACTTTTTCCAATTTCAACAAAAAAACTCAAAAATTCAACATAAAAATCCCTAAAGTCAAATTTTAACAATTAATAACTTTTATTTATTTTATTTATTTTTGACTTTTTAATACCCACAAATTTTGACCAATATTTATTAAATATGAGTAAAATCTGAAAAAAAAAACACAAGAAAAAATTATTTTTAGACCTAAAAAAAATCAATTTTGGGGGTTTGGGGGCGGTTGCGGCGGGATTTCTCGCCGATGGGCGAGAAATCTCGCCCAGCCAGGCGAGAATTCTCGCCGATGGGCGAGAAATCTCGCCCATCGGGGAGACAGCGCGCGGCGCGCGCTTTAGCGACGCGGCTGGGCGTCGCCCTTGCGCGCGCAGCGCATGCTGCGCCTATGCAGGCGCGCGCCCTGCGCGATGCCGAAGGGGGCTGCCGCGGCCCGACGCTCAAAAAAATATTTTTTTTTTAAATTTTTTTTTATATTTTTAAATATGTCTAAAAAATACTAAAATTAATAAAAATATCTTTAAAACTAATTTTTAAAATATTTTTGTTATTTTTTTAATTTTTTTATTCAAAAAAGAAAATTTGACAAGGAGATCGTCACTTCCAACTTTTTTTGCCTGCGATGGCGTTTTATCATCATTGGGTAACTCCGATTTAGGCTGATTCAGGACCCGGTGTCTACACTTATCATATTCCACTGATTTAGCTTCACCGCACGCCCTTAATCATGTTTTATAATTAAAATGCTTTAATAATTATAATATACTTCATATACATATAAGTATACATTCAACCACCACTCTTTCTTTCCATTCCAATTCACTTCCATTTTATTTTGTCAAATTAAGTTTATTTCATATTGAACCGATTATACATTATTATTTATATAGGCATTCCCTATATTTATCCATTCATCATCTAATGTAAATTTTATGACTATTTATTAACCCACATCATCTTCCTTAAATCCTCCCACTTGATTTCTTCATTTGAATATTATTTTATTGTCTTTCCTTGCCTTAGTTCACGCTGTTACACACATTACAAAATTCCAAAATTCACATATTTAATTCGCATACTTTTATATTATTCTTAATACATGTTATATATGTCGAACATTCAACTTTCATTTAATTTCTATCACTCTTCACTTATAATACTTACACATATATGTACTCTATTAAATCTCATACATTGCTGGAAAATTTTTAGTCACATCAATATGTCAGCTAAGTAAATCCATAGAAATTAGATTAATAGCAATTAATGACAGTATATATTTCGATCCATATTATCAAAAATAATCCCACTAACACATAAATACCATACACATTCACCCGCATACATGCATACATTAAAAATTTTCTTGGAATATGCCTCATTCATGCATTCGCTTTAAAAATAAACACTTATATGCACCGATCTTATTTAAGCTTAATATGCATAATCCATCTCATTAGAAAAATTTACCAATTTGTGGTAAATTAGTCGGTCTAAATTCCCATCTAACAACTCAACCTCACTTGTCCTCAGTAGTCACATCCTAACTTAACCCATATATTCCCATGTTTAATTTGATTTTCACAAAATCAAAATACATTTTTAATTCTACCTTAAAATCGTTCCAATATTTAATTTCAGTTACATTTGGACTTATAACTATAACTTCTATGCATCACATTACAATTACAACTAAATTCTTTGTATTCAATGTATGGTTTAGCTTTTTAAACAAGAAGATTCAACTTAATGGATCAATTCATCTAACTAATTATTCAAAATCTTTTGCTCATCATATAACTATTGTTACATTATTTTATAACTTATAATCTATGGGTTTATCAAACTTATTACCACAATATATTTCACTTTCTTATGCATTTTTACGTCGTAATGAAAATAGTTAACAACAGACCTCTCACTGCTCGGATCATTTTAAATTTCGTTATGATTGCAGGAAAAGCTACACCGTAACAGCTTATAAATTTTCAATAGCTAATTGTCAATAATTTGTTAAATTCAATTTAATCAATCTAATTACTCAATTACCTTAGCCAATTTATCATTTAACTTAGTAAACCATAACAACACACACACTGTATTTAGTAAAATCACTCAATAATTTTTAGCTTATGAGAAAAATCACTTAGAAAAATAATTTTGGTGGCCACATACCTATTTTCTGAATTTTTTTGGCCTTTTCACGGTCACCGGAGATTTGCCGGAGTCTCGTCGGAGCTCCACCGGAGGCACTGAAACCACTGGGAGGGAGCTCGAAGCCTCGGGTTTCCATTTCCGGTGATCACGCGCCGTGATTGCTCTCCGTTTCGCCGGAATCGACGTCGGCAGCTTCGGTTCTTCCCAACGCCGATCTCCTCATCGCCGGCGAGTGAGGATGATCCGCAGCCACCAGGATGTTCGCCTGGCCGCCGTGAGTCCAGTTGCACCACTCGTGTCGCCGATCGTCGCCGGAGCTGGCCGAAACACACTGAAGAAGCTTTAGTCTTTTTCTCCTGCTTCCTGGATCAACGATGCCACGACGATGGGAAATCGCCGTGATCGGCAGCGTCGCTGCTTGCCCACGACGCCACCAACCGCTCGCCACCTTCCGCCGCTGCTCCGCCGTCCCTCTCTCCCTCTCTCTTTCCTTCTCTCCTTCTCTGGTCTCTTTCTTTTCCTTTACCGTGTTCTGTCTCTCTCCTTTCTATTCCCTTACCTTCTCTTATTTTATTTGTCTATATACCCTTTATTCTTTAATTAATATTTTTTAATCCAATTACATGTAAACATACCTCTATGATTATACATATATTTGTCTAATAATTTATTTCAATAATTAAGTTAAGTAGCTTTAAGAAGAAATTCGACCTCTTATGTGCTAAAATTTTAACTTTTGATAAATATTTAGCACGTTAAGCTATTAATAAAAACACCAAAAATTTTGGGGCGTTACAACATCTCTCCATCTGGGAGGCAACTCGAACTCTATAATCTCCCTACATAATGGAGACGCAGTGTTTTTGAAGGTGTCCCCTACGAACGTGACTTTTTTGGGACCAGTCAAACCAAACTGCCTGAGTTTTTGCTTGAACCACCTGTCCTCCTTGCTCATGGCCGTTAAGATGGACTCATTTTTTGGCCTTCTGGAGTGGCTGCGATTAGGCGTACACATGACGGACAGGTCGTCTCTGATGGATGGGGTGGAAGATCTGCTGGGAAAGTAAGTGTGGTCTCTATTCGAGGACATCGTCCCTTTACCCTTGTCATACCTTCCTGGAGTCCTGACTCCCTTTCGATTGCTGTCATGGGTTCGCGGCTCGTTAATGGAGATTCATTTGTTTCTCCTTCCTCCGAAGTCTACATCTATGAAGTCCTCTTCATGGTCTCTTTCGGAGGTTCTAGCCATTTTGCCTTTCTTGATTGTTTGGACAATGCTCTTAGTAAAGTCACTAAGGAGGGCACGCATGTCCCTGACCGTGATGGGGGTGTTTTCTGGCTGCCGTAGGATGGCATCATCGAATTCTGGAAGAAGATTACCCCTGGCTGGGGAACTGGGAGACCTCTCTGTTCTCCCTGCGGGCCTAGACCTGCCCTGGCTATCGCCATTGCGATTATGCTCTCCAGAAGATGTGTTCTTATTTTAATCTTGAACTTGCCATAGCTCTTAACGAAAGCACCAAATGATAAGACGAAGAAAGTCTTTATCTCGAAGAGAGAAGAGCTGATGGAAAGTCTCAAGTGGTAAAGAGGGAGAACCGATCAGATGACTGAGACCTGCACGAAAGAATGCCTAGTCGAACCAGGCGTAAGCATTCCAAAACTTAAGTTAGCAGCTTTCTAGAGAGAGAATGTTTAGAGAGAGAGTCTCAGAGATTGGATACTTGGTGTCACTGTTTGTTGGGCTATTTATATGAGATGGAAGAGGTGCACTCGAGTGCCTGAGGAGTGATAACTGGCAGTCAGTGTAGGTGAGCGGCAAAACGACAGGGAGCAGGTGAATGGCATGGCGCTGCCTTGTGCCAGTGTTCCGATCGGACGAGTTGTCATATCATTCCGATCGGATGTGGCGCTGCCTTCATGCTCAAGTTTTATGCTATTTATTGATGAGTCTTGGGCCCTGACAGGTGGATTGGGTCGACTGGATGGGACTCTGCACAAATGTTATTTATGTAGTTATCAATGATTATGTTGAATCTTATACGATTATGTTATGTGTATGAATCATGAAATGTATGACCAGGAGCATTTTGATACCTTCGGCCAATCCAATATTACGCAATAAAAGTTTGAGGACTTGTTAAAAGAAAAAGTAAAAGTTAAAGAATCTTAAAATGAGTTTAGTTCAGTAAAAAGAGAAAACATATATTTAGATAAAATCTTTATTTATACATAAAAACAATAATAATAAAAAAGACATATAAGATAAAAAAAATTAAAAAGAAGCCTATGGATCAAATTAATAAAAAAAAATAACATATAAGATAAAAAAAATTTGAAAGAAGTTAAAAAAGTGATGTGTTAATACACTATTGACTAAATTTATAAACAACTCCTGCATTAAATTTAAATAAACAAATTTCAGATAAAAATTGAGAGTCTGAATATCAAAGTACAGCATCAAATGAAATAAAGGAAGCACCAAGCATGAAGCATCCTTATTTTACTTCTGTTGTTAATAAATCAGCATTAATATAATAAAATAACAAAAAGATATTTAAAAATCTGAAGGGTTGATTTTGAAGAGCTGAACAACAGGCAATGCTTAAACAATGCTTAGGGTGACTATAGATCCAAATCATAATAATATCTCCACGTTTATAAATATTTAAAAAAGGAGGACCAAATTTGAATCTTGTACGTAATGTTTTGCATGGATCGACATAGTAATCAAATAAATTATATCTGCATAATATTAAAACATAGCAATATATCGAGCGTGTGCTGCCATTATTAAATTGTTATGTTTATAACAATTTAATTGATGAGTTGGAGAGATGGTAGGCAAGAGACATTGCGTAGACAATGGTGAGATAAGGATATTAGATCAAAATAATCCATTGAAAATGATGCAGCCATGAAGAACTGAAGAGGATGAGATTCCTCTTGTCTGCTCTTATTAATTATTGAACTCAACGCATGGATATATATATGCAGATGGGAATGGCGGAGGCAAATCGCTTGGCTCATTTCAAAGTCTAGTTATCTTCCCTTTAAACCCAAAAAAATATATATTTTTTTTAAAAGAAAAAAGAAAAAAGAAAAAGTAATGGCATCAGCGTCATTCCAATTTCGATCTGATAGTTTGCCATCAAAAGCACACCCTCTTATGTCAGAAATAGAAGAACATATCCACAGATTAAGAGATTCAGAAGGTAGTTGTACATCATCCACTTCAATAGTCCATCAACTTAGTGGGGTTCAAGATTTGCATGATTGCGTGGACAAGTTGCTTCTTCTGCCTCTCACCCAACAATTATTAGCACAGCAGAAGAACAAGAAATGCGTTGAAGATTTCTTAGATGGATCTCTTCGGCTTCTGGATGTTTGTAATACTTCAAAAGATGCATTGTTACAAACAAAGGAATACACACTTGAACTTCAATCAACTGTCCGAAGAAGGCAAGGAAGCATCGAAAATGAGGTTAGGAAATTTGTAACCTCTAGGAAGATGGCAAAGAAGGCAATCCAAAAAGCCCTAATCACCAATTTGAGAACATCATCACCATCAGATTATAACAATGAGATTTCTAAATTAGTAGGAATACTAAAAGAGGTTCAAGCAATCACTCTTGCTGTGTTGAAATCTTTTATGTCATTTGTTTCTGGATCAAATTATTCACAGTCAAAGCTCAATAAATGGTCTCTACTTGCCAAGATTATTCTCCAAAAAAGAACAGCAATAGCATGCGATTGCGAGAGAGATGAAGAAGTGAACGAATTTGCAATGACAGACACTGCATTGGAATCTCTGTTGGGATGCAAGACTACTCCATCCAAATATCATAATCTCCAAACCCACCTTAAGGATTTGGAATTCTCCATTCTTGATCTTGAACACGCTATTCAGGCCCTCTTCAGGAGAATGATCAAGACTAGGGTTTCACTTCTCAACATTTTTAACTAATTGTAATTCTGCTTTAAAGAAAAAAAGAGTTGTAACTGTACATGAATAATATTTTCTATAACATTTTTTTCAGATTCTACATTCTCAAATTTTAGAGTGGTAATTCGGTGCATATTAACTACAATTTTCATGGATCAAGAAATTAGTTTTGGTGTAATATCAACAACTCTACTCTTGTTTGTTAAAAATATGATTAAACAAATATCACTAATGGTAGTAATTAAGAATGCTATTTTCCCAACTGACGCAATTAGTACCTAAATATGATGTTTATTGACATGGACAGCACATCATTAATGGCTTTTAGGGATCTCACGTGTGAGGCAACGAGAGTAGAGCTGGCTGTCCCTTTGTTAGGAAGCATACTCATGTTCATTATATTGAAGGCCATGCCATATCCCATAAGTTGGATCTTGCCTTCAAGTTACAGAATAGTTTATTATTTAATCTTATTATTGTGTTTTAGTGGTAATATCTGAATTTTCACCTTTTTTTTTTTATTTAGTTTCCGAACTAAAAAATTTATACATTAAGAACTTTTACTTTGGCCACATTTGGTTCCTGATTAACAATAGTAACAAACGCAAAATACATCCACAATTAAAATTGTATAAGATTAAAAACATTTTTGATATTTATGAAAGAAATTATTAAAAATTTCACATCAGGAAGTAATGAAAAAAATTGCAGAACTCTAAACAATGCATTTAATTAACTTATATATCAAAATATTGCAAAAACAAATTTTCATCCACACCGTCAGTATATACTTTATTTAAGCTTCAAACTAGTGGTGAGCAAAAAGTTATCGGTTTTAATCACACGCTCAAAACAATAAATAAGAAATTCTATTTTTATTCAGATTATCACTCCTATGATTTGAATTGATGAGGGCAAAAGTAGGAATGAGAGGGATGAGATTTCTCTCACTTTTGCCATACTGGCCCATAATCGTTATTCTATAATATATGATGTCAGATCAAAAATGAAAAATGGCAACCGATATCAAAGAGGAGAATGAGAAATGTGTATGAGGCCGAATCCATTCAATTTTTAAAAAGGATTGCTAATTTTTAACTTTTCAAAAAATTCTTGATCAGTGCTTGTGAATGACCAATTGTTTTTTTCAATTTTTTCGACCTCTTGATTGCGTAGGAGCAAGTCTACACACACTAATTTTAGGGTTCTCTAGTTCAAATGATACTTAATGATGATCGTTCTTGTCATGAGAATAGAAATCCGAAAGAATCTGAAATAATCGGATCCATTAAAGCTTTAAACGATAAAAATAATTTATAAAACCAAAGCATAAAGTAGTCCATGGCCGTGGGTTATCATTCCACAGCCGTGTACTATACCCATTCATGTAAACACGCTACAATTTTCAAAACTCATGTAACATGGTTCATGGGCATGGATAATCACTCCACGGCCGTGGGCTATTGCGTATATATGGGTGAGGCGTGATTCAGCCTTCCATAGCCATGGAAAGAGATTCAAGGCCGTGGAAAATGGCAGTTGCAAAGTGCATGTATTTTTTCCAATCCTATTTTAATTGGGTTTTTTGCAATATTTTTAAAATCGGACCGGACATTAATCCGGCCTACCAAGTGAGTCATGAATCAACTGTTTGAATCGGATTAATTCGAAATTTTTAATTTGTTTCTTAAATATAGTTATTTATAAAAAAAATTAAAAATATGGTATATAAAAAACACATTTAAACAATCTATTAATTATCAAAAATAAATATGAAAATAGTAATTTTAAATTTAATAAAATTTGCAAATATAAAAATCAAATAAATTATTCAAATATAAATAGCAAATATTTAAATAAGTTCACGTAATATCAAAAACAAATATTTAAATAAATTCATTTGACATAGTGAATAAAAAATATCGTTATAATGTATAACTGTGACATTGGAATCCTCCTTTGATTGCTTAGCTTGTCAATTAGTTAAGCATATTTCTTCTCTCTTGTATTATTTCACAGTTCAGTTTTAGTGAAATAATATTCTTAGTTCCGAGGACGTAGGCAATATTGGCCGAACCTCGTTAAATCTTTTGTTTCTTATTATTTCTATTTTAGCTGCGGTTTTGCTCTAATCCGGTCCTTATTTTACAACAACTGTGACATTGGAATCCTCCTTTGATACCATTAAAGACACTATCACAGTTTCTTTTCAAATGTGCAGCATGGTATTAACTTAACTACAACTCAGCTACAATTATTGTTCGGGTATCTGCTTCTGTTTTTTTTTTTCAATAATTTGTATTAGGTTCCGTTCTTGCAAACTAATATATTAATCAAATCAATTCTGAAAGGTCTCAAGCGCTGCAAACAAACAAAATGCAATAGGTAGCTGATAAATCTATGGAGTGAAAAGTATACAAATTATGGTTTGGCATAAAATTGAATGGTTAGGTATGGGTATGAATTTAGTGAAAACTATCCAAGGTAAATAAAATAAAAAATAAAAAATAAAAATCTGTAAAAAAAAATTAAAGAGGGTTTAACAAATAGCATCAAAAGCCCTAAACCCAATTCAATAATGCACAAATTTATAGCTATACGTTTCTCGTTTTTGTGGCAGACAATAATAGTTTTTCTACATGTCCATTATCACTTCAATTTATCATAAAAGTAGAGACTTAAAAAAAATACATTTTAATTTCTCTTTTCGTCTATTTTCTCGGCAACCAAACAGGAAAACTAGAGAGGAAAGTAATGAACTGACCAAAATATCCAAGAAGAAAGAGTGTGCGTGGCTAAAGAAACCTGTAACCATAGAAATTGGAAGAAACAATCATGGACAGCAAGAAAAACGAGATAAAAGGAAAATTAACCAAACGAGATAAATAATAGATAAGCAAAAAAAATTACCAGAATGGGTAGACACTGGCAAGAGAAGCGGTAGTGGTGCGGTCACCGTGTGGTGGCTATCTCTTTCTCAGATTGTGCAGTGAGCACAGTGAATGAAGAAAACGAGAGTGAATGAAGAAGAAGAAATGAGAAATCTGCCCTAATGGCCTAAGCTTGAATTCGGTACCGTTTTTAGTGTTTTGGGACAAAATTAGATTCTTCCCGGTTCAACGATTCGCCGGTTTTTTTCGGCTCAATCCGATTTTTATCTCTTTCCGTTTTTATATGTTTTTAGAACCGAACTAGCTGTCGGTTCTCGATTAAACTGGTTCGAGCGACCGGTCCGATTTTTAAAAACTTTTTTTTTTTTTTCCTCTTCTAATTATGAACACGAAGAGTTCCTTTTCCTATTACGAACTAGAATCTATGCTACATAAGAGTGTCCAAGGGTGTTTTAAGTAGAGGAGAGATTAATTGGGTTTTTTTATAGAATTTTTGCTTCTACTTTTTTCTCTCTAGGCTAAGTTTTTCTTAATTAATTAAATTCATAGGCTTGGAGACTTAAATGGAAGGCTTAGTTAAAATTATTTTCTAATAAAATCAACACATCATCTTCACTAAAAGTAACTTGAAAAAGGATTTAGTGGAATCGATCGGTTCGCCTGACTCGAAATTTTCTATTGCAAAAAATATGAAGGATTATTTTGCAGTTTCTTTCCTGGTTAGTGTAATTTAATTATCATTAAATCTTGTCATGGTAGCAGAATTATGCAGCTATAAGTAGTTGTAATGAGTGAGAAATAGGAAAAGTAATAGGCATTAAATTGAAGAACCGAAATTAAAGTACAAAAGGAAGCATAAATAACGGAAACACGGCCATGGATTATCATTGTGCGAGTCTGTGCTACTTCTACCCACCATTCCTTGCTTCGTCATTCCCTTTGAATTTGGCTAATTTTTCTTACCTCTGCTAGCTACTTATACTGCGGTTTGGGCACACTGTCTTTTCCTTCTTATATATTGCCTTTTAATCCTAACCTACTAACTCGGGGTTTTTTTAAAATTTGGATTAATTTAGAAAAAATAAATCGAAATTTGGTGTTACAGTAAAAGAAATTAAATTTTTTGTATGTCGAAAAACAGAAAAAAAGTTGCCTTTTTTGTCAGAACGGGACTCATAGCACTTTAACATTTTTTTAAGAAAAACGGCACTCTTATTTGCTGATTTTAATGATCCAAAACGACATATGTATCAGCGCATGGCACATTAAATTAACATTTCTTCGGTATAATATATGTATCAGCGCATGGCACATATAATATGTATAATATGTATCCCTCTTTATTTCTCTCTTTCTCTCTCTCTATATATATATATTAAAGTTTTAATAAAATACATATGGCAAAATTTTGTCTCACTTTATCTCTATTGCTAGTCGACTTCTAAGGTTCGACATCAAAATAACATAATTTTACTAATAGTTCAGCCGATTCGATTTTAGTAGTTTTTTAATATTGAAAATTAAATTGATATAATTAAATTTTTATTTCAAAATCGAACCGAATACATCAAATTATTTTCAGTTCGATTCGATTTTTAGACCGATTCGATTTTCGGTTTGATTTTTTTAGTCATAATTGTGATTCGAGACCTGATCTGAACCCGCTCAAAAAAATAAGTGATTCGATCCAAAAGTGATCCAAAAAATTGATGACCCGAAAATTCGAATTAAAAAAGAAAACTAACTCGAAGTGACCCAAATCCACCCGACCCGATCCATTTGCCAAGTCTACTTTTTATGTTAACTTTTCTATTTTAATTGGGTCTTTAGGGTTGAATAATATGATGATCATTTATCTTAGACATTAAGAGCCTCAGTGTTCTTTATTATTTAAATGCTATCTTTTTCTCTAAAGCTCTGTTAATGAACATGAGTAGCTAGATTTCTTTCATAGTCAAAAATAATCAAAATTTCAGTTTGTTAGATTGTGATATCTAGATATTGTTATTATTTCTTTATACTTTTCAGTATTCATATGATTTATGCAATCTCAAATAGATATTATTCTTTTAATTGTTGCAAGGCTTATGGTTGTACAGTAGGATAATATATTGCTAAAGAAAAACTGAAAGTAAACAAGATTTGAGGGAAATAATGTACTCTTATTCACGTGAAAAGAGAGTTCAAGAGTTATACAATTTATAAGCAATTGTTACAAGAAAATGCAAAACAGGAAAATACAAAGAATGGAAAGATAATATTGCAAATCAAACAATTCCTATTTTTGTGCTATTATTTTTCTTGAATGATAGAGATATCATGACTTACCATTTCGCCATGATTGAGTATCAATTAAACATCTTAACTGTAAATGTGCCTTGAATTTGTTGGATCTCATCTAGAAGTTGGATTTGTTCAATTCATCTAGATGTTGTTGAATTTTCAACTCATCTAGATGTTGCAATAATTTTTCAAAGGCCATCATTCTAGATAGTTGAATAATTCAAAGGCCACCAAATTTTTGTTGAATTTGGTGGCACAATCACATCCCAATTTTGTCTATAAAAAGCCTCACCTTGCCATTTGTATGAGCATAAAAAATTAGAGAGTTTTTGTTTAGAGAGTTGTGTCGTTAATGCTCTAATTAATTAAGAGAGCATTTTGTGAGATTATTGGGTGTAATTGGGTTTTGGGTTGAGAGTTACTCCACTTGTAATATTGTTTATTCCATAGTGAATTTATTGCTCCCCTTCTCTCGTGGACGTAGGCACATTGCCGAACCACGTAAATTTTGTGTGTATTATTTTATTACTTTGGCTATTTCTTCATAGTTACCATAAAATTCACTGTCTAAATAGCCCGTCGATCCTCACAAATTGGTATCAAAGTCGAGGTTCTTTCTGAGTATGCTCTGTGGTTGCAGTATAAACTGATCTTCCACATCAGAAAAGATTTTTCCTTGGATACTGTTCACGTATATGGTTACTGTTCATTTATACAGTTACTGTTCATTTATACGGTACTGTTCACATATACGGTTACTATTCACGTGTACGGTTACTATTCACATGGAATAGTGGGAGCTATTTTTTGATCAAAAGAAGTTCGTGACAGAAGCAATGGCAACTACAAGATTTGATATTGAGAAATTTGATCGTAACATAAATTTCTCTTTGTGGAAAATTAAGATGCGTGCCATCTTAATTCAGAATGGGCTTGAGAAAACTTTATTGGGGAAGAATAGAATGTCAGAGTCAATGACTGAAGAAAAGAAGGAGGAGATCATCAACAAGGCATTTTCCACGATTCAGCTGTGTTTGTCTAATAAAGTTCTTCAGGAGGTCATCAATGAAGATACAGCAGCTGGCTTATGGGCGAAACTGGAGTCATTGTATATGTCCAAAACCTTGACCGACAAGCTATACCACATGATGCGGTTCTACACATTTCAAATGCAGGAAGGTACTTCTATTAAAACCTATCTGGAAGAATATACATCAATTTTAGTAAGTCTAGAAAATGTGGGTGCTAAAGTTGATGATGAAAATGCTGCTTTGAAATTGTTTTGTTCATTACCACCGTCACATAAAAGTTTTAGGGATACAATGCTTTATGGAAAAGATAGTGTGTCTTTGGCGGAGGTTAAGACAGCTTTACTCTCTAAAATTATAATTGATAGAGGAATTATCGGTAGTAAAGAAGATAATGTTGCAGAAGGCCTTGTTGTTAGAGGAAGGTCTAAAAATACGAGTTATGGCAGGTAGGTCTAGGTCAAAATCTAGACATAAGAATTTGATATGTAACTATTGTCATAAAAAGGGGCACATTAAAGCTGATTGTTATAAGTTGAAAAACAAACAATCAAATGAAGAAAGAAGAGAAAATTTGCCAAAGCTAGTATTGCTGAAAATGAGTCCACATCTGATATTCTTTTAGTCACTAACAATGAAAGATGCAGATTCAAGGATGACTGGATTATGGATTCAGGTTGCTCTTATCACATATGTCCCAAAAGGGACTGGTTCTCCACATATGAATCTTTTGCAGGTGGAGTTATTTTGATGGGCAACGATGCAGCTTATAAAGTTATTGGCAAGGGCACAATCCGAATCAAGATGCATGATGGCATGGTACGAACTTTGACAGACGTTCGTCATGCTCCTGACTTGAAGAAAAATCTCATCTCTTTAGGCACTCTTGATGCTAATGGGTGCAAATACACAAGTGAAGGTGGAGTCATGAAAGTTAGCAAAGGTGCTGTGACGCGCGCCGGATCCCCGCGGCCGCCCGCTCGACCGCCCGCAACGTGGGCGATCGGGGCATTTGTGGGTCCGTCAACAGCTTACGATAAATCGCAAGTGCGTCTATGTTGGGCAACAAGGAGGTTTCATGGAGTCGCCACCCAATAGAACATTGGGAAAGTTTCTCTCGCCTCGGAGAGCCTAAGACTTGCGCATTTTATCCATATTGGGCCATGAGGCCTAGGATTAACGTCTAAGTCTCGTGACACAAGAGGTGTCTTGGAGGATAACCTCTAGCCTCTTGAGCCCAAAGACCAGAGCAGGGTTCGGGACTTCTCATTTATTCGTACCTTTATTAATATTATAATTAAGTTTTGAATTTATTGTTTCATCAACTTTCCACACAATGCAATTTAAATTAAAGGCGCAATCATTCATATCAAAAGCGGGAAATGTAAGCAAAATCCAAAATAAAGCATTTAAAAATAAATTACAATAACACTAGGAGCGGAATACAACTCCCATTTATAAAAGTGAAATACATGCATAAAACGGGTTATTCATTGATAGTGAGAACATTGGTCCTCGCATGCATATTTATTATGAAACAGTTTTGATGTGATGATTTATTTGGGTATGAAAAACTAGGACATTGGTCCCCTTTTATTTAGAAAAAGAATGTCAAGTTAATTAATAGAAACATTTTTGTGATTTTCTTTTTAGCGTGCCTAAATAAAGAATTTTACAAGAAAATTATATGGCAGAATTAAAGAACATATTACAAATAAAGAAAATAAATATATGAACCAAACGAGCCTCTTTTGGACCTCCCCGATGTGCTCGCAAAAACGCCCAAGCGAAAAAATGAGTTTAGACATAAAAATAAAGTACAAATAAAATAATGTTAGTGATTAAATCAATTAAATCAATTAAACATACAAAATAATGAATAACAAATTAAAATAAAATAAGGTGATATGAAAAGAATGATAATGGAATAAAAAATATTAACAAACCAAAATGAAATGAGAAACATGCATTATATGTGATAAATGATTAAATGATGTGATGAAAATAAAATATGACATGTTAATTAATACATGTAAAAATATGCACATGATGAAAATAATGATGATAAGTGAAAAATAATGAATGAATAAATCATAATAAATCAATCATGTAACAATGATAAAAAGAATAATAAAAATTAGTAAACAAAAGAATGATGAAAACAATTAAATGAACAATACGATTAATTAAATATGTTCACAAATGATATAAACCATTTACATGGCAAAAAGACCAATTAAAATGAATTTATTAATTACTAATGATGAATTAAAGTGAAATAAATTAATTACATGTTAAAATTAATGAACAATCAATATTTATGTGAATAAAAATCATATCATGTATAAACAATTAAATGGAACAAATATAAAATCAATACAACAAATTGAATAGATTAAAACAATAAATAGATCAATAAAAACAATAAAATATACATGAATGAATTAAATAAAATAGAAATTGAAATGGAGCCAAGAATATTTACCCTCAGAATATTGGATTTGATGAAGGAAAAGTGATGATTGATTTCTTTGTTTGATGATTCACAATATTAGAGTGAAATATTATGAAAATGTTGGAATTTTATTTCAAGAAACATGAAAATAAAAATGATCAAAAATTCTTTAAGAACAAAGAATTGATACCTTTGCCTAAAGAAATGATTTTGATCAAAAAAAGTTTTATTGATTAAAATAAAGAAAAATTGATTGAAGTTTTATCAAATAAAAATTAGATTTTGATGACAAACAATTATTTTATTTGTCTCAAAATCAATTTTTTATCAAAAAGAGATTCAAAACAAAATCAATGAAAAAGTTTTATTGAACACAAAATAAAAGATTAAAAACAATTTTGAGAACAAATAATTATTCTATTTGTCTCAAAAATTGAATCCAACAACAAAACTTCCTCTAAAAATATGTTTAGAAGAAATTATGTTGGAAAAAGAATGAAACACTTGATTTTTCTTTTTGATTTTTGGTTGGGGAAAAAATCTGGAATTTTAGTGGAAGGAGAAGAAGATGAAGAGAAATTTTAGGTCTAAAAAAATGTGTGGAGAGGAGAAGGAGGGAAGCTACTTTGATTTCATCATAAACTATTTATAGGATAAAATAGGTTGCCCTAATTTAATTAAGGAAAAAACCTATTTTAACCCAAAATTATTTTATTTTTAATGATAAAATCAAGTTTTATTATTTAATTACCTAAAAAAAATATTTTAGAATTTAATTTGAAGTCAAAAACCCCAAAAAAAATGGGATAAAAAACGGATTTTTGGGTGAAAAAATCGGAAAAAATGCTGAAAAAGAGGAAAAGGGTATCAGACCCTGTACCGACGGCCAGGAGGCCGTCGCCACAAGGGACACCGGCCGTCGCTATAGAGCGATGGGCACTCACGCGGCGAGGCGCGGAGCTCGGGCGGGAATCGCGGAGCTCGCGCGCAGAGGCGCGCAGTGCGCACAACGCTGCGCGTCGCTTTTTAGCGACGCGCAGCATTGGCGACGCTGCGCGTCGCTAAATCCCGCCCAGCGCGCTGGGCGCCTGGGCGTCGGCGTGCTGGGCGCCTGGCGCCTGCGAGCTGGGCGCCAGCGCGCCTGCGCGCTGCCGCGCCCGACATTCGCGGTCCGAAAATTTTTTTTTATTTTTTTTATTTTTTTTCTATTTTTTTTAAATTTTAAATTGACTAAAAACACCATAATTTTAAGCCCCAATTTTTCAAAATTAATTTTTTAAATATTTTTTTATTTTTTTTATTATTTTCTAATTTTTCACTCTAAAATGCAAATTTGACGAGAAAACCATCACTTTTAACCTTTGAAGCCTGTGAAGGCAATTATCATCATTGGGTAACTTCGATCTAGGCTGACTCAGGACCCGGTGTCTACAGTTGCCCCCAGTTTAGGGGAATCTAGTACACTAGTGTCTAGGTGAGCCTAAACTCAAAGAAGAAAAGGAAAGAGACGCGTACCTGAGTCGGCCGTCTTTCCGCTTGATGGAATTATAATGATAGCTGTTGCTGTCTTTTGGTTGTAGCTGGTAATGTTGTGGTCGTGGTAACCTCTTGTGGGTTGTGCCGCCATCGTGCTAACCGCTGTGAATTGGTAGTGCCGTGGTCGTGCTAACCTCTTGTGGGTAGTGCCGCCATCGTGCTAATCGCTGTGAATTAGTAGTGCCGTGGTCGTGCTAACCTCTTGTGGGTAGTGCCGCCATCGTGCTAACCGCTGTGAATTGGTAGTGTCGTGGTCGTGCTAACCTCTTGTGGGTAGTGCCGCCATCGTGCTAACCGCTGTGAATTGGTAGTGCCGTGGTCGTGCTAACCTCTTGTGGGTAGTGCCGCCATCGTGCTAACCGCTGTGAATTGGTAGTGCCGTGGTCGTGCTAACCTCTTGTGGGTAGTGCCGCCATCGTGCTAACCGCTGTGAATTGGTAGTGCCGTGGTCGTGCTAACCTCTTGTGGGTAGTGCCGCCATCGTGCTAACCGCTGTGAATTGGTAGTGCCGTGGTCGTGCTAACCTCTTGTGGGTAGTGCCGCCATCGTGCTAACCTCTGTGAATTGGTAGTGGTGCTACTTGTGAGCCCTTCGGTTGATTGCCCCCTGAGAGGTCTTTGGTTCATCGATCGTTTGTTTGCCCCCCTGAGAGGTCTTCAGTTTGCTACTCCCTGAGAAGTCTTCGATTTTCTGCTCCCTGAGAAGTCTTCGGTTTTCTGCTCCCTGAGAAGTCTTCGATTTTCTGCTCCCTGAGAAGTCTTCGGTTTGCTGCTCCCTGAGAAGTCTTCGGTTTTCTGCTCCCTGAGAAGTCTTCGGTTTTCTGCTCCCTGAGAAGTCTTCGGTTTTCTGCTCCCTGAGAAGTCTTCGGTTTTCTGCTCCCTGAGAAGTCTTCGATTTTCTGCTCCCTGAGAAGTCTTCGGTTTGCTGCTCCCTGAGAAGTCTTCGGTTTGCTGCTCCCTGAGAAGTCTTTGATTTTCTGCTCCCTGATAAGTCTTCGATTTTCTGCTCCCTGAGAAGTCTTTGACTTGCTGCTCCCTGAGAAGTCTTCGATTTGCTGCTCCCTGAGAAGTCTTTGATTTGCTTGGATTGATGATTAAGCTGGTATGTGGATTGATGATTTGATCGATGTCTGGATTGATGAATGAGTTGAGGCTTGGATTGATGATTTGACCGATGTCATCACTCGGCTTTTGTCGGTATCCGCCTCAAGTCTCTCTTTCTGCAAAATAAGGAAACTAAACTATGCAAAAATGGTGAGCATGCAAGTGAAATGCATGAATTATGCAGGAATGCAGGATAAAAATTCATCTATGTGAACTTGAAGATGATAGCCGGGCTAGCTGCAATTTGCGATATAATTGATGCCTTTTGAGCTGCTTTTGAATTTCATGCCCTTTTGGGATTGTGAGATTCTCATCCGGTACCTGTAGTCATTATTTGAAGGTAGTGCGTCCCTTGTGGATTTTCACACTAGCTTTTCTTAGTGGGAGATGCGTCCTTTGTGGATTTTCACATAACCCTGCGCCTTTTTTTTTTTTTTTTTGCCTGGAATGGACCCAACCCAATCCAGCGGCTTTTCTCTTTTTTCTTTTTTTTTGTGAAGGACAGACTCCCTGTTTTCAGGTTTTCACCCTATCCTTTTGCCTAGTTTTTGCTTAGAGCGCCAGTTACGGTTTTCACTCTAACGGCTATTTTCTTTTCTTTTTTTATTTTTTTATTTTTTTTGAGGATTGCTGAAGTTGTTGGCAAGAATCTTTCGGGAGTCTTAGGACATGGTTGCATGAGCTTGATTCTTCTCATTTGATAGCAGGATGAATCGGTTGAAGCACTCGATCGGTGGACAATAGGCGACTTTGGTCACACAAAGTTAACTGCTCTGACCACATCATTGCATAAATGCATGTGTTTCAATTTGATTTCATTAAGCATGATCATTATTTTGGCATTGATTTTAAAAAATACAAGACTTTAGCTAATCTCGAGATAGATCTTGAAAGCATCAAACTCCTGTTATCAATCAGCCCTCTCGGGTTTTATGATTGACGATTTTCTCTCAAATTTTTCATGAATGCGAATTCTAGAAGCAATGTTGAAGACGAGACTTAACTCGAATGCATGAATGCACTCCTGGCTCTTCGCTTGAAGCTCAAGAAACACCATAAGCCTCTTCTTACGTACCAAACCTCTTTAGAAGGTCATCTCCGCTAATTGGATAAGACTGAACCAAGAATCAAGAGGTCTTACTTGGGTTGTAATGTCAGGCTTAGGTAGATAGCTGTCAAAGGAGGATCAGGTCACTAGAGAAAAAATGGCCGCAATATTTTCTCGACTGGTGGATGAACCATTCTCAGCTCAGTTGTATATACAAAGGTATTCTTGAATTTGGATTTGGTAACATTTCAGCTCATTGAGATCAGAATAACAATAAAAGGGTAATTATTGAAACTAGTCAATTGGTTACTGTTTTGAGGTCTTTTTGTTTTTTTCTTTTTTTTCAAAGTGTAAACTCGCCCTTACCAAGGCAATTTCGATAACCCACAAAGAAATTGTTAATTGTTAAAACGTTCATCCATCCTTTTTAGAGCGGCCACTCTTCTAAGGGGAAGCCAAAATCATTTTAGGTGAGGGGATAGTTTTAATATGTGTAACAACAAAATTGGCACGCATTCAGCATACCTTCATAAAGGCTCAATGGGCTAGCAAGCGATTGTGAAGTAAGGGTAGGAAATGGTCATTTAGATAGCTATACAAAGAAAATGTTGCCTAAATCATTTTCTAGGTTCCGTCTTATCCAGGGATCGCTTTGACGGGTAATCAGAAAGGTTCTAGTGCTCTTAGTGAGTTTCCATCCAGTCCCCTAATTGCAACTAGTTTTTTTTTTATTTTTAATTTCCCTCTCTACAGGAGCTATGTCAGATGCTATCAAAATTTTCTTTGGGTTCCCCAAAGTTTTCGAGATTAGCTGCAGTCATATTATTTGAATTAATGCCAAAGTTAATTTGTTATGATCATGCGAAATGAAATCAATAGAAATGTCATACAAATAAGCAAAATTGTTCTCTTTATTACAAACAGAAAATAAAAAGTTCCAAAAATAAAAAGATTCCAGCATCCAAAAGCAATATCACTAGTGGACTGCAAGACACGATCATGTTTGCGGTGGAGGGACTGCGTTGTAGCCTGCCTTCTTCTTCTTTTCTCTCTTCTCAGGATCTGTGATCTGATTGGTGTCAATGAGATCCTGGATCTTATTTCTCAGAATACGGCAATAGTCAGTCAAATGGCCGGTGTGCTGGTGGTAAGCGCAGTACTGATCACCTCTATGTCCCGGCTGTCCCTGACTCAAGGCTGGCCTAGATGGCAATGGCTGTAACTTGCCTTCTTTCATTAGTCTTTCCAGTACCCATGATAGAGAGCGGCCTAAATTAGAGTAATATCTCTGACCCTACCCAACTCTAGTAGCTGAGACCTCTGCTGTCCTACCGTTTCTACTGTTGCTGCTTCCAGCTCCACCTGATTTGAATCCCGACTGGTTCCCATAGCCTTTCCCAGCAAAGTTATTTTGGCTTGCTTTCTTTGCTAGGTAAGCCGCCTCAGCTTCTATAGCGATATCCTTAAGCGACTCCCAGTCCTTGAGCCCCTTAAAACTGAGCAAGTCCCTTAAGTAAGGGCATGAGTTTCTGATAAATAGCCTGATCTGGTCTGCAGTGTCAGGCTTCCTCTTCATCTCCATGACCCTGTTTCTCCATCTTGTAAGGTACTCATGGAATGACTCATCATTCTTCTGCTGTAGAAGCTCGAGGTCTTTTAGGGTGACCTCCATCCTAGTGCTGCAGTCGTACTGCTTCATGAATTCTTCGGTCAAAAGGTCCCAATCCTCCTTGGACCTCCTATCCAACCCGTGGTACCAGTCAACTGTCGGGCCTACCAGACTAAGGCAGAAATATTCCACCTTCTGCTTCTTGCAATTCGGTAAAAGCAGCAGACTGTTGTCCAGTAGGTGGCACCACAATTAAATTCTCCATAATAGCCATGGTCTGAGTTTTACGGTTTTTAACCCCTTGTTCTATCTCCTTTACTGTACCATCCTCTCCCTCGGGTACTTCATTCATGATAGTCCATGGAATTATTGGTTCATCCTCTTCCTCTCCCACGATATCACCCTTCACATAAAGGGTCTTCTTATGCTCAATAAGTGTTATTGCTCTGAGTTCAAAATCTGGCTGTTGTGCTGTAGTGAATGCTATAGGAGTCTCTTCCTTGACAGGCGATTCAAATGGTTTAACAGAAGGGGCTGTAGGCAGTTGCTTGAAATTTGATGCTACTTGAGAGGCGATATTTTCCATCATGGTTAACATCTTCCTCTCAAAATTGTCGAGCCTCTTATTTAGGTCCTGTATTGTCAAAGCACCAGTCTCCCGTGGTAATTCTGCCATTGATAATTTTAGAGAGGACTCACGAGATGAGAGTTGCTCAGAATCCCCGTCAGACACAAATTCTAGCAACTCAAAGAGCAAATTTGTCCTTACTAGCCGACCGTCGGAACCTCTAGTCCACTTAGATGAATCTATGATGGCTAAAAAAATTAGATTGTTAGGATGATGCATGAATGACATATACAATGCATGATAGTGAGCTATGCAACATTTACAATCACATGCAAGCAAGTAGAGCCTTCCAACCTTATTACTCCCACACACGAGGTAATGCGGTCTCTTTCCTAGGTGGGTCCAATCCATGGGTTAGCGGGGAACCCAATGGATGCGTATGGTGTACGGTGAAAAACCGACATCGTAACACTCCTATACTAATGTACAAGCGGATGGATAGTGATCGTCATGTATTTAGACGTTCCACAAATTTCGACATGGCCCTACCGGGGCATGAAAGCCTTTGATTAGGTGACCAATCAGATTATTTGGGTTTGTCCAATACAAAATGATCCATATAGCAAGCAAGGTATTACGGTTCATATCACCTAAGGGAAGTATCTATTGCTATTACATGAGCTTTGGTCAAAGGGTGGTGTTACTTTAGGGCTACCCAAGCATGATCCCTGCCGACGGGTCTAGCTCATCACGAGCGTAACGACCGATCGGGTCACCATTTAATATACCATTGAGGTACGAGGCTTGGGCTGGTGATTATCCTTAACACTTCCCCAAATTGAGTGAAAATGGGGTCGCGCTTCGGGAATGCACCGGGGCTAAAAGAGGGACCAAACTAGCATAGATCTAAGGCTCTAATGAGATGCAATGCAGTTTTGAAAGAAGATAAATTTTTTTTTTAATTAAAACTCAATTATGATTTTTAATCAAGGTACTTTCGAATCGAAGTCTCGAGTATGTCCCCAGTGGAGTCGCCACTGTGACGCGCGCCGGATCCCCGCGGCCGCCCGCTCGACCGCCCGCAACGTGGGCGATCGGGGCATTTGTGGGTCCGTCAACAGCTTGCGATAAATCGCAAGTGCGTCTATGTTGGGCAACAAGGAGGTTTCATGGAGTCGCCACCCAATAGAACATTGGGAAAGTTTCTCTCGCCTCGGAGAGCCTAAGACTTGCGCATTTTATCCATATTGGGCCATGAGGCCTAGGATTAACGTCTAAGTCTCGTGACACAAGAGGTGTCTTGGAGGATAACCTCTAGCCTCTTGAGCCCAAAGACCAGAGCAGGGTTCGGGACTTCTCATTTATTCGTACCTTTATTAATATTATAATTAAGTTTTGAATTTATTGTTTCATCAACTTTCCACACAATGCAATTTAAATTAAAGGCGCAATCATTCATATCAAAAGCGGTAAATGTAAGCAAAATCCAAAATAAAGCATTTAAAAATAAATTACAATAACACTAGGAGCGGAATACAACTCCCATTTATAAAAGTGAAATACATGCATAAAACGGGTTATTCATTGATAGTGAGAACATTGGTCCTCGCATGCATATTTATTATGAAACAGTTTTGATGTGATGAATTATTTGGGTATGAAAAACTAGGACATTGGTCCCCTTTTATTTAGAAAAAGAATGTCAAGTTAATTAATAGAAACATTTTTGTGATTTTCTTTTTAGCGTGCCTAAATAAAGAATTTTACAAGAAAATTATATGGCAGAATTAAAGAACATATTACAAATAAAGAAAATAAATATATGAACCAAACGAGCCTCTTTTGGACCTCCCCGATGTGCTCGCAAAAACGCCCAAGCGAAAAAATGAGTTTAGACATAAAAATAAAGTACAAATAAAATAATGTTAGTGATTAAATCAATTAAATCAATTAAACATACAAAATAATGAATAACAAATTAAAATAAAATAAGGTGATATGAAAAGAATGATAATGGAATCAAAAATATTAACAAACCAAAATGAAATGAGAAACATGCATTATATGTGATAAATGATTAAATGATGTGATGAAAATAAAATATGACATGTTAATTAATACATGTAAAAATATGCACATGATGAAAATAATGATGATAAGTGAAAAATAATGAATGAATAAATCATAATAAATCAATCATGTAACAATGATAAAAAGAATAATAAAAATTAGTAAACAAAAGAATGATGAAAACAATTAAATGAACAATACGATTAATTAAATATGTTCACAAATGATATAAACCATTTACATGGCAAAAAGACCAATTAAAATGAATTTATTAATTACTAATGATGAATTAAAGTGAAATAAATTAATTACATGTTAAAATTAATGAACAATCAATATTTATGTGAATAAAAATCATATCATGTATAAACAATTAAATGGAACAAATATAAAATCAATACAACAAATTGAATAGATTAAAACAATAAATAGATCAATAAAAACAATAAAATATACATGAATGAATTAAATAAAATAGAAATTGAAATGGAGCCAAGAATATTTACCCTCAGAATATTGGATTTGATGAAGGAAAAGTGATGATTGATTTCTTTGTTTGATGATTCACAATATTAGAGTGAAATATTATGAAAATGTTGGAATTTTATTTCAAGAAACATGAAAATAAAAATGATCAAAAATTCTTTAAGAACAAAGAATTGATACCTTTGCCTAAAGAAATGATTTTGATCAAAAAAAGTTTTATTGATTAAAATAAAGAAAAATTGATTGAAGTTTTATCAAATAAAAATTAGATTTTGATGACAAACAATTATTTTATTTGTCTCAAAATCAATTTTTTATCAAAAAGAGATTCAAAACAAAATCAATGAAAAAGTTTTATTGAACACAAAATAAAAGATTAAAAACAATTTTGAGAACAAATAATTATTCTATTTGTCTCAAAAATTGAATCCAACAACAAAACTTCCTCTAAAAATATGTTTAGAAGAAATTATGTTGGAAAAAGAATGAAACACTTGATTTTTCTTTTTGATTTTTGGTTGGGGAAAAAATCTGGAATTTTAGTGGAAGGAGAAGAAGATGAAGAGAAATTTTAGGTCTAAAAAAATGTGTGGAGAGGAGAAGGAGGGAAGCTACTTTGATTTCATCATAAACTATTTATAGGATAAAATAGGTTACCCTAATTTAATTAAGGAAAAAACCTATTTTAACCCAAAATTATTTTATTTTTAATGATAAAATCAAGTTTTATTATTTAATTACCTAAAAAAAATATTTTAGAATTTAATTTGAAGTCAAAAACCCCAAAAAAAATGGGATAAAAAACGGATTTTTGGGTGAAAAAATCGGAAAAAATGCTGAAAAAGAGGAAAAGGGTATCAGACCCTGTACCGACGGCCAGGAGGCCGTCGCCACAAGGGACACCGGCCGTCGCTATAGAGCGACGGGCACTCACGCGGCGAGGCGCGGAGCTCGGGCGGGAATCGCGGAGCTCGCGCGGGAATCGCGCGCAGAGGCGCGCGGTGCGGCGCGCAGTGCGCACAACGCTGCGCGTCGCTTTTTAGCGACGCGCAGCATTGGCGACGCAGCGCGTCGCTAAATCCCGCCCAGCGCGCTGGGCGCCTGGGCGTCGGCGTGCTGGGCGCCTGGCGCCTGCGAGCTGGGCGCCAGCGCGCCTGCGCGCTGCCGCGCCCGACATTCGCGGTCCGAAAAATTTTTTTTATTTTTTTTATTTTTTTTCTATTTTTTTTTAAATTTTAAATTGACTAAAAACACCATAATTTTAAGCCCCAATTTTTCAAAATTAATTTTTTAAATATTTTTTTATTTTTTTTATTATTTTCTAATTTTTCACTCTAAAATGCAAATTTGACGAGAAAACCATCACTTTTAACCTTTGAAGCCTGTGAAGGCAATTATCATCATTGGGTAACTTCGATCTAGGCTGACTCAGGACCCGGTGTCTACAGGTGCTCTGGTAGTGATGAAGGCTAAACTACTTGGAAGACTTTATATCCTACAAGGAACCACAGTTACAGGAGCTGCTGCTGCAATTACTACTCAAATGTCTGAAACCGACATCACCAAATTATGGCATATGAGGTTAGGCCATATGAGCGAGAAAGGCTTAACCCTGTTAAGCAATAAGGGTTTTTTATGTGGACAAAATACTGGCAAACTTAATTTTTGTGAGCATTGTGTTTTCGGAAAGCAAAAACGTGTCAGTTTCAGCACAGGTACCCACACAACTAAAGGTACTTTGGATTACATCCATTCTGATCTTTGGGGGCCATCACAAGTTCCATCAAAAGGTGGTGCCAGATACATGCTTGTCTTCATCGACGACTTCTCGAGGAAGATTTGGGTTTACTTTCTTAAACATAAGGATCAGGTGTTTTCCACATTCAAGCAATGGAAAACCATGATTGAGAAGCAAACGGGAAGGCAAATAAAGAGGCTGAGAACAGATAATGGCTTGGAGTTTTGTGCTAGTGAGTTCAATGACTTCTGCAAAAATGAAGGCATTGTGAGGCATCACACAGTTCGAATGACACCCCAACAAAATGGAGTTGCTGAACGTATGAACAGAACCCTCATTGAGAAAGCAAGGTGTATGCTTTCAAATGCTGGATTACCAAAGAGTTTCTGGGCAGAAGTTATTTCAACAGTTTGCTATTTAGTTAATCATTCTCCATCAGTTCCAATTGGTTTCAAGACTCCAGAGGAAGCTTGGTCTGGCAAACCTGCAGATTATTCAAATTTGAGAATCTTTGGCTGTCCAGCATACATGCACGTCAATGATGGCAAGTTAGCACCAAGGGCGAAGAAGTGCATTTTTCTAGGATATCCATCAGGGGTGAAATGATATAAACTTTGGTGTCCCAAATCATCCAAAGTTATAATCAGCAGAGATGTCACATTTGATGAAGGTTCTATGCTTCACTCGAAAAATGAAGTATTAGTACCTTGCAGTTCTGATAAACAGGTGGAGGCCAGTCAGAGACAGGAGATGAATGTTGAAGACTATCCTGCTCAGCAAGATTCTACTTCACAGTCAGATTCACAACCATCCAGCTCTCAGCAAGGTGATTTAGAGCCTAACTCAGTTGAACAGGAGCAACCATACTCTATTGCGAAAGATAGAGAAAGGAGAGAAATAAAGAAGCCAATAAAATATACCGATTATGCAGATTTGGTGGCTTATGCTTTGTCAGCAGCTGAGGAGATCAATAATGTTGAAGAGCCATCCACATATTCAGAAGCCATTTCAGGAGCCAACTCAGATAAATGGTTGATAGCTATGGAAGAAGAAATGGAGTCCTTACATAAGAATGGTACTTGGGAGCTCGTTAAACTACCAAAGGGAAAGAAGATTATCGACTGCAAATGGATCTTTAAGAAAAAGGAAGGCATCCCAGGCGTTGAAGAAACAAGATACAAAGCTTGCTTAGTTGCAAAGGGGTTCAAACAAGTACAAGGTGTGGATTTCAATGATGTTTTTTCTCCTGTTGTGAAACATTGTTCCATTCGCATGTTGCTTGCTATGGTGGCTAATTATGACTTAGAGTTGGAGCAGTTAGATGTAAAAACTGCTTTTCTACATGGTGATCTTGAAGAGCAAATTTACATGCAACAACCAGAAGGTTTCAGGGTTGAAGGCAAGGAGGACCATGTTTGTTTGCTGAAGAAATCTCTATACGGCCTTAAGCAGTCACCCAGGCAGTGGTATAAGAGGTTTGACTCCTTCATGACCAGTAATAATTTTTCAAGGAGTAATTATGATAATTGTGTTTACTTCAGAAGGTTAGTTGATGGATCATTCATATATTTATTGTTATATGTTGATGATATGTTGATTGCTGCAAAGAATACTTCTGAAGTTGAGAAGCTGAAAGTCTTATTGAGTAAATAATTTGAGATGAAAGATCTTGGAGCAGCAAAGAAGATTCTCGGAATGGAGATTCAGAGGGACAGGAAAGCAGGAAAGTTGTTTCTCACTCAAAATAAATATATTGAGAAAGTGCTGGAGCGTTTTGGCATGAAAGATGCAAAGCCTGTAAGTACTCCATTAGCTGCTCATTTCAAGCTTTTAGCTGCACTATCACCTCACACAGATGAAGAGCAGAAATACATGGATCATGTTCCATACTCCAGTGCAGTAGGTAGTCTTATGTATGCCATGGTATGTACTCGACCTGATATTTCTCATGCAGTTAGTGTTGTGAGCAGATTTATGGCAAATCCTGGTAAAGTTCACTGGCAAGCAGTAAAATGGATTTTGAGATACTTAAAAGGCTCAGTTGACACCTGTTTGGAGTTCAGTAGTGGTGATAGTAGTTTGGTTGGTTATGTCGATTCAGACTATGCAGGAGATCTTGATAAAAGGAGATCGTTGACAGGCTACGTATTTACTTTTGGTAATAGTGCTATCAGTTGGAAATCTACGTTACAACCTACAGTTGCGTTGTCTACAACAGAAGCTGAATACATGGCAGTAACTGAAGCTATCAAAGAAGCTATTTGGTTAAAAGGCTTATACAATGAGCTCAATTCAGATCATCAAGTGACAGTTGTCTTTTGCGATAGTCAAAGTGCTATACATCTGACCAAAGACCAGATGTTTCATGGAAAAACAAAGCACATTGACATCAGGTACCATTTTGTTCGAAATATTATCGCACAAAGAAATGTTATGGTTAAAAAGATTGGTACCGCAGACAATCCAGCAGACATGTTGACGAAGTCTCTTCCTACTAACAAGTTCAAGCATTGCTTGGACTTGATTGGTGTATTTACGTAGCACTTAAAGTCATTTGGAGAAGGTGGAGCTAAGTTTGCTATTGAAATTCAAGTCAAGGTGGAGATTTGTAAATGTGCCTTGAATTTGTTGGATCTCATCTAGAAGTTGGATTTGTTCAATTCATCTAGATGTTGTTGAATTTTCAACTCATCTAGATGTTGCAATAATTTTTCAAAGGCCACCATTCTAGATAGTTGAAGAATTCAAAGGCCACCAAATTTTTGTTGAATTTGGTGGCACAATCACATCCCAATTTTGCCTATAAAAAGCCTCACCTTGCCATTTGTATGAGCATAAAAAATTAGAGAGTTTTTGTTTAGAGAGTTGTGTAGTTAATGCTCTAATTAATTAAGAGAGCATTTTGTGAGATTATTGGGTGTAATTGGGTTTTGGGTTGAGAGTTACTCCACTTGTAATATTGTTTATCCCATAGTAAATTTATTGCTCCCCTTCTCCCGTGGACGTAGGCACATTGCCGAACCACGTAAATTTTGTGTGTATTATTTTATTACTTTGGCTATTTCTTCATAGTTGCCATAAAATTCACTGTCTAAATAGCCCGTCGATCCTAACATTAACTTACGCTTATGATCCTTTATATTAGGAATGATAAGTATGACTTGATCAGCTTCCCTTATTACTCTTATCAACCTTATCTCTCCTTTCCTTATCACTCTAGTTTGATTCAAGCTGATACTCTCCCTCAAAATGTATCGAGGTTGGATGCACAATTTGTTGCAAAAATGAAGTAAGGTAGCCTTACATAATAGCTTTGTGAAAATGTCCGCAAGCTAGGTAAAAGAGACATGCCGAGTAATAAGGATCCCCATTAAAACTCTCTCAAGAACAAAATGGTAGTCTAGTTCAATATTTTATTATATAATCTTATTATTGTGTTTTAGTGGTAAAATAGCTACATAATTTACGTGTCACATTATTGGTACCTGAATTTTCACGTTTTTTTTTTATTTAGTTGTCGAACTCAAAAAAACATTTATACATTAAGAACTTTAACTTTTAATTTTGTGGTTCTTGGTTGACAATAGTAACAAATCGTAAAATACATCCACAATTAAATTTGTGTAAGGTTAAAATGATTTTTAATATTTATTAGAGAAATTATTAAAAAATTCACATCACGGAGTAAAAAAGAAAATTTTGCAGAACTCTAAACAATGCGTTTAATTCAATGTTTTTAAAATTGGACCAGACGTCGACTCGGCCTGTTAACTGGATCAGAAGTCAACTGTTTCGATCGAATTGACTCGGAGTTTTTATCTTTTTTTTTTAAATTTAATTATTAATAAAAAATTAAAAATATAGTATATAAAAAATATATTTAAACAATCTATTAATTATTAAATATCAATATATTAATCATTTTTGTTTTATTTTACTACTTTTTTTAGTAATAATAGTAAAAAATTAACCACAACAATTGAATTTTTTTGTTAAATATTTGAATTTATAAAAAAAAATATAATTTTGAATTTATAAATTTTTTAATTTTATTTTCAATTGTAAAATTTATTTTTATAACGTCAACTATTTTTATGATTATCATGTTTGTATTCATTTCTTTTTCAATATTCCGTTACATTTAAATTATTTAGTTATTAAATATCTAAAAAATATAAAATAAAAATATAGTTAAAATAATTTCACATAATATTCAATTTTATCAAGTTTAATATTAATATAAATTTATTTTATCATCAAATATAAATTTTTAATCGTACGATATTCAACAACTATTAATCCGAATGATAAAAATATAATTTATAAAAATATAATTTAGAATATATTTGATTTTTTCCGGTTCAACCAAAATTTTTCGGTTCAACCCAGTTTTTTCACTATGCAATCCTGCTTTTATCTGTTCTGTTTTTTTATATTGAATCAAATCGGTTCTCTATCCGATTCGTGGTTGAATTGGTTCAACCGGCCGGTCCGGTCCGATTTTCAAAATAATGGTTTAATTAACCTATATATCACAATATTACAAATATAGATTTCCATCCACACCGTCAGTATATTCTTTATTTAAGCTCCAAACCAGCGGTGAGCAGAATGTTGTCTGTTTTAATCACACACTTGAAACAATAAATAAGAAATTCTATTTTTATTCAAATTCTCACTCCTATGATTTGAATTGATGGGGCAAAAACAAGAATGAGAGGGATGAGATTTCTCTCACTTTTGCCATACTGGCCCCTAATCGTTATTCTATAATATATGATGTGAGGTCAAAAATGTAAAATGGCAATTGATATCAAAGAGGAAAATGAGAAATGTGTATAAGACCGAATCCATTCAATTTCTAAACTGGATTACTAATCTTTAACTTTTCGATTAATCCTTGCTTAGTGGTTGTGAATGATCGATTTTTCTCAATTTTTTTGACCTCTTGATTGCATAGGAGCAAGTCTATAGACATGAATTTTGGAGCTTTTTAGTTCAAATGATACTTAATGATGATTGTTCTCGTCATGAGAATAGAAATTCAAAAGAATAAAAAACAATTAGATCCATTAAGAGATTTAAATGATAAAAATGATTTATAAAACGAAAGGATAAAGTAGTCCATGGCCGTGGGTTATCATTCCACGCTACAAATTTCAAAACACACTCATGTAACATGGTTCATGGGCCCGGATAATCACTCCACGGCTGTTGGCCATTGTGTACTTATGGGTGAGGCATGATTCAGCCTTCCACAACCATGGAAATAGCTTCACGGCCGTGGAAAATGCTAGTTCCAAAATGCACGTATTTTTCCAATCCTATTTTAATTGGATTTTTTGTTCCTTTCCTAATTATGATCATTAAGTGTTCATTTTCCAATTAGAAACCAAAATCCTTTCTCAAACCAACTAGGATTGATCCCCACTATATAAGAGGATGTCCTAGGGTGTTTTAAGTAGAGGAGAGATTAATTGGTTTTTTATTAAATTTTTGCTTCTGCTCTTTTCTCTCTCTACGCTAAGTTTTTCTTAATTAATTAAATTCATAGGCTTGGAGACTTTATTGGAAGGCTTAATTAAAATTATTTTCTACTAAAATCAACACATGATCTTCACTAAAAATAATTTAACAAAAGATTTAGCAAATTCGATCGGTTCCCCTGACTCGAAGATTTTCTACCAAAATAAATAGTGAATAATCTGTAAAGGTAAATTATCTAGGGAGTGATCATAGTTTCTTTTGTATTAACTCATCTTGTTTTCTTGTTGTTTGTTGTATTATTAATTAATGTATTGTAAATTATATATTTAATTAGATCTGAGTGTAACTAAAATTAATTAGCATGTATTGAGCATGAAATTAGATTAAATTTAACATTTATATGCATGTTTTAATTAGTTATGTGCCAAGATGCATGTATATATATATATAATCAAAATAGTGCACAAACGACCAAGTGTAATCAAAATAGCAATGGATCTTTTATGTTTAGCGACATATTAAATCTGTTGTTAAGAATTAGTGCTAGATATAAAATCCATTGTTAAAAGCTTACCTACCAGCATAATACTTAGGGGTGGGCATCGGTCGAGTTTGGGTCAACCCGAACCGAACCCGATTAACCCGAACCCCGAATATTTGCTAAAATTGCCACCCGAACCGTAACTTATACTAGGGTCCCAAACTGAAATACCCGAAAAATTTCGAGTCCCACACCGAACCGTTTAATGAACCCGGAAATCCAATAATCTGCAAAAATCAACCTAAAATCACAGATCTCAACCTTCAAACTAGTAATTCTCATCAATAGAAGAACAAATTGAAACCTAGATTGAAGCTAAAAACGAGAAGAACTAAGAGTAGAAAGTGAAACTCAAATAAATTAAACACAAATCAAACATAAATATTTTTAAGAAACTCAAATCACAGATCTGAAATCATACAAGTTCAAAGTTACAATCTATAATTACAAGAAAATCACAAATATAAATGGAGACCAACGGAAGAGAAGATGACTGGGTGGGTGGACACTGGAGATCGATGGCGATTGATTTTGCAGGAGATTGACAGCGACAAGAGATCGACACTTTGCAATAGAGAAGGGCAAGGAGAGGCAAAGAGATGGTTCTTCATTTTGCTGCAATAGAAAAGAATTAGGAGAGGCAAACAGATGGTATGGGAAGAAGAAAGGGAAATAGGGAAGGGCTTTGGAATAGGAAAGGAAAATAGGAAAAATGAATAATGATGGTGAAACAAAGAGGAAAAAGAATGAAAAAAAAGGTTAAAGAAATGAGTGGCCGAGGAAAATGAACAAAGAGGAAAAAAAAATAAAAAAAGTGTTAAAGAAATGAATTGCCGAGGAAAAAGAACAAAAAATAGTTGAAAAGTGCATGGCCAAGGATTAGAACTTGGGTAAAGAGAGTGTGAAATATATTATCTCCACCATTGGGCCAAAGCTTTGAAAGTTATTCAAAGCCTCACATATAATATATAAAGGTTTGGTTGGGTTCGGGTTAAGTAAGGTTTCATCCGAATCGATCCGAACCCGAAATTTCAATATTTTTAACACTCGAACCGAACCGAACTATCCAAAGAATCCCACCCGAACAGCTAGTTCGGTTTGGGTAATTTGGGATGTTCGGGTCGGTTCGGGTTTTGCTCACCCCTAATAATATTAATGGATCTAAATTTGTTTCTACATATGTTGGTAAGCCGTTTAGTGACTTATTTTTCCATCACTAAAATGCTTTTTTTTTTTTTTTTTTTTTTGTGATGATATATTTATAGTAGATTAATATGCATTTATTTATGTTTGTATGAATTTTGATAAAGTGAAAATTGGGTTTAAGAACTTTAATATCGTTTTCTTTTGCATTCTTCAAATTTTGGAACTGATGAGTTCCACGAGAGTGGATTCATGTTCCACGAGAGTGGAACATTTCAGCTCCAGAATATTGATTCTGTATCGCTTTCTTTTTTCTTTTTTTTTGCATTCTTTATTTTATTTTATTTTTATTTTTATTTTACTTGTTTAATTATTTACATGCTTTATGTCATTTATTTATTTATTTTATTAGTTTGTATTAAAGGAATAGATTTAAAGGTGTATGTTTTAGATGTATGTATTCAGGTTTATTTATTTTATATTATCTTATTTATTTTATTATATTATTATTATTATCATTGTAAAAAAGAATATTTGTTTTTCTTTTTATAAACTTTATTTGATTTTATTCTATTAAAAGCTCACAAAGTTCTGTACTTTTTTAAGATTAATTTAGTATTTTATTAATCAAAATATTTTATTTTTTGATCACGATTCATAATGAAAGGTTTTCCAAAATAGGACTAATTTCTTAGTGTAAACACTGGATCCCGAACTGGTCCAAGATCAAAATTACCCGATAATAAAAATGATACTTGCCACAAGTAGAGGTGTCAATAATGATCTTTTTCTTGTCGAAAATCTATTTTGTTCTTCTAAAAATTTTAATTCAAAAATTTGCATTTTTACTCTTATTTTTTATTCCTTTTATTTTTATTTTATATTTTATTTTTTATTTCAAGTTTTATTCTCAATTTTTTCGCGGTGCCCTGTTGCCGTGCGGTTTGCGCGTCGTGGTTGCACGGTCGCCTGGCGCGACCTGCGCCCATAGGGGCGCACGTCACGCTGCTCCACCCGCGGGCATTCTTGCCCCTTCTCTCCCGCGCGCGGTCGTTTTCACCTGCAATTTCTGGTCAATTTCCAGTCCATTTTTTCCGTTTGTTTCACGTTTTTGTGCAATTTTTGGTTAACGAAAAATGAAAGAGCATTTTGTCTCTTCCCATTTTGGGACAATCCATATGGTCTTCATTTTGGGAGAGCTGCATTTTTCAAAGAAAAACAAAGAAGCTTTTCTCTCTAGAAAAAAGGTAGATGAAAGAATTTCAAGCAAAGAAAAATCTTAGCGATTTCAAAGTTTCAATTTTTCTTCTTTTTTTAAGAACAATTTATTCTTGGGTTGACTTGAGCAAGGAAAATTAATTTCTCTTTCTTGATCATCCCACCAAAATTATTTTTTTGGGTTTTTATTTGTTTAAAAACTTAGATTTTCTTGAACTTTTTGTGTTTATTACCGCAAAAATCGACAAGGAGGGCGAATCAAAACACCATTTCTCCAATTTATAAACTCTGAGTGTAAATATTTTCGGAATCGTTCTCATTTAATTTTATTTTTTCGTTTATTTATTGTTAATATTGTTATTTCTCGTCATTATTATCCTTTTTATTTACTTCTAGCATTCTTTTTATATGATTATTGTCACTATTGATAAATTATTTGTTGTTTTGACTTGATTTCCTGGTGATTCCCGTTGCCATCATCCTTCTCACTATTATTATTATTACCATTATGATTCTTATTGCTATTATTCTTGCTATTATGAGTATTTTTGCTTGTTTGGTGATTCTGTCATTGCTCTTATTATTATTATTATTATTATTATCATCATCATCATCATCATCATCATCATCATCATCATCATCATCTCCCTGTTGCTTCCATCAATGTCATTTTATTATTATCATTATTATGATTATGATTATGATTATGATTATTATTATTATTATTATTATTATTATTATTATTATTATTATTATTGCTTTATGGTATTATTATTATTATTATTATCATTATTTTATGTTTATTTTATACTATCATCATTCATTATTATGATATTTTGCTATTGTGATTATTATTATCACCACTATTATTATTATTATTATTAGTCTTATTATTTTTTGTTGCCATGATTATTATTATTATTGCAATCATAATTTCATTATTGTTATTGTCATTGTTTTTATTATTATCCTTATTTTTGGCATGGCTTATTTTTAATTCCCTTTGCATGTAAATTGTTTGTACATTAAATTAACATGTCCTATATTTATTTGCCTTTATTTGATTAACTTTTAGAACTATTACTAATATCTTTTAATGTTATTTTTTTTGTTTGGGGATTTAAATGTAAATTTCTTTATGTGAGCGTTCTCGTAACCACACGGAGGGGCCACAATGCGTAGGAAACCCGCATCGCTTGGGTGAGATCTTTCCTATCCCTTTTTATGTTTATGTTTGCTTGTGAAATAAAATGGTTTAATCTTGTGCACATGTGCAGTAAAAAATCATGAAAATATTTTATAACTGAATCAGAATTTTTATTAATAAAATTGGGACCAATGTCCCTTATTTTTAGCCAAGGAATGTAAAATGTCACGATAAAACGAAGAGTTAAATTTTGTCCAAAATGGGATCACTCATCCCGGTTTTCAATCCAACAATCAAATAACTCTTCGATCCCTCTTTAAGTGAACATAAAGGAACCAACGTTTCTAAACCAAACGAATATCCCGATTTATGTATGTTTTTCTTATGTTTAATTTTGTTTGTTTCTTAAAATTTATGTTCATACATTTCGGGCCCTTGTAATTAATTTTGGGGCAATATTATTTAGTTTTCATTTGAAATTGTATTCCGTTCCAATTTATATTTTTGATCTTCTTTTATTTGGGGTTGTATTCCGCCCCAATTTCTCTTGTAATTGTGTCCTTGACGTGTTTATTGCTTTTCGTTATCGCTTTATTTACCGCTTTTCCTTATAGCCTTTATTTATTGCTTTCGAATGCTTGCAATGTGCTTTTAATTAAATGTATCAATCGTGTGAGATAAGAGGTAAAATTTTAGGAATTTAGAAACTCATTTATAATTAACCAAAATATAAATAAGAGTGAAGTTCTGGACACCATCTCTGGTTTTAGACGAATAGAGGTTAGAGACCTTTCCCAATTTCTTGTAAATTAGGTGGAGACTCCAAAATACCTCAAAGGTGCCGTGAGGCTAGATGATCCTTTCTAATATTCTATTGGGAGGGAAGCATCCAAAATGTCTCATGGCACCCAAGATCAAAAAGACATGAACCAATCCCTCGAGTCCTAAAAGCGGGTTCAAAGAGGGCCTTTGCTAGGTTCGGCGTGCGTCAGAGTGGCGACTCCGCTGGGGAGTGTTTGTGACTTTACTCTGAAAGTGTTTTGGTAAAAATGTATAATTGAATTTTAAAACTTAAAATTCTATCACTTTTCAAAATTTGCATTGCTTACGTTAGAGCCTTAGAACTATGTTACTTGGTCCCCTATCTTACCCCAGTGCATTCCCGAAGTACGACCTTACTTTCACTCATTGTAGGGAAGTATTATGGATAATCACCAGCCCAAGCCTCGTACCATTAAAGGTATATCAAATGGAGACCAAATTGGTTACTATGCTCATGATGAGCTAGACCCGTTGGCAGGAACCATGCTTGGGTAGCCCTAAAGTATTATCACTATTAACCAATGTCCATGTAATAACAAATAGAAACTTCCACTAGGTGATATGCTCCTTAATACGATGCTTGTGATGTGGGTCGCTGCGTACTAAACAAAATCAAGCGAATTAAGTGGTCTCTTATCAAAGGCTTCCATGCCCCGATAGGCCCATCTTGATGAGATTGAAATGTTCGAATACGTAATGGCCAAAACTCATGCGAATGCGCATTAAATTAAGAGTGTTATGCTGTTGATTTTTTTTCGTGCACTTCACGTGTTCATAGGGTCCCCTATTAACCCATGGACTAAGCTCACCTAAAAAAGAGGCCGTACTGCCCCATTTATGGGAGAAATAAGATTGGAAGGATTTGTTTGCTTGCATGTGATTATGGATGCTGCATCAATACGACCATGCATTCTTTTATGCCATCCATACATCACGCTAATAAACTGAATTCTTTTCAGCCATCATAGATCCATTTGAGTGGTCCAGGGATCCTAGTGGAAGATTGGTCAGAAATTCAGTAGCTGGGCTATCAGGGTTAGCACATACGCCAGGTTCAGATTGGGATACTAACTCAGACTCTTATTCGGAACAATCCTCTAGGTCAGTGATGGCAGATTTACCGCAAGATTCGGGTGCTTTAACAACACAAGATTTGGATAAGAGGTTTGAGGACTTCGAAAGAAAGATGCTGGCTATAACGGGTAACCTTATCGCTCAGATAGCACCGAATGCTGGACAGCAATCCATAGCTCCAGCTATCGAGCCAGTTGAAACACCTGTTGTGGGGGAGACTCCCATGCCAACTGTTACTGTGCAATAACTAGCTATTGAGCCTAGAGTGGCGGGACCAGCTGAGCAGAGAAGGGTTAGGATTTCAGATCTGAGGGATGACTTCTTAGAGGAAGAGGAAGATGAGCCGATAGTCCCTCAAGTTGTGAGGTGTAGAGTCCCCAAGGTAGAGGACGATGTGGTAAGAAAGATGGAAGAAAAGATGGAGGCTATCATGCGCCTGCTGTCAGCTGAAAAAGGGGTTATCCTCGAGGACATGGATCTGGGTGAGGAAGAGTTGCTACCCCAGAGGTTCAAGATGCCGGATTTACCAAAGTTCGACGGTATTTCGAATCCTTCGGCACACATCAAGAAGTACGCCCTGATCATGAAGGGCATAGGGCTCACAAAGAAATAAAAGGTGGAGTACTTCTGCCTTAGTTTGATGGGGCCGACGGTCGATTGGTACCACAGATTGGATAGGAGGTCAAAGGAAGACTGGGATCTGTTAACGGGAGAAATTATGAGACAGTACGACTGCAGTACCCGAATGGAAGTGATGCTGAAAGATCTTGAGCTACTGCAGTAGAAGTCTGGTGAGTCTTTCCATGAATACCTTACTCGATGGAGGAATCGAGTTATGGAAATAAAGAGACACCTCTGATCAAATCAGATTGTTCATCAGGAATGCGAGCCAGTATTTGAGGGAAGGGCTTAAGATGAAAGGGCTCGAGGATTGGGAATCCTTAAAAGATATTGCCATAGAAGCCAAAGCAGAATATCTGGTAAGGAAGGCCAGCAATGATAATTTCACTTGGAAGAACTATGGGCGCCAAGGAGGAGAAAAGTTGGGTGGCGCCGAAAGCAGCAGTAATAGAGTGGGCAGAACAGCGAAAGTTTCAGCCACTGATGCGAGCCAGAGACACTACTCAAATTTGGGAAGGTCGTTATCTTGGATTTTGGGGAGACTGATAAAAGAAGGAAAGCTCCAGCCACTGCCAGCCAGGCCAGCTAAGAACCATGGCCAGCCTAATAAAGGCCCTCGCTGAACCCGCTTTTAGGATTCGAGGGATTGGTTCGCGTCTTTTTGATCTTGGGTGTCATGAGACATCTTGGATGCCTCCTTCCCAATAGAACATTGGAAAGGATCATCTAGCCTCATGGTACCTTTAGGCACCTTTGAGGTATTTTGGAGTCGCCACCCAATTTATAAGAATTTGGGAAAGGTCTCTAACCTATTATCGGTCTAGACTAGAGATTGGTGTTCGGAACTTCACTCTTATTTATGCTTTGGTTAATTATAAATGAGTTTTTAAATTCGTAAAATTCTATCTCTCCTCTCACATGATTAATGTATTTAAATTAAAATGCGCATTGCAATCATTGAAAAGCAATATAGGAAAGCGGTAAATAAAGCAATAAACACGCCAAACACACAATTACAAGAGAAATTAGGGTGGAACACAACCCCCAAATAAAAGCTAAATAATATTGCCCCAAAATTAATTTACAAGGGCCCAAAAATATATAAAGATAAATTTAAAACAAGCAAACAAAATCAAACATAAAAAAGACATAAAAATCAGGGTATTCGTTTGGTTTAGGAATATCGGTTCCTTCGCGCTTATTTTGAAAAGGGATCGAAGAGTTATTTGATTGCTAGTTTGAAATGCCGTGATGAGTGATCCCATTTTTGGGAGAAAATTAACTCTTCATTTTATTGTGACATTTTACATTCCTTGGCTAAAACAAGGGACATTGGTTTCAATTTTATTAATAAAAATCCCGATTTAATTATAAAATATTTTTGTATTTTTTTTATCTCACGCGTGCATACATGAAAACTATTTTTTACAAATAAATGCAATACAAAAAATGGGGTAGGAAAGATCTCACCCAAAATGAAGTAGTCCCCTACGCGTCGTGACCCCCCTTTGCGTGGTCACGGGAACACTCACATGAGGCAAATCACATTTAAATTTCCAAACAAAAATTACATTAAAAATATTAGTAATAATTCAAAAAATTATCCAAATAAATATAAAACCAGAGGACATGCAAAAATAATTAGCGAATGTGTATGAGATAAAATAGGTTAAATTAGACATGTCAATTTAATATGCAAACAATTTACATGCGACAGAAAATTTAAAATAAGTCATGCAAAAAAAACATAAAAATAATAATAGAAATAATGACAGAATAATGACAATATCAAAAATAAAATAATAATAATAATAATAATAATAATAATAATAATAATAATAATAATAATAATAATAATAATAATAATAATAATAATAATAATGATGATGATGATAATGGCAACAGGGCACTAATGATAATAATAATAATAATGAGCATACACGCATTAACAACCAACAAAAATGATGATAACAATAGAGATGGCAGAATAATAATAATAATAATAATAATAATAATAATAATAATAATAATAATAATAATAATAATAATAATAATAATAATAATAATAATAATAATAATAATAATAATAAAGTGATAATAGCAATAGGGGGATCAGTATTGTGCTTTTCACCAGCACACCGGCCATCTCACTGACTCTTGCAGAACTTTGAGGGATAGAGTCCAAGATCTTATCGACAGTAAATAGATTTCGGACCCCTAGAAGAGGGAAAAGAAAAAGAAGGCTGGGTATAATGTTGTTCCTCCGCCCATTTAGCCTTTCGGAGTGGTATGTGCTAAGGGACCTGTACGGCAATGACTATGTGGCTGTTATTTGTCCCGAACCAGGGATTGGTGAAGAGGAACCTCAAGTTGGCATGATAGAGTGCTGGGATTCGACTAGTGGAAGCGAGGCCGAAGAATTCAAAGAGCCGGAGGACATGTGGAATTCCGGAGATGAAGAGGAGGTACATGAGGTACAAGCTGTAACTCGAAGTGGTAGGGTGATTCCAGAGGTAGAGAGGCCTCAAGATCTAATGCCTATGCCTGCATAAAGGGAACCCGAGGAGGATGGGTTAATGAGATAGCTGAAGAAGACAACGACGCAGATATCCATCTGGGATTTGTTAAGACAATCTCCATCACATAGGCAGAAGTTGGTTGTAGCCTTATGTAAGTCCGCTGTTGCCACCACCATCTCACAGTCTAAATTGCTAGGTTTAGCTAAAGGGAGCTCAGGGGAAAATTTGGTTTATTCTGATGCGGATTTACCACCAGAGGGCCAAAAACACAATCACCCTTTATATATTAAGGCATAGATCAACGACAAACATACCGCTTGTGTGATGGTAGATGACGGCTCCTCTATAAATGTGTGCCCCTTGGTTGTGCTCCCGGCCTTTGGCTTGGATGAAAGCATACTGAGCAGATCTGACTTAACCATCACCGCCTACGACAATTCAAGGAGGTAGGTTGTCGGGACTTTCAAGGCACAAGTGAGGACCGGGCCAGTTGAGATAGAAACTGAGTTTGTTGTTCTGCCTATACCCACTAACTTCGCAGTACTACTAAGGAGGCCCTGGTTTCAGAAGCTTGGAGGGGTTCTGTCCACCCTCCACCAGATGATCAAGATCCCTTATGAGGGCCAAGTCGTGACAGTCAAGGCAGCCAGCGATAATCAAGTGTCGGTACTCGGGATTTCTAATCAACCCTTTAGTGGGTTCCATGTGGCTATGGTAAATGAAGAGGATGGTTTAGTGGGGACCCCTCAGGTGGTCAATATGATGAAGAAAATGAATTTCCTCCCAGGGGCCGGTTTGGGTAAAGAATCGCAAGGGCCTCAGACGCCTATCGCCATAAGGGGGCAAAAGGACAAAAGAGGTTTGGGTTATACCACCGAAGCCAAGAAGAACAAACTCGAGGAGAAGCCTACAGGGATCTCGCACATTTTAGAGAGCTTTGTGCCGGCTACATCAGCATGCGCCTATTGTGGAGAAGCCGAGCTAAAGTGGATTGGCGGCAAGATCACCTCGGGTTTTGAGATCTTCAACGACATTTTTGACTGGCCTGGAAAAATGGTTAAATCAGTAGAAGGCTTCTGGGATGAAGAGGTCTTCAACCAAATTTTGGCTTGGGATTGAGAAGTTCTTGAAGAGATCGTCACTGATAGTCTACTAGCAACCTGGGTGAAAGGCAAAGAAAAGGTAGGAGTTGAGGTAGCAGTGCCAGAATTGGAGAACTTGAAGATTGCAGACAACCAAGATGGTGGGCCATCGACTTCAGTGCCGGCGGTAATGGAAGATGTTAATAATAGCTTTTCTGATGTACTCTCTATCCCTGAACTATTTGACAATTATGCTTGTAACTCTAAATTTGTTAATGAGATGAATGGCTTTGCTTACTTGTTCGATGTTTCTCATGATTTCATTATGCATAATCACGAAGATGAATCATTCATATTTGAAATTAACTCAACTAATACTACCTCATTTAATCTGGGGACTTTGGAAAATCCAAAAGAAATCTTGATAGCATCCGATGTAACTCCTGAAGAGAGGATAAAATTTGAGATAATTTTGAAAAAATATGAGAAAGTCTTTGCCTGGACCTATGAAGACATGCTAGGGATCGACCAGGAAGTCACCGAACATGCCATCCCTACCTATCCAGAATGCAGTCCAGTTAAGCAAAAGCTCAGGAGGCTAAGACCAGAGTGGGCAGAAAAGGTAAAGGAAGAGGTGCACAAGCAGATTGAAGCTAAGTTCTTGATAGAGGTTCAGTATCCAACATGGTTAGTTAATGTTGTTCCCGTAGCCAAAAAGGACGGAAAGGTTCGAGTATGTGTTGATTACCGGACCTAAATAAAGCCTGGCCAAAAGATGACTTTCCTTTGCCCAATATTGATGTACCAGTAGACAGTGCGGCTGCTTGCATGATGTACAGTTTTATGGATGGGTATGCAGGGTACAACCAAATCCTCAATAAGATCGTGGATCGAATTAGACAGCCTTCATCAATGGGTGGGGTACGTTCGCTTATAGGGTCATGCCTTTTGGATTAAAAAACGCAGGAGCAACGTACCAAAGGATGGCTACTAAAATCCTTGATGACTTGATCCACAAAGAGGTGGAAGTGTACGTCAATGATATGATGATCAAGTTGGCTACCCGAGAGGGGCATTTCGAGGCCTTGGAGAAATTATTTCGGAGGATAGACAAGTATAACCTTTGCCTCAATCCCAAGAAATGCATCTTCAGAGTCACCTTAGGTAAGCTGTTAGGCCACGTGGTGAGTCAGAGGGGAATCGAAGTGGACCCGACAAGGTCAGGGCAATCAGAGAGATGCCAACACCTCGGAGGGAAAAAGAAGTCAAGAGTTTTTTGGGCAAACTGCAGTACATCAGCAGGTTCATTTCCAAGCTTGCTTCAGTATGCAAACTGATTTTTAAGCTCCTCAGGAAGAATCAGCTAGTCCGGTGGAACGATGACTGCCAGAAAGCTTTTGATATTATCAAGGAATACCTTCTGCACCCCCCAGTTCTGCGATCGCCACAGCCGGTTAAACCATTAATTCTTTATCTAGCAATAGAGGAGAATTCTGTGGGTGCTATGATGGTCCAGGAAGATGAATTTGGGGTTGAATTTGCGATTTACTATCTGAGTAAGAAATTCCTTCCTTATGAGGCCAAGTATGTCGAAGTGGAAAAGATCTGTCTGGCAGTAATCTGGACTTCAAAGAAACTGAGACATTAATTCCATTCTTACAAAGTGCAGCCGGTCGGCAAATAAAACCCTCTTTGTTAGGAAAAATGGGGAGGTGGCTGATATTACTACAAGAATTTGATGTGGAGTACATCACCAGAAAGACCATTAAGGGTCGGCCAGTTGCAGTTCCTAATCGACCATCCGGTGGAAGGTGACCAATTTGAGTATGAATTCCAGATGAGGACGTGGCAGCCATCACAGTACAGAAGTGGTAGATGTACTTCGACGGGGCGGTGAATAACAAAGGAGCAGGAACGGGAGTAATTTTAGTAACCCCAGAGGGTGAGAAGCTCCTCTGAGCTAAGAAATTGAGATATAGAGCCACCAATAACAAAGCTGAATACGAAGCCTGCATCTTCGGGTTGGAATCACTCTCAGCGGTGGGGGCAAAAGTAGTAGAGGTCTTCGGAGACTCATCCCTGGTAATCAATCAGGTCAGGGGTGAATGGTCCATCAAGGAAGAGCGACTATTATCCTACGTAAGGTGTTTGAAGGAATTAAGTGGTCAGTTTGAAATTTGCACTTTTAACTATGTGCCCCGAGATGAGAACCAATTAGCAGATGCCCTAGCCACTCTGGTGTCTATTGGGATAACCCAGAAGGGATAGCCATGAAGCCTGTACTCATTTCTAGTTCAGACTAGCCATACTTTGAAACTAAGCAGGTCGGGGATGTTGAGGCCACTGACGGAAAGCCATGGTACTACGATGTCCAGAATTATTTGGAAAAGTCAGTATTCCCAGAAGAGGCCACTGAAAAGGTCCAAAGGATGATTCGCAAACTGTCCACCCAGTTCATCAGTGTAGGTGGTGTGCTGTATAAGAGGCAAGCTGATGGCATATAGCTAAGGTGTTTGGATGAGAAGGAAGCCAAGAGGGTTATGGAGTGGAGCCCATATAAATGGTCTAACTCTGGCAAAGAAAATCATACAACAGGGGTTCTTCTGGCTAACAATGGACACAGATTATTCCAAGTATGTGAAGCAGTTCCAACTGTGCCAATAGTATGCCAATCTAAGACACTTGCTAGTTTTAGAATTGTGTAACCTCACATCTCCATGGCCATTCGTAGCTTGGGGGATTGACATCATAGGGGAAATACATCTGACAGCCTCTAACGGGCATAGATTTATCATGGTTCCCATTGATTACTTCACTAAGTGGGTAGAAGCTGAATCTTTCAAAAAGCTGGGCGCTTGAGAAATGGCCAGATTTATTGAACGACATCTGATCTGTAGGTACGGGCTCCCGCATCACATCATGTTGGATAATGGGGTACAATTCCAAGCTGAGACAAAGCAAATGCTCAAGAAATATGCCATCCAACATCATAAATCCTCTCCTTACCGACCGCAGGCTAACAGGGTGGTCGAGGCAGCCAATAAGAACATCACGAGGATACTGGCTAAAATGGTACAAACATATAAAGATTGGGCCGAGAAATTGCCATTTGCCCCGTGGGGCTATAGGACCACTGCCAGAACTTCTATAGGAGCTACACCTTTCTCCCTGGTCTATGGGACGAAAGCAGTTATCCCAGTAGAAATCGAACTCCAGTCCCTGAGGGTGGTAATGGAAGCCAAGCTACCAGAAGCAGAATGGGCACAGCAGCGGTTGCTACAGTTGAACCTATTAGACTAAGATAGGATGTGAGCATACTACTATAACCAGATCTACCAGAAGAGATTGGCTCAATCATTCGGGAAAAAAGTTAGGAAACACCTGCTAAAGGAAGGGGATTTGGTCTTCAAGCAAATGAGGCCAGGGGTTCCAGATCTTCGAGGCAAGTTTAGACCAACTTGGGAAGGCCCCTTCATTTTGAAGGAGCTTTTGTCTAAAGGAGCCACAATCCTGACAGATAGTGATGGAAATGAATTCAGGGAACCGATCAACGTCGATAGATTGAAAAGGTTCCATGGCTAAAGGCTAAAAATATAATAAGAGCAAGGAAAAGAAATCTTGAGAGAAAATGTTCAATCAAGAAAACCTGAGAGGGCTGATTGATAACAGGAGTTGTGACGCTTTCAAGATCCATCTCGAGATTAGATATGGTCTGGTATTTTGAGCTTAATGTTAGATAATGATCATGTGTAATGAAATCGCACCAAAACATGTACATGTATGCAATTGTACACTTAGAGTAATTCTTTTCGTTCAATAAAGGTCAATAGTTTTCTCCGAGAAGGTAATACGTCGCTTCCCATTGAATGCGCACAATTTATCCATCGTTGCTATAGCCGGCGAGGAGCTTTATCCATAAAAAAAAAAAACGAGGCCGTTGGAGATGAAAATCGTAACTGATGCTCTAAGCAAAAATTAGGCCAAAGGGCAGGGTGAAAACCTAGGAACAGACAGTCTTCCCTATAAAAAAATGAAATGAATAAAAGCCGTTGGATTGGGTTGGGTCCGTTCCAGGCAAAAATTAGGCACAAGGTTGTGTGAAAATCCGGAAAGGATGCACTTCCCGCAAAGAAAAGCTAGTGTGAAAATCCACAAGGGACACACTACCTTTAATCAATGACTTCCGATGCCTGGAGCGATAAGGCGGTGGCACTTTAGACGATCTCCCTTCGGACAGATGAGGTACAGACTCTTGGCGCCTAGAGTGATAAGGCAGCATCACCTCGAACAATCCCTTTCAAACAAGATGACGCATAATTCAAGACATGGGTCAGAGTCCCTAGGCCAAGATAACACTTCCAAATCCTTGGGGGCATGATCGAGCAAACCCGGCCCTGAATCATTGCAATTGTGGTTATCGCACCTCAACGCCTGGGCCGCTCGGGCGAATGGTTTCACTTGCATTTTGCATAGCATATGCACGTTCACATGCATAACTTACCCTTGCATACGAACTTTTAATTTCGTAGGAAATACTGGCGGCTTCACACACTGACAAGCTGGTGTTTATCAATCGCTCAGTCGTGATTTCACACACCGACAAGCTGGTGTTTCATTAATCATTTTCTTCAAAGTCTGGAGGCTTCACACACCAATAAGCTGGTGTTTATCATTGGCTCAGCCGTGGTTTCACAGACCGATAAGCTGGCGTTTCATCAATCACATTCTTCAAAGTCTGGAGGCTTTACACACCGATAAGCTGGTGTTTATCAGTCGTTCAGCAGTGATTTCACACACCGACAAGCTGGTGTTTCATCAATCACATTCTTCAAAGTCTGGAGGCTTCACACACCGATAAGTTGGTGTTTATCAGTCGCTCAGCCGTGGTTTCACACACCGACAAGCTGGTGTTTCATCAATCACATTTTTTAAAGTCTGGAAGCTTCACACACCGATAAGCTGGTGTTTATCAGTCGCTCAGCCATGGTTTTACCCACCGACAAGCTGGTATTTTATCAATCACGCTCTCCAAAATCTGGCAGTTTCACACACCTATAAGCTGGTGTTTATCAGTCTCCCAATCGTGATTTCACACGCCCACAAACTGGTGTCTATCAATCACACAACTCAACTGTAGTTTCACGCATCGACAAGCTGACATTCAACGATCACGTAACCCGGTAATGGTTTCGAACGCCAACAAGCTGGTAAGGAAGTAATCACAGCAATCGAGGATGATAAAGCAGCAGGTAGGTACCGCCTCAGGTACGCGCTTCGTTCCTCTCTTTTTTTTTTCTGAATTTTGGCTCACCTAGGCACCTAAGTTCTAGATTCTCCAAAATTGGGGGCAACTGTAGAAACCGGGTCCCGAGGTAGTCTAAGATCAGAATTACCTGATGATAAAAATGATACTTGCCACAAGTAGAGGTGTCAATAATGAAGTTTTCCTTGTCGAAAATCTCCTTTGTTCTTCTAAAAATTGTAATTCAAAAATTTGCATTTTTACTCTTATTTTTTATTCCTTTTATTTTTATTTTATATTTTATTTTTTATTTCAGGTTTTATTCTCAGTTTTTTTGCGGTGCCCTATTGCCGTGTGGTTTGTGTGCCACGCTGGAACGGCATGCGCTCGCAGGTGTAGGATGCGCTAGCGAGCGATGCGCGCCTGCAGGCACGACGTGCGCCCGCCTGGCGATGTGCACTGGCGAGGGCGCACGTTGCCGTGCGCGGGCACATGTCTCCGAGGGCGATGCACGCCCCCCGGGCGCATGTCGCCTGGCGCAACCTGCGCCCATAGGGGCGCGTGTCACGCTGCTCCACCTGCGGGCATTCTTGCCCATTCTCTCCCGCGCGTGGTCATTTTCACGTGCAATTTCCAGTCCATTTTTTCCGTTTGTTTCATGTTTTTGTGAAATTTTTGGTTAACGAAAAATGAAAGAGCATTTTGTCTCTTCCCATTTTGGGACAATCCAGAGAAACAAAATAAAGAATTGATCTTCATTTTGGGAGAGCTGCATTTTTCAAAGAAAAATAGAGAAGCTTTTCTCTCTAGAAAAAAGGCAGACGAAAGAATTTCAAGCAAAGAAAAATCTTAGCGAGTTCAAAGTTTCAATTTTTCTTCTTTTTTTTTCAAGAACAATTTATTCTTGGGTTGACTTGAGTAAGGAAAATTAATTTCTTTTGCTTGATCATCCCACCAAAATTATTTTCTTGAGTTTTTATTTGTTTAAAAACTTAGATTTTCTTGAACTTTTTGTGGTTATTACTGCAAAAATCGACAAGGAGGGCGGATCAAGACACCATTTCTCCAATTTATAAACTCTGAGGATAAACACTTTTGGAACCGTTCTCATTTAATTTTATTTTTTTGTTTATTTATTGTTAATATTGTTATTTCTCGTCATTATTATCCTTTTTATTTACTTCTAGCATTCTTTTTATGTGATTATTGTCACTATTGACACATTATTTGTTGTTTTGTCTTGATTTCATGGTGATTCCCATTGCCATCATCCTTCTCACTATTATTATTATTATTACCATTATGATTCTTATTGCTATTATTCTTGCTATTGTGAGTATTTTTGCTTGTTTGGTGATTCAGTCGTTGCTTTTATTATTATTATTATTATTATTATTATTATTATTATTATTATTATTATTATTATTATCATCTCCCTATTGCTTCCATCAATGTCATTTTATTATTATCATTATCATTATCATCATCATCATCATCATTATTATTATTATTATTATTATTATTATTATTATTATTATTATTATTATTATTGCTTTATGGTATTAGTATTATTATTAGTATCATTATTTTATGTTTATTTTATACTATCATCATTCATTATTATTATTTTTTTCTATTGTGATTATTATTATCACCACTATTATTATTATTATTATTATTAGTCTTATTATTTTTTGTTGCCATGATTATTATTATTATTGCCATCATAATTTCATTATTGTTATTGTCATTGTTTTTATTATTATCCTTATTTTTGGCATGGCTTATTTTTAATTCCCTTTGCATGTAAATTGTTTGTACATTAAATTAACATTTCCTATATTTATTTTTCCTTTAATTGATTAATTTTTAGAACTATTACTAATATCTTTTAATGTTATTTTTTTGTTTGGTATTTAAATGTGAATTTCTTTATGTGAGCATTCTCGTGATCACACGGAAGGGTCACGACACGTAGAAAACCCGCATCGCTTGGGTGAGATCTTTCCTATCCCTTTATGTGTTTATGTTTGCTTGTAAAATAAAATGGTTTTATCTTGTGCACATGTGCGGTAAAAAATCATGAAAATATTTTATAACTGAATTGGGATTTTTATTAATAAAATTGGGACTAATGTCCCTTGTTTTTTGCCAAGGAATGTAAAATGTCACGATAAAATGAAGAGTTAAATTTTTTCCAAAATGGGATCACTCATCCCAGTTTTCAATCTAACAATCGAATAACTTTTCGATCCCTCTTTAAGTGAACGTAAAGGAACTAACGTTCCTAAACCAAATGAATATTCCAATTTATGTATGTTTTTCTTATATTTGATTTTATTTGTTTCTTTAAATTTATGTTCATACATTTCGGGCCCTTGTAATTAATTTTAGGGCAATATTATTTAGTTTTCATTTGGGATTGTATTCCGTCCCAATTTACATTTTTGATCTTCTTTTATTTGGAGTTGTATTCCGCCCCAATTTCTCTTGTAATTGTGTGCTTGACGTGTTTATTGCTTTTTATTATCGCTTTATTTACCGCTTTTCATTATAGCTTTTATTTGTTACTTTCGAATGCTTGCATTGCACTTTTAATTAAATGCATCAATCGTGTGAGATAAGAGGTAGAATTTTAGAATTTAAAAACTCATTTATAGTTAACCAAAACATAAATAAGAGTGAAGTTCCGAACTCCATCTCTGATTTTAGACTAATAGAGGTTAGAGACCTTTCCCAAATTCTTGTAAATTGGGTGGCGACTCCAAAATACCTCAAAAGTGCCTAAAGGCGCCGTGAAGCTAGATGATCCTTTCCAATGTTCTATTGGGAGGGAGGCATCCAAAATATCTCATGGCACCCAAGATCAAAAAGACGTAAACCAATCCCTCGAGCCCTAAAAGCGGGTTCAAAGAGGGTCTTTGCTAGGTTCGATGCGTGTCACACCTAGCCTTATTTGCATGAGAGAACTAAGGTCCTAAGATTAATGAATTGGCCCATTTTGATGTATGAAATATCATACTGGGTGCTTTAATTAAGTGAATAAAGTATTTCATGCCTCATGTATGTTTATTTTATATACCTTTTGTTATTATGTACGTTATTGCTTTTGTATATGAATATTGTGATATATATTGCTGTGTGTATTGTGTGAGTAAAAAGATAAATCTAATAACTTAAATCAATCAAATTAATTTGATATTAACTTAAGGTACGAATAAGAGTGGAGTTTTGAAAATATATTTGGCTTGACCTACGAGGTTTTTTCTAAATTGTTTGGGTGGTGACTCCTAACCTATCTCGTGGTTGCCTAGTCAATCACAAGCTTCTTTTTATCTTATTAAAAATATGATGATATTCCTTTAGATGCCTTCTTTTAAGGATGGGCTAATTGGATTGGGTCTTTGATTGTCTCAAAGTAAGATTGATGGATTGAATATTGGTGGCATGAACAAATTCAATCAAAAAGATTGAGAAATAGAACCATCTGATTTGATTCTTCCTTAATAGCATGAAATGATCATATTAGGGTGATCATTTTGTCGACGGATGCTCCTATTACACTAGTAGTCTATGAAAGATGAGAACAAATTATGTAGTATCCATATCAAGAATTTAAGTATTGTATACTTCATTAGTCCAATATTTTGTAAGAGTTATCCGTAATAACGAACTTACCCCCAAACTCTTTCAATTTGCGAAACACATTAAAATTTAATACAAGTATAGGTTCCTAAAATATAAATAAAGAAAAGTGTATCTCATTTTTATCTTTATCGTCAATCATGGATCTAATTGATAAAAATAAGGGTTTGAAAGAATAAAGCTCTAGTAGAATTGAATAGAGCATAAGAAGGTTGTTTTATTTTATATCTTTCAATATACTAGTATAAACCTTTAAATATACAAAGAATACAACAAAAAAGGAAATAAAATAACTGTTATAAATTTTATTTTATGGTTGACTAGTCTAATAAGGAATGTTCCTTATAATCTGTAGATTTAATATTTTAATTCTGATTGTGATGTGATATGACATTGTAGCTTTGATTGTTATGGTAAACTTTGTTATGTTTCTACTATGATTGTTCATTGATTTATGCTATTAAATTTTCTATTGCATTTTAGATGTGATTTTGATTTATAATGATATCTTTGAAACCCTCCTTCAATATGGAGTCAAAATGAACATGAAACCCAATTTGGCAATTAAATTAAAATAATCTGATGTAGCCAATGGCTTCGTAAAGACATTTTCCAATTGAAAAGAAGAAGGAACAAATTGAGTGATTAAATGTCTAGAAGTAACCTTTTAATGAATAAAATGGTAGTTTGGTTCAATGTGTTTTATATGAGTATGAAAAATATGATTGATTGTGAGATGTAAGGCATTGATGTTGTCATGGAAGAAAAAAAGATTCGGACACTTATGAAGAGAAATGCCAATATCAAAAAGAAGAGAAGAAATCCAAGTCCAGCCATAGTGATTGTGTAATGGCCCAAATACCGGGTTAGTAGTGATCGGTGAAATCTGTAGAGTGTATAGTGTGAATTTCATATGAAAATATCTGTGCCTTAAAAGACAGAAGAGAATTAAGCTTAAACGTGCTCAGGCCAGGAAATCCCCTTAATGGGTGATCTCTCGGGAAGCCAGTAGTGAAAATATTTTATTAGACTATTGGAAAGTACAGGTTATAAAGAGTCTAGTGGTATAATTTGGAGTGATAATAAGGTCAAATAGGTTCCCAAAAGTCAAACTGAAGGAACGCCTCTGGTTCGATTCAATAATAATTAAGGGTTTGACTGAATTTTTAAAAATATTAAATGACATCTAAAAATAGTTTTGAAGGATGCATTTGTTGGCGTGAATTAAGCAATTAGCCAACTATGGAAACTGTAGATTTAGGAATCTACTCACTTATTATCAAACATATTTTTAGTAGTAATTTCTGTATAGCCAATATAGCTTCCTAAACTAGTTTTCTTCTTTATGTATATTGTATTAGTTTTCTTTCTAGTATTGCAAAAAAATAGATTTAATGAATTAACATTTTAACATACTATCAGAGCAAGATCTTAGGTTTCCTGTTGTCTATGAATCTTGAGTTTGCTCGGCATCCATGGGTGACTCCATTGAAATCAATCTGAATAATCTGACATCAAAAATGACAGAGGTTTTGACAAGGGTTCAGACCTCTCCCTCATCTATCACTGATTCCTCGATGGTTCCAATTGGCATGAAGTTGGATGGTTCCAACTATGGATTATGGTCCCATGTCGTTGAGATGTACATCTCTAGAAAGGACAAACTAGGATACATTAATAAAGACTACCCCCAACCACCAGAAACTGAGCCATCCTTTAGCAAGTGGCACACTAAGAATGCCATGGTAAAAGGCTGGTTGATCAACTCTAAGGACCACTCCCCAGTCACAAACGTTATCTGTTACCTAATAACAAAGTAGGTATGGGATTCTGCTGCCACTACATACTTTGAGGAACTAACATCTTGTAACACCCCTTACCCGTACGACAGGTGAAGGATGTCGCACAACGACTATATTATCTTGATTACATTCATTATATTATGTTTAGAATTATAAAATTTCTTATCATATAATTAAAGTCACGCATTCCTATGTTAACATTCATATTAAAATGTATAAGCACCATATTTAATTATATCACAACATATAATCTCATGTACATACATATATCTGTTTTCTCATACTACATATTACAAACCCCATCTTAACCTCAAAAAGATTACATTTACATTATTACATCAAAATATTAAACCTGCACAAAATGATCGCTCCTAATGTGTTGGCCTTTGGGAACGCTGGTTGTTGTTGACAATCACCCTACCTTTAAAACTTGCACAGGTTTAGTGGGGAAAATCATGAAATGGATAAACACTCATAGCAGTCATCAATGCATAGCCACATGCACATGAAACATAATTATAGCAATATAAATAATATGTATAGCAAATTATGTAAACATTTATCATAGAATGCACTTAGGGATTATACATATAAATATGTTTATTTATTAATATATTTCATGCTATTCATTTGATATTCTTTTATCCATTTATTGCTTGTAGTTCCAAAGAGGTGGATAACGGGATAGAAAATGGGATGCATAGGTACTAGAGGGTACTTTCACATATCACATAGTATTATATTAATAACGCATAATCATAATGACCCAAATAGGGTCCAATATAGTGACCCAAACAGGGCCTAACCATGACCCAAAAGGGGCCGACAGAACAGAACAGAGGGCTATAACATCAAAGGATCCTATAGGCATGCCTATCTATCCACGACTTGGTTTTTGCAGGCTCTTTATTAATTAAAGCCATTTTGTTCAAATTGTAATATAAAGAACATTTAATAGTCAAGTAACCATCATTTTAGAGCTAATAATAGTAATTCATATATTATTAATCTCATTGAGCAATGTTTAACATGCTAATTCATAATATAAAACCCATGCACATTTAGTTCATTTCAAAAATCTATGTAAAATTGCCATTTCTATGTCATTCTTAAAGTATTCATCATGTAATTAAGGGTCCATATCATAATTCAATTCAAAATAACACAAAACATAATATACATTTGGATGATTTAACATGTTACATGGTTGTTAAGATTCCTTGACCACCGTGTAAACCAAAATGCACAGAAAATAAACTTAACAACATGCAAATCACATGGTGGTCAGGTTTTTTTAACCATCGTGTGACTCGAGAATATTAGAAGATGCCAAAAAGATGCTTTACAGAACCGGTTGAGACCTGGATTACACGGTGGGGATAAAACATCACACGGAGATTAGGATTTCTTGACCACCATAAGACCCAAAAATATCAAAAGATTATAAAAAGATGCTTTATAGAATCGATTAGGATCCGACTTATACAGTGGGGAGGGATTGTTACATGGTTGTTAGGAATTCCTTACCACAGTGTGACCTTAATTTCAGGTCATTTTTTGTGTTCCGTAGCTTTTCACATGGTGGGCAGGAAAACCTGACCACCTTGTGACTCTGTTCTATTGGCTACTAAAATAGGGTTACGTAAAATAGCTTCTAACCCTTAACTTGTATAGCCAAAACAAACATTTAAACAACAGTTTTAGGCAAAGTGGTTTTCTTACACTTGTTCCTTAGGATCTTAACTTTCTAATGGCACCAATTTCATATTTTTTAGACCTTTAAAACTCTCGATTTAAGCTAAGTTTAAGCTCAATGTAAAGTAACTTAAGGCCAGAATTAGCTCATGGTTCCATCTAGACATATTTAGGTATACGTCTTACCTTTCCATCCCAATTGAAATCATGAAATTTGGAACTATAAAATTCTACTTATAACCAAAACAATCACTAAAGGTTCGAGGAAATTTGGTTAGAGTTTCCCCCTTAAAACTCAACATGCCCAAATCAACCATTACCACACAATCAACCACCACAACTTAACTCAATTCAACATATATTATGCATACACAATTCAAAATATACATTTTATCCTCATATGCACAATAACACACAAATTCCTAAACCTTTTCTCCTTACTTCTTTTTTGCTTCTCTAAGCCTTCTTTTTACCTTATTTTTCTTTCCCTCCCACTTTGCAAATTGCCATGAATTCACCAATTACACAATAAACCATAATTTCCACCCCTAAAACCCACGAGTAGAAGAGAAGAAGAAAATAAACCAATATTCTTACCTTGATAAGCTTACAAAAACACTAAAATTTATCTATCTTAATTGAAGAACACTTTAGCAGAATTTTAATGGAGGATTTTTAGTGTGATTTAATGAGGAAGAGAGGGTTGAAATGGAGACAGAAGAGGCAGTATTTTTCAGCCTCTTCTCCATCGACTTCATTGCTTTTATAAGTCATGACGTTTCTTCCTCCATCTATTGGTTTACTTTCCTTTTTCCACTTTTAGTCCTTTAACTCCCTCTAATTCATAAATTTACCTTTTTAATTACTTTAATTTCATACATTAGCATACCTAAGTTCTTATTTCATGCATTTAAGTTCATAGGTATTAAATGACTAATTTAACTCTGACTTTTCAATTAATACCAATTACGTCCCTCGCACATATATTTATCCAATTACACGCTCTAGGCCACTCTCGTAACCTAAAGGTATTCAAAATGACTAGGGTACAAGTTGGGACCTTACACATCTCATAAATATATGAACTCAGACATAGTGTATCTTAAATGAAACATGCAGGCGGCTCTATAGAAAAATACTACAATGATCTATAGGGTTTGTGGTGAGAAATTAATTTTTGTCATCCAAATCCAATGGAATGTGTAACTAACATTCAGATTTACAACTCTCTTCTATAGGAGGAGTGAATATATACTTTTCTTGATGGAATAGATGATCGTCTAGATCATGTTCGGAGTGATATTTTACATTTAAAGCCTTTTCTTTCAATTGAGCAAGCATATGCACGTGTTCAAAAGGAAGATCTCCGACAATCTGTGAAGATATTGGGAGCAAAAAAAATGGCTAGTAGTGTTGTTATGGCCATTACAAATAGAAAATGTGCTTAGTCATAAACTATACTAAAATCTGGGTCATCCTTATGACCCAAGGGTCATTCTGATGGAAACAAATATACCCATTATGGAATACAAAACATACCTAAGACATTTGCTTCAAACTATATGGCTACATAAATTGGCAGCATGAATTACAAGCCCGAACGAAGAAAGATGCCCCCTACAACCGACGATGCTCCAAGTCAAGCAACGGTGGCCACGGTGGACTCTCAACTATCCCTTATCTATGACCCAAGGGTCATTCTGATGGAAATAAATGCACCTATTATGGAATACAAAACATACCTGAGACATTTGCTTTAAACTACATGGCTACCCAAATTGGCAGCATGAATTATAAGCCCGAACGAAGAAAGATGCCCTCTATAACTGACGATGTTCCAGGTCAAGCAACGGTGGCCACGATGGACTCTCAACTATCCCTTATCCACATAATAGAACTTTCTACCTCAATTTCAGATTAAGGCAATTATAGTTAAGTTTTTTATAGCTTTACTACTCAGGCTTATGGTGGCTAGATTATTGACACCGGAGCAATAAATCATATGACATTTGATTCAAATGATTTCTCCAACATAACTCAGCCATGGAAGACTTGCATTGCCAATGCGAATGGGGTAATGTACCTAGTGATAAGGGCTGAAATCGTGCCTTTGTCTCTCTTTCTTTCTTTAAATCACACTCTTCTTGTACCTTCACTCTCAAATAAGCTAATGTCTATGAGCCAAGTTACTAAAGAACTTAACTGTGTTGTACTAATATACTCTACTTTTTGCCTTCTTCAGGATAATCTCAATAAGGAGATTATTGGGCATGGTACTAAGAGGGCAAACTGTACTACTTGGATGATTTTAGCTTAGGCAGAGCAAATACACACACCATCAAACTAATAACCATGAGTGGTAGATTTGGCTATGGCATAGGCACTTGGGGCACCTGTCATTTGGCTATCTTCGGCATCTATTCCTATATTTATTTTCCCAATTGCATAATAAAGAATTTAAATGTGATACATGTATTAAGGCTAAAAGCCAATGAGTTTCTTATCCAGCTAGTTTGAATAAAATAAATACTCCATTTGCCTTAATACATTCTGATGTGTAGGGACCATCCCTGATAATCACTTCTACTGGTTGCCGTTGGTTTGTCATTTTTATTGATGATTATACTCGCATGATGTGGCTCTATCATTTGAAGAATAAAGGTGAAGTTTTTTCTATGTTCTAAGCATTTCGTAACTTGATATAGACCCAATTTTCTTCCAAAGTAAAAATTCTTCATTTAGATAATAGTGGTGAATTCATCAATCAAAAATTTTAGTCTTATTTCCAACAGCTTGGTCTTCTTCATGAAATCTCATGCCCTCAGACACCACAACAAAATGGTGTGGCTGAGAGAAAAAATTGGTACATTTTGAAAACAACCCGTGCATTTCTATTTGGTGCAAGGGTGCCGAGTTGTCATTAGGGAGATATTATGGCTACCATTGTGTACTTAATCAACCGTATGCCATCTAAAATTATTCACTTTAAAACACCTCTACAAATCCTTTCTACTCATGCACCTCTTCCTTCCATATTGATAATCACTCCTAGAATTTTTAGATGTGTTGCCTTTATCCATCTCCACAAGAATCAACGTACCAAACTGGATCGTTGTGCTATTAGGTGCTTATTTTTAGGTTATGGTTCACATGAAAAGGGCTTTCTGTCTATGATCTTAATACTAATTGCACTTATATCACTATGGATGTGACATTTCTAGAGTATGAGATGTTTCATTCTTCACTGGTATTCAATTCTTCCCTTCAGAGGGAGATTCATGGAGAAAAATGAAATTGGTTGACCACCGCTGGTGGTGATGATGAAAATGAGGCAGTTGGTGGTAATGAAAATATTGATAAAAATGTTATTGGTGATGAAAATGAAGCCGCTGATTGTGAGCATGATGTAGACACTGAATTGAGAAATGACAAGGCCAAAAATGCATAGTCCCTTTACTCAACAGTACCCAAAGATCCTCCTTCTGAGAATATTCTTGAGGAAAGTACTCTCGCTACACCCTTTACATGCTAACATTCTGAATTCTTTTACTAGTTATGTGTTGCTCTTTGGACACAATCATGGGAAACCACCAAATAGATACTCCCTAAATGAAGAAGCAAAAAGGTAGAAGTATTCAATTGCAAATTATGTGTTTACCCAAGGTCTGTCCAAGCCTCTCAAGACTTTACTCACACTCTATCCTTGTGTCAAAATCCAAGTAATGTTGAGGAGGCATTATTTGATCTAAAGTGGCGCAAGCAATACTAGAAGAACTAGAAGCCTTGAATAAAAATAACACCTGAAAGTTGGTTACTTGCTAGAGGGAAAAAATAGTAGGATGCAAATGGGTATTCTTTATAAAATACAAGGTTGATGGAACAATTGGCTAATATAAGGCGAGATATATGGCAAAGGTCTTTACTCACACATGTGGCATAGACTACTTAGAAACCTTCTCACCAGTGACTAAGCTGAATACTGCTAGAGTTTTGTTATCTCTTGTAGCAAATTTGGACTGGTCATTAATTACATCAACTCAACATGAAAATTGCTTTCTTTAATGGTGACCTTAATGAGGAGGTGTATATGGACATTCTAGCAAGATATATAGGATCTAGTGAGACCAAAGTTTTTTGTCAATTGAAAAAGGCATTATATGGGCTAAAACAATCACTACGTACATGGTTTGGCCAATTTAGTTTAACCATGAGAAAGCACAACTATCGTCAAAGTCACTTTGATCATACTCTTTTACTGAAACACTGACAAAGTAAGGTGATATATATATATATAACAATTGTCTACTAAGTTTGAAATAAATAAGTTAGGAGGACTTAAGTATTTTTTGGGAATAGAGGTAGCAAGGTCAGAACGGGGCATATTTCTATCTCAACAAAAATATGTACGAGATTTGTTGACGTAAGTGGCTTTACTGGACTGCAAGCTTGCAGATACGCCGATTGTACAGAACCATAGACTTGGGGAATATTCAGATCAAGTGTTAGCCATTAAGGTGAGGTATCAAAGGTTAGTGGGGAAGCTCATTTACTTATCTCACACTTGTCTACATATAGTTTACGCTATAAGTATGGTACGCCAAATTATGCATAATCCAAGCAAGATCATATGGGTGTTATTATTTGAATTATTTGCTATTTAAAGTCATCACCAAAGAAAGGGCTAACATTCTCTAAGAATGACCATCTGAACATTGAAGGGTACACGGATGCAAACTGGGGGGGGGGGGGGGGGGGGGCGGGGAGGGGTGGGGGGGAAAGTATCTTAGATAGAAAGTCTACTTCTAGCTATTTTACTTTTATTGGAGGAAATTTGGTTATATGGAGGAGTAAAAAACAGAAAGTAGTGGCTTTGTCTAGTGCGGACGCTGTGTTCCGAGACATGGTAAAAGGTTTGTGTGAGCTTCTCTGGCTTAAAAAGTTGCTAACAGAGGTCGAGTTTCCACTTGATTTTGCAATGAATTTATTTTGTGATAACAAAGATGCCATCAACATATCTCATAATCCAATTCAACTTGATCGCAATAAACACGTGGAGGTAGATCGACATTTCATCAAACAAAACTTGGAAGAAAAGATCATTCAGTTGCCTTTTATTAAATCTGAAGATCAGTTGGCAAACATTCTTACCAAGGCAGTTTGTAGTAGGAGCTTCCATGACTCACTGAACATGTTAGGTGTTGAAGATATTTACATATCAACTTAAGGGGGAGTGTTGGCGTGAGTCAAGCAATTAGCCAACTATGGAAACTATAGATTTAAGAATCGCTTCACTTATTGTCAAACATATTTTTAGCAGTAATTTTTGTATAGTCAGTATAGCTTCCTGAACTAGTTTTCTTCTATATGTATGTTGTATTAGTTTTTCTTTCTAATACTACAGAAAATAGATTTAATGAATTAACATTTTGACAGCATTTTGTTAATATAAAATGACCCATTGTAAGAGTATGAAGATGCCAATAGACTTTATTAACAACACAGGCAATGTCAGGACAAGTAAATGTAAGACTTTTTTGGCAAAAATATGAGTTTTAGTAAAAGAACAATTCTCCATACCAGTTCCTTGGAGGACATATTTGATGATTTTTTTCTTTGAGAAATAATTAAGTCACCAGAAACATAAGACACCTCAATACTTAAAAAATAATGAAGACAACCTATAAGTCTATTAAAGAAAATTCTCTGACCAAATTAGTTATCAAACATTGAACAAAATCAGAATAATTTCTTGTGACTATAATTTCATCCATATAGACCAAAAATAATACAATAACTCTCTTCTTATTGTGAGAGAAAAAAAAAAAGTAATAAGCTTTGCTACATAAAAATCCAAGAATAAGAAGAAATTGAGATAGACGATCAAACTAGGCATATGAAGCTTGTTTTAGACCATAAAGGGACCTTTGAATTTGTTAAAACATAAGAAGGAAGACATGAGTTTTGAAACCCCAGTGGTTGTTCTATACAGACTGTAACACCCCCTTCTATCCCTTTTGTATAGCAGAAGAGTGCATAAACATAAGACATGTCTAATAGTCAAAAATATAAAATTTCCTCAGTCATTAGGCTATACAAGAAATTATAAAAACAACCATATCTCATTGCATTACTCAAAAGACATTCCAACAATATACATGTCTAATTACAGTGTTAAAATATATGATTACAAGCCAAAAAGACATTAAATACAAAACTTATAACAAAAGTAACCCTACATATGGGTTCTTCTACATAGGTGTTGGCCTTAGCTAATGCAAAAAGTTCCTGGTGCTTGCTTGATCTTCGGTACCTGCACGGATAGAACACCCGTGCTAAGCGTAAAGTTTAGTAGGGAATACATGACATGGACAACTACTCACAGCAGTTGTCGACACCAGGCACATATAATGAATGCATAAACATAGATCATCACTAGATACATAATGCATAATCATAACCTCAATGTAAACAGAATAGAAAGTAACCATATATCCATAGTAAGTATATTTCAGTTCACAGTAATGAGCACATAATAATATTATACAGTTGCTTGCTTTAACCTAGGGGAGTGGATAACGGGAAAAGTATTGAATGGGGGTACCCTAGGGTATAATACATTTTACTTATATTCTTTATCTCTTTTGAAATAAGTGGTGACCCAAATGAGGTCTATAGGACAAACGGGGGCTGTAGCAATCAGAGTCCCTATAGGCATGTCTATCTATCCACTACTTGGTCTAAAGTAGGCAGGGACCACGAATTTTAATTTCACTCATTTTATACATTTATAATACCATGCCTTTAAGCAAAAATTTGCATAGTACACATATACCACATATGAGTAGTTTACATAATAGTAAAAAAATACAGTGAATATAATTTAATAATGATAAATAATCATTACATGAAATTTGGTGTCATTTAGAAGCCATTTGATAATAAAACTCCACAAATAATTTCTGGAAAATAAGGGTCACACGGCAGTCATGAAAACTTGCCTGCCGTGTGGAATGCTGGAAATTAGACATTGTCAAAATAGAATGCATTTACACGGCGGTAAGAAAAATCCTGACCGCCGTGTAAAGGACACCATGCGGTGGGCAGAAAGTCCTGACCACCGTGTGGTGTATCCAAAATCACAAGTTACTAGACAAAATGCATTTACACGACAATAAGGATACTCCTGTCCGCCATGTAAAGCCTCCATACGATGGGTAGAAAGTCTTAACCACCGTGTGGGCCACCGGACAATTCAAATGATTCAGGTTTAGCACGATCACATGGCGGTAAGGGTTATCTGACCACCATGTAACTCAACAAAAATGCACTATTATGTTAAAAAATAGCTATGGCTTTTCGAAACACAGTAGTGTTTTATAAAACATGGCTGTGCTTTTTTGGAAAATGTGTTAATACCATGTTTTACAATTTTTAATCCAAAAACACATCTAAACTCATTCTTTTCACATGCAACCACTTCCATAATCATTATTCTACACTTAAATAACTCCCATACCATCTTAGCAATATTTTCAAGTGCATAAACATCTTAATTAATCAATTATAGACAAATTGAATACAAAGAAATAGAAAATTCCAAAACCTCAAAATCACTTCCTTTTCTACTCCTTCACTGCCTTTCCTCGTTCTTCTCTTACAACTGCTTCTTTTTCAAGTTCAAATAGCAAAACCATATCAACTTTCATAAATATACATACATATCACAACTTGCACTCTAAAAAGCAAAGAGGAAGAAGATGAGGAATAGTAACTTGTTCTTACCTCAAGTGCTTCAAAACCACTCTTAAGTAAATCTAGTACTTGGAATCTCACTTGAATAAACTCAAACAAATCCTCAAGTGCAAGAAGAAGAGAATGACACCTTTGGGAAGGGAGAATCCGGTTGGCTCCTTTCTTCCCAAATTCAGTTGACATTCATGGCTTATAAAGCCATGAAAGCTCTTCCACTTTCTAGAGTGAGAACCTATTGAAAGGTGATTGGTGCACACTTTCCACTTTTCCCATTAGCCCTTTTCCTTTCTTAATTTATCACATCTACCTTTTACTTTACGGTAATCATTCCTAGGCCCATTTAACTTTTTAATACAATTTTACCCATTTATCCCAATATATATACATATATAGATCCCCCATGCATGTCCAAAACTACTAGGGTGCAATTTGGGGTATTACAATTCTCTCCCACTTAAAAGAATTTTATCCTCAAAATTCATACCTGTTTTGAATAACTGGGTACTGAACTATCATAGCAGCTTGTGGTTCTTAAGTTGCCGCTTCCATACCATGGTGCTGCCAAAGTAATTTTACCAAGGGAATTTGTTTATTCGGAATCTGTCTTACTTCTTAAGCTAGAATAGCTTTAGGTTCTTCATCATATGAAAAGTCTAGCTGAACCCATATATCTTGCACTGAAAAAATATATGACTCATTCGAATGGTATCTTCGTAGCATGGATACATGAAACACATCATGAAGTTTAGCCAAATTCGATGGAAGAGCCAAATGGTATGCCACTGGGCTGATTCTTTCCAAGACTTCATATGGACCAATGAATCGTGGACTAAGTTTTCCTTTCTTTCCAAAACGAAGTACCTTATGCCATGGAGATACTTTTAGGAACACTTTGTCCCCAATTTCATACTCAATATCCTTTCTCTTCAAGTCAGCATATGATTTTTGTCGATCACTAGTAGTTTTTAATCGTCGTTGGATGAGCCGAACTTTCTCTTCTTCATCTTTCAAAATGTCTAGCTCAATTACTTTATGTTCATCTAATTCAGTCCAACACACTAGAGTTCTGCATTTTCGGCCATCTAATGCTTCATATGGAGCCATGCCAATAATCGACTGAAAACTGTTGTTATAGGTAAATTCCATCATTGGAATGTACCTATCCCAACCGCCAAAAAAGTCTAATACACATTCCCATAGCATATCTTCCAGAATCTGGATCACTCTTTCTAATTGGCCTTCAGTCTGCGGATGAAATGATGTACTGAAATGAAGTCGAATGCCCAAAGCTGACTGTAATTTTTTCCAAAACCTGGATGTAAACCGCGGATCTCGATCAAATACAATGGACAACAGAACCCCATACAATCGAACAATCTCATTCACATATAACTCAGCTAATCGATCCATAGGATAATCAACTCGCACCGGTAAGAAGTGAGTTAATTTAGTAAGTCTGTCAACTATCACCTAAATTGAGTCATGCTTCTTCTATGTGAGAGGAAGGCAACTCACAAATTCCATAGTAATATTATCCCATTTCCATTGCAGAATTGGGGTAGGATTCAATAAACCCAATAGCACTTGATGTTTCACTTTAACCTGCTGATAACTTAGTCATTATGACACATATTCCACAATATCCTTCTTCATTCCCAGCCACCAGTAAAATTGCTTTAAATCCTGGTACATCTTGTTACCTCTAAGATGCATAGTGAATACTGTATTGTGTGCTTCATGTAGCAATTTCTTCTTTAACTCATGGTCGACAGGTACACATAACCTATTCTTGTAATACAGGCTTCTATCATATTTTACTAAATAGTCAGTCTTATCCCCATTTTGGACTGATTGCATGACTTGCTGTAACCTGGTGTCATCTTTTTGAGCATCAACTATCAACTATTTCAATCTAGGTTTCACTTTTATTTGAGCCAGCAAGGCTCCATCGAGTGCAAATTTCAACCTACTATATTGTAAAGACAAGGTAGAAATCGTCTTTCTGCTTAAGGCATCCACCACTCCATTAGCCTTTTTGGGATGGTAGTCGATGATACAATCATAATCCTTGAATAACTCAAGCCATCGCCACTGCCTCAAGTTAGGTTCTTTATGTGTCAACAAGTAGTTAAGGCTCTTGTGATCTGTGTAAATTCTGCACTTCTCACCATACAGGTAGTGTCACCAAATCTTTAAAGCAAAAACTACAGTAGCTAATTCCAAGTCATGAGTGGGATAGTTCAACTCATGTGGTTTTAACTGTCTTCATATATATGCCATTACCTTGCCATCTTGCATTAGTACACATCCCAGACCATTTCTTGAAGCATCATTGAACATTACATATTCCTTACCCAGAGTAGGTTGTGTCAAAACTGGTGCTCCAACAAGCATCTATTTCAAAAGATAGAAATTGGCTTGGCATCTATCCATCATTTCAAACTTTACTCCTTTTCAAAGTAATATAGTAAGCGGAGAAGTTATTACAGAAAACCCCTTTACGAATTGTCGATAATAGCCTGCTAGACCCAAAAAACTTCGTACTTTCGGCACATTTTGAGGTGCTTTCCAATTCATAATAGCTTAAATCTTCGCAGGATTAACTCTAATATCTTCAGCAGATACACTATGGCCTAAAAATGAAACCTCCTATAGACACCGGCTCCCAAGGCAGTCCAAGATCGGGATTACCCAATGATGAAAATGATGCTTGTTCACAGGCAAAAAGGTTGGAACTAATGATTCCCTTGTCAAAAATCCTTCTTTTTAAATAAAAAGTTTTTTTAAAATTTTATTTTGGGGTTTCTGGGGTTTTCAGAAGCCTGCCAATGCGTGGGGCACAGGGTCTGCTGGCAGCGTACATGAGGAGCAGTGCCCGGGTGTGGGCTCGCGGAGCGCATCGCGCAAGACCTCGCCTCACGAAGCGCTGTGTGCGAGGCTGCACCTCTAGCATGTGAGGCGCGGCCTCCAGCGCGAGACAGCACCTCGAGCATGCGAGTTGTGCCCGCACCGTGGGTGTGCGACGTACAGCCACCCACTCATGAACAATCTCCCTCCTATCCCTTTCCCACCTGCAAAAATCTGGTCTTGGATAGATTTTATAGACCGTGTTTTTTAGTTTTTAGGGATTTTTGTGGGAAGAGCAATGGAAAGGGGGTTTTGTCCTCTCCCCTTTTAAGAAGAAAGGGGAAAATAAAAAAGAAAGACTTTTCATTTTAGAGAGGGACTTTTTGGACAAAAAATAAGGAGAGAAAAAGAGAGCTGGAGAAGAAAACAGAAACATGAGAGTGTTCTTGAAAAAAAAATCAAAATCTTTCTAAGAGTTTCTTTTTTTCCTTTGATCGAAACACCTTGCTTTCATATCATCAAATCTGAGGGTAAAAATTCTTGGATCCATTTTCATCATCTTATTTCATTTTGTTTGTCATTATTATTGTTAATATTATTATCATTACTGTTAACGTCATTTTTATTGTTGTTATGATTGCCATTATTATTATTATTATTATTATTATTATTATTATTATTATTATTATTATTATTATTATTATTATTATTATTATTATTATTATTATTATTATTATTATTATTATTATTATTATTGTTGTTGTTGTTGTTGTTGTTGTTAATGTTACGGTTTTCACTATTAATATTATCATTATTATTATTGTTATTGTTAATGTTATTATTATTATTGTTATTATTCACTTTATGATCATCATTGTAACACCACCTACCCATACGCAGGGGAACCCATCCACAAGGGAGTGAGAACCCATATGAGCAAGGGTGTCACCAAGCAAAACTGTACAAAAATATACATCCACATAGAATATACATTTAGAAATACAGCGAAAATTAAAACTTTAAAACCAAACTGATCATTCATAGATGGAATAATAATATTCATTACATAACTGTTCTGATATTACCAAAATAATTGCATCTTTCAGAATTAGAAAGCGAAAGCCGAACAAAAGACTAAATACAATGAGAGATCACTATTACAAAAAGAATCATAATACAAAAAATCTAAGTCCTAACAACAATTCCCTATGTGTTGGCTTGATTTGCTGCGACTCTCCCAACAGCTATACTCCTTTTGCACCTGCATGGATGAAACACCCATGCTAAGCGATAACGCTTAGTGGGCAAATAAACAACAATAATATGGACGGCCACTCACAATGGTCGTCAAGGCAAAACACATACGTAATGGCATAAGCTAAATATCATATAAGATATAATCATAATCGAATCACATTCATAAGAATTCAAAGGCTCACTGATTTATATGCTAAAAAATAAAGTCATTTAGATTCACATACTTATAATCATAGTCATTTGGATTCCCATTCTGATAACATAACGAAATATAACACCTACAGACTCACAGTAGTGGATAACGAGTGAATGCATGGCGGTACCTTATGGGTACAAATCGAAAAGCAATATCACATTTTTCTCGTTTTAAAACATTTTACGGAGGGGATCTTAAACAAGATCCAAACACATTGAGGTTCACGAGGAACCAAACGGGCACCTGATCAGGGTCCAGAACAAAACTGAGGGCTGCAGCTACTGAACTCTATTAGGCATGCCTAACTATGCACTTATTTGACTCTAGCAGGTCATGCATAATCCATCATATCACATTTATATAATTCATAAAATTATCCATGCATAATACATCCAATTATATTCATATACTTCATAAAATAGTCCAAGTATAAACCTAAAAGCATCACAAGTTCAGAAATTAAACATCGAAATCACAAAAGAAAAACTCAAAATTGAAGCCAGGGGAGTCGCGCTCTCGACAGAGACGACACTTGCCCCATGTCGCGATCGCGGTAGTCTTCGCGCTCGTTCGAAGACAGAAGCACATCTCACTGTCTCGTTCGCGACAGTGAGAGGCCAATAATGGCTATCACGCTCGCTGACAGGTGCACGCTCGCGACAGGGGACTGCTCAGATCCGCTTGACAGCCAAGCGCTCTGTCGCGCTCGCGACAGAGAGCTCTCGTTGTGGCCGATCGACAACCCAAATCCACTCAGCACGTGCGAGGGATGAATCCACTGAGCTCTATCGCGACCTCGCGATGGTGTCACGCTCACGATAAAGTCGTGATTTCCAGCTCTTACGCGAAAATTTGCAAAAAATCACACTTCCAAATCACCCAAGCCTCCAATCTCAAACACAAATCAACCCAAACTTTGTCTTTCCTCAAATCAACCTTCCCATCATCGTAAATAACATAAAACACAACCTTTACAACAATTAACACAATCAAAATCATGAATTAACATAATCAAACTCTCAAAAACAACAAACCCAGAAAATTGCAATAAAGTTCATTAAACTTAATATTTTCTTTAATAACTCATCATTCATGCATTAAAACTTAAATCAAACCAAAACCCATAACATTTGCACCAACATGAGCATCATCAAACCTCAATTTTCCAAAAATTCACTCAAACATACTAATCACAAAAATGAACAAATTCAAATAAATTCCCAAACCTGAAATTCCTATGCTCCTAGTTGCAAGCTCCACTCCCACTTGCCTTCTCTTTTCCCTTGGGATCTCGAGTAGGTGCTTCTAAACCCGAAAACCCAAGAACCACACAAACACACAAAAATCCTAAGTTAAGAACACATCTACAAATCAAGAAAGAGAAGATGAAGAAGAAGAGAAAACCCACTAACTTACCAATAAAGCTCTTGAGAATTACCAAGATCCACTAGCAAATCAACCAAGAAAAGAAAGAATCAAGGTGTAGCAAGAGGAAGAGGAAGAAAGAAGAAGCAAAAGAGGGAAGGAGGAAGAGAACGGGAGAGCTAGGGCTGATTTCTGCTCTCTCTTTCTCTCTCCTCTCTTTATATACCCCTTCTTAATTTTCCCTTGCCACATGTCACCTTGAGATTGATGGGTTTTAATAATTCACACCCTACAACAAAGCAAGACACCACACACAAGACTAACCCTCACTAATGCACACCCTACTCCCCTATGAGCATGCACGCACTACTAAAACCTATACACACATACACCCTAATATCATACATGCACCCACACTCTAATACAGCCCATAAAACATACATAATACCCAAAATACCCTTATCACATGCCAAAACACTCACACATGCACACATACACATGGCTCAAACTATAAGGGAGAAATCAGGGTGTGACAACTCTCCCCTATTAACAAGAATTTCATCCTCGAAATTCTCACCTGAACTGAACAACTGTGGATACTGAATCCTCATTGTCGCCTCTGGTTCCCAAGTCGCTTCCTCGACTCCATGATGTTACCAAAGAACCTTGACCAGAGGAACTTACTTACTCCTTAACTGTCTCACTTCTCAAGCTATAATGGCTTTCGGTTCCTCATCATAAGAATAATCCGGCTGAATTCGAATGTCTTGAACCGATAACACATGCGATGGATCCGATCTATACCAACGAAGCATGGAGACATGGAAAACATCATGCATCTTAGCCAACTCTATCGGTAAAGCCAACCTATAAGCTACCGGACCCACTTTCTCTAAAACCTCGAAAGGCCCAATGAACCGAGGACTAAGTTTACCTTTCTTGCCAAACCGCAACACTTTCCTCCAAGGTGAAACCTTAAGGAATACTTTGTCCCCGACATCAAACCGAATATTCTTTCTCTTCAAATTGGCATAAGATCTCTGTCTATCTTTAGCCACTTTTAGATTTTGCTGCACAACTCTGATCTTTTCTTCTGTATCCCTAATCATCTCTGGCCCAATAAAAGATCGCTCGGTCAACTCTGTCCAACAAATCAGAGTCCTACATGGTTGACCATACAAAGCCTCAGACGGTGACATCCCAATGCTCAACTGAAAACTGTTGTTGTAGGTAAACTCCATAAGCCATACATACTTGTCCCAACTGCCAGAAAAATCCAAAGCACATGCCCTAAGTATATCCTCTAAAATCTGGATAACCCGCTCGGACTGACTATCTATCTGAGGGTAAAATGCCGTGCTGAAATTTAACTTAGTACCCAAAGCTCTCTGTAATTCCTTCTAGAACTTCGATGTGAACCTTGGATCTCTATCTGACACTATCAACAATGGCACACCATGCAGTCGAACCACCTCATCCACATACACACTGGCCAACTTATCCATCGAGTAGTCCACTCTGACCGGCAGAAAATGAGCTGACTTGGTGAGCCGATCCACAATCACCCAAACTGAATCATGCTTCCTCTGAGTCACTGGCAAACTCGACACGAAATCCATGGCAATGCCATCCCATTTCCACATAGGAATAGATAAAGGGGTGAGCAATCCCGAAGGGACTTGATGCTCAGCCTTTACCTGTTGACAAGTCAGACACTTTGCCACGAATTCCATAATGTCTCTCTTCATTCCAGACCACCAGTAGAACTGCTTCATATGCCGATACATCTTCTCACTACCACGATGCATAGTAAAGACCGTAGTGTGTGCCTCACTCAAAAGCTTCTTCCTCAATTCATCACTCTCGAGCACACACAAATGATTCCTATACATAAGCACCCCATCCAAAATCGAAAACTCAGACTGCTTACCCTGTTGAACCTCTGCAATCTAACATCATCCTTCTGAGTATCCACAATCATCTATCTTAAGGATGGCTTCACTCTCAATTGGGCAACCAAAGCCCCATCCAAATTAAATCTCCACTTGAACCACCTCAAGAACAAAGCCGAAACCGACTTCCTACTCAAAGCATCCGCAACCATATTGGCTTTGCCCGGATGATAATCCACAATGCAGTCATAGTCCTTGAACAGCTCTAACCATCGTCTCATGTTCAACTCCTTCTGCGTGAGGAGATACTTTAAACTCGTATGATCCATAAAAATCCTACACTTCTCCCCATATAGATAGTGCCGCCAAATCTTCAAAGCAAAGATCACAGCTGCTAATTCCAAATCATGCGTCGGATAGTTCTTCTTATGAGGCTTCAATTGACGAGATGCATAAGCCACAACTTTACCCTCTTGCATCAACACACATCCGAGTCCAACTCCTAAAGCATCACTGTACATTACAAACTCTTTACCCGAGATAGGTTGAGTAAGTACAGGAGCTTCAACTAACAGTCTCTTCAACTTCTCAAAACATGCTTGACACTTATCCAACCACTCAAATCTAATTCCTTTCCTCAACAATCTGGTCATAGGAGCAGCAATGACTGAAAAACCCTTCACAAACTGACGATAATACCCTGCCAAACCAAGGAAACTTCTAACTTTCGAAACATTCCTAGGCACTTTCCAATCCACAATCGCCTCAATCTTAGCTGGATCCACTTGAATACCCTTAGCTGACACAATGTGTCCCAAGAAAGATACCTCTCGAAGCCAAAAGTCACACTTACTAAGCTTCATAAACAAACGGTGCTCCCTCAAAACTTGCCGCACTTACCGAAGATGCTCCTCATGCTCACTCTCGTCCTTCGAGTAGAGAAAAATATCATCTATAAACACTACTACAAATCGATCGAGATATGGTCTAAACACTCGGTTCATCAAATCCATAAAAGCCGCAGGTGCATTGGTCAAACCAAACGGCATCACAAGGAACTCATAATGGCCATATCACATTCGAAATGCAGTCTTAACCACATCCGCATCCTTAACTCGAAGCTGATAATAACCCGACCGAAGATCAATCTTGGAGAAAACACCCGCACCTCTGAGCTGATCAAACAAATTCTCGACACTAGGCAAAGGATACTTGTTCTTCATTGTGACCTTATTAATTTGCCTATAGTCGATGCACATCCTCAAAGTACCATCTTTCTTCTTAACAAACAATACCGGAGCTCCCCATGGAGATATGCTAGGTCTAATAAACCCCTTATCTAATAACTCTTGTAGCTGAGTCTTGAGTTCCCTCAACTCTATAGGAGCCATCCGATAAGGTGCTTTCGAAATGGGCGAAGTACCCGGCATTATCTCTATGGATAACTCCACTTCTCTCTTGGGAAGCAACCCAGGCAACTCACTTGGAAACACATCCCCAAACTCCCTAACAACCAAGATATCCTCAATCTCAACCTAATCACATTTAGAATCCAACACCACTGCTAAAAATGCCTCATAGCCTTTCCTCATAAACCTCTTAGCTTGCATAGCAGAAATCCCATTACTCAAGGAACTCGAACCCAAACCTTTAACCATAACAGAAGACTGATCTCTACTTTGTAGCACAACCACTTTCCTATGACAATCAACTACAGCTCGATGCTTACTCAACCAATCCATACCCAAGATCAGATCAAACTCTCGAAATGGCAACTCAATCAAATCCGCAAAAAACTCAATGTCTTGAACCAAAAGAGGACAATTCCTATACACTTTACTCATATTGACACTATGCCCTAAAGGACTGGTCACACAAACCTCATAATCTAATTGATCAACATCATGTAACTTATCAAATAACTTACTCATGCACAAATATGAGTGTGTGGACCCAGGGTTAATTAGAGCATAAATCTCAGTGTGAAAGAGTAGGAACTTACCAGCAATCACATCCGGAGCATCTTGCTCATCCTGAGCTCGCATAGCATAAGCTCTAACAAGAACCATCAAGGGACGATCAATAGACTCTGATGGAGCTCCCTCTCTAGGCCGACCACCTCGACCTCTACCACGGCCTCTACCTCGACTGGCTTGTGGAGCATTCGAACCCACTCTACTGGCCTCACGTTGATCACCAGAAACCTCACTCAACTTTGAACAGCTAACCAAATAATGATAAGTGCTCCCATATCAAAAATAACCACCCGTGAGCCACCTACACTCACCCCGATAGCACCTGCTGCAGTGAGAACACTCGGGCAATGCATCAGTCCTATTTTCAGAACCACCTTTGCCTGCACAAAAACCCATGGCAGAACCTTGCCTCCTGCCTCTCGAAGCCGGACCTGAAGAAGACTTATCATGCAGGTTCCTAGACCTCTTACTCGAAGATGATGATGATCCTCCACGAGAGGGATTCCTCCTCTGAGCCCTCTCTCTTAAGACCTATTCAGATCTCTTGGCCCGCACTGCTGCTTGCACTATCTGGTAGTACCCAATACCCGAAGCACTCATCAAAGAAATTAGCATAGCCCTCAAGGACTCATTCAAACCAGCCTCAAAGTGCCTACATTTTAACTCCTCTGTTAGAACACCTTCTAGAGCATACTTAGAAAGATGGTTGAACTCCTCAAATTCTAAAATTGACATAGCTCTCTGCTTCAAACTCAAGAACTGTGCCCACTTAGCATCCTTGTAAGCCTGAGTCACATACTTAATGGTAAACTGGCTCAAAAAAACTCCTAAGTGACCAGGTCAGGCAACTGGGGATGCCTATGGACCAACTTCCACCAATCATAGGCGGATCCCTGAAGCAATGCACAACACATTCTACTTGCCTATCTGGAGGGCACCGAATCTCATCCAGAACATGCTCTACCTTCTCAATCCAATTCTCAGCATACTCAGATTCATCCAGACTAGTCCCATAGAAATCCTCTGCACCAGCTTTCCTCATGCTCTCTAACAGGGCTTTTGGAGCTGTCACTCTCTCTAAGACACGAGCCATGTCCTGAAAAATCTTCAACATTGCCTCAAAGGGCATGGCTGCAGCCTCAGGCTGAACCCTAGGTGTTTAAGTCGAAATAGACACTGAAGGAGCTACTGCTTGAGGATTCACACTCTCAGTAGACCCCTCAAGCAACTCACGTACCGAATCAGAATCCATCTAAAATAAACACAAGGACAACCGCATCAGCTAACACAGTCCTAGACATATATGTATGCACAACAACACCCAAAAAATGCCTAAATCAGGGCTCTAATACCAAAAACTGTAACACCCCCTACCCATACGTAGGGGAACCCATCCGCAAGGGAGTGAGAACTCGTATGAGCAGGGGTGTCACCAAGCAAAACAGTACAAAAATATACATCCACATAGAATATACATATAGAAATACAGCGAAAATTAAAACTTTAAAACCAAACTGATCATTCATAGATGGAATAATAATATTCATTACATAACTGTTCTGATATTACCAAAATAATTATATCTTTTAGAATTAAAAAGCAGAAGCTGAACAAAAGACTAAATACAATGAGAGTTCACTATTACAAAAAGAATCATAATACAAAAAATCTAACTCCTAACAACAATTCCCTCTGTGTTGGCTTGACTTGCGGTGACTCTCCCAATAGCTATACACCTTTCGCACCTGCATGGATGAAACACCCGTGCTATTCGGGTCATAATGGTGCTAAAAAAACTGTCTATCGAGTCCTTGAATGTGGTTTCTATTGGCCTACCTTGTTTAATGATGCTAAGAATTTTATAGCTAAATGTGATAGATGCCAAAGGGCTGGGAATATTGGAAAGCATGATGAAATGCCTTTGAATACTATTTTAGAAGTTGAAATCTTTGATGTGTGGAGGATAGACTTCATGGGTCCTTTCCCTACATCTTTTGGTCAAAACTATATATTGGTTGAGGTAGATTATGTGTCAAAGTGGGTTGAGGCTGAAGCATTGCCAACCAATGATTCAAAGGTGGTAATCAAGTTTTTGAAGAAGCTCTTTACAAGATTTGGAGTGCCAAGAGCCATCATAAGTGATGGAGGTAAGCATTTCATTAACCATTTTTTGATTCATTATTGCATAAATATGGAGTGCATCATAGGGTAGCTACTCCTTATCATCCTCAAACAAGTGGCCAAGTAGAGGTTTCAAATAGAGAGCTTAAATGGATCTTAGAGAAAACAGTCTCTAATTCTAGGAAAGATTGGGCACATAAGCTTGATGATGCTTTATGGCCATATCGCACTGCCTTTAAAACGCCTATTGGGATGACACCTTATAGGCTAGTGTATGGAAATTCATGTCATTTACCTGTAGAATTAGAGCATAAAGCTTATTGGGTAATTAGGACTTTGAACTATGATCTTAAGGATGCTAGTGTCAATGAGTTACGTCTTCTTTCTTATAAAAATGCTAAAATTTATAAAGAAAGATCCAAGAAGTGGCATGATGCTCACATTTGATATAAGAATTTCAAGGTTGGAGATAAAGTCCTCTTATACAATTCTAGGTTAAAGTTATTTCCTGGAAAATTGAAATCTAGGTGGAGTGGCCCATTTGAGGTGGCACAAGTTTTTGACCATAGCTACTTAGAGCTGAAGAATAGTAAGGGAGAATTATTTAAAATCAATGGTCAAAGATGCAAATTCTATTTGGAGGGAACTTTTCAAGGTCGAGAGGTTTCCAATATCTCTTTAAAATTGGTTTAAAAGTTACGTGAAATGTCTGTTTATTTTTGTACTTAGTATAAATTTAAGTTGTTTTGTATGTTGCTAAATAGATTCTAGTATGATTTTGGTTTTAATATATATGTATTACTAACAGTCTTTGTTTTTGTTTCCACAGGGTGTTTTAGATAGTGAGGAATTCAACTTATCAAATTATAGTGTTGTTGTGAATAAGCGAAAATTTTGTTCTTTGAATATTCCTTACTGTCGCGAGCGCGACAGTGGAGGGGAGTTGTTTTCGCTATCGCGCCTAGCAAGGAGAGCGCGATGGGAAATTGCAAGTTTGGGCAAAACCATTCTGTCGCGAGCGCAACATCATCGGGAGCGCGACAGATTGGTGAGAAAAAATTTTATCGCGTGATCGCAAGTTATTAATTTGAATTGTCGTCTCTGTCGTGATCGCGACGATGTCACGAGGTCGCAACATAGCACGGGATTTGAAAATTTTTAAATTTCAAACCGTTGTGACCCTATTATTTTACTCCGCTATAAATGCTTAAAGCCCTAACTTCCGTTTTTATCTTCAATTTCGTGTCGTCTCTCACGTTTCTTTGTTTTCTCTCTTTAATTTCTCTATTCTTCTTCTTCTCTCAAGAATGTTTAGTTTCCAATTTTGTTTTGCCTTTATATCTTCTTTGTGAGTTTCTTTATCCTACATTCACAATCAAGATGGTGCGGACAAAGTATGTGGCTGATAAAGGGAAGAGGGCGGCAGAGGGGTCCAGTGAGAGCCCAGACCTTGTGCGTCTCCAAAACCAGTTTGAATGCCCTTTCCCCATAATTTCTGAGGAGGAAGGTGAGAAATTTGACTATTTTAACAAGAAAACATATGCTGGCAAGTGGCATGTAGATTTCTCCCTGTTAAATACTTTAGGCATCACTGAAAATTTTGAAAAATATTTGAAATATATGAAATGGGGGAAATTTGTACAGTTGAATCTTCCTATTAATCGTGCTTAGGCCCTTGAGTTTTTTTGTTACCCTTGACTATGTTGATAAACGTAAAACTGAATTAAAGTTTAGACATCAAGGTATTGAATATGTTTTTGGGTTTCAAGAGATGCATGATTGGTTTGGGTTTCCCCTTAATGGGAAGATATTTGATCCGCATTTGTTTGATCCTAAGCCTTTTTTGAAGAGGTTGTCTGGTCTTGATTCATTTAATAACAAGAATTCAACGAATCGCCAAATAAAGGATGATGTGTTAATGCTTTTTCATAAATATTTGTGTCATGCTTTATTTGGTAGAGTTGAGAGTTCTAAAGTTCAGACCAAGGATTTATTTGTGCTTGATTTATTACAATCTAAGAAAACCCCTTGCTCTATAGATTTCATTTTTGATTGATTATATCATGCATCTACAGCTAAAAGTAAAACAGTGGGTATGTGTCACATGGTGACTGGTATAATTTTAGGATGTCTAGGGGACTTACATAATTTTCGTTTAGAGGAAGGTGAATCTGTTACCATGATTGATGTGGTTTATTTGAGTGGGCTAACCTTTTGACAAAAGTCGGTTGGCCGCCTACGTTTACTGATAGAGGTTTGCAGGTAGATAGTTCACACGTTGATAAAGGTAAAGGTAAGGCTCCTGAGTCTTCTTCAGCAGCTGTGGCTCATGACTCTTCAGATGAGGATTCATCTGAGGACGAGGAGGCTGCTGGAGTTGACGCTAATGCAGAATCTGGATCTCATGTTGGTCTTGAACAAGTGGCGCATTGTTTGGATGGTATAGAAGCTACAAACCAGAGTTTGGCGGCTAGGATGGATGTCCTTGAAAATACCATGAGGGCTGTCCACAAAAATCAGAATAGCATCAGTTGCAAGCTTCTCTCCTTCTTCAAAAAGCAAAACGTTGATTTATCTCCATCTCCACCTGATTCCCCTAGTGGGAATTGAGCTAAGTTCTCTCCACACACTTTTTATATTTTTAGTGTTATTTTTGTTCTTATTTTATCGTGTTTGGTGTTTGTTTGTATATATGTAATTTTTGTTGTTTTCACACAATGAGGACATTGTGTCCTTTAAGTGTGGGGGCCTTATTGTGGTTGTTATATTATATTTTGTTATTTTGATTAGTATAGCCTGTGTTATGCATGTGCTGCTAGTTTTAGGTTTTTATGTTTAGGTTGTTTTAGTTTGTTTTGGGCATTTGATTTTGGAGCTTATATATTTGATGCTTATTTGGAAATAAATGCATGTATAGCTTGAACTTTTTACATTTAGTCTAAGTAGTCAAAATTTTGAACACTATTATTGTTTGTTTTACTTTGGCATTCTCATGTGCATAGTGAAGGACATGACTTAGCAAAGCACTTTGGTGTAGGTTCTTTTTAAGTTGAATATCTTTTCACATGTGAAACTAGATTGTTTTACCAACTTATTGCTTAGGGTAGTTTGACCTATAGCTAATGTGAGCTTTTGAAGCCTTATACACCAAATTTTTCTTGTATGAGAGCCTTGATATGCCATATCCTCCAGAACTTATTTTTAGTAAATTTTGAGTCTACATTATTAGTATGGGATGTACATGAGATATGATAAGGGCACTTAGAATGAACCATTTTTGGCTTTCTTTAAATAACTTACCTTTTTGACTTTAGGTAGCCAAGTTTGAGCCTATAACCTATTTTGTTGCTAAGCATATATTTAGCCATATCCTTTTTGCTAAACATAAAACATTTTCTTGTTAATTACCCTTATTGTGGAAAGAATTAGGATTGATATAGCATGGGAGATGTATTTGTTATTGAAAAACAAGATGGTAGTTGAAGTGTAATTGACATTCCCTTATCTTCAAATTCAGTATTAGAAATGCTAGTTTCTAAAGAAAAAAAAAAAGAAAGAAAAGAATAAGTGGGATGGAACATATAATACACCCATTAGAGTGTATAAAAATAGGAGGAGCAAGATGTATATCCAAATTATTAATGTGTGGGATGGAGCATAAAATGCACCCATACTACATTCTCTTGCTTCTTTAAAAAGAAAAAAATGGAAAGGAAAATACAGGGAACTAGCATGATCTTAGAAGGGAAATAGAATAGCAGTATGACTATCATGTTATATATAGATTTATGAATCTCCTATGTTGTGTTGATACTTTTTCTCTACACAATAGAAGCTACCTAAATCCAAATTTTCCCACCTCTACCTAAGCCAAGTTACAACCATTAAAAGATCCTTTGATCTTCTTTACTGCCTTATACTATTAGAGGAGAGGTTTACTAATTACAAGCCTATGGTATGCAATGGCATATTTAAGGAATGAGAGAAATACTAACCTATAAACACTTGAGTGATTGAGTGCTTGAAAATATAGTGTTTGAGTGAGAATTACCTTAGGTAATGCTTTGTGTGAAATAATCTTTACATGTGTTAAGATATTTAAAATCTTGAGTTCAAACATCCTTGTGCTTTACAATTTCATGGTTTTCCAATTGTACATGTGGGTTGAAGTTTAATGAATAATGATAATGTTTGAGAAGTTGCATACTTAGACTAATATGATTTGAGGTGATAGTTTATGCATGTGATTTCCAGATATTTATCAAATATGATTATGAGCTCCAAGATTTTGTGCATATTATTGTTTGTTTGTGTTGTGCATGTTGGTTGTGTTATTGTTATGTTTTGCTTGGGGACAAGCAAAAGTTTAAGTGTGGGGGTTTGATATAAGCCTAAATAACTCATATTTAATCCATGTTTTATGAGTGAAATATTAATTATGTGTAGTTAATTGTGTTAGAATTAGGTATGTTTTATGTGTTTGTGTGCGTTTTGTGTGTGTAGGAGAAAAGAGGAGATACGAGAAGAAAAGAGCAGAAAATGAGTAAAGAAGAGGGGGTTCTGTCACGAGCGTGACATTGATGCGAGCGCGACAGAAGGCGCCAAGGAAGAGAGCAAAAGGAGGAGGAAGAAAGAGAGAAAGAATCTATCGTGATGAAAGAGCCCGTCGCGAGGTCGTGACAAAGCACGGAGAAGGCTAGTGCGAGGAAAGCGAGTGAGGAATCAGGCGTGCTCTATCACGATCGCGACATTGTCGCGAGTGCGATAGAGAGGAACGTTAGACATAATAGTTCAAACATTGCCTTGAAAAGGCATGACTTCCCACCAACAATTACAACCATTTTGAAGAGACATTTGAAGGAACACAATCTTCAGAATTTTATAATTATATTAGTTCAACTGTAATTTTTAGTTGTTGAATTTTTATTAAGAAATTTCTGTAAGTTTGAAACAATTTTTCTCTCTTGAGTAAAATTTCTTAAGTTAGAATTCATGTTTTGAGAAGAAGACTTTTGCAAGGAAGAAGACTTTTGCAAGGAAGAAGAACACATTTGGTGAAGTGAAAAAGGGTTGAGAGATCCCCTTCTTCTTTTTCTTATCTTTCTCTTCTTCTTTGTAATTAATAAATGATGTATTTAAGAACTTGAATATTTTAATACTAAGTTTCATTATTTATATCATTTGGTACTTTTGTATGTAGAATTTCTATTGGTAATTTATGCATGATCATTATAAGTTTGAGTTTAGTCGAGAGATAAAGTCATACTTAAAACTAATAGATATTCATCATTTAAACATTATTTGAGAGATCATAATGTTTAATTGGTTGCTATAGGTTATTTTCAATTCTTGAAATATGCATGTATAACACTCTAAGTCTTAGATGAGAATTGGGATTTAGAATTATGTGTGCATGTTTTAGGCACTCTAATTTATGTCGAGAGAGTAAATTAGAATATTATGCAACTTGGCTTACATGACAAAAATACCTCAATAATCAAGAATAATCATTTCAAGTTTAATTTGTTAAAACTTATCATCATTTATCCATTTGTCTTCTTTGATTAACATGAAATATGTTTAATTAGTTTATTTAATAGAGTAGTTTAGATTTAACCAACAAATTATTGATCATTGTAAACAAGATTAAAGTCAAGTAGTAATAGTGAGTAAAAATCACATTCCTCGTGGGATCGACATCTTTTGTACTATTTCGGTACACCGTATGCTTGCGAAAATTAGCACTTATAAAATATGCAAATAAATACAGTGGGGTATATTTAGGACCCCGAGTTATCGTACCCAAGGGATTGTGTGTGCAAGCTAAGATGATTAAATGTATGCTTAAGAATTCCCAATTTTTGATTGTGTGAATGATTAATCTATTAAATAAAATAGAAGAATTTAACAACTAAAGTATATAAGTAAAATATTCAGATTAATTGACAACAATTTTTGGCAAAATAATATAATAGCAAAGGAATTAATAAGTAAAGAGTAATCAATATAAAAGAAATGTTGCTCGGGTTCACTCATCCACCCCATACCCAAATGTGAATTAATTTAATCTAAGAAACATATACGAATGAATTCGGGATAACCCTCTTAACCCAAGCATCCCAATCCGGAGGAAGCTACTCTAATTGCACAAAATCCCAATTCGGAGCAAGCCATACAATTAGCCTAAGCACGGGTCTAAAATTCTAAGTTCGGTTTGCTTTCCCATTCTGGAGCCAAACAACCAAAAAACTTATTTATCTCACTTCCCACTCTATTCTTAAATCATAAAATCCTGCACTTCTAGATTCCCATCCGGAGCAGTCTAAAAATACAACATACATGATAGAAAAACTGAGTAAAAACATTCATAGCATTCAATCCATACAAGCTCAACAACCAACAAAGATACATGATAGAGATCATTCATCAAAGTTGGAAAATAACTTGAGGAAATAAATCCCAAAAATTAACAATAATCAACAGTGAAATAAACCATTCATTCATATATATAAATTCAAAAGATGTTCAAAATTCACATCATGGGAAGGGGATTCAAAGATCCCCCAAACAACTAAGAAACTACTCACGATCCATTATAAAATATAGAGGAAAAAGGAAAGAATAAACCCAGAAATTCATTTGAGAAAAGAATCCCGGTTGAATCCCACGTTCTTCAATCTTCTTCTTCGAATCTTCAATAGAGAACAGCTCAAAACTATGAAATTCAAAAATAATTGCTGAGAATTGAAATTAATCTATGTGTTTTTAATGTAATTCTCTCAATTTTTAATTTAATAATCAAGGAAATAATTAAACCCTAATGTTAAGAACAAAAGAAAAGCTTCCAAAAATTCCAGATAAAAAAACCCTGTTTGAAAAACTGACCTAAATTAACCTCTCCGCAGCCAACAAAAAATCTTATATTTATAGATCTCGAGGGGTCACGATGACAATGAAGTGCTTGTCACCGTGAGGCATCATGGGTCATGGTGGCAATCAAATGGTTGTCACCATGAGACTGTCGAAGGAACGAATCTGCTTAGATGCACCTGAGGGGGTCACGGTGACAACCAACTTTGTTGCCACCGTGAGGTGCTCGACTTCAGCTACTGTCTTGGAAATTTTCTATGTCATGGTGGCAATGACTTTTGTTGCCACTGTGAGGTACCCCCTGCCCATGATTCTGCCTTGGGAATTTTCATATCACGGTGACAACCAGAAGTGTTGCCACCGTGAGGTACCCTCTCATTGCAATTTGCTGGATGAAATTCTATGTCACGGCCACAACCATTTGGTTGTGACCGTGAGGTACCTAAAAAACCAGCAAAACCAAAATTAAACTCTATTAAAATGCTATCTAAAATGCATAAAAACTTAAATTAACTAAATTTGACAAAATTAACCAAAAGTAATCACAACAAAACAATAAACACAACTAAAAACCCACAAATCAAATGAAAATACTAACAAAACTCAGTACTAAATTGAAGTTATCAACAAGATAAAACCATTTTATTTCACAAGCAAACATAAACACATAAAGGGATAGGAAAGATCTCACCCAAGCGATGCGGGTTTTCTATGCGTAGTGACCCCTCCGTGTGGTCATGAGAACACTCATATAATGAAAACCATATTTTAATCTTAGACAGAAAATAATATTAAAAATATTAGTAATAATTCTAAAAATTAATTAAATAAAGAAAAGATAATGACAACAATAAAATTATAGTGACAATAATAATAAATAATCAGGGGCATAATGGCAACAATTAAATAATAATAATAATAATAATGATAATAATAGTAGCAATCACAATAGCAAAAATCATAACAATAAATAATGATAATACAAAATAGACATAAAATGACAGTACTAATAATAATAATACCACAAAATGATAATAATGATGATGGCATAATAATAATAATAATAATAATAATAATAATAATAATAATAATAATAATAATAATAATAATAATATTGGAGTAATCATGACAATAATAGTAATATGAATGAAAACAATAAGGATGGCAAACGTGAACACCAAAACAACAATGACTAGAAATTAATAACAACAGCAATGTTAACAAGAATGGTCAAAACAAAACTTAATAATATGTCTACAATGATAATCACATTAAAACGCTGGAAATAAATGATGGACATGGTGATAATAACCTGAAAATAGTAATATTAACAACAATAAATGATATCAAAAATAGATGAGAATGGGTCCAAAAATGTTTACCCTCAGAGTTTATGAGTCGGAAAAATGGTGTCTTGATCCGTCCTTCTTGTCGAATTTTGTGGTGATAAACACAAAGAAAATATAAGGATCTACGTTTCAAACAAACGAACTCACGAAAATGTTTTTGGAGGGATGATCCAAGACAATAGGAAATTGATTTTCCTTGCTTAAATTAATCCCCGAATGAAAAATATTTTGCAGGAAAAAGAAGAAGAAAAGAAGGTTAAAACTTGAAAATTTTAATATTTTGCTTTGAAATCGGCTGCTCTTTGTTCTTTAGAGAAACTCTTTTTCTTTTTCTTCTGAAAAATGCAGCTCCCCCAAAATGAAGGTTAAGTTTTCATTTTGTTTCCTTGAATTGTCCCAAAATGGGAAGAGACAAAATGTTCTTTCATTTTTCGTTAACCAAAAATTGCACAAAAATATGAAACAAATGGAAAAAATGGACTGAAAATTGACCAGAAATTGCAGGTGAAAACGACCGCGCACGGGAGAGAAGGGGCAAGAATGCCCACGGGTGGAGCAGCGCGACATGCGCCCCTATGGCCGAATGTCGTTCCAGGTGACGTACGCCCAAGGGGGCGCGCATCCCCCTTGGCAACGTGTGCCCGAGCAGGCGCGCGTCGCGCCTGCAGGTGCACTTCGCCTGCAGGCGCACATTCCAATTGCGGTTCCCGTACGGGAATGGCCCGCACACGTGCGACCCAACCCGCATGCGCGGCGCGCAAATAAAAATAAAACTAAAAATTAATAAAAAATAAAAATAAAAAGGAACAAAAATAAGAGTAAAAAAGTAAATTTTTGAATCAAAATTTTTAGAGGAACAAAGGAGATTTTCGACAAGGAAAACATCATTTTTGACACTTTTGCTTGTGGCAAGTATCCTTTTCATCATCGGGTAATCCTGATCTTGGACCGCCTCTGGACTCGGTGTCTACAACGGAAAGCTTAAGTAAGAAGGAAAGAAGAAGGCCAAAATCTACCTTCTCTCCTTCTCTCTTCTTTCTTCTTCATTAATTGCTCCCAACCACCTTACTTAGGTGTCAAAATCCAAATGGTCAAACCTAATAAATCTTTGTCTTTTATCTCTTTAGTCCTTGGCAAATCTTCTTTTTACTCACTTAACAAATTATTTCCTTTCTAACTTTAATTCCTTATCAATTTTACCTTTCTTAACCCAATTCCATACTTGTCAAATTACATAAATACCTTCAATCATACAAATAATTCCGTAAATCCTACTAGCGTCCAAATCGGGGTGTTACATTTCCCTTGAAAATCTCTTTTTCCCTTACTTTCTTCTCCATGGCCGAAAGTACAAGTCAAAGAGACACTCATCAATTCTATTTTTTTATGCAATATAACTTTATAAATACTCTTAATACACCTTAATCTATCATCTAGAACCAATAAATCAAATTAAACCAATTTATTTCTCTTACTTCCATTTGAAGACATAACCTTGAATTCTTATTTTTCCTTGATTTTAATCCATCAAATGGATATTAGAGGCTGCTATAAACTCATAAAGGGGCTGAATTACAGTTAGGAAACTAGAATTTAGGGAAAAATCAAGCAAAGATTGAAGAAATTGGGAGAGGGGAGGAGGAAGGGGACTTCGGCCAACTAGAGGGAGAGAGGAGCTAGGGGAGATAAGGCTTATGCATCTACCAATCTTCCATTTGATGGCTTTTATAGTGGCCTAAATTAGTTCAACCTTGGTCTAACCAATGGTCCATCCTATAAAGTCCAATTAACTATTTTAGTCCATCATGCAATTTTTCTATGGTTTTCTCATTTTCAAACTCCAATTCACTCCAAATCTGATTCCATAATTCATATCAAGTGAAAACTAGGCTGTACACAAAATTTTACCTCAATCAGAGTCCATTTTCGGTCCGGTTCAATCAAACCGGTCTGATCAGCAAATTTTTGGTGTTCTTTAAAAATTCCCTTTTCACTACCAAAAAATCCTAAATATCATTTAGAGTCCATCTAGAAATTTTCATCAATTTTAGAATCATTTGCTATTTTTAAAGCCTCGGTCAAACCTCCAGTCAACCCGAGTACTATTTAAACCAAAATCATATCTTTCTCTTACTTCCTAAGTGTAACTCCTCATAAAAATGACTCCATAATTCATAACATATATTGATTAGTCTCCAAGAATATTTTTAGGTCAATCGGACACCATTTCTCGGTCCGGTAACTATTTATCAATCCGATACTCAATTTTTTAGTGTCACTAAAAATTAATATTTCAAAACCATATGATTCTACTCATCAATATGAGTACGTCCATATTTTTAGATTATTTTTCTGAGGTCCGTAGCTCAAGATATGGCTGGTCAATTTCGGATAAAAAATCAGTCAAACCAGATTGAAGAAAGTCTTCAGACGCCCGTTTGAAGCCACAGACAGCCTGGCCGTCCCTCATGATCGATGTCCTAGCCGTCTGTCACCCTATAGACGACCGTCTATCACGACAGACACCCCAACGACCTTTTTCACTGTTTTGCACTTTTTGGACCCATTTGATCTCTGTTTGATCTCAAATTTTTTCCTAAGGACTCCTACTGACATGCTCTATCCAATGGTCTAATAATTTTTTTTGACTCAGGAAAGTACTATTCTCCTCGGTGCCACTATTCACTATAAAAAAATATCATTTACGGCTAGCCCGGTATTGGGGCTGTTACAGTTAATGAATTGGGAATTATAAGAATTTATTTGAATGATTGGAAATGAAATCTTGTATTATGTTTCAATGTTAATTAATGGTGAATATATGCTAATTAAGGTATGTTTTAGTTTAAATAATGGTTAAGGGAGGGAAATGATTTCTTGAGTAAATATTTTATAATGGTCAAATTGAATGTGTTTAAATTTTAAATATGAATAATTGTTAATTGCTTAGTAATAAGTTATATAAATGTCGTTGGTGGTATATAAAAGTTATATGAGATTTAATTGAATCTAGTTGAATATTTTGAGGTGAAATATTCAGAATTCTATATTTAATGATTTAAATGTTACATTGTTGAGTAATAAATGAATTGAATGTGAGCATATTGGTATTATAAAAGACATAATATGGTGATTTGGATTCATAGTATGTGTTTGAATGAAAATTGAGGAATTTGAATAATAAATTGCCCATAGTAATAGCCTGGTAGTCAAATCTAGTTCAGGATATAGTTGGCTAGCCATAGAGACACCGATACCGCGGTGCCAGTCATGGCGACTTGCTTTACTATGGTAGATTCGCGATGGTCTCCTATAGTGTAGTGTTAACTATTTAGTGATAGTGTTGGAGTGGTCATTCGGGATCATTCCATAGTGTAGTGTAGTGGACCTGTGGGGTCCACGTCTCGTATATCCGGATCGGAGGTTACTGTCGGGTTTATACTAGGGGCATAAGTGAATAGAAATGTGTAATGTATCAAAAGTATTTTAATTGGCATAAGTGAATAAGAGTAATTAATGTAACAAAAATGTTTTAACTGGCATAAATGATTGAAGTGATTGAATACGTAGTTAATCTTTAGATTTAATTGTATTATTGAATTAAATGTGCTGATTGGAGGATTAAATTGTGTATTGTATGTCAAATAAAGAAATAGGGTGGTTATACCGTTACTTAATGGTAAATTTATGGGTAAATAAAAATTTAAGGATTTTATGGGAATATGGTTCTAGTATAATTGATTGTCTATATTGTAATTTAAGTTATAATATAGTTTATAATCGTGTCTAACTAAAATATCGAATTTAATGTTAGTATAGTTATAGCAATTGTAGGGACTAGAGTGCATTTTAATCATGTTAGTGTTAAAGGGAAAATTAATAAGCAGTTAAATTAAGAATATGGGAATTTAGTTAAATTAAAGGAATAATTTGGATTAATTAAGTGATGAATGTTTGAGAAGATAAATAAAATTAACAACGATAATAGAGTTTTGATGAGGAAGTAAATGTAGCAGGTTGTAAGATTTGTGTGATGGAATTGAAAATATATGTGTATGTAAATTAGTCTAAAGTAGGTATGCATGAGTTAGAAAAGTTAATGTACAAAAAAAGAAAAGAGTATGATCGTATTAATGTTAAAAGAATTGACTAAATTGATAGTTGTTCAGGGGTAAAATGCATTGAATAATTGGATATTGAATTAAAGGTGAAAATATTAAAATAGCGTTAATTGTAACTATAGTAGTAGAGAGGCAAACTTTAAAATTGAGGAAGAAAAGTGGAAGGTCGAATGGCAATTTAATGATAATAATATTAATTGAAAGTGTAAAGTGCAAGTTAATCAAATAAATAAAATAATTAGTAAGTGTAGTGCTAGGAATAAAATGAATGTAATGACTTGATAAGTATAGTAACAGTAACATTGTAGGTAGTACCAGTAATGATATTCTAATAGGTAAAGGAAATGTAAGTGACATTATAGAACGGATAGGATTGGTAAACGATAGTAACATAAATAATATTGATTAATAATCTTTTGGTTAAAGAAATATCTAATTGTATAGAGATCAGAAGTCTTGTATGATGCATGAAATTAATAAAAAGAGAATAGTAACGTGATTGATGATTAGATAGTTAAGATAATAATTGAGAATGTTTATAGTGGTTTATGAATGGATTTTCTAAACATGAACATGTTTATGCATGTGTGTGAGTGCATGAAGTAAATTAGTGGAATATTATGGATTTGTATCCACTACTGGGCATTTTTAATGCTCAGCGCATAGTTTGTGTTTGACTGCGCGTAGGTATAAATCGGGTCTGGAGTGAAGGGAGCAAGCTGGTCAGTTTTGGAAGCTTGACAAGCAAAGTATGGAGCAAAGTGTAATTTATTTATGGTTTTGGCATGTATATGTGCAGTATAAGTAATTTAAATTGACAATGTTAATGGAATATTATATGTAAGTATTATGAGTAAATGGCTGAGTGCATATAGTAAATGTTATGTGGTGTATGCTACAAATAAATCTAGTGGAGTGATATTGATTGGAATGATGTGATTATTGGGTGAATTGAGTTTATTGTTGTGGCCATGATGGCCTGTGTATTATTGATTTTGCAGGTTTGGTAGGTCGATATTGTAGCCGTTATATTGCCAAAATTTTATCGAAAGAAATAGTGATTTAAACAGTTATAGGTTATCGGCAATTAGTAAAAAAGTTACTTAATGAAGTAAAGTAAGTAAATGTAAATTTGATAATGGTGTAATGGGATATCAAGTAATAGAATATTGGAACAGTTATAGGTCGATCGACAATTAAGATAAAGTAAAGGATTAAGCAGTGTTGCAAGTCAAATTTAAGGAAATAGTGAATGGTAGAAAAAAAAAAATTTACCTATTTTTGGCATTGACTCATATTGGATGAAGTCAATCATTCATTGTAATCGTGAAACCTAAGTTGGTCCGATTAACATACGTATAGTAGAGTGCCATAAGGGTGTTACATAACAAACACTCGAAACTCAATCTAGGATACCTTAACACATGCATGAACACTACGACTTATTCAATTTCACAATAGGTAGTCATCGATTCATGAACACAACAATTCTCAATCTTCCAAAAATAGAATTTTATGCTTACAAATCAATAAATTTCATAACAATCAAATTAACATATCAAATACATATCTTCCATTTAATTCAGTACACATCATAATTATGCATTTCAGATTTTATCCACTACAAATTTAGCACACACAAACACATAGTTTTCCTAAACCTCAAACTCCTTTGCTCCAAAGAGCTCACTTTGCACTTGACTCCTCAAGCTTCTCCTTTCCTTTAGCTTTTTTGGTTTCTTCCACTACAACACACATCCAATTTCCAGAATTGGAACAAGGGATCAATTCTAAATCAATACAAAAAAGAAGAAGGAGAATAATCTATCACCATAACTTACCTTGATTAGCTAATATCACAACTCAACTTACTATCAACCAACTAATGAAAATTTGATAGACTAAGGACTGAAGATAAAGATGAACAAAAGAAGAAGAAGAAGAAGAAGAGTAGAAGAATGGACCAAGAGTGGCATACAAGGGAGTGCAAAGATGGGGCAAATTCTGCCTCTCTCCAATTCCTTATATTGCATGTAAGGATTGAGTTGGCAAAGGCAACCCTCAACACATGGAATGCACTAGCCAAGATTAAGTTAATCTAATCCCACTTCACCTTAATTAATACTTCCTCTAATTAATCATGCATAATTACATCTTAGTCACTTAACTAATTTATTTCATGCAATTAAGTCCTCTCTTCCAATTATGCTTAGGACTAAAATTAGAAACCCTAAATCAAACTTGCCTAATTACCCTAATTAAGCAAAATGCTACTAGGGTAGATTTTGTGTCATTACAACTCTCCCGTCCTAAAAAGAATTTCGTCCGCGAAATTCATACCTGTACTGAAAAGATGAGGATATTGAGCTCGCATCACTGATTCAGGTTTCCATGTTGCTTCTTCTATTTCATGATGTTACCAAAGCACTTTCACTAATGGAACTTGTTTATTCCAAAGTTGCTTCACTTCTTGTGCCAATATTGCTTTAGGTGTCTGATCATAAGAGAAATCTAGTTGCACTTGTACATCTTACACTAACAAAACATGTGACTCATCTGAACGATACCTTTGGAGCATAGACACATGAAATACATCATGAAGCTTAGCTAAACCTGGAGGTAAGGCTAATCGATATGCCATTGTGCCAACTCTTTCCAACACTTCATAAGGTCCAATGAATCTCGGACTCAGTTTCCCTTTCTTTCCAAGACACTTTCAAAAAGGCTTTGTCACCCACATCAAACTCTATATCCTTTCTCTTCAAATCCGTATAGGACTTTTGCCTATCACTTATAGCCTTCAACCACTGTTGGATAATCTTTTATTTTTCTTCAATATCTCTTACCAGATCAGAACCAATTATCTTATGCTCGTTCAACTATGTCCAACATACATGAGTTCAACATTTCCTACCATAAATAGCTCATAAGGTGCCATGCCGATACTCACTTGATAACTGTTATTATATGTAAATTCCATTAATGAAATGTACTTATCCCAACTCTTAGAAAAGTCCAAAACACAAGCTCGTAATAAATCTTCTAACACTTGAATTACTCTTTCTGACTCTCCATCAGTTTATGGATGAAAAGCTGTACTAAAATGTAGTTATGTACCAAGTGCAGATTGCAATCCTTTTCAGAACTTTAAAGTAAACCTTGGGTCTCGATCAGATATAATGGATAAAGGAATACCATGAAGTCACACAATCTCATTTACATACAGTTCAGCCAAATGATCCATAGAGTAATCAAGTCGAATCGGTATAAAATGAGCTGACTTGGAAAACCGACCAACAATCAGCCATACAGAATCATGATGTTTAGATGTCATTGGAAGACCTGTTACAAAATCCATGGGAATATTATCCCATTTCCACTGTGAAATCGGAATAGGATTCAACAAACCCGATAGAACCTGATGTTGCGCTTTTACTTGCTAACAAGTTAGACACTTAGAAACATACTCAACCACATCTTTCTTCATACCAGGTCACCAATAAAACTGTTTTAATTCCTGATACATCTTATTGCCATCTGGATGCATGGTAAAAACCGTATTATGAGCTTCATGCAAAAGCTTCTTTTTCAACTCTTTATCATTTGCTACACACAATGGATCTTGATAAGAACACCTTCCTTATTCACCGAATAATCAGTCTTGTCACCATACCTAACTGATTGCAGAATCTATTGTAACTTAGGATCATCTTTCTGTGCCTCCACTATATCTTTCCTCAAACTGTCACACCCCATAAGTGGCCTAATTGGAAAGTATGGATATTTTGGTAATTATTACAAGGGTAAGTCAAGGCAATTGGGTAATTTACTAGTGAAAAAGGATTAATTGCAAGGAAATAAAAGTATTTAAATTGCATATTTTGTTATTGATGAGTAAAAGGTAATTTGACAAGGACTTATTGGAAATAATAGGGAGCAATTGGTAAAAGAGTAATTACTGGATTTGTGAACCGATGCATGTTTGCCAAGTGGAGTTGTGAGTGTGTGCATGTGGGTGAGAGAAAAGAGATGTCTGAGAATTTGAGCTTCCCAGAAACGAAAAGTTCTCTCTCTTGCTCTCTCTCTCACATTAACCACTCCATTTCTCTTCTTTCTCGGTTCTTTCTTTTTGTTTGCATGAGTGTTCATCCATTGTTGGCTAGGGTTTTGAGCATTGAAGATTTTAGGAGGTAAGTGACTGTCAGTTTTTGTATGGTTCTTCATATTCTCCATCTTAAGGAATGTTCATTACTGTCTCTTTTGATTGATATTGGGTTTTATTTGTCGGTTCTTGAAATCTACTGAAGAGAAGAAGAAGGATAAAGGAAAAGATAAAGTAGTGGAGTGAAGGGTACAGTGGACGTTTTGAACTTGATTTCCAGGTTTGGGAGTGTCTATCCCTTCTCATTTTGGATCCTGTTATTATTCTAATGTTAAGGTTATTTACGTGTATTTGTTTAGCTAAATGCATGTGTGATAGAATTTATATGTATGATTAGTAGTGTTAAAGATCTGTTGCTTTGCATGTAAAAGGGAAGTCCATGTACTTATGCGTTAAAAGAAAAGATTCTGGGTTTGTGACCCTCTGTTTATATAATTGATTGTGTGATAATGTGAATAATTTGAGTGATTAATGCTGTATATGTGCTCTGGAGACTTGAAGGTATGTATTCGAATCATTATTGCATGAAAAATGGTTTTAGACAAAGTGGGGTTTTGAGTTTTAGATGTACTCTGTTTTCACGATGTTTCTGGGTTTTTACATTTTCTGGAAATTTTGGAGTTTTGAGAAGGAGAAGCAGAAGTGAGGGAAGAGATCACGTGACGTGAGGGAGCATCACGCCGTGACCTCTTCTCTGAAGAAGGTCACGAGACGTGATGCTGCATCACGCCGTGACCTACTTCCCCTCCCTGCGTGTCACGAGTCACCTCTGCCCAGTGACTCGTGACCTCCCCTCTCTTTTCTGGCGTCACGTGGCGTGACGGATGGTCACGACCCGTGACTGCCCCTGTTTGGTGTGGCGTTCGCGTGAAGCCAGCGTCATGAGGCACCACTGCCTGGGTGACTCGTGACTGGCCTTCCCTCCCTGCTGCCCTGTTTTCAAATAACAAAGTTTTTAAGCTTCTGTACTAGGGATTTTCACTGTTTGACTCAAGATCAAGTCCAAATCTGTTCTTTAATGTTATAATTGTTTAATTATGAGGTTTGTGTAATTGAGTAGTAATTAATATACATGATTTAAATATTATAATTTGCATGAATATGAATCATTTCAATGTGAGTTACATGTCCTTATTATCTCCTGTATTTGATAATTTATATATTTATATGTTTCCGATTTGATCAATATACATGTATACATGAGTTATAGGTTCGTATTTATTGCGATTCTCATGAAATGATGATTACCTGAGTTTCTTTATGAGATGTGTCTTTTAAGCCTGAATAAGTCTTAGTAGTGGATAAGTAAGCGCTTACTTAGGTCAGTGTGTGTGTGCAGCTGTTATATGATAAAACGTTATATGCGGGTTCCGTTTGGATCCTTAGTTCGATCCTGTATGGGTCTATATGGATATAATGCGAGACTTCGGTCTCTATATGAAAAGTACATGTTTGAGACTCATGTCTCTATATGCTTGGGATACTGTGTTCTATCAGTATCCATTTGACCGTATCCACTTCTAGAGAGTATTTTAGACTAATCAGGCTACATGTTAATATGTGTTGAATATGTTAAGATGTTTATTGCCAGGTGTAAAAGTATATTGATGCACATGAATTCTTGTATGACTTTATGTTTGTACACCCCGTACATGAGTAATGAGAATGATGAGAGTTTAATAGTTAATTGTTTATTGTTGTAAATATTGTATATATATATATATATATATATTGTTTGTTTGTTTTGTTCCTCCCCACTAAGCGTTATCGCTTAGCACGGGTTCTTTTCCCGTGCAGGTGGCGAGTTCGATTTGGAGTCAGATATCTGTAGGTCGGCCACTAGAAGTCTTTTGGATGAAGTTATTTTTGAGTCTTCCGCTGTTATTTTTTGTACATGGCTTGTTAATAGCAAAGTGAATCTTTTGTAAAGGAACAACTATTTTTGTATATGTATTTGCTTATGAGCCTTTTTGTAAAAATGATATTGATACGTTATATGTGTAGGACTTGATATTATATGATCAAAAGTTTCTCTAAATTTCATTTGGTTTACTTACAAATATGTACTTTGGATTCGTTTATATGTTAAAGGATTTACTAGATTATGATTAAAAGTTTCTTTACATCCATCTCATTTGGTTTTATTTATTAGTATGTATTTGGATTTGTATATGTGTTTGCCCGCGTGGCACTCCGGTATCCTTCCAACGGGGATAACGGGGTGTTACACAAACTATGACTTACTTTTAACTGAGCTATTAACGCCCCATCAGATGCAAATCTCCATTTGCCATGTTGCAATGTCAAAGCTGAGACAGACTTTTTGCTTAAAGCATTCGCTACTACATTAGCTTTGCCAGGATGGTAATCCAAAATGCAGTCATAATCTTTAAATAGCTCAAGCTATCTCCTCTATCTCAAATTGAACTCTTTTTGAGTAAGCAAATATTTGAGACTCTTATAATCAGTGAAAATCTTGCATCTTTCACCATACAAATAATGGTGCCAAATCTTTAACGCAAACACTATAACAGCTAACTCAAGATAATGCGTCGGGTAGTTCTGTTCATGCAGTTTCAACTATCTCAATGCATAGGCTACCACTTTCCCATCTTGCATCAATACACATCCCAATCCAGTTTTCGAAGCATCGCTATACATATCATACTCTTTACCTGAAATGAGTTGGACAGAATTGGTGCTTCAACTAACTGTTCGAAACTAGCTTGACACTTATCTGACCATATGAAATTAACCCCTTTACAAAGCAACTTAGTGAGTGGAGAAGCGATCACTGAAAACCCTTTTACAAAATGCCGATAATAACCCGCTAAACCCATGAAACTTCTAATCTCATGCATATTTTTGGGTGGTTTTCAACTCACAACCGCTTCTATCTTAGCCGGATCAACTTTAATGCCCTCAGAAGAGACAATATGACCAAAGAAAGATACTTCTTTAAGCCAGAACTCACATTTACTAAGCTTAGTATACAACTGATGTTCTCTCAAGGTCCGTGTGATGCACGCCGAACCCCGAAGGCCCAATGACCCACTTTTCGGGTATTTGAGAGAGGTTCATAAGACTTGTAAGAGATTATAAGGGCATCTATTTTGGGCAACAAGGAGGTGTTTTGAAGTCGCTACCCAATAAAATATTGGGAAAGCTTATCTAGTCTCGATGAGCATAAGACAAGCGCATGTATCTATTTTGGGCAATAAGGAGTATTTTGGAATTCCCATCCCAATAGTACATTGAGATGGTTCATCTAACCCCGTTGAGCCTAAGATGACATACATCAGTCTATCTTAGGCAGCAAGAGATATTTTGGAGTTCCCACCCCAGTAGAACATTGGGATGGTTCGTCTAACCTCATTGAGCCTAAGACCAGAGAAGGTTCGGGACTTCCCATTTATTCATACCTTGATTAAATTATAATTGAGTTTTGAATTTACTTTCATTCCTTTTTCTCATACATTTTAATGCAAAAATTAAAGCGCAGATCAATCACCTTGTGAAAGCGGTAAATAAAAGTAATCTAAAATAAAATGGATAAAAATACAATAATTTTATAACAAAACTAGGGGCGAAATACAACCCCTATTATAAATGAAATGTAAATTATACATAAAATGGGGTATTTATTAAGGATGAGGACATTGGTCCTCGCATGCATACTTAAAAAGAATAACATTGAAGGTGACAATTTATTTGGATGGGAAATATAACACCCTATTTCTACCCGAGTATTTTGAGCAATTTTATGTGTAGTATTGTAATTTGGTAATTTAGGAGTTAATTGCATATTTTTTTTAATTAAGTGTTTTGGTTGGGTAGAGGAGAAAAGAGGAAGGATTAGAATGGGACTTTGCCAATACCAACTAAGAATTTGACAAGTGTAGGTAAGAGATTTGAGAAGAGTAGATAAAGATGGAAGGAGAGAGAGTGAGGGACAGAAATTCACATTTTTACCTCTTCCTCACCGTCTCTTTCTTTTTTTTCTTCTTTTTCTCTTCTTCTTAGTTTTGATCCTTTGATTGTCTAGGCAATTTGTGAATTTGGAGTTGGTTTTGGCAAATTTCCAGGTTTGTGGTTGGAGATTGTTCTTCTCTTCTTTCTTTCTCTTCTTCCCATTTTCTTTTAGTATGTATGGGTTTCGAGTTTTGGTGTTGTGGTTTGGTTGATATGATATTCAGAATTTTCAGCTAAGGAAGCAAAAGGCAAAGAGAAGGTTGGAGGGAGTTCATCCAAGTGATTATGGTAGAGCTTTGTATCTCAAGGTTTGAGAATTTTGTATTTTGAATAATATTGATCTATGATTTAAATTTCTAGTAATTGATGATTTAGAGTATGATTATATGTATATTTGCATGAGTGTTGTTTTTGTATTGAATTTAGAAGAGATGATGATTTGTAGTAAAATTATTAATGTAATAATGTGATGAAGGGTGTTATTTTGGTATGATTTTGGGTTAATTAAGGTATTAAATTGGTTAAGAGGTTAATTAGGAGTTTGAACTTGATAGAATTAAGTTTAGAAGGCATAAATTGGGTATGGTGTGGAAATCGGAGTTTGCATTAAAGTTTGGGAAAGTGTATAACTGAAATTTTTGGGTTTTTGATGAGTCACACGGCGGTACAAAATGCCTTACCACCGTGTGATCAAAATTCTGGGTTGAGTCTTGCTTGTCCGTGGGTTTACACGGGGGTATGGGTTTGTCATACCGTCGTGTAAATCTATTATGTTTTGGGGAATTGCTCTGGTGCATTTTTACATGGTAGTAAGGTCTAGTCATACCGCCGTATAAATGCATTCTGTTTCGAAGGGGTTTTGCTCGGAAGGCTACACGGCGGTAAGGTTTTTCCTTACCACCATGTGAAATGCCTTACATGGTGGTAAGGTTTTTTCATACTGCTGTGTAAAAGCTCCCTGTTTTGAAAATTGAATTTTTGAATTTTATCTTGTATGCCTGTTCTGAATATGTTATCACTTTTAGTCTTTATCTATTGGATTATTGTCTAGTAGATGATGTTGAATTGTAGCATTTACTTCAAGATATGTTTAAATTATTATGTGATGAGTATGGGATATTGTATTGATGCCTAACCTGCGATAGTCAAATAAGTGGATAGATAGGCATGCCTATAGAGTTCAGTTAGGTGTAGCCATGTGTTTTTGGACCCTGATCAGGTCTCTGCTTGGATCCTCGCGATCCCTTGAATTTGGATCTTGTTTAAGATCCCATGCGAAAATGCTTTGAAACAAAAAGAAAAGATTTGTTTTGATACCTTTGGGTATCCATGCGTTCAGAAAGAAATTATTGGTACCTACGGGTATCTATGCATTTACTCGTTATCCACTAATTTGAATGGGCAGGTTTACTGTACATATATGAAATTTTGATATGATATGTATTACTATGATTCAATTTAGAATATGTGGTTTTGAGTTTAATATTGAGGAAGTATTGGATTAATGAATCTATGTTCAACTCAGAAATTTCTTTATAAGACTTTGTTATTCTATATGTGGCATATGCATGTGAATTGCACTCGACGTCCACTGTGAGTGGTCGTCCTCTGCTTGTTTTTCCCCACTAAGCATTATCGCTTAGCACAGGTGTTTCATCCGTGCAAGTGTGGATGCAGTTAGAGTTTTTGGGCAGGTCGATCTGCTATCAGCTAGGCCAACACAGTCGGGAGAGAGTTTTGCAGTATAGAATTTTATAGTTTGAAATTTTTTTAATATATAATCTAGTTCTCTAATGTATGTTCTAGTTAATGCATGCATTGTTTAGTGTTGTGCGTGACAACCCTTATCTATCGGGGAACTTCCTTCTTCTCAAGAGGTGAGTTTCCCTACGTCTAAGGGGTCTTACAATTTTTAGTATCAGAGCCTAGGTTTAGACATTTTTGGGAGAGGGTGGAATAGAGTCTGCATTTAGAGTTGTGTTGGCCTGATGCAGATTTCTGTGTATATTTTCTAGTTAGATTGAGTCAGCTCGTGGATCTCTTGAGGGGTCAGCCGAGAGTGCAAATCCCCAAGAGCAAGATCCGTCAGTCTCTGGTCTTAGTCAGCCAGCTAGGGTGTATCCTGAGGCCCCAATAGTTCCCTTTGAGGCCATGCTTAAGATATCTCAAAATATGGCTAGAGTTCTTGAGAGAGTTACTGTGCCGAGAGCTCCGATTGAGAATATGAGGAAATTTGGAGGAGAGAACTTTTATGGAACGAGTTTAGATAAGTCAGATAAGGCTGAGTTATCGATTGAAAAGGTGAGCAGAGTTTTGCAAGAGATCCGTTGTCCTTCGGATAGAGAAGTAGAGTATGTGGTGTTATTTTTGCAGGGTTCAGCTTATGACTGGTGGAGATTGGTACTTAGGCATCCTCAAATTCTTGATCCAGTGACTTGGGAGTTCTTTAAGAGAGAATTCCACAGTAAGTATGTGACTAAAGCATATGAAGAGGCTAAATGGATGCAATTCGTAAGTCTTAAGCAGAGAGCCCTGTCAGTAGAGGATTATGAAAAGGAATTCAATAGACTCAGTAAGTATGCACCACCAAGAGTTCTTTCTGAGGAGTTTAGATGTCATCATTTTGAAGCAGGTCTGAATAAATCTCTTAAAGTTGTGCTGATTTTGTTGATGTCTTCTCGGAATGTTAGTTATTATCAGATTGTACAAGTAGTTATGAGAGCGGAGCGTTCTGAGAACATTATGAGGGAAAAAGCTCAAAGGAGAAATTCCTCTCGTAGAGGCTCGTCCTCATGGAATCCCCAAGTAAATTCCCCAATTGAGTCTTTCTCTAGTCCTGCTATGAGAGGAAGAAGACAGGGACCTTTCCAAGGGTCGGGTGTAGGTAGAGGAGCGTCAGGTGGTAGAGGTGATCTAGTGCTATAGTGTTCTCATTATAGTAAGCATTATTGGGGCGAGTGTCATTGGTTGATCGGGGGGATGCTTTAGGTGTGGTAGCACAGATCATTTTCTGGCTAATTGCCCAAATTTGTATGAGAATACCTAAGGGCAGCAGGAAACCAGTCGAGGGGGGGTCTAATGCTCCTCAAGGTAATCGCGAAAGAGGAAGAGGATGAGGTCAGGGTGGACGGCCTCGGGAAGGAGTATCCTCTGAAATAGTTGATCGTCCTATGGTAGTGCTAGCGAGAGCTTATGCTATGAGAGCTCAGGATGAGCAGGATGCGCCTGAAGTGATCGCCGGTAAGTTTCTACTCCTTGACACCGAATTATATGCTCTAATAGACCCTGGTTCCATGCATTCTTATTTATGTTCTAATAAGTTATGTAATAGATTATTTAGTGATGATCGATTAGATTATGAGATTTGTGTGACCAGTCCATTAGGGCATAGTGTTAATGTGAAACTGTCCTTTGGTGGTGCAAGGTAAAGAATTTCCAGTGGATTTGATTAGTCTGCCTTTTCATGAGTTTGACTTGATTTTGGGTATGGATTGGTTGTGTAAGCATCGGGCTGTGGTTGATTGTCATAGGAAAATAGTTGTGCTCAAGGATGGTGATCAATTGTCGGTAGTAATTAGAGGTGTGGGTGCAGATCCTTTGCATAATGCGATTTCGGCCATAAAGGCAAAACAGTTTATGAGGAAAGGATGTGAAGCATTTTTAGCTTTGATCTTGGATTCTAGGCGTGATCAAGTAAAAATTCAAGATATGTTTGTGGTTAAAGAGTTTGAAGATGTGTTTCCCGGAGAATTACAGGGTTTGCCTCCTGAGAGAGAAGTGGAGTTATCTATAGAGATTATGCCGGGTACTACCCCTCTTTTTAAAGCACCTTATCGAATGGCTCCTGTAGAATTAAGAGATCTTAAGACTCAATTACAGGAGCTATTGGATAAAGGTTTTGCTAGACCCAGTGTATCTCTATGGGGTGCTCCGATTTTGTTTGTCAAGAAAAAGGATGGTATATTAAAAAATTGATTATCGACAGATCAATAAGATCACGGTAAAGAACAAGTATCCGTTGCATAGGATTGAGGACCTTTTCGATTAGTTAAGAGGTGCGGGAGTGTTCTCCAAGATAGATCTGAGATTAGGCTATTATCAGTTGAGAGTTAAGGATACTGATGTGGCCAAAACAGCTTTTAGGACTCGATATGGCCACTATGAGTTTTTGTGATGCCGTTTGGTTTGACCAATGCACCAGCTGCTTTTGTGGACTTGATGAACAGGGTGTTCAGGCCATATCTCCACCGATTTGTTGTTGTGTTCATTGATGATATTTTAGTCTACTCAAAGAATGAAAGTGAACATGAGGAACACCTTCGAAAGTGTTGCAAGTTTTAAGAGATCATCAGCTTTTTGCTAAGCTTAGCAAATGTGACTTTTGGTTGAAAGAGGTGCCATTTCTCGGGCATATTATTTCTTCTGACAGTATTCGGGTGGATCCATCAAAAGTTGAAGCAATCGTGAATTGGATGCCACCTAGGAATGTGCCAGAAATGAGAAGTTTTCTTGGCTTAGCTGGGTATTATAGACGGTTTGTAAAAGGATTCTTTGTAATTTCTTCGCCTTTGACCAGGCTTCTTCGAAAGGAGGTAAAATTTGAATGGTCTAATAAGTGTCAATCAAGTTTTGATCAGCTAAAAAGTATGTTAAGTAATGCTCCTGTACTTACTCAACCCATCTCGGGTAAAGAGTATACGATATATAGTGATGCTTCAAGTGTTGGACTTGGTTGTGTTTTAATGCAAGACAGCAAGGTAGTAGCTTATGCATCTAGACAATTAATGCCCCATGAACAAAACTACCCGACACACGACTTGGAGTTGGTAGCAGTTGTGTTTGCTCTCAAGGTTTGGCGACACTACCTGTATGGGGAAACCTATAGAATTTTCACAGATCATAAGATTTTAAAGTATCTACTTACTCAAAAGGAATTGAATTTAAGACAATGAAGATGGTTAGAATTGTTCAAAGACTACGATTGCATTATTGACTATCACCCGGGTAAGGCGAACGTAGTGGCGGATGCTTTAAGTAGAAAGTCAATTTTGGCTCTATCCTTGCAGAGAGGTAGATGGAGGTTTGATTTGGAAGGAGCACTTATTGCCCAGCTTAAAGCTAGGCCAAGTTTGAAGCAGTGGATTATTGATGCTCAGATGAGTGATCCTATATTGCATCATGCTTTTCAAGTGGTAAGAAGTGGCAGTCAGATTGAGTATTCAGTGGATGATGAAGGGGTACTAAGATATGGGAATCGTTTGTGTGTGCCAAATGTCGATGATTTGAAAAGGAAACTTTTGCAAGAGGCACACTCTATGATTTTTACTATGCATCCAGGAGGAGATAAAATGTATAGAGATCTTAAGCAATTTTATTGTTGGCCAGGTATGAAAAAGGATATAGTGGATTTTGTTTCGAGGTGTCTAACATATCAGCAGGTAAAAGCCGAGCATCAAGTTTCGTCGGGTTTTCTTAATCCCTTACCCATTTCGCAATGGAAGTGGGATGATGTTACGACTGATTTCGTATCTGGGTTGCCCTTAACTCAGCGAAAGCATGATTCAGTTTGGATCATAGTCGACCGGCTTACTAAGTCAGCACATTTTTTACTGGTCTGACTAGACTATTCTATGGATAAGTTAGCGGAGATTTATGTGAATGAGATAGTTCGGATTCATGGAGTTCCATTGTCCATTGTGTCTGATAGAGATCCATGGTTTACATCGAAGTTTTGAAAAGAATTGCAATCAGCTTTGGGTAGTCGATTGAATTTCAGTACTACATTTTATCCCTAGACCGATGGTCAGTGTAACACCCCCGATGCCCTCATTGGAAGGACGTCGAGGCGCTACCCGACACTCACTCAGAAACATTCATACATACATCATAGCGAAAGCGTACAATAACAGTAATAGAATAAAACTTATAACCTTAACATTAATTAAAATATTAAAGACATCATTCAGAATTACATAAGGATCCTTAACAAAAATTACATATGCTACTAATCAAAAGAATACATATACAAAAAGAATAATACAGGAGGAGTACAAAAATATAAAGACTCTACTCCTAGTGGCCAACCCTGCAGATGCGCGACGAACCGAACATAACCTGCCACCTACACGGGAAAACAGCCCGTGCTAAGCGATAATGCTTAGTGGGGAGGAATAAAGATAACAGAACACTATACAATAATATCATGCAATTATACATGTAATTAAGCATCACACTGAATTGACTAAGTAGAATAAATAGAGATACATAAGTCATATCACTATAAGGAAACAGAACTTGTTAACAGTAAGCAATAAGCAATTTAACTAACTGGAATCGCTCCAACAATCATGCACTTCACTAAACAAATGCCAAACACTTCAAACAATAGCCTGAGTTTCACTAGTGGTGGATACGGGAACAATACATGGGAGACCGAAGCCTCAAATACTTTTATACCCGAAGGTAGCACGGGAGACTGGAGTCTCAAAAACATTTTCACTAAGACCTTAATGGAGGTCAACCGAAATCACTTGACCCATAGCGGGGCCAACACTAGCAGCTGCACTCACTAACCCTTTATAAGCATGCTTATCTATCTGCAATTTTGACACTTCAGGCTAAAAACACTTACCCTAAATATTTATCACTAGACATTGTCAAAAGCAAAAGCCCAACACTAACATGTCATTAATTATTTAAACAACTCAAAAACATCTATACACTAGTATAAAAATACAAGACATAACTTACACCATGCGAAAAAGCCATGCAAAGAGAAAGAAGAAATCATTTAGGCAAAGTAGAACAAAACAGGCAGGAGAAGGGCTCACTGTCGCGACCGCGCCTTGTGTCGCGCTCGCGACAGTAACCGGGAAAGAGAGAGGCCAGTCGTGAGTCGCGCATGCTGTCGCAACTCGTGAGGAAGCCGCCTCGCAGGAAGGATCGGTCACGAGTCGTAATCCTTGCTCACGACTCATGACCACCCACAAGGGAAGAGGGCACGAGTCGTGAAATCTTGCACGACTCGTGTCCTTTCCCACACAAATCCTCATGAGTCGCTAGCCATCTTCACGACTCTTGAAGAGGCTTCATGACTAGTGAAGATGCCTAGCGCCACTACCGAGTCGTGCTGTCTCCTCACGACTCGGACGGATCTTTCCAGCACGCTGCGAAAGAAGACGACCTATGCGATTCTGTCGCGATCGCGACAGTATCGCGTTTTCCAATTCCCAGCAGAAAATGAAGAACTCAGAACTCAATAAAATCCAAACCCATTTTACCCAGAATCATATAACATGCAAAATCATGTAAAATCTTACCTCCAGTGCCTCCAAAACATGCTTATAATAATAACAATTCAAATTACACAATAATTACCCAAATCAAATCAACTTATCTTGAGGTTACTAAAACCCAAAAATTTATCTCATGCTCATGAATGTTAATTCAAAATGGACATGCAAACACTTATAACTCTATCATTTTAACTCATATACACAAATCTAGTACTCATGCATTATCACTACAAAACTCATACACGTTCATCTCAATCGCTAACATACATCACTAACAATCACATCAATTAACACATGCATGTACGCATATTCACACATGATCCAAGAGAACAGGGCAATCAATTCGAATTAAAACTCATCCAAGAACAGAACTCCCAAACCTGACAAAGAAGCTTCAATCCAACTCCTTCAGAAATTCCACTTTTTGCTTTCCCTTGTTCTTCCTTCTCTCCTCCATTTCTTGCACAAAAACCCAGCCAATACACACTTAATCAAACCATGCATTACTCAACTAAAACCAGAAATAAAGAAGGAGAAGAAGAACCCAAAGCAACTCAAGAAAATCCAAGCACTTACCTTTCAAAACCCTGCTCTAAAACTCAGAAATCCAACTTCAAAGCTCAAGGTTCACGTTAGGCAAAGCAAGAGAAGCAAGAGAGAGCAAGAAAGAAAGAAAGGTGAAGAAGGAGGAGAAGGTAACATGAGAAAGAAGCTCAATCTGCTTTTCCTTGTTTGCCTCTTTCCTTCACTCATTTCATTATAAATGCTCTCACCAACTAAACCACTTGGCACAATCCTATTGGACCAAAGAATCCACTTTGACTTTCATGTCCCATGGCACCATACACTCTACTCACATTAGATAATCTCTTATAAATACTTTAAATCCTTGGTACCACACACCACATATACTAGATAATTGCTTCCCTTAACATATTTAATTAATTTTGCAATTAAATCCTTCATGTCCAAATTTCCTCATGCACAAATTACTAAAATGCCCCATTTAATTTCTGACTTAGCACGCGAATTCCGACTAGGCCCTTTTTGTGTCATTACATTCACTCCCCCTTAAAGAAATTTTATCCTCGAAATTTCCCCGCTAATCGCAAATCCAACAACCCAAAACCAAACATAACAAAAGCTATTAACACAACTTACCAGAAGGTCCTGCTTGATCAGCCGCATTCTCTCCCAGCATTGTGTACAATCGAGATTGCACATATACTTCTTCAGTTGGCGGCTTTTGCATTATTTTCAATAGCGCCTGAGAAGGTCATCCGTTGCCTTTACCACTTCGGTTCCCTCTCGATCTTTGTCCACTTACTCTACTCTCGGGTTGATCCTGAAGCTCTCTTCAGTCCGAACAACTTGCCACCATATGATCTTGACTTCCACATCTGAAGCATGCTCCAGAGATCCTTCTACACTCGCCCTAATGGCGCTTCCGACAATGCTCGCACTCTGGAATCACATTTCCCCTACTAGAGGGTGGTGCTATATTCCCAACTTTTGAACGTACCAGAATCGATCCCTTCGCTCATTGGCCACTCGAAACTCTTCTTGATTTCTTACCACTCCCGAGTCCGCTATCCGGTACTTTCCTCTTGTGCTTAATCTTCTGCTTGCTCATCTCAGATTCCACTAACTTGATCGCGGTGGCAACTAGCCGATAGTAACTAACCTATTGCATGACCGCCATAGCCGATAATGGTCCTCTAATCACTTCCCTCAAACCCTCCTGAAAATGTCTACACTTAAACTCCTCAGTCAAAAGCAACTCTGGTGCATACTTGCTCAACCGGCTAAACTCCTTCTAATACACAATTACTGACATACCCCGCTGTTTCAAACTAATGTACTCTTTCCACTTGGCTTCACGGTATGCCTTCGTTACATACTTTTGTTCAAACTCTTGCTTGAAGAATCCCAAGTCAACTCAGCTGGCCGTTGAGGGTTGCGAAGCACAAGCTTCCACCAATCATACGCCGGCCCTTGAAGTAACGACACTGCACAGGATACCCTCTGATTCGTGGGATAGTTAATCTCTTGCAAAATCCGGTCCACTCTCTCAATCAAGAATTCGGCCAAGTCCGATTGGTCCAACGAAGTCCCATGAAAATCTTTGGCTCCTCTTTTCCTTAACAACTCAGTAGGAGCCTTAGGAGCTATCAACTTATCCACTAACTGAAGTAACCTTGTACTAAAGTCGAATTCCCAAATCCCATATCAGGTATATCATGACGCTCATTACACTGATGCTGCGAAGCAGACTCCTCAACTCTCACTGCATTCACACTGCCCGTTGTCTCACCCACGTTCTCACTTGGATCAGACTCCATCTAGACAATACACAAGACAAGACACATCTGCATTAGGCCATGACACAAAATTAACTCGCATGCAAAGACTCGATACTTAACAATCAAAGACAACCAGAACCGCCTAAACTAGCTCTCTGATACCAAAACTTATAACACCGCCGATGCCCCTGTTGGAAGGACGCTGGGGTGCTACCCGACACTCACTCAGAAACATTCATACATACATAATAGCGAAAGCGTACGATAATAGTAATAGAATAAAACTCATAACCTTAACATTAATTAAAATATTAAATACATCATTCAGAATTACATAAGGATCCTTAACAAAGTTACATATGTGTGACGCGCGCCAAACCCCATGGGTGCCCCTTGACCGCCCGCTTGAGGGCGATCGGGCAAGTGAGGTCCGTTGACAACTTGCAATGAATTATAAGTGCATCTATTTTGGGCAACAAGGAGGTTTCATGGAGTCGCCACCCAATAAAAAATTGGAAAAATTCGTCTCACCTCAGTGAGCCTAAGACGGCGCATATATCCATTTTGGGCAAGCCAACGGGATCTTGGAGGCGAACACCCCAATAGGACATTGGGAATGACGCCCTAACCCTATGGAGCCTAGGATTATTAATTATGTCTTTTGATGGGACACAAGAGGTGTCTTGGAGATCATTTTCTAATGAATTATTGGATGGACCTCTCGCCTTGTTGAGCCCAAAGACCAGAGTAGGTTCGGGACTTCTCATTTATTTATATCTTGATTAATTTTACGATTAAATTTTGAGTTTATTATTTCACTCTCTCTCCACATGATGCAATTTAATTAAACGCGTAATCATCCACGTTAAAAGTGATAAATAAAACATAATAAAAACGCCCATATAAAATAAAATACAATAACACTAGGAGCTGAATACAACTCCCATTATAAAGGTGTAAGACATGCATAAAACGGGATATTCGTTAACAATGGGGACATTGGTCCTCGCATGCATTTATTATAAAAAATGATATTTTTTTTGGTGGTGGATTTATTGGATGAAAATAGGATGTTGGTCCTCATTTTTTATAAGAATCCCAAATTAATTACGACAAAACATTAGCTCATTTTTATTATAACGAGATAAAAAAACAATTTATATAAAATAAAGACAAATAATAAAGATAAGTAAATGAATAAATAAACAACAAATGTTAAAGAATTAAATTGAGCAGAACTCCTCATGGTTCGCATAGCGATCATCCTCTCAAGCTCAAACCACCCAAGGAACAAAACAATATTATCTTGCGAACTAAACAAATATATTAGTACCAAAAAATCCAAAATAAAGATAACACTAAATAAAATACAGAAGCGAAATAAGATAAAATAAGATGAAAGAAAGCCCAAAAGAAATTTTGAACATAAAAGAAAATAAAGGATGAAAGGAATAAGTGAAAATGGTTAAAAAGATGAGAAAGAAGCCCAGGGACGGTCATCAGTACGTGACCGATGGGCGTCCCTTGTGTGATCGGCAGGCAGCACAGCACATCACATATGTTCCGTCGCTCAAGCTAGCGATAGGCATCTGTGACCTTACTGCCCGTCGGTCACCTCTGTTCCTAAAAAAAATGATAAAAAGCAAACTTTTCACAAGAAAACAAATTGTTTCACTCAAAATTCAGAAATAAATGCAAATAATTAAAATAACTCAACCAAATGTTTAGTCCAGAATTTTTACCCTCGGATTTTACCTTTTAGGATGAATATTTGAATAGTTTTTAGTCCCGCACGCTTCACGAGAATTGAGCAAAAATCAAGGGAAGAAAACTTGTATTTCTTTCTTGATGAAAGCTAACAAAATTTGAATATGGGAATCAATAAAAATTGATGGAAACTAATTGATCTTTGTTCCCTCAATTTAATTAGATCCAAAAAAACAAAAGAATAAAAAGATGAAAATAACTTTTGTGAGATAAAAACCCTTGAAAGAAATGAACTTTTTGGATTTCTTAGAAAAATTAGGGAAATTTTCCCTTCCAAAAAAAACAAAAAATGAAGAACCTCCAAATGAGGTAAAAAATGCCTTTTTATAGGCTCCTCCTTAGTAAAACCCTAAATCCTATTTCCAATAGGAAATAGGAAAAGAATCTTAACTGATTCCAAAAAATCCGGCTAGCAAATCCGCGATCGACGGGCGTCCGAGGCCCACCGATGGGCATCTGTTAAAAGGACATGCGCGGTCATTTGGCCATCGACAGAGCGAGGCACGTGCCGGAGGGACGGGCATCAGTTTACCGACACGTGTCTGTCACTCGCTTCACCGACGGCCCATCCCTCATAGCGAGAGATGGATAGCCTCAGTGACAGACGGGCATCCCGTCATAGACGGGCTGGCCGTTTGTGGAGGAAATAACCATTTTTCAAGGAAAAAACCATTTTTCAAGCTAAAACCTCCCAATTTTTCTATTCCTTTCCCTTGCAAATGAAAACCTTTAATTCTCGTGAATCTAAAGGACCAAAGTCTATGAATTTCATCCATTCATTTGGAAATGGACATCGATTTCTTCATCGGGTAATCTCTGATCTGGACCGCCTCGGGACACGGTACTCACAGTTGCCCCCAATTTTAGAGAAACTAGTGCGCAAATGCCTAGATGAGCCAAAATGCAGAGAAAAAGGAAAGAAGTGCATACCTGAAGCAAATCCTTACCTTTTACGGTTGCTTAGCAACAAGTGGTTGGCTGTCTTTGCGTCGCAGGCCCCGTCTTGACTCGTGTAGCTTTGACGAGATGTAGTGTTGGTGAGATGCAGCGTTCTCTAGCTATTACCTCAGTGTGAGGAGCAGTGTTCTCCAACTGCAACCTCGATTTGCGAGATGCTGTACTCTCTGACCACAGTCTCGGGGTGAAGAGCAGCGTTCTCTAACTACGACTTCGATTGGTGAAGTTCCCTTGCTAATCCCCATTCGATCTGCAAGGTGTGTAGTACTCTCTGACTACAACATGAACTGTGAGATGCAGTGCTCTCTGACTACAGCCTCAACGTGAAGAGCAGTGTTCTCTAACTGCAACTTCAATTGGTGAAGTTCCCCTGCTAATCCTTATCCGATCTGCAAGGTGTGTAGTACTTTCTGACTACAACATGAACTGTGAGATGCAGTACTCTCTGACTACAGCCTCAGGGTGAAGAGCAGTGTTCTCTAACTGCAACTTCAATTGATGAAGTTCCCCTGCTAATCCCCATCCGATTTGCAAGGTGTGTAGTACTTTCTGACTACAACATGAACTGTGAGATGCAGTACTCTCTGACTATAATCTCGATTTGTTGGAATTTCCTTGCTAACCCCCGTCAGATTTGCAAGACGTGTAGTACTCTCTGACCACACCCTGGACTGTGAGATGTAGTACTCTCTTACTACAATCTCGATTTGTTGGAATTTCCTTATTAACCCCCATTAGATCTGCAAGGCATGTGTTTTGGGTTGAATATGATCTTGAAGGACATAGCATTTGCTCTGTTCATCCTCCTTTTTGGTTATTGGTCACTGGACTGATGTGAAGCCAAATTCCTGTATGGTAAATGATTTTTGTTAATTCTTGTGTAGAATAATCTGATTGTTAGGTCTATGAATATTTTACCATTTTGTTATTATGATCATATAATCATTCGTCTTTAGTGTAAATGAATTAAAGATAAAGATAAGGGAAATAACATGTAAGTTTAGCAGAAAATGTTTTTCCACTAAAAGATTCAGTTTTGTATAGTGTAATATAAACATAATGATGATAACGAAAAAAAAATACAAAAAAATTATATCAGGACTCCCTGAATGGCTATAGGGGTGGATAGTCCGAGGGCTCCTCTTCCGTATCATCATCATTTGATATATGAATTATCTGAGAAAGGCTGCGCGCAAACTGTCATGAATCGTAGTGTGTCCAAAACAACCCCTCCTAACTCCCTGAATGCATTGCCCTATCTAAGGGTCCGATCTGTAGCAGGGGTCTCCATACCCCTCAATCTATCCTCAGTATGCTCTTTAAACTCTCTGATAGATCGGGTGATGGGAGATATCTCAGCCTCTAACCCCTGAACTCTGAGCCTGAGAGCGTCCACTGTCTCATCTACCATCTGTAGAGATGCATCTACTCTCTGAGCCACCTCGTCCTGAGAAGCCCTCACCTCCTTCCTCAGCTGCTCCATGAGCCTCTCCCACTCATGTGTCATATGCTCAATGAGCCTCACCTGCTCCTGTCTCATATGCTCAATGAGCCTCGCCTGCTCACAAATGATGTCCTGCTGTAGACCTAATCTCTCCTGTGTGCACTTATCCCGTTCCCTAAGCTGCTCGAGGAGGGCCCTGTCCCTCTCCTCCTACCTGCGCTCAAAGGACGCGAACATAGAAACCATGAGCTCGGAGATATCTGGCTGTGGCGCTACTGGGGGTGGAGCCGGCTCAGATGTCTGCTCTGGTGGTGGGGCTGTAGAAGTAGATGTACCCGAGTCCCCTCTAGCATAAGGATGGAACCTCTCCGATGGCCGAAGAGTGGTCTGCTGCACTCTCGAAGATGGAGGAGGAGTAGGACTCTGTGCCCTCGGTGCTGGAGGAGTAGCAAACAAATCATCCATGGTGAACTCAATCGCCATGTCCAACGGTGTGCTCGGCTGCTCCTCCACGTGCTGTGGCTGCGGAGTCTGGCTCTCCTGGTAGATCGGATGCTGGGGAGGCTGGTCCTCCTGATGCTGTGGGTGTGTAGGCACGTCCTCTCTAGGTTGTTCCTGCTTGGGCACTAATGAAGGGAGACCAAACGCACGTCTGGTCTCGTGCACGGTGAGTAATCTGTATGCCTCAACCTATCCCGGCAGCTGTAGTACCATACCCATCTGGACGATCGCTGGAGCATCCACATACATGCTCTCATCTAGTGCCTGCCCAAGTCTATCCGGCCGAAAACCCAAACCTAATAGTAGCCTGGTAACGATCCCGCCAACATATACCACTGGGGCTGCCCCCCTGGAGACTCTCACCAAGTTAGCCAGTATCTCATGGCTAACATTGAGTCGCTGGCCTGCTACCATGGCCCATAAACTCCAGATCTCTATCCAGTTGAGTGACCCCGGATTACCAGCCCGCCTAAGATAGGAGCTGGATAATACTCTGTGCAGATACCGGAGCGTCTGTGAAATCAGCATAGTGCTCTTTGCCGTATCGTGGTCATACGGCACTCCGGGTAGGGCTATGGTCGCCCAATGATCACGCGTGACTGCTCTCTGTGGCACCATGACACCCTCCTCCCATGGAAACCCCATGACCTGCGCGAACCTCTGACGCGTGATGCTAAAATAATCTCCGTCAACCCAGAACTGTATCACCTGGGGCTCGGTATCTGATCTCTGGAATCCCCCATAACGTAAAGTGGCGAGGAACTGTCTCACTGTCTCTGGGTGAGTCTGAAAGGCTGGTGTCAGGAACTCGGTCCATTCAGTGCTCGCCATGAGTGCGTTAACCTCGTCCGCCATCCCTGGGGCCTCTAGGAATGGCCTAGAAATAAAGCGACTGGATCGGAACTCCACACGGGCCAACAATCTGTATCTCTCTTTAGCCTCGAGAGTCATCCAGTTGGGAGCCTATGACTCAGGCTGGTCACACTGAGCACGCCGCCATGGTGGCATCCTAGAAGGAAATTAAACAATCAGTTCAAAATTATGGTCATAAATGGGATTAATCCTATAAATAGTAAATTGAGCAGCATCCCGATAAGGATGTGCCTTGCTAGAAAAAAAAATAAAAATTTGGGCGGCATTCCGGCAAGGATGTGCCCAACCCCCTGCACAAGAAAAGCCACAAACAACAAGGGACAGGCCTCAGGCCCCAGCAAACAAGTATAAAATAAAAATTTGTGCAGCACCCCAGCAAAGGTGTGCCCAACTTCCTGCACAAAATTCAAAAATGACAGGCCTCAGGCCCCAAGCAACAGGTCAACATTTATTTTCTAACCTTTATCATTGGTTTTACAACTAAAACATGAAAAAGAATATCTTATTCTAGATATGCAGCAGCACACAATTAAACTAATATCTACGTCAAGTTGACCTAAACAGCATGCTTTATCAAATTATCTATCTAGGAACACGAGGGTTTAAGATTCAAACTATTAAAACTGGACCAACTATCATGACAGTATCACGCAAAAAAAACATTTAAACACTAATTACCCAGGCAAATTAGTTATGCTAAAAAAACACAGCATTGTAACAATAAACAAAGAAAGAATTAAACTTTACTTACATAAACTAAAGAGAAAGAAAATATTAATTACTGACTTGTAATTGGCCAAAAAAAGAAAGAAAGAAAACTCGATGAAAAGCAAGAAAGAACACTCCGGGAGATGCACGGTGATGTGAGGATCACGAAAATGCAAAACAGTGCAAAAAAAAGCAAAGAAAATGGGCAAAAATCGGGATTGGGCGTTGGTGAGAAGAAGAGAAAACGACTGGAAGAAGGGAAAGAAATCGCTAGCCCATCAGTTTCTGCTCATTATATATATTTTTGCGACCGACGGGCGACCCGTCCCCAGGAGCGAGGGACGGTCTGTTCATCTATCGCTCCAGATTCCCACATTAAATGCGTAATAAGTGCACGTGAGAAATGCAATGATGATGCATGGATCTGCCAAGTGGATAGCAACAGACGGGCAAGCCGTCTGACATGAGGCACGGGTAGGCTGTCTGTGGAGCTTTTATACAAATTTCACCATTTCCTTGAGCTTTGTGCCTTCTGCCCTGTATCCCCCGCTGTGGTCTGGTTCAGACTCGGGATATTGCCCTGTCCTTGGGCATAGCTCCTTCCGAGGCTGTTCGGTTGGTCCCTCAGGGCTCCACATTTTCTTTAGAACCATTGATTGAGGCACTGGACAGATTTTATGATGTCCCCACATATCAAGTAAGTGTTGTCTTCTTATTCTGCATGATGAGGCATCTGGCCGTAACCTCAGAGGAGCTAATCGGTGATCTTCGCCTGTTCGGGGTTTTAGACGACTTTCATCGTGGGCTGACCTTTTCCCCTTATTCTGGCCGAAACCATCTTAGGCTTGGATTCTGTTCATTCCGGGTCCACCACTTCGTTCACTGGAAGCCCCTTATTACTCCAAGTATGTCGTTATTTTAAAAGGTAGTGCGTCCCTTGTGGATTTTCGCACTAGCTTTTCTTAGCGGGAAGTGCGTCCTTTCGGATTTTCACACAAACCTATGCCTAATTTTTGCCTGAAGGAAATCCAACTTACTCCAGCGGCTTTTTTTTTTAGTTGCAGGAGAAGATGAAGATGCTATCAGAACCACCTCCCCAAGTCATTGCTCAATATTCGCCGAGACATTTTCTCCCGCGGCAACGACTGTGTTCATTTGTAACTCCTGACGAGGGCATTGCCAAATTCAGTGAGGTATTAGATGAGAACATCAGTTTCATGCACGCTTGGCTTCCTTTGTCTCATGCAGTCGTTGACGGATCTTCAGGGTGTGTTTCCCTATGCGGGCTTCGTCAAGCTACTTTCTGTATTACTGCCCGATGTGCTCGTCAGCTTGGGATGACTCAGGATATAGTGAGGGTCCCATTATCCTTCCGGGGAGGAATCCTTTCTGCAGCTTTCGCCTTTCGCTATCAGGAGCTTTGGAGCCAACTTCCGATGAAGACTGTCATGCCCCCCTTCGGTACTCATTCTGTAACCTCTACCGGTGAATACAAGAGGTGGGTACTCAGCCCGGCATCTGACAACAGGATGCGAGGACTTAGGAGTCTGGCTGGCGAGGGCAGTGGTAGAGCTTAGTTTAGCTTACATCTGTATGCCTTTTGAGCATTGTGTTACTTTTCAAAACAGAACTAGAAAATGATGAAAATGAAAAAAATAATTCTTATTTCATTTCATAAAGTTGTGTACATTTCCGTAGAATTTCAACATACATGATCACTATTTGTCACTAATTCAACTGTGTAAACCACATTAATTCATGAAACCAAATTTCGATAGCATCAAACTCCTGTTACCAATCGGCCCTCTCGGGTTTTCTAGATTGGATATTTTCTCTCATGCCTCTAATTTTTTCACAGGATGCCTTTTGTCGATTTTCACCCTGTCGAGGCACCCACTTTTAGCAAGGCCGCCTTTTTTTGGTTTTCGACCCGTAGGGCATTTTATTCTCTTCTTTTTATTTTATAGTCTTTAACCATGGAACCTTTTGAGTCTGTCTATGTTGATTGGTTCCTTGAATTCATTGCCATCGCTATCTGACAAAATTGCAGCTCCCTTTGACAACAGCTTTCTCAGGAGGAATGGCCCTTCCCATGTTGGCCTAAATTTTCCCCGAATATCCGGCGCACTTGGTCTCATCTGCTTGAACACCAAGTCTCCTTCTTTCAATGGGTGCTTCTTGACTTTCCTTCCAAAGGACCTGGCAAGCCTTTTCTGATAAATTTGGTTGTGGTAGTAGGCTCTCAATCTACTCTCATCCAACATGTTCAGGTGTTGTAACCTCTGTTGTGCCCATTCGGCTTTAGGAATCTGTGCCTCCATGACCACCCTCAGTGACTCGAGCTCGATCTTGATTGGCAACACTGCTTCTGTCCCATACATCAAAGAGTACGGTGTGGCACCTGTAGATGTTCTAACTGTTGTTCTATAGCCCCAAAGTGCAAACGGTAACTTCTCTGCCTAATCCTTGAAAGTGTGGACTATTTTGGCTAGGATCCTTTTGATGTTCTTATTGGCGGCCTCTACTGCCCCATTGGCTTGAGGGCGGTATGGAGACGACTTGTGATGCTCAATACAGTATTTCTAAAGCAACTTCTTTGTTTCGGCCATGAACTGAACCCCGTTATCAGACACCACATGATGCGGAAGGCCATACCTGCATATCAAATTCTTCTTAATAAACTTTGCCATATCCCGCGCATCAATCTTCTTAAAGGACTCGGCTTCTACCCATTTGGTGAAGTAATCGATTGTGATTATAATATATCTGTGCCCATTGGACGCCGTGGGACGGATCTCCCCGATAATGTCTATTCCCCATGCTACAAACGGCCAAGGTGACGTTAAGCTATGTAATTCTGACATAGGTAGGTGCCTCAAATCTGCATACTGCTGGCACAACTGGCACTGCTTCACATACTTTGAGCAGTCAGTATCCATGGTGAGCCAGTAAAATCCTTGCCTCGTGATTTTCTTGGCTAACGTCAACCCGTTCATATGAGCCCCACATACACCCGCATGGGTCTCTTCCATCACCTTTTGGGCTTCCTTTTTGTCTAGACACCTCAATTGAATACCATCGGCCTGTCTCTTATACAATACCCCATTTATACAAATGAATTAAGTAGATAGCTTGCAAATCATTCTTTGGTCTTTTTCAGTAGCCTCTTCCGGAAATGTAATTTTTTTCAGGTAGTTCATGATATCGGAATACCACGGCTTTCCATCCGCTACCTCTATTTCCATTACTGGCTTGGCCTCAAAGCTGGGCCTCTCAGAACTGGAAATTAAAACTGGCTTCATAGCTACCCCTTTCGGGTTATCCCACATTGACACTAGGGCTACAAGCATGTCAGCTAATCGATTCTCATCTCTTGGCACGAAATGGAATGTGCATGTTTCAAACCGACCGCTTAACTCCCTCAGATATTTGACAAATGGTATCAGCCGTTCTTCTTTGATAGCCCATTCTCCCCGAATCTGATTGATTACCAAAGATGAATCTCCAAACACCTGCACGTCCTTTGCCCCCAAGGCGATTAATGCTTCTAGCCTGAAAGTACATGCTTCATACTCGGCTTCATTGTTAGTGGCTCTGTACCTCAACTTCTTGGCCAACGGGAGTTTCTCATCATCTGGGGTTGTCAGAATGACTCCTACTCCTGCCCCCTTGTTATTTACAGCCTCGTCAAAGTGTAGCTGCCAACCTTGAACCGATATTGCCGCTATATTCTCGTCAGGAAAACTGAACTCAAATGAATCTCCCTGGATTGGATGATCAGCCAAAAACTCAGCTACTGCCCGGCCTTTGACAGTTTTTCGGGTGATATACTCGATGTCAAATTCCTACTACAACAACAACCACCTTCCCATTTTCCCAAGTAAAGACGGTGCTTCCTGTAAATACCTCAGGGGGCCTCAAAGTAAGGGTGGAAGTAGTGTTTCAATTTCTTAGAGACCCAGATAACCGCCAGACAGATCTTTTCCACTTCAGCATACTTAATCTCATACTGCAGGAACTTCTTACTAAGGTAATAGATAGCAAATTCCACTCCAAACTTGTCCTCATGGGCCATCATGGCGCTTACATAACTATCCTCTATGGCCAAGTACAGAATCAAGGGTTTACTTGGCTGTGGCGATCTCAACACAGGCGAACTCAGCAAGTACTCCCTAATAGCATTGAAGGCCTTTTGGCAATCCTCGTTCCATACTACAGGCTGATTCTTCCTGAGGAGTTTAAAGATCGGCTCACAAATCGAAGTTAATTTGGCGATGAATCTGCTGACATATTGTAATTTACCCAAGAAACTCCTTGCATCCTTTTCCTTTTGAGGCACCGACATCTCTTTGATGGCCTTAACCTTGTCTGGGTCAATCTCAATTCATTTTTGGCTAACCAAATGTCCCAACAACTTTCCCGACGTAACCCCAAAGATGCACTTCTTAGGGTTTAACCGCAGGTTGTACTTATTTATACTCTGGAAGAACTTTTCCAAGGCTTCAAAATGGCTTTCTCTAGTGGCAGACTTGATCATCATATCATCGACGTACACCTCCACCTCTTTATGGATCAAATTACTTAGGATTTTTATTACACCCCCTACGTCCCCGTTGGACAGACGCGGGTGCGCTACCGATGCTCACTCACATACATGCACACTTACGCTAAGTGAAGGCATACAATCATGCAAAAACACGGGGAAATTAAAAACTTTTGAGGGCACAAGGTGATCATGCATTCCTTCGTGCACACACACACGAGCACTAAGCAAAAGCATACTATCATGCACACAAGCATTCATTCAGCGGAAGCATTCAATAGGAAGAAAAGATATAAAAATTATTTCAAAACGTTAATATTCAAAAACACTTACATAGCCCAAAATTATATCGAGATCTTTAAATCTATACATATACAAAACATTACTGAATTATAAAATCCAAAATTACATAAGCTGATAAAAAAATACAGAACTTCTAAACTCCTATGTGGCCGACCCTGCAGATGCTTGACTCGAATCGAACCAAACCTGCCACCTGCACGGGAAAAGAGCCCGTGCTAAGCGATAAACGCTTAGTGGGGAGAACATACAAGCTGTAACACCCCGAAAATCGCCCTAGAAGAATTAAGTGTCATTAGTGTAATAGAGTGCATGATAATTAGGGTTTACAGCATTGGACCTAAGTGAAAAAGTGAAGTGAGGGACCCAATTGAAGAAAAATAAAGTATTGTAGTGGCTGAATTGCACTTTGCATGATTAGCTAACAAGTGAAGATTAATTAGTGTAGTGGAGATTAATTAAGTTAGTCAATAGTTAGTGGGATCAGCTGTATATTAGTGGAGTCCAAGTGGATTGTGTTAAGGGAGCCACCTAGCATGAGGGGATTGAGAGGTTGACACCTCATTCATGCATGCAAGCATGAGGTGGTTTAGTGGAATGAATCTGTATTTTGATACTTTGAGCCGGCCACTCTCTCTCTATCAAAAAAAGTTTACTCTCCTTCTTGTTCCTCTTTCATTTTTCTCTTTGATCATGAAGTCTTAAGAGTTGGGTAGAGATAGCTTAGAGGATTGAGTCAAGAACTAGAAAGGTATGTTAGTGTTGAGTTTATCTTTTCCATCTCTTTCTATTTGATTCATAATTGTTATGGGTATAGTCTAATGGACTTAAATGTGTTGTATGTTTATGTGTTATGAGTTGAAGAGCCAAGTAGAGCTGGAAAAGGGAAGGAGAAAGTGATATAGAAGAGTAAGAAGGAGTGCTCCAAGAGGTTAGGGATTTGTTGTGTTTTGATGTGTTAGTATGTTTAAAGTTCTTGCAAATGATATGTGATATTGATTTTTTGCTATTGCTATTGAATTGGATAGTGAACTAGTGTAAAGTGAATATTGAAGTGAAATTAGTGTTAATGGCATATAGTGACTAGTGGAATCTATTGGCATGCTTAGTTAATTAGTGTGATTATAGTGTCTTGAATGTTTGTGTGACTAAGTGAATAGTGAATATGGAATGAAGTATGCAAGACTTGGTTGTGTATCATGGCATGTAAATGAGGAGGTGAGGTATGCTTGAATAGTGGAAGGGTTGCCAAGCTATGAGAATGCAAGAATGCAAGATATGAGAAAAGCACAGCTGTGTCTTGGTAAAACACAATTGTGCAATGGAGATTTGGCATGGGTCACGGTGACAACCAGAGAGGTTGTGACCGTGAGGTGTCAAAATGAGCATTCTGTTTTGAAGTGCAGTATGTCACGGTGACAATCAAATTGGTTGTGACCGTGACCTACCTCAGACATGCATTCTGCCCGTGAGTTGGTCATATGTCACGGTGACAATCAAATTGGTTGTGACCGTGACCTATCACAAACTACATTCTGTTTTGGGAAATTCAGTATGTCACGGTGACAATCAACTTGATTGTGACCGTGAACCCTCTACCTTGGCAAAGCAACCCTATTGTATATGAACGTGTAAATTGTACAATTTAATCTATGAACGAGAACTTTATTGTATGAGTATTACATAAGTGTTAAATAAGGTTATAAGCATACAAGTGAGATAGAGATGTGAATATATCAGTATGTAAATGTATGCGAATTAGAGATGCATGATAGCCTAACTCAGCATGATTGCATTATACGCGAAATAATTACATATGCGATGAATAACTTATATGCTTGGATTTATGCATGCGAATGAGTAATACTGTGAGAGTGAACAATGACATGTAAATGAGTGATGCCATGAATATGTATGCGTGGTGAATAAATAAATGAACCTATAAGCCTGTAGTCGGGTCGTGGATAAATAAGCATGCTTATGAAGGGCTAGTGAATTGCGGCTGCTAGTGGGACACCGACGGGTGTCTAGTGATTGATACCGACGGGTATCCAGTGATATAGTGCTCGAGACTTCTGTCTCTAGTGATATAATGTTCGAGACCTCGGTCTCTAGTGTTTATTGAATAGTGCACCCGTATCCATCTATAAGACTATACAGGCTATTAATGAATAACAAGAATATTGTATGTGTTCATGATAAATATGTATTGGAGTTATGGTTTCTTGACAATAGTGCGATATTTATGCCATGCTATTGAATTAGTGATAGTGCAGTGAGCCTATAAATGGCTTAGTGTAGTGACTAATGAGCAATGCATATGATTGTTGATTGATAGTGACTTATTGTTCATCATTGACATAGTGGAGTGAATATTGAACTTGGTAAGTGAATAGTGATTTAAAGTATGTTATAGACAATATATGACTAGTGATTAACATGAGCTACGGTATATTGGCATGTTAGTGTAATATTGATCTAATGAGTGTACATGATTTGCCATATGTGTTAAGCATGCTCTCTATTGTGTAATGCTTTGTGATTGTTGTATTAGTGCTTGTTTGTACATCCCCACTAAGCGTTATCGCTTAGCACGGGTGCTTGTCTCCCGTGTAGGTTGTGGATTGGAGATAAGTTTTTGAAGGAGTTCTGCGGGCCACTATAGATGCAGGAAGTGTCCTCTTAGTGTAATGTTTTGTAAAGTTTTATTTAGTAGAGCTCCATTTTTGTAAAAGCTATTCTTTTGTATATGTACAGTGTTATATGTAACTTATTGTAGTGAAGCATGTAACTTGTAATATTGAATATTGAAGAGCTAGTGAAAAAGCATAGTGTAGTGGAACGCATGAATCATCAGTGTTAGTGAATGTTACAAGCAAAAGAGAGAGACTAGAAAGGTAATTGCATGCTTAGTGTTGTGTAGCACTCCCTTGTCCTTCCACGGGGCATTGGGGGCATCACACAAGCAATATGGATGACCATTCACAATGGTCGCCAAAGCAAGTCACATATGCAAATGGCACATGCAAATAACCATAACAGATGGATATACAAGCCTGCATAGGAAAGCCATGCATTCGGAAGATCATGCACACATACTTATACAAATTACCTGAGTGCTCATCTCAATATCATATTCGTCCGAAAACTACACTCTTATATCATATTAAGCAAAGCCCCAAGCAGACAAAACATCACAGTAGATACAAATATTCATGTAAAACTACATACAAATTCTCATGCATATACTTACCGGGCTCGCCGAGAGATCAGCTAGCAACACTTCACCATATATAATCTTGTGAACATTTACACATGCAAATATCATACAAAGGTACCGTTACTTTAGCGGAAACCCGTTCTCATGCAACACAGTTACCAAGAAATAATACACTCAACTACCATGCATCATTACCGGGTATCAACATATACTTTAATCATGTCAAAAGACGCATACACTAAACGGAACCCAAGGTATAACATCAAATCACCACACTTCCACTGCTCGACTCTAATCCATACAATATCATGCCTTGAAATGTAAACACATGAACACACGCCGAAATCACTACAATAGAATAAACTAGAGAGAGAGAGAGAGAGAGAGCGAACGCAACATAACACCATATATATAACATTCCAAGGTCAAGAGCACATTCATACGTATTTTGATTCACATACATCACCATAACAGTCAATAGGATAAAATCATGGTTGTGCACGTGTTTACTAATCATAGCATTCAAAACCTATTAATTCATATTCTTATAAGCATGACATGATAAAGTATATTCATGGCATTCGAAAGATCATGGTCATAGCCATGCACGTCTTAGTTCCAATACTTATATTCTACAATTGACGGCATACAATACATTTCCAATATGATATACATATACATATATATGCCAATAAATATGTCCAATTCACATGTTTAGGTCATACTCAACCCATTCAGAGGTTCATAATCACATTCGGATACATAACCGATTCACATGTCCAGAATCATGCTCATTCGAATATCACATTCTCTTGTTCATATTAGGCAAAACAAACAGAATACCTGCTGACTCAAAATTGTGGATAACGAGTATACTATCACCACCTTACGGGTGCAAATCGAATACTATCACCACCTTATGGGTGCGAATCGAATACTATCATATAATTTTATTCAAAACATTTTTCTGAAGGGGATCTTAAACAAGATCCAAACACAATAAAAAGGATCGCGAGGATCTGAGCACATAAAGGGTTCGCGAGGAACCAAACGGGGGACCTGATCAGGGTCCAAACATTCAAAGGTGCTGCAGCTAATGAAACTCTATTAGGCATGCCTAACTATCCACTAGACTGACTCTTGGAGGCCATGCAAAAATATTCCATATTCGAAACATAATAGTCAATATAATACCATGCAACAAAGATAATTACATTTAAATATAACTTAAAAACTGAGGTGACGTTAAATAACTATTAAGAACCAGAACATAAGTTAAAATGAACAAAGGACAAGAATTAAAACATCAAAATTCAAGACAGAAGACATTTAGAAACATGTTGTGGGAGAGGAGGCGGTCACTACTCGTGACAGATGTCACTACTCGTGACAAGGGCTTACTGTCACGACTCGTGACAATCGTAACTACTAGTGACAGGGGCTTACTGTCACGAATCGTGACAGTCATCACTACTAGTGACAGGGGCTTGGCTTACTATCACAACTCGTGACAATCGTCACTACTAGTGACAGGGGCTTACTGTCACGACTCGTGACAGTCATCACTACTAGTGACAGGGGCTTGGCTTACTGTCATGACTCGTGACAATCGTCACTACTAGTGACAGGGGCTTGGCTTACTGTCACGACTCGTGACAATCGTCATTACTAGTGACAGGGGTTTACTGTCACGACTCGTGACAGTCGTCACTACTAGTGACAGGGGCTTGGCTTACTGTCACGACTCATGACAATCGTCACTACTAACAGGGGCTTGGCTTACTGTCATGACTCGTGACAATCGTCACTACTAGTGACAGGGGCTTACTGTCACGACTCGTGACAGTCGTCACTACTAGTGACAGGACCACGAAATTTACAGGCAAAAACTCAATAACTTCAATAACCACATGCAATAACATACTTAATCATTCAATTAATCCAACTAAATAGAAACCACAAATTAGCAAAACTCATATATGCATAACTCACAAAATCACAATCTTAAACTCACAAAGTAAATCCTAAACTCAACAACTTCAATTTTTACTTCCAAAATTCAACAATCAATCAGCACAACTTAAATCAACCAAAACCCATAACATTTATACTAACATGAACCTCTTTAAACATCAATTTCTCAGAAATTCCATCAAAGATACCAAAAATCATGAAAATGCACAAAATAAATGGCACATAAATTCCCAAACTCACATACCTTCAATTCAATCCTAATCATGCATTACTAACTCATCTACCCACATCAATCATACCTATACACATGCCAAAACACTCAAAATTCCAGAGATTTAAACAATACAAACTCATTTACATCCTAAGTGAGAATTAGGCACAACAACTCACAAGTACAATTTCATAAATCAAAGCTCCCAAACCTGATTTCTTTGAAGCTTCAAAACCCCATCTTCACCTTCTCTTTACCCTTGAGCTTCTCTTGATACCCAAAGCTTGCACAAAACCAAAACCCACAAATTACTCATCCAAAAACCTTTACTAAAACAAAATCAAAAGAAGAGAAGGAAGGAGATGAACTCAAAATGCAGGGAACCCTAAATGCGACACTCACCTCTTCAATCTTGCTCTAAACTCAAACAAAGCAACCAAGGATCTTGCAAGAAACCAGCCACCAAGAAAGGAGATGAAGTAGAGGATGAACAAGGAAAAGAGAGAAGAAAACCGAGAAAGAGAGGAGAGAGGGACGTGAGGCAGATTTCCTTTCCCTCTTTTCTCTTTCTTTTCCCTTTTCATTAATTGCTCCACCTACTCATTCCACTTGGCAACTTCCTATAGGACTAATAATCCCACTTTTGACTTTCAAACTTGGCACCATACTCTCACATACACCATATAATACTTGAGTAGATATTTTTCATCTTAGGTACCAAACACACAATCCACTATATTATTGCCTTTAGTCCATGTTACCAAACAACACACACTAGATGAAAACCCCCAACAAACACCCTACAACCATACACTACAAGCATACTCTAACATTTCTCTTCTTAATATACTTAATTAATTACTTGCCATTAAGTCCTTATTATCCAAATTCCTCATGCACAAATTACCGAATTACCCTTCACTTATCCAACTTAACTTGCCAAGTCCGACTAGGCCCGATTTGGGGTGTGACAACTCTTCCCTCCTAAAAAATTTTGTCCTCAAAATTCACTTACACCAAAAGGAGACTCAACACTACATTCCAAGACCCCAATAAACTTATACACTTCACTTTCAAACTACTCACTTGCGTACACCCATTACCATCGCTATACTCACAAATCACTTCCTTACATCCAAATCAAACATGTTCAGCAAAATAATCCTTACTTAACTGCACATTAAAAACCAAAGCACAAACACTGCACGTAAAAACCACTTGACATTCGCCAATAGCTACATAAATCCCTTTTAATACTTCAAAGATATCCGTTATACATGCTATTCTCTATTACCAACAATACCTCTGATAAACTCCGAAATCATATCACCTTCACTCACACAAGGTTCTAAAATACTCTTTCTACTCAACTTTAACCAAACACAGAACACTTTCCTTAAACGGCTATGCTTACAAGTGCCACTCTTAACCTTAATACCAAATACTCTATGTACACCCTATTAGCTTTTCCCCCAGTCAAAACACATATGCAATGCTTCTCATGTATAGTCAAAGGGATGATGATATAATGAGATTGAGATGACTCATGTATGCAGAGTGATGCAAAAGAAATGCAATTGATGCTATAATGATGCACTTTGTCCCATCCTCATGATTTAATATGCCTTCATTCAAAAACTTTTTCTGGAGATAGCTGACAGGCATACAGAGTACTACCAAATCCTTACAAAATCCAAAGACCCTTGCATCCAAAAGTACCAAAAAAATTTCACTCAGACATATCAAAACAAACTTACCGGAAGGCTCTGCAAGTTCAATCACTTCACTGCGGTGCGCAATAACTCCGGTTGGTACACGGGCGGCCCTATGCAGTTCCTCTACATCCTTTTTAGCTTGCCGAGCTAGATTCTCATACATCTTCTTAGGACAAATGACCATCTGATGTTCTAAGCTGCCACATCGAAAACAAGTTCCAGTCCTCGGTTGACACAAGCCCCGATGCGATTCTGACAATGCTGACACACTGAAGGTTCTCGAATCTTTTTCCTGCTTGCACTTCTCTATCCGACACTTTCCTTTTCTGAGGCACATTCCGAACAAAAATCTTGAGGAATCCGAGGAGCAGTCAACTTATCCAAAATTCCGAATCAACCCTTGCACACACGTCCCATCATCGAAAGCAAGATCGGGATTCCCAACCAAAGGATACTCAGAAACACTTTGATCAGCCCTAACTGGGTTCGCACATTCCGTTGTCTCGCCCCCTTTCTCACTAGGATCAGACTCCATTTAAACATAACACAAGACACAACACATCTGCATTAGGCCACGACACAAATCGACTCACATGCAAAGACACGACACATATCAAACAACACAACTAGAACCGCCAAACCGGCGCTCTGATACCACTAACTGTTACACCCCCTACGTCCCCGTTGGAAGGACGCAGGTGCACTACCGATGCTCACTCACATACATGCACACTTACGCTAAGTGAAGGCATACAATCATGCAAAAACACGGGGAAATTAAAAACTTTTGAGGGCACAAGGTGATCATGCATTCCATCGCGCACACACACACGAGCACTAAGCGAAAGAATACTATCATGCTAAGCATTCAATAGGCAGAAAAGATATAAAAATTATTTCAAAACGTTAATATTCAAAAACACTTACATAGCCCAAAATTATATCGAGATCTTTAAATCTATACATATACAAAACATTACTGAATTACAAAATCCAAAATTACATAAGCTGATAACAAAATACAGAACTTCTAAACTCCTATATGGCCGACCTTGCAGATGCTCGACTCGAACCGAACCAAACCTGCCACCTGCACGGGAAAAGAGCCCGTGCTAAGCGATAAACGCTTAGTGGGGAGAACATACAAGCAATATGGACGACAATTCACAATGGTCGCCAAAGCAAGTCACATACACAAATGGCACATGCAAATAACCATAACAGATGGATATATAAGCCTGCATAGGAAAGCCATGCATTCGAAAGATCATACACACATACTTATACAAATTACCTGAGTGCTCATCTCAATATCATATTCGTCCGAAAACTACACTCTTATATCATATTACGCAAAGCCCCAAGCAGACAAAGCATCATAGTAGATACAAATATTCATGTAAAACTACATACAAATTCTCATGCATATACTTACCGGGCTCGCCGAGAGATCAGCTAGCAACACTTCACCATATATAATCTCTTGAACATTTACACATGCAAATATCGTACCAAGGTACCGTTACTTTAGCGGAAACCCATTCTCATGCAACACAGTTACCAAGCAATAATACACTCAACTACCATGCATCATTACCAGGTATCAACATATACTTTAATCATGTCACAAGACGCATACACTAAACGGAACCCAAGGTATAACATCAAATCACCACACTTCCACTGCTCGACTCTAATCCATACAATATCATGCCTTGAAATGTAAACACATGAACACACGCCGAACTCACTATAATAGGATAAACTAGAGAGAGAGAGAGAGAGAGCGCACGCAACATAACACCATATATATAACATTTCAAGGTCAAGAGCACATTCATACGTATTTTGATTCACATACATCACCATAATAGTCAATAGGATAAAATCATGGTTGTGCACGTGTTTACTAATCATAGCATTCAAAACCTATTAATTCATATTCTTATAAGCATGACATGATAAAGTATACTCATGGCATTCGAAAGATCATGGTCACAGCCATGCACGTCTTAGTTCCAGTACTTATATTCCACAATCGACGGCATACAATACATTCACAATATGATATACATATACATATATATGCAGATAAATTTGTCCAATTCACATGTTTAGGTCATACTCAACCCATTCAGAGGTTCATAATCACATTCGGATACATAACCGATTCACATGTCCAGAATCATGCTCATTCGAATATCACATTCTCTTGTTCATATTAGGAAAAAAAAACAGAATACATGCTGACTCAAAATTGTGGATAACGAGTATACTATCACCACCTTACGGGTGCGAATCGAATACTATCACCACCTTACGGGTGCGAATCGAATACTATCATATAATTTTATTCAAAACATTTTTCTGAAGGGGATCTTAAACAAGATCCAAACACATTAAAAAGGATCGCGAGGATCCGAGCAGAAAAAGGGTTCGCGAGGAACCAAACGGGGGACCTGATCAGGGTCCAAACATTCAAAGGGGCTGCAGCTAACGAAACTCTATTAGGCATGCCTAACTATCCACTAGACTGACTCTTGCAGGCAATGCAAAAATATTCCATAATCGAAACATAATAGTCAATATAATACCATGCAACAAAGATAATTACAGTTAAATATAACTTAAAAACTGAGGTGATGTTAAATAACTATTAAGAACCAGAACATAAGTTAAAATGAACAAAGGACAAGAATTAAAACATCAAAATTCAAGACAGAAGACATTTAGAAACATGTTGTGGGAGAGGAGGCGGTCACTACTTATGACAGATGTCACTACTTGTGACAGGGGCTTACTGTCACGACTCGTGACAATCGTCACTACCAGTGACAGGGGCTTACTTTCACGACTCGTGACAGTCGTCACTACTAGTGACAGGGGCTTGGCTTACTGTCACGACTCGTGACAATCGTCACTACTAGTGACAGGGGCTTACTGTCACAACTCGTGACAGTCGTTACTACTAGTGACAGGGGCTTGGCTTACTGTCACGACTCATGACAATCGTCACTACTAACAGGGGCTTGGCTTACTGTCACGACTCGTGACAATCGTCACTACTAGTGACAGGGGCTTACTGTCACGACTCGTGACAGTCGTCACTACTAGTGACACGACCACGAAATTTCCAGGCAAAAACTCAATAACTTCAATAACCACATGCAATAACATACTTAATCATTCAATTAATCCAACTAAATAGAAACCACAAATTAGCAAAACTCATATATGCATAACTCACAAAATCACAATCTTAAACTCACAAAGTAAATCCTAAACTCAACAACTTCAATTTTTACTTCCAAAATTCAACAATCAATCATCACAACTTAAATCAACCAAAACCCATAACATTTATACTAACATGAACCTCTTTAAACATCAATTTCGCAGAAATTCCATCAAAGATACCAAAAATCATGAAAATGCACAAAATAAATGGCACATAAATTCCCAAACTCACATACCTTCAATTCAATCCTAATCATGCATTACTAACTCATCTACCCACATCAATCATACCTATACACATGCCAAAACACTCAAAATTCCAGAGATTTAAACAATACAAACTCATTTACATCCTAAGTGAGAATTAGGCACAACAACTCACAAGTACAATTTCATAAATCAAAGCTCCCAAACCTGATTTCTTTGAAGCTTCAAAACCCCATCTTCACCTTCTCTTTACCCTTGAGCTTCTCTTGATACCCAAAGCTTGCACAAAACCAAAACCCACAAATTACTCATCCAAAAACCTTTACTTAAACAAAATCAAAAGAAGAGAAGGAAGGAGATGAACTCAAAACATAAGGAACCCTAAATACCACACTCACCTCTTCAATCTTGCTCTAAACTCAAACAAAGCAACTAAGGATCTTGCAAGAAACCAGCCACCAAGAAAGGAGATGAAGTAGAGGGTGAACAAGGAAAAGAGAGAAGAAAATCGAGAAAGAGAGGAGAGAGGGATGTGAGGCAGATTTCCTTTCCCTCTTTTCTCTTTCTTTTCCCTTTTCATTAATTGCTCCACCTACTCATTCCACTTGGCAACTTCCTATAGGACCAATAATCCCACTTTTGACTTTCAAACTTGGCACCATACTCTCACATACACCATATAATACTTGAGTAGATATTTTCCATCTTAGGTACCAAACACACAATCCACTATATTATTGCCTTTAGTCCATGTTACCAAACAACATACACTAGATAAAAACCCCCAACAAACACCCTACAACCATACACTACAAGCACACTCTAACATTTCTCTTCTTAACATACTTAATTAATTACTTGCCATTAAGTCCTTATTATCCAAATTCCTCATGCACAAATTACCGAATTACCCTTCACTTATCCGACTTAACTTGCCAAGTCCGACTAGGCCCGATTTGGGGTGTGACAATTTTTGTCGCCATCCTCTGATAAGTAGCTCCCGCATTTTTTAAGCCAGAGGGCATCACCCTGTATGCATACGTTCCCCATTCTGTGATAAAAGCCGTCTTGATTCGGTCAATTATTCTATTGAGAATCTGATTGTAACCCGCGTAACCATCTCCAAAGCTATACATCTCACAAGCGGCTGCGCTATCTATCAACACATCTATATGAGGTAACGGGAAGTCATCTTTCAGACAGGCCTTATTCAGATCCCGGTAATCCACACATACCCTTACTTTACCATTCTTTTTGGCTACAGGGATGACATTGGCCAACCAAGTTGGATACTACACCTCTACTAGAAATTTGGCCTCAATCTGTTGGCGAATTTCCTCCTCTCCCTTGTTTGCCCATTCCGGCCTGAGTCTTCTTAGCTTCTGCTTCACGGGTTTATGATCTAGATACGTCGAAATAGCGTGTTCTGCGATTTCCCGATCAATTCCTGGCATATCTTCGTAGGTCCAGGCAAAGACTTTTTCATATTTTTTTAATGTTCTCTCAAATTTTTCTCTTTCTTCAGGAGTCACATTTGATGCTATCAAAATTTCTTTCTGGTTTTCCGAGGTTCCAAGATTAAATGGAGTAGCATCAGCAGAATTAATATCAAATATGAATGGAGTGTGATCATGATCATGCATATTGAAATTATTAGAAACATTGCACAAGTAAGCAAAATTGTTCATTCTATTAATAAAATTAAAATTTTCATTTACATCATTAAAAAGTTCAGGAATGAAAAGGCAATCTAAACTGGCTTCTTCCTCTTCTCCTGCTAGCGGGTCCGCCACTATTAATGGACCTGCATCACTCTGATTGATCGGGGGTTCTTCAATCACCTCTTGAATAGCTTCTTCCACCTTCGCTTTCCCCTTGAACAGGGTGGCCACCATTGCCTCAGTCACAACCTCCTCGGGTTCTTCTCTGTCCCAAACTATTTTGCGGGTCATGACCTCTTCGTCCCAAAAGGCTTCAGCCGGCTTAATCATCCCAATATCCCAATCATAGATGTCGTTGAACATCTCAAAACCCGGCACAATCTTTCCATCGATCCACTGAGGTTCGGCTTCTTCGGTGTACGCACAGACTGCCGCTGCTGGCATAAAACTTTCCCAAATATGAGGGATCTCCGTTGCTGGCTTCACTTCTCTCTTCACTTCGCTTTTGTAGCCTAGGCCCTTTCTGTCTTTTTGGCCCTTGGTTGCGATGATTTCTGGCAATCCTTGGGAATTTTTGCCTAACCCAGCACCCGGGAGAAACGACATTCTCTTCATCATGGCTAGCACCTGAGGGCTGCCTTCTATCGACTCTTCCTCATTAATTATGGCCACATGAAATCAACTAAAAGGCTGCCTTGCGATCTCGAGTATGGACACCTGATTCTCTCTCGCAGCCCTGATGGTCACCACTTGCCCTTCATGTGGTATTTTGACCATTTGGGGAAGTGTAGAGGGAACACCTCCCAATTTGTGGAACCACGGTCTCCCCAACAAAGCTGAAAAATTGGCAGGGATAGGCAAGACTACAAATTCCACCTCAGTCTCCACTGGCCCCGTCTTGACCATCGCTTTGAAAGTCCCCGTAGCATATCGGTAAGAATTATTATAGGCTGTGATCGTCAAATCTGACTTGGCTAGCATGTCTTCTGTCACCCCAAAGGCTGCCATCGCCACTTGTGGGCATACACTAATCGATGAACCATCGTCCACCATCACACAAGCCATGTGCTTCTGGTTAATCTGGGCCCGAATGTACAAAGGGCAGTTGTGGTTACGGCCTTCTGTTGGTAAATCAGCATTTGTGAACACCACATTCTCTCCAGCTCCTCCTTTCACTACCTTTAGCAGCTCAGTGGGTGAAATCATCGTAGCCACGGTCGTTTTGCATAAAGCTTCTACCAATCTTTGCCTATGGGATGGAGATTGCCTCAGGAGATCCCAGATAGAGATTTGGGCCGGCGTCTTTTTCAACTGTTTCATTACCTGATCCTCCTCCAGCTCCTTTTCTGTTACCTTTTGACCTCCCACAGGCTCCTGAGGCCTTGCCACTTCGGGAACTATCCGTCCACTATGGGTCACCGCTCCCACTTTCTCTTTTTCTTCCTTCTCTTCTTCATCTTCTTCCTCCGAACCCCATGGGTCGGGAAACTCAACAACATCATCCTCATCATTTCCACTCTCATAAGTGGACCAGCAATCGATTACTGCAGCGAGCATCCCTTTTTCACTCACCTCATGGAGGCTCGTGACAATAGTGTTTACATCGTTACTGTACAACTCTCTCAATACAAACTCCTCGGACAGAATGGACCCAATCATGAATACAGGCGGGGGCACCTTGTTATACCCGGCTTTCTTCTGGCCTTCCCTCTTCTCGGGGTCTGTGATTTGCTTTGAGTCAATCAGATCTTGAATTGCGTGCCTCAAAGCTTTGCAGTCATCGGTCGTATGTCCCGTGTGCTGGTGGTAGGCACAGTACTCATTGTCTTTATGACCCAACATCCCCTGAGTCCCGACAGGTCGAGGCGGCAACGGCCGCAACTTTCCTTCTTTTATTAACCTTCTCAAATTTGAGACCTTCCCATGATAAAGACCTTCCCAAATTCGAGAAATGCCTCGGGGTTGCGTTAGCAGCGGACACCTCAGCTGTCTTCCTTATACTACCACTGGGCCCTGTCGGCCTATTTGTCCCCTGACTGCTATTCCCTTTCTTGACATAGCCCTCATTACTTGCTTTTCGAGCCAGGTACTCTCCCTTTGCTTTGATAGCGATATCCTTCAAGGATTCCCAATCTCTCAATCCTTTCATCTTCAACCCCTCTCTCAGATATGGGCTTGCATTCTTAATGAACAATCTGATTTGGTCTTGGGTCTCCGGTTTCCTCCTCATTTCCATCACTCTGTTCCACCATCGAGTTAAGTATTCAATGAAAGATTCGTCAGCCTTTTGTTGCAATAGCTCTAAGACCTTGAGGGTCACTTCCATCCTCGTGTTGCAATCATATTGCTTCAAAAACTCCTCCGTCAATAAATCCCAATCTTCTTTGGTTCTGCGGTCAAGCGCATGATGCCACTCTACAGCCGGGCCAATCAAGCTCAAACAAAAGTACTCCACCTTATGCCTTTTCGTCAGGGTAGTCCCTTTCATTATCAGCGAATATTGCTTCACATGGGCCGTGGGATCAGAGGTGCCATCGAATTTAGGAACATCTGGCATCTTAAAATTTAACGGAATTGGGTCCTCTCCTTCCAGCTCCTTATCCTTGGGATTCATCCCTTGACCCCTAGTTAACAACCTTGCCATCGCCTCAAACTTCTCCTCCATCTTCTTCCAGATGGCTTCCTCTGTCTAGGGTGCTCTTCCCTTTTCTGACACAACACTATCCTCATAGTCTTCATCCCCTCGGCCATCATCTGACCTCTGAACCGGTCCTCTCCTCTGAACTCCTGATGCTGTTGCCCTCAAATCTATCGGTGGTGGTCGGATCTCTTTTTGCCTATCTTCTCTCTCCTCTTCCCGCTCGTTTTGTCTTACAGGAGGAGGAGGTCGATTCTGTGGTACAGCCCGCTGGGCCATTGCGGCCATCATGTTCATCATTTGATTTTCAAAGTATTCCAACCTTCGGCCTACCTCTTCTGCAATCAAAGCCCTGGTGGCAGCAGTCCCTCTTGGTGAATTAGTCATCTCTAAAGCAGTGTAGCTGGTTTCTAGATAAGCCTCTGAAAAGTTCACCCTTTTCGGCAGCTCAAAAATAGGATTTCGGATCAATCGCCCCCGAGGATCCCTTGTACACCTGGGCAGATCTATGATGGTTGTAAACACAAAGAATTAGAATGATGCATGAATGTAATGAAATGCATGATTATGCTATACAACACCCACAAATCACATGCAAACAAATTGGTCCTTCCAACCTTATCGCTCCCACACATGTGGTCATAGTCTCTTTCCTAGGCAGGATTAGCCCATGGGTCAACAGGGAACCCGATGGGCGCGCATGTTGCGCGGCAAAAAAAACTGGCAGCATAACACTCCTAAGCTAATGCACAAGTGCATGGGTGATGCTCATTATGTATTTAGATAGTCCAAATGTATTGACATGGCCCTACCGGGGCATGAAAGCCTTTGGCTAGGTAACTAATCGAAATATTTGGGTTTACCCAATACATAAGGATCCATACAGCAAGCATAGTATTACGGTTCATATCACCTAGGGGAAGTATCTATGTCCATTACATGAGATTTAGTCATGGGTGGTGTTACTTTTGGTCTACCCAAGCATGGTCCCTGCCAACGGGTCTAGCTCATCATAAGCATAACGACCGATCGGGTCTCCATTTTATATACCATACGGTACGAGGCTTGGGCTGGTGATTATCCTTAACACTTCCCTATATTGAATGAACATAGGGTCTTGCCTCAGTGAGCCTAAGACGGCGCATATATCCATTTTAGGCAAGCCAACGGGATCTTGGATGCGAACACCCCAATAGGACATTGGGAATTACCCTCTAACCCTATGGAGCCTAGGATTATTAATTAAGTCTTTTGATGGGACACAAGAGGTGTCTTGGAGATCATTTTCCAATGAATTATCGGATGGACCTCTCGTCTCGTTGAGCCCAAAGACCAGAGTAGGTTCGGGACTTCTCATTTATTTATACCTTGATTAATTTTACGATTAAATTTTGAGTTTATTATTTCACTCTCTCTCCACATGATGCAATTTAATTAAACGCATAATCATCCACGTTAAAAGCGATAAATAAAACATAATAAAAATGCCCATACAAAATAAAATACAATAACACTAGGAGCAAAATACAACTCCCATTATAAAGGTGCAAGACATGCATAAAATGGGATATTCGTTAACAATGGGGACATTGGTCCTCGCATGTATTTATTATAAAAATGATATTTTTTTTGGTGGTGGATTTATTGGATGAAAATAGGACGTTGGTCCTCAATTTTTATAAGAATCCCAAATTAATTACTACAAAATATTAGCTCATTTTTATTATAACGAGATAAAAAAATAATTTATATAAAATAAAGACAAATAATAAAGATAAGTAAATGAATAAATAAACAACAAAGGTTAAAGAATTAAACCGAGCGAAACTCCTCATGGTTTGCATAGCGATCATCCTCTCAAGCTCAAACCACCCAAGGAACAAAATAATATTATCTTGCAAACTAAACAAATATATTAGTACCAAAAAATCCAAAATAAAGATAACACTAAATAAAATACAGAAGTGAAATAAGATAAAATAAGATGAAAGAAAGCCCAAAAGAAATTTTGAACATAAAAAAAAATAAAGGATGAAAGGAATAAGTGAAAATGGTTAAAAAGATGAGAAAGAAGCCCAGGGACGGTCATCAGTACGTGACCGACGGGCGTCCCTTGTGTGACCGACGGGCAGCACAGCGCATCACATACGTTCCGTCGCTCAAGCTAGCGACAGGCATCTGTGACCTTACTGCCCGTCGATCACCTCTGTTCCTAAAAAAAACGATAAAAAGCAAACTTTTCACAAGAAAACAAATTGTTTCACTCCAAATTCAGAAATAAATGCAAATAATTAAAATAACTCAACCAAATGTTCAGTCCAGAATTTTTACCCTCGGATTTTACCTTTTAGGATGAATATTTGAATGATTTTTAGTCCCGCACGCTTCACGAGAATTGAGCAAAAATCAAGGGAAGAAAACTTGTATTTCTTTCTTAATGAAAGTTAACAAAATTTGAATATGGGAATCAATAAAAATTGATGGAAACTAATTGATCTTTGTTCCCTCAATTTAATTAGATCCACAAAAACAAAAGAATAAAAAGATCAAAAAAAACTTTTGTGAGATAAAAACCCTTGAAAGAAATGAACTTTTTGGATTTCTTAGAAAAATTAGGGAAATTTTCCCTTCCAAAAAAAACAAAAAAAAAAAAGAACCTTCAAATGAGCTAAAAAATGCCTTTTTATAGGCTCCTCCTTGGTAAAACCCTAAATCCTATTTCCAATAGGAAATAGGAAAAGAATCTTAACTGATTCCAAGAAATTCGGCAAGCAAATCAGCGATCGACGGGCGTCCGAGGCCCACCGACGGGCGTCTGTTAAAAGGATACGTGCGGTCATTTGGCCACCAACAGAGCGAGGCACGGGCCGGAGGGACGGGCATCGATTTACCGACAAGTGTTCGTCACTCGCCTCACCGATGGCCCATCCCTCATAGCGAGAGATGGATCGCCTTAGTGACAGACGAGCATCCCGTCACAGACGGGCTTGCCATCCAGGAAGGAAAGAACCATTTTTCAAGGAAAAAACCATTTTTCAAGCTAAAACCTCCCAATTTTTCTATTCCTTTCCCTTGCAAATGAAAACCTTTAATTCTCGTGAATCTAAAGGACCAAAGTCTATGAATTTCATCCATTCATTTGGAAATGGACATTGATTTCTTCATCGGGTAATCTCTGATCTGGACCGCCTCGGGACACGGTGCTCACAATATGCCACTAATCAAAAGAATACATATACAAATAGAATAATACAGGAGGAGTACAAAAATATAAAGACTCTATTCCTAGTGGCCAACCCTGTAGATCGACGAACCGAACATAACCTACCACTTACACGGGAAAACAGCCCGTGCTAAGCGATAATGCTTAATGGGGAGGAATAAAGATAATAGAACATTATACAATAATATCAAGCAATTATACATGTAATTAAGCATCACACTGAATTCACTAAGCAGAATAAATAGAGATACATAAGTCATATCACTATAAGGAAACAAAACTTGTTAAAAGTAAGCAATAAGAAATTTCACTAACTAGAATCGCTCCAACAATCATGCACTTCACTAAAAAAATACCAAACACTTCAAACAATAGCCTGAGTGTGACGCGCGTCGAACCCCGGGGTTCCCCGAACTGTCACACCCCGTTTACCCCCTAGAAGTTCGAGCCATATTTGTGCACGTGCATTTAGTGTGTAATTGCATGTCATAAGGGTATTTTGGGTATAATGCATGTTTGTGGGTTTTGCTAGTATGTAGGTGCATGTGCGGTGCTAGGGTGTGAATTAGTTGGGTTGCATTTGGGTGTGCTTACTCACATAGTTGTAGGGTGTGAGTGAGTGAGCTGTGTTTGTGTGATTTGTTCACATATTAGTAGGGTGTGCATTAGTTGGGAGCTCATTGTGTATGTGTAGTGCATGTTGTTAGGGTGTGAGTTATTAAGACCCACCAATCATGTTGTGCCTTGTGGAAAGGGGATTAGTGGGGGTAAATAATTGAAGAAAGAGAAAGGGGAAGAACAAAAATCTGTTCTTCATTCCCATTCTCCCCTTATCTGCTCTCTATTGCTTTCCCTTCTACTCCTTCTTCCTCTTCCTTTCTTTGTCCAACTCCTTTTGGGTTGGATTATTGGTAGATCTTGATAATTCTAAGAAGTAATTGGTAAGTTTTCTGTATTTTCATTTTGTTCTTCTTCTTCTTCTTCATATTTTCTGGGTTTAGATTTAATTTAAGGTTGTGTTTTGTGTGGTCTTATGGGTTGATTGTTAGTTGAGCCTCCTCGTGAGACTAAAGGTAAGGAGAAGGCATCAGGAAGTGGAGCTAAGGAGACTCAGGTTTGGGAGTGTTGTGATTTATGTATTTTTGGTGATTTTGTTTTTTTGAGTGAATTTCTAGAAAATTTGGTGTTCTTGATGTTTTTACTAGTTATTATGTTATGGGTTTTGATTTTTATTGTTCATGAAACCTTGATTGTGAGTTATTGAACCCAATATGCAATTGATTGAGTTGTGGTATGAATAGTGATGAGATTGAATGTGTAACTTGATGTTGTTTTGAGAATTCATGAGTAGGATCTTATATTAGTATGATTTGATGATGTTAGAAGGTTAGTGTTGGGTTATGGGTGAGGAGAGATTGGTTGGAATGAGAAGTTTTGGATTTGGCCTGGAAATGAGGTGAATTTGGCTCTATGGTATTGCATCTGGGCATGGGTCACGGTGGCAACCATTTAGGTTGTGACCGTGAGGTATGTTCAAGATGCATTCTGCCGTGAGTCTGGACATGTCACGGTGGCAACCATTTTGGTTGTGACCGTGAGGTGTCCAGATTTTGCTTCTGTTCTGGGTTTTGGACATGTCACGGTGGCAACAATTTAGGTTGTGACCGTGAGGTGTCCAAACTTTTGCTTTTGTTTGGTTTCTTTGGTATGTCACGGTGGCAACCATTTTGGTTGTGACCGTGAGGTACCCCAGACTTGCATTCTGCCGAGAGTTTTGGTATGTCACGGTAGCAACCAATCTGGTTGTGACCGTGACCTACCCTATTTTTGCAATAAATCTTATTTGTTCAGGGTGATTTGAGGGTGTTAAATTATTGATTTAAGCACACACAATTACACTTAATAAGAGTTTTATACTAGTAAGATGGATGATGTTTATATGTACTGATTAACCAAGGTATTTGAATTCTTTTCTTGTTATAATTGAAGTATGGACGTTAACTGTAAAATTTTAGCCTGCGAATCAACTAAGTGGATAGTTAGGCATGCCTAATAGAGTCTTTTAGCTGCAGCCTCAGTTCTGTTTGGACCCTGATAAGGTCCCTGTCTGGTTCCTCGCGAACCCTTATGAATTTTTGGATCTTATTTAAGGTCCCTCCGAAAATTGTTTTGAATGTGATAAAATAATTGGTTTCTCGATTCGTACCCGTAAGGTACTGTCAGTATACTCGTTATCCACTACTATCAGTCCGCAGGTGTTCTGTTTTCTTTGATTTATGTCGATGTGATTATTAGAATGTGATATCCGAATGAACATGATAAATATGAGGATCAGTTTATATGTATGTGGATGTGGAAATAAGCTTCTGGTTGTATGCCTTTATTCTACAAGTATGGTTATATATCTAACATGATTATCTGCATATGTCATACCGTATGTGTTATGCCTTGACGACCATTGTGAATGGCCGTCCATTCTTTTGTTGTGTGTTTCCCCACTAAGCGTTTATCGCTTAGCATGGTTTTTATCCGTGCAAGTGCGGAAGGCATTTTGCTTTGGGAGAGTCACCGCCAGTCAAGCCAACATAGAAGGGTTGGGTGTTAGGACTACTTTTGTAATAGATTGATGATTCTTTTTGTAATAGAACTCTCATTGTATCAGTAATTTTGTAAGCTTCCGCTCTGTATATTTCGGTTTCGTAATTATTTTGTATTATCAGTTTGATTAGAACATTATTATAATGAATGTTGTTATATTAATGCATGATTAAGTTGATGTTTCTCAAAGTTTTAAATTTCCGTATATTTTTAACGTATGAATGTTTGCTTTGTACCGATCTGTCTGGTGTGACACCCCTACTCCTACGGTATCTCACTCCTATTAGGATGGGTTCGCCTACGTATGGGTAGGGGGTGTTACACGAACCGTTCGCTTTCAGGGCGATCAGGATGAGGTTCATGAAAACTTGTAGGAAATTACAAGTGCGTCTATTTTAGGCAACAAGGAGGTTTCTTGGAGTCGCCACCCAATATAACATTGGGAGAGGTCGTCTAGCCTCAGTGAGCCTAAGACAACGCTGCTATGTCCATCATAGGCAAGCCGGAGGTGTCTTAGAGGTTTCCACCCTAATGATAGAGTGGTCCTCTAGCCTCACGCTTGGGTAAACCAGAGGTGTCTTGGAGGTATCACATTAATAGAACATTAAGATGGCCCTCTCGCCTTGTGGTACCCAGGACTGTGCAAGTTTGAGCCTTTTTTACGGGTCACAAGAGGTGTCTTGTAGGTTTCCACCCCAACAAAATGCCGAGGTGGCCCTCTCGCCTCATTGAGCCCAAAGACCAGAGTAGGTTCGGGACTTCCCATTTATTCATACCTTGATTAAGTTTATATTTGAGTTTTGAATTTATCGTTTCATCCCAATTTTCATTCAGTTTAATGCAGTTAAATTGAAACTCAGATTGTCCATTCAGGGAAGGTAGTAAATAAAGCATAATTAAAATTAGGAGCGCAAAAATAAATTACAACAAAACCAGGGGCGGAATACAACCCCCATTATAAATTGCAAGTGATTCATACATAAATTGGGATATATATATATTAGAAGTGAGGACATTGGTCCTCGCATGCATATTTATTGCAAAATGGTTTTGAAGCTTTGATTTTTATTTGTTAAAAAAAACAGGACATTGGTCCTCAATTTGTAAGGAAAATCCCAATTTAATTAATAAAAAACATTTAATCATTTTTTACATCAGCGGAAAAGTATAAAAAACAAACATTATTCACAACAGCAATATAATAAAGACGATAAAGTCGAGAGAATGAACCCGAGAGAAGACCCTTAAGTCTTTGCAATAGCTTTTACACCAAATGGCTCCAAATCCGCCCAACAAATCAAAATAATAACTCACAAAATAAAGAACATGTTAATGTAAATTAAAAGAAAATAAATATGAAGTTAAATAATAAGAAGGAAAATGAAAGAAATTGAATAAGAAAACCACTTTAAAATGAAAGAAGAGAAAAAAAGAGATTAAGTGGAAAAAAAGGCCCAGGGACTGCCCAAGACATATGACCGACAGGCATCCCTGGGAGCGATAGACGGGTATAAGGGCAAACCGTGACGGCCCATCGCTCGGTTGAACGATGGCCGTCGGTGGTCCTTATGCCTGTCAGTCAACTCTGTTTCCGAATAGTAACCCAAAAAAGTTAAGTTTTTGTTTTAATTTGAATAAAGGCGATTTTTATGCAAGAAATTAATGATAATAGCTGAATTCAAAGTAACAGGTCTAGAATATTTACCCTCGGATTTTTACTTCGTGAAGGTCAACGTTGCAAGATGTCGACTCCTCGAGTTCTACAAGGATCGGATCGTGATCACGCGAACGGAAGAGATTTTTGGTTGCAAAAATCTCACTTGAAGAATAAACCAAGAGAAGGAGATTGTTTTCTCTTTCTTGGAATTTGGACAATAATAAATATGTGAATTAGCTAGATGGATAAAAATGAATGGATCTCGCTTCCTCAGATTAGCATAATTCGAGAATCAAACAAAAGAAATTTTTGAAAGAGAATTTATTTTTATAGAAATTGAAAAGAAATCTTCTGTGGAAAAATACTAAGCTTTTGTTTTCTAATAAAAAGTTTCTCTAAACACTAATTTCTCAGTAAAATTTTTCAACCTCTAAAGCTAAATCCCCCTCCCCTATTTATAGATTTAGGAGGAAATTTCAAATAAGTTTAAATTTCAAATTTAGATTTGAAGAGGATTTTACGAAATCAAATCAAAACCGAACGATTTTCAAAATATTCCCAAAATCAAATCTAATATTCAAAAATATTTGAAATGAATTGAGAAATTCAAAAGGATCCTTAAGATATTTTGTAAAATCCCCCCAATATTGTAGAATCTGGTGGTTAAAACAACCAGATCACCGACCGACGGGCTTCCCGTGGACTACTGACGGGCGTCAGTCGCAAAGGGCACCAGCGGTCATTTGACTGGCAAGCTCTACACGTGGCATGAGAGATGGCCCGTCGCTCGCTTGAGAGACAGTCCGTCGCTTTGGCGTTAGAGACGGGCCTCTCACGTGAATGACAGCTCGTCGCTCACTTGAGCGACGGCCCGTCGATCGTCATGGGAGACGGGCCTCTCACGTGAGCGACGCCCCATCGGTCGACGTGGGAAACGGGCATCTCATGTGAGCAACGGGCTACTCAACCGACAGGCTGCCCATCTGTGGGCTGAAATGCCAAATCTCAAAGTTGAACTCTCTTCGACTGTCCGAAATCCCCCGTTTACCCAGAACTCCTCCGATCCTTATAAAACTGGCGAATAAACATCTATAACTTCCATCCCTCGTTCGAAAATTGACGTTAGTTTCTTCATCGGGTAACTCTGATCTGGACTACCTCAGGACCTGGTGTCTACAGTTGCCCCCAATTTTGGGGAAAGTAGTACACTAATGTCTAGATGAGCCAAAATTCATAGGAGAAGGGAAGAAACACGTACCTGAGATAGTCCTTACCTTCTTGATGTTGCATAGAAGCAAGTGGTTTCTCGTCTCCATCCGGTGAGCCTCGTCTCGATCTGCCCGGTAACTGAGAGTCGTGAGAGGTAGTGTTATCCAACCCATTTGCAATTTGTTCTATTGCAGGTATGCTACCAACCTCATCTCGGCTTGCATGGTATTTGTGAGATACGGTGTTATCCAACCCCATCTCGGTTGCGATCTGTTCTATTGTGTTTGCCCCACTAACCTCATCTCGGTCTACGGGGCAGATGATCTATTCCGCTAGCCTCATCTCGGCCTGCGCGGTGTGAGGTGAAGTGTTGTCTAACTGCATCCTCTGCTTGCGATCTGTTCTATCGCGTTTGCCCCACTAACCTCATCTCGGTTTGCGTGACGACTGATCTATCTCGTTAGCCTGATCTTGGCCTGCGCTGTGTGAGGTGAAGTGTTGTCTAACTGCATCCTCTGCTTGCGATTTGTTCTATCGCGTTTGCCCTACTAACCTCATCTCGGTCTGCGTGACGGCTGATCTGTCCCGCTAGCCTCATCTCGGCCTGTACGGAATTTGAATTATTTCGTCGTTGTGTGAATTCCTATTCCTGTGTTATAAAAGATTTGATCAGTTCGTTGCGAGTTGATTTGCCTGTTATCATTTAAATGACTTTCACGTTATTATTATCTTGTTTTTCTTTTCATTTTCTTCCATTTAGCGTGTTATCAAACGTTAGGAAATAGTAAGTAAAATGTCACATACACAGACTAAAATAAGGATTTGACAAAATGTTAGCATAAGTTAGCCAAAATATAAACATAAATGTTCCACTAAGTGACAACATATTTTGTACAAAAATATACAAGTAAAACAAAACGTAATGAGAATAGGCTCCCTGAACAGTCTAAAGAGGGCGGTAGTCTGGAGGCTCATCCGAGTCCTCCTCATCATCCAACACATGTATTGGCTGGCTCCGTGATGTGGACGTAGATGGTCGAGCCCTGGATATGGAGGGTCGGCTAGGCGGTGCTGGTGCCAGAGGTCTGAACGTGGCCTGGGCATGACGAGGGACTGCGATCGGTGAAGCCGCGGGCTGTGCTCTTGTAGCGTCTGCCTGCCGGAACTGAACCTGTGCGTAGCCGTCCAGGAAAGGCTGGACGCATACTCCCATAAACTCTAAGGTGTCCCTGACTACCCATCCCAACTCCTGAAATCTGCTGGCTAGCGTCAAGGTCTGATCTCGGGTTGCACTCCTGATACCCCCAAGTGCAGACTCTGTCTGCTCTCGGAACTCCCTGATAGACTAGGCGATAGGTGGAATGGCACCCTCCAGCACTCCTACTCTGAACGCGAGGGAAGTAACAGACTCATCCACCATCTGGATAGCCGTATCCACCTTGTCAGCTGCAGCACCATGGGAAGCTGTCAAATCCCGCCGCAACTCCTCAATGAGCCTGGCTTGATCCTGAATGACCCTCTCCTGCTGGGCTAACCTCTCTAACATAGCTCAATGACGCTCCTCATACTGCCCCATCGGCTCAAGGAGCGCCCTGGCAACCTCCTCTTGCTGGGCCAACCTCTCTAGGAGGACCATGTCTCTCTCCTCCTGCTTGTGCTCCATGGTAGCAAGAATGGACATCATGGCCACCAGCAGGTCGGGCTAGACCGTGGTGCTGGTGCTGGTGATGACTCTGCCGGATAGTCTGGAGGTGGTGCAGTGGTGGTAGATGCCCCCAAGTGCCCTGCTCGACTGTAAGGATGGAACCTGGCTGTATCCCGAGGCGTCGACCTCTGTACTCGTGCTGGAGATGGAGGAGGACTCTGTATCCTCTGTGCTGGGGGAGTACCAAATAATTCATGCATGGTGAACTCTATCCCCATATCGACTAGAGTTTGCGGCTGTCCCTCCTCTGATAGCGGTTGCTGTGGAGATGGTCCCTCCTGAAACCCAAGCTGTTGGGGAGGCTGGCCCTCCTGAAACCCTGGCTGCTGGGGAGGCTGCTACTCCATCTGGGGCTCCTCTGTCGGCTGAAGCGATGGGAGGCCTAGAGCACGTTTAGTTTCATGGATCGTGTGCAGTCTATATGCCTCGGCCTAGCCCAGCAACTGAACTATCATCCCCATGGTGAGAGCTGATAATGCATCTACATATATGCTCTCCTCTAGTGTGAGTCTGAGACAGTCTGGACGAGCTCCCAGATCTAGCAATAATCTAGTAATCACCACTCCCACATATACTACAGGGGTTGCTCCCCTAGACACTCTGACAAAGTTAGCCATGATCTTGTGACTAATGTTGAGTCGAGGCCCTGCAACCATGGCCCACAGACTCTAGATCTCTGTAGCATTAAGTGAGCCCGGGTTACCAGCCCATCCCAGGTAGGAGCTGGAAATAACCCTATGAATGTATCGGAGAGCCTGCGATGAGAGCACCGTACTCTTTTTGTGTCATGGTCATATGGCACTCCCGACAGAGCTATGACCTCCCAATGCTGGCGCCTAACAGCCCTCTGAGGCACTAGGATGTCCTCTCCAACTGGTAACCCCATAGCCTTTGTGAACCGCTGGCTGGTGATACTGTAGTGGTATCCATCTACCATGAACTGAATGACCCCCTCCTCTGTGTCCGTCCTCTGGAATCCCCCGTAATGCAAAGTAGCGAGAAACTTCCGAACAACCCTTGGGTGAGTGTGAAAGGCAGGCCACAGAAACTCTGTCGACCCTATAGCAACCACCAGCGCGTCTACTTCCTCCAACATACCCATGGCCTGTAAGAAAGGTCTGGAGATAAAATGACTGGCTCAAAACTGCACTCTAGCCAGCAGCCGGAACCTCGCCCTCGCCTCATCGCTCATCCAGGCAGGAGGCTCAGGCTCTGGCTAGCCATGTGGAACCTAATGTCTAGGAGGCATCCTGTATGTCAACGAGACTGTGCTAAAAATAAATTTGACTAAAGCATATAAAAAGTGCTTCTAAGTGTGCGGGACAGTGTGGGGGTCGTTTTGGTGCGAACGGCATGCAAAATGGATGAAAAATGAGGGAGATATGGCCAAAAAACCGAAAGGGCATCGGTTAGTGAGGGAGAGTGAAAAGGAGAAAGGGAAAAGAACTGGTGGGCATCGGTGACTCGCGCTATTTATAGATTTCAATTACCGACGGGCAGCCCGTCTATCGTTCCAGATTCTAAATTTAATTATTTAATTAATGCCCTAATTAATTTCTAAATAAATTGCAATTAATTACCTCATTAATTTCTTTTTTCACTCCTTGAATATCTTTCAACTTCCACGCCTGGATTTGCCTGCAAAAATTCAAATGCAATATGCAAAGATTATTTTATGCGCGTGTATGCATGAAGCATGCATGAAAAGGATCTGCCCATTGGTCAACCAGGATGACCGACGGGCTTACCGTCTGTTATATGATAGATAGGTAACTCGACCTACAGACGGGCTTACCGTCGGTAATATGATAGACGAGCAATCCGTCGGTCGCTTCTCACCATAAATTGCTCTTTTTTCCTTTGTTTTCATGCCTTTTATCTTTTGAAGCTTAAATCCAAGCCTTTTCTCAGGTTTTTTCCTTCTTTCTTGTTTATTTCCTTGGTTAACCTCAAACTTCCAACCATAGGACTTGAGGAATGCCTTTCGCCACTACTGTCAGGATGCACCGAATTCTGGATACTCAAAAAACTTGGGAAAACCCTACTCTGGCTGCAATTTCCAGTCTGAGATTCCTGAGAAGAGTCAAAGTAGACTACAATCTTCTTTTGGCCGCGGTTCATTTTTGGGACCCGCGATTTCATGTTTTTAGGTGTACCTACCAGGAGCTGTGCCCCTTACCTGAAGAGCTTGCTGCTATTACCGAGACTTGGTATCCACCTAGCACCTTGCCTTGCATTCCCCGCTGCAACCTGGTTCAGACTCGAGACGTGTCACTGGCTTTAAGCATTGCCCCTTCTGACACTTCCCGTCTAGTTCCTCAGGGCCCCACTTTTGCCTTAGAACCACTGATTGAGGCACTGGAAGAATTCCCTGACGCTCCTCCATACCGCGTAAGTGTCATCTTTCTTTTCTGCCTGATGAAGTATCTGATTGTGACTTCAGAGGAGCTGATTGGAGACTCTCTTCTGTTTGGGATTCTGGATGATTTCCAACGTGGACTGACCCCCTTTCCACTGATCCTCGCTGAGACTATCATAGGCCTTGATTCTGTCCGTGCTGGGTCCTCTGCTGCTTTCTCTGGGAGCCCGTTATTACTCCAAGTACATCATTATGTTAAAAGGTAGTGCGTCCCTTGTGGATTTTCACACTAGCTTTTCTTAGCAGGAAGTGCATCCTTTTTCGGATTTTCACCCAACCCTATGCCATACTTTTGCCTGAAGTGAACCCAACTCACCCTAGCGGCTTTTATTTTTCTTTGCCTTTTTACCTTATTTGCTTTGGCTTTTAATTTTTCTTGTTTCCCTTTTCAGATATGGCTGCAAGAGAAGTTGAAGCTGCTATCAGAACCACCTCCCAAGGTCGTTAGTCAGTATTCTACGAGGCATTTTCTTCCTCGCCAGCGCCTGTACTCATTTGTGACCCCTAACGAGGGCATTACTAGGTTTAGCAAGGTAACCGACAAAGACAATAGCTTTACGAGCGCTTTGCTCCTGCTATCTGCTGTGACAGTTGATGGTTCTTCAGGATGTGTCCCCTTATGCGGGCGACGTGAGGCTACCTTTTACATCACGGCCCGATGCGCTCGATAGCTCGGGACAACGCAAGATGTGGTGAGAGTCCCTCTATCTTTCTGAGGCAGAATCTTATCTGCAGCTTTTGCCTCTCGCTATCATGAACTCTGGGCTGGACTACCAGTGAGGACTGTCATTCCCTCTTTTGGTCATCAATCTATTGCTTCTACCAGCGTATACAAGAGATGGGTGCTCAGTCCTTCTGTTGACAATAGGACTCGATGACTTAAACATTTGGCCGGCGAGAGCAGTAGTAGGGTTTAGTTCATACTTGTATGCATTTTGAGCAATATGTTTCTTTTTAGAACAGAACTTAGAAAATAATATGAATGAATAAATTCAATTTTATTTCATTTCACAAAATTGTGTACATCTCAGTATGATTTCAATATACATGATCATCGTTTAACACTAATTCAAAAAATGCAAAACTACATCCATTCAAGGATCCAAACTTTGATAGCATAAACTCCTATTACCAATCAGCCCTCTCGGGTTTTCTTGATTGAACATTTTCACTCAAGCCTCTAATTTTTGACCAGGATGCTTTTTTCGGTTTTCACCCTGACAAGGCGCCCAATTTTAGCAAGGCTGCCTTTTCTCGATTTTCGACCTGCGGGGCTTTATTCTCTTCTTTTGATTTTATTGTCTTTAGCCATAAAACCTCTTGAGTCTATTGATGTTGACTGGCTCCTTAAATTCGTTGCCATCGCTATCTGACAAGATCGCCGCCCCCTTTGATAATAGCTTCTTGAGGATGAATGATCCTTCCCATGTTGGTCTGAATTTCCCCCTTAAGTCTGGCGTGCCTGGTCTCATCTGCTTGAATACCAAGTCTCCCTCTTTCAATGGGTGCTTTTTGACTTTCTTCCCGAATGATCTGGCAAGTCTCTTCTGATCGATCTGATTATGGTAGTAGGCTCTCAACCTTCTCTCATCCAATATGTTCAAGTGTTGCAACCTCTACTGTGCCCATTCAGCTTCCGGAATCTCAGCTTCCATAACCACTCTTAGTGACTGGAGTTCGACCTCGATTGGCAATACTGCTTTTGTCCCATAGACCAAGGAATATGGAGTGGCTCTCGTTGAAGTTCTAATAGTCGTTCTGTAGCCCCAGAGTGCAAAAGGTAACTTGTCTGCCCAATCTTTGTAACTCTGAACCATTTTGGCCAAGATCCTCTTGACATTCTTATTGGCGGCTTCTACTGCCCCGTTGGCTTGAGGACGATACGAAGAAGACTTATGATGCTCAATACCATATTTCTGGAGTAACTTCTTCGTTTCGGCCATGAACTGCGTTGTCAGATACCACGTGGTGTGGAAGGCCATATCTACATATCAAGTTCTTCTCGATGAACTTTGCCATATCCTGAGCATCAACCTTTTTGAAGGACTCGGCTTCTACCCACTTGGTAAAGTAGTCGATGGTGACAATGATGTACCTATGCCCATTGGAGGCCGTAGAACGTATCTCTCTAATAATGTCAATCCCCCAACTGCGAATGGCTAAGGTGATGTTAGACTATGCAATTCTGAAATGGGCAAGTGTCTTAAGTCTGCATACTGTTGGCACAACTGACATTGCTTTACATACTTTGAGTAATCCGTATCCATGGTGAGCCAGAAGAACCCTTGTCTTATGATTTTTTTAGCCAATGTCAGCCCGTTCATATGGGCTCCGCATACGCCGGCGTGAGTTTCTTCCATTACCCTCTTGCCTTCCTTCTCGTCCAGACACCTTAACTGGATGCCATCGGCCTATCATTTGTATAGTACTCCATCTATGCAGATGAACTGAGTAGATAGCTTATGGATCATTCTCTGATCTTTCTCAGTAGCTTCTTCTAGAAATGTCGCATTTTCTAGATAGTTCCTAATATCATAATACCACGGCTTCCCATCTGCTACTTCTATTTCTGTTACTGACTTAGATTCGAAACTAGGACTTTCAAAGCTAGAAATCAAAATTGGTCTCATGACTACCCCTTCTGGGTTGTCCCATATTGACACTAAAGTAGCGAGCGCATCGGCCAACTGATTCTCATCCCTTGGAACGAAATGGAATGTACACACCTCAAACTGACCGCTCAAATCCTTCAAGTGCTTAACGTATGGCATCAGTCTCTCTTCTTTAATAGCCCATTCACCTCGAATTTGATTGATCACTAGGGGTGAATCTCCAAACACCTCGACATTCTTGGCTCCTAAGGCTATTAATGCTTCCAACCCAAAAGTACATGCTTCATACTCAGCCTCATTATTGGTAGCCCTGAATCTCAGTTTCTTTGCTAACGGAAGTTTCTCATCATCCAGGGTTGTCAGAATGACTCCTACCCCTGCCCCCTTGCTATTTATAGCCCCGTCAAAATGCAATTGCCAACTCTAAACTGCTATAGCTGCCACGTCCTCATCCGGGAAGTTGAACTCGTATGAGTCTCCTTGAATTGGGTGTTGTGCTAGGAACTCGGCCACTGCACGCCCTTTAATAGTCTTTCGAGTAACGTACTCTACATCAAATTCTTGTAGCAGCAACAACCACCTACCCATTTTCCTAAGTAAAGATGGAACTTCTTGCAAGTATCTTAAGGGATTCTGCTTTGCTACTGCCTGTACCTTGTAAGAATGAAAGTAATGTCTCAATTTCTTAGAGGCCCAGATTACCGGAAGGCAAATCTTTTCTACTTATGTATACTTAACCTCGTAAGCCAGGAACTTCTTGCTAAGGTAGTAAACAACAAATTCTACTCGAAATTCATCTTACTGGGCCATCATGGCACCTACCGAACTATCTTTTATTGCCAAATACAGGATAAGTGGTTTGACTGGCTGCGGCGGTCTCAAAACTTGCGAATTCAGCAAATACTCTTTGACAGTATTGAAAGCCTTCTGACAACCTTCGTTCCACACTACTGGTTTGTCTTTTCTGAGCAATTTGAAAATCGGTTCACAGATTGAAGTAAGCTTAGCGATAAACCTGCTGACGTACTGCAACCTACCCAGAAAGCTTCTCACTTCATTTTCCTTCTACGGTACCGGCCTTTCTCTAATGGCTTTAACCTTGTCTGGGTCAATCTCGATACCTCTCTGGCTAACTATGTGTCCTAGGAGCTTCCCTGAGGTGACACCAAAGATACACTTCTTGGGGTTTAATCGCAAGTTGTACTTTTCGATTCTCTGAAAGAACCTTTCTAGAGCTTCAAAGTGGCCTTCTCTGGTGGCTGACTTGATCATCATATCGTCCACATATACTTCTACTTCTTTGTGAATCAACTCATCTAGAATCTTCATGGCCATCCTTTGATAAGTTGCGCCTGCATTTTTCAAGCCGAAGGGCATTACCCTATAAGCGAATGTCCCCCATTCCGTGATGAAAGCAGTCTTAATCTGGTCGATTATTCTATTGAGTATCTGGTTGTAGCCTGCGTAACCATCCACAAAACTGTACATCATGCAGGCAGCTGTGCTATCCACCAGCACATCTATGTGGGGCAACGGAAAGTCATCCTTTGGACAAGCCTTGTTCAAGTCTCGATAGTCCACACACACCCTTACTTTACCATTTTTCTTGGCTACTGGGATAACATTGGCCAACCAGGTAGGGTATTGTACCTCAACTAGGAACTTGGCCTCAATCTGCTTGTGAATTTCCTCCTTCACTTTGTTTGTCCACTCTGGCCTGAGCCTTCTCAACTTCTGCTTGACAGGCCTACAGTCTGGATAAGTGGGGATGGCGTGTTCTGCAATTTCTCGGTCCACTCCTAGCATATCTTTGTAGGTCCAGGCAAAGACTTTTTCATGTTTTCTTAATATTTTCTCAAATTTTCTTCGCTCTTTAGGAGTTACATTTGATGCTATCAAAATTTCTTTCGGGTTCTCCGAGGTCCCAAGATTAAATGGAGTAGCATCAGTTGAATCAATGTCAAATATAAATGGATTATGATCATGATAATGCATAATGAAATCATCGAAAACATCGCACAAGTATGCAAAATCGTTCACTTTATTAATAAAATTGAAATTGTCATTACCATTATTGAAAAGTTCTGGAGTAAAAAGAAAATCTAAACTATTTTATTCTTTGTCCTCCGCCGGCGCATCTGTTGCAGCTGACGGTCCTGCATCATTTGGGCATTTTGGGAGTTCTTCAGCAACCCCTTGTACAGCTTCCTCAACCTTTGCTTTCCCCTTCAGCTGGGTGGCCACCATCTTCTCAGTTATGACTTCCTCAGGCTCCTCGCGGTCCCAAATTGTCTCATTGGTCATGATTTCCTCATCCCAAAAGCCCTCTGCCGACTTGATCAATCCAATGCCCCAGTCAAAGACATTATTGAAAACCTCAAAACCCGGTACAATTCTTCCGTTAACCCACTGTGGCTCGGCTTCCCCCATGCTGCGACTGCAGGCACAAAACTCTTCTTGATATGGGGAATCCCCTTTTCTTGTTTCTCACCCCTCTTTACTGTATCTGTGTATCCCAAGCCCCTTTTGTCGTTCTGGCCCCTGGTGGTAATGGCTGTTGGCACCCCCTGAGAATTCTTACCTAACCCCGCACCAGGGAGGAATGACATCTTTTTCATCATATTTAGCACTTGGGAGCTTCCCTCTATCGGTTCTTCCTCACCAACAATGGCAACATGAAACCCACTGAATGGCTGCCTTGCGATCTCCAATATGGAAACCTAATTTTCTCGTGCAGCCCTTATGGTCACAACTTGGCCTTCATGGGGTATTTTGACCATTTGATGAAGCGTGGAAGGGACGCCCCCCAACTTATGAAACCATGGCCTGCCCAAAAGAGCTGAGAAATTGGCAGGTATGGGCAGGACCACAAACTCCACTTCCGTCTCTATCGGTGCCGTTTTCACCATTGTCTTAAATGTCCCAGAGGCATGCCTGCGCGAGTTGTAGTATGCCGTGATAGTGAGATCGGACTTGGCCAACATATCCTCCGTCACCCCAAGTGCTGTCATTGCCACCTGAGGGCATACATTTATTGAGGAACCATCATCCACCATTACACAGGCCGTGTGCTTTTGATTAATCTGTGCTCTTATGTATAAAGGGCGATTATGGTTGCGGCCTTCCGCCGGTAGATTAGCACTCTCAAAAGCTACATTCTCTCCTGCTCCCCCCTTCACTACATCTAGAAGCTCCGTAGGCAAGATGGTAGTAGCCACGATTGCTTCACACAAAGCCTCCACTATTTTCTGCCTGTGTGATAGGGACTGTCTCAAGAGATCCCATATTAAAATCTGAGCCGGCGTCTTTTTCATCTGTTTGACAATCGGATCCTCTTCCGGCTCCTTCCCCTTTTGGCCAGCTATCAGCTCATGGGGCCTTTCGATTTCTGGACTACCCTTTCGCTCCGAGTCATAGCTCTTACTTTATTCTTCTTTCCCTTCTTTTCTTCCTCTCCTTCCTCCTTCGAACCCCACGGGTCGGGAAACACTTCAAAATCATCATTTTTAGTTCCACTGTCATCAGTGGACCAGTAATCGATCACTGCAGCGAGAATCCCTTCTTCACTCACCTCATAGAGGCTTGTGACAGCAGTGTTGACATCGTTGTCGTACAACTCCTTCAATACAAACTCCTCGGGCAAACTGGACCCAATCATGAATACTGGCGGGGGCACGTTATTGTATCCAGCTTTCTTCTGACTCCCTCTCTTCTCTGGATCTGTGATCTGCTTTGAATTAATTAGATCTTGAATTGCATATCTCAAAGCCTTACAATCGTCGATTGTATACCTAGTGTGCTGATGATAAGCACAGTATTCATTATCCTTGTGCCTTGGCATGCCTTGAGTTCTGGCCGGTCGGGGTGGCAAAGGCTGCAACTTACCCTCCTTCATCAGCCTTCTCAGTACCCATGATAAAGACCTTCCAAGGTTGGAGAAATGCCTCGGGGTGGCGTTAGTGGTTGATACTTTAGCGGTCTTCTTCATGCCACTAGCAGAAACTGCCTGCCTACTTGCCTCCTGGCTACTGCTACCTTTCTTGGGATAATTCTCACTACCTGCTCTCCTAGCAAGGTATTCTCCTTCAGCTTCAATGGCAATGTCTTTCAGGGATTCCCAATCTCTTAATCCCTTCATCTTCAATCCCTTTCTCAAATATGGGCTTGCATTTTTAATGAATAGTCATATTTGATCCTAAGTATTCAATTTTCTCTTCATTTCCATCACCCGATTCCTCCACCGGGTTAGATACTCATGGAAAGACTCGCCTCCCTTCTGCTGTAGTAGTTCCAGGTCCTTTAAGGTCACTTCCATCCTCGTACTGCAGTCGTATTGTCTCAAAAATTCCTCTGCCAATAAATCCCAGTCCTTCTTGGTTTTGCGGTCGAGCCCGTGGTACCAATCCACCGCTGGGCCAGTCAAACTCAAGCAAAAGTATTCAATCTTTTGCCTTTTCGTCAGCGTAGTACCCTTCGTTACTAATGAATATTGTTTTATATGGGCGGTAGGATCTAATGTACCATAAAACTTTGGCATATCTGGCATCTTAAAATTCATTGGGACCAGGTCCTCCCCTTTTAATTCTTTGTCCTCGGGGTTTATCCCTCGACCCCTTATCAACATCTTTGTCATTGCTTTGAATTTTTCCTCCATTTTCCTCTAGATGGCTTCTTTTGTTTGAGGTGCTTTCCCCCTTTCTAATACTATTCCTTCATACTTATCATCTTCCCAGTCATCGTCTAATCTTGGGGCTGGCCTCCTCCTCTATGCCCCCAATGTGGTAGCTCTTGGGCCTACAGGTGGCAGGAGGATCTCCTCTTGCGGGTCTTCTCTGACCTCCTCCCTTTCATTATTCCTCATAGGACGAGGTGGTGGATTCTGTGGAGCCACTTGTTGACCCATTGTTGCCATCATGGTCATCATCCGATTTTCGAACTCCTCCAACCTTCGGCCCACTTTCTCCGTTATCAAAGCCCTGGTGGCATCTGCCGCTCTTGGTGAGTTTGCTATTTCTTCGTGTAAAGAAAACTGTGCTGAAGTAGCGTAGCTAGTTTCTGAAGGAGTGTTCGGATACTCCACCCTTTCTGGTAACTCGAAGAATGGATTTCTACATAGGCGCCCCTGAGAACCTCTTGACCACTTAGGCATATCTATGATGGTTGCAATATACTCATTAGGATGATGCATGAATGACATATAATGCATGATCGTGGTATGCAACATCCACAAATCACATGCAAGTACATAGGTCCTTCCAACCTTATTACTCCCGCACACGAGGTCATAGTCTCTTTCCTAGGTGGGATTGGCCCATGGGTCAACAGGGGGCCCGATGGATGCGTATGGTGCCTGGCAAAAAACCGGCAATATAACTTCTCCTAACTAATGCACAGGCGCATGGGTTATGATCGTCACATATTTAGGCAATCCGAATAAATTGGCATGGGCCTATCGAGGCATGAGAGCCTTTGATTAGGTGACCAATAAAATTATTTGGGTTTGTCCAATACATGGTGATCCATACAGCAAGCATAGTATCAAGGTTCATACCACTTAGGGGAAGTAACTATTTCTATTACATGAGCTTTAGTCAAGGTGATGTTACTTTAGAGCTACCCAAGCATGGTCCCTGCTAACGGGTCTAGCTCATCACGAGCGTAACGACCGGTCGGGTCTCGATTTAATATACCATGATGGTACGAGGCTTGGGCTGGTGATTATCCTTAACACTTCCCTACATTGAGTGAACATAGGGTCGTGCTTCGGGAATGCACCGGGGCTAAAAGAGGGACCAAACTAGCATAGATCTAAGGCTGTAATGAGATGCAATGCAGTTTCGAAAAAGGATGAAATTTTTAAATTAAAACTCAATTGTAAATTTTAACCAAGGTACTTTCAAAGCGAAGTCTCGAGTATTGTCCCTAGCGGAGTCGCCACTGTGATGAGAGCTAAACCCCGGGGCGCCCCAAACCGCCCGCTTTCAGGGCGATTAGGATGAGGTTCATGAAAACTTGTACGAAATTACAAGTGTGTCTATTTTGGGCAACAAGGAGGTTTCTTGGAGTCGCCACCCAATAGAACATTGGGAAAGGTCATCTAGCCTCAATGAGCCTAAGACAGCGTTGTTATGTCCATCATAGGCAAGCTAGAGGTGTCTTAGAGGTTTCCACCCTAATGATAGAGTGGTCCTCTAGCCTCACGCTTGGGCAAACCAGCGGTGTCTTGAAGGTATCCACCTTAATAGAACATTAAGATGGCCCTCTCGTCTCGTGACGCCTAGGACTGTGCAAGTTTGAGCCCTTTTTATGGGTCACAAGAGGTGTCTTGGAGTTTTCCACACCAACAAAATGCCGAGGTAGCCCTCTTGCCTCATTGAGCGCAAAGACCAAAGTAGGTTCGGGACTTCCCATTTATTCATACCTTGATTAAGTTTATATTCGAGTTTTGAATTTATCGTTTCATCCCAATTTTCATTCAGTTTAATGCAGTTAAATTGAAACTCAGATTGTCCATTCAGGGAAGGTAGTAAATAAAGCATAATTAAAATAAGGAGCGCAAAAATAAATTACAACAAAACTAGGGGCGGAATACAACCCCCATTATAAATTGCAAGCGATTCATACATAAATCGGGATATATATATATTAGAAGTGAGGACATTGGTCCTCACATGCATATTTATTGCAAAATGGTTTTGAAGCATTGATTTTTATTTGTTAAAAAAAATAGGACATTGGTCCTCAATTTATAAGGAAAATCCCAATTTAATTAATAAAAAACATTTAATCATTTTTTACATCAGCGGAAAAGTATAAAAAACTAACATTATTCACAATAGCAATATAATAAAGAAGATAAAGTCGAGAAAATGAACTCGAGAGAAGACCCTTAAGTCTTTGCAACAGCTTTTACACCAAATGGCTCCAAATCCGCCCAACAAATCAAAATAATAACTCACAAAATAAAGAACACGTTAATGTAAATTAAAAGAAAATAAATATGAAGTTAAATAATAAGAAGGAAAATGAAAGAAATTGAATAAGAAAACCATTTTAAAATGAAAGAAGAGAAGAAAAGAGATTAAGTGGAAAAAGAGGCCTAGGGACGGCCCAAGACGTATGACTGACGGGCATAAGGGCAAACCGTGATGTCTCATCACTCAATTGAACGACGGCCATTGTTACACCCCCGTACCCCCGGTAAGGAATATCGGGGCGTCACGCGGCTCATACTTATACATATACATATATACACACTAGCGGGAACGATAATATTGAAAGATATTAATAAAATGGGCCAAATAAAAAGAGCTCTTATAACATATATATAAACTGTACATAATACAAAAACTTTATACTTGTTACATATTCATTTTCGGTATACATATGTATAACAGTTAACTTTACATGCCACCTATACTATACTTCCTATGTACATAATGATGTTACTCAAAACATCACCAACCCTAATTCTATAATATACAAAAAGGGTATAACAAAAAAAACTCCTAGTGGCCATCACTTGCAGATGAACGCTTTCACTGGTCCGCACCTGTCAACCTACACGGAAATAAACATCCGTGCTAAGCGATAACGCTTAGTGGGGATGAAAATATTGCAAAGGACTTCTTTCGAAGTCACCAGTAAAATATACATATCACATACACTGCTCAAACAACTCTTGCATATATTTTCACAATCATGTAAATCATAGACTCTAATTCATATAAACATAGCATTAATCCCATGTACTTTAACTTTTATTCATAACACTACATACAATCATTTCATGTTCACTATACACTAGCAATAACAATAAGCCTGAATTCCTTTCATGGTGGATACGGGTAACTCTGGATACTATTTACAGTATCTTACATATGGAGAATTAACTCAGACCCTATGGAATACACGAGGTATTCCGAACTCTGGGCACAATTAAGGCCAACATGTAGCAGCTGCACTCTAGCCCTTTATAAGCATGCTTATCTATCCACTATAACGGTAATCAGGCTCCATAACAACTCATCAACTATAATTCAAGTGCACTCATCAACTTTAGAGGCATTTAAGTCATATACAGTCTTTATTAATCATATTCAACAACTAAAAGCATGTAACATTTAAGTTCCACTTATAAACTCTTATATCATACTATTATTTACATATAATGTCAATTAGAAACATTCATATGCTTATTTCATAGGGTTAAATATGAGTTGGACATGCTATGGGAACTTATCCTAAAGTTCGGGTGCAATACGGGTTCAATTCGGGAAGAAAAACACATAAAATGGTCAAAATAGAGGGGTGGAGGTTGTCACTACTCGTGACAGATGTCACTACTCGTGACAGACTCTCTTGACAAGTCACGAGTCGTCACGGTCGTCACCACTCGTGACAATCCTCCTCTGTCACGAGTCGTCACGGTCGTCACCACTCGTGACAGACCTCTCTTGACAAGTCACGAGTCGTCACGGTCGTCACCACTCGTGACAAGCCTCCTCTGTCACGAGTCGTCACGGTCGTCACCACTCGTGACAGAGCCAGAGATCCAGACAAAATCCCAACAACATCAATTTTGTTCAGGCTAAACGGATATCAAAACGACATTTTTAGACAAAACTTTCTTCTTAACAAATCTTTCCTAGGATGTTAACTTTCAAATGGGACAATTTGCAAGTCAATTAGACCTCTACAACTTGAGTTATGATCTAAATACCCTATAATGTTCAAGTTACCCGACCCAAACAGGGATGTTACGGTCTTTAACCGTTTCGAGAATCATAGGCCCAGAATTAGCTCTAGCTCCCTCTCAGACATTTTTAGCTACGGATCTTATCTTTCAGATGCAATTTGATTCAACACAATTGAAGTCTTGTAACTCTACTTATGTCAAATACAATACATAGAGGTCTATGAACAACTAAACAGAATTTTACCCCTAACACACTTCACAACTATAAAACATGTGCAACTCACTTAACACTCATATAACCACAACATATGCATATTCAAACATCATATATCACAACAAGCAATCAAAACAAGTAAAAGAAAAACCGCACACGATCCCTACCTCTAGGATGTTGAACCGCGCTCTCTACTCGGCTCCGACCTTCTCTTTACCTTTATTGGGCCTCTTGTCCACAGCTTCCATACACAAACCATTCAAAATAACAAAGTTACTCTTCTCTCTTACTTTAAATCAAAAATAGAAATAAGATAGAAGAAGAAGACCAATACTAACTAAATAGCATTACTTACCTTCTTAGGAGACCTAATCAAGCTTTACTAACCCCTCTCCAAGCTAATCCAAATGAATCACTCAAAACATGTCAAGAAGAAAGAAGAAAGAAAGGGCAAAGCAAGTGAACGGCAGAAACTCAAGGAAAAGGAAAAGAAAAGAAGAATAATGGCCAAGGCAAAGAAACCAATGGGAATAGAAAAGAGAGAGGCAAATGGTCAAAGCAAATCAAAAATTAATTAGGTTACTAAATCTACCTAACTCATTAATTACATATTTATCTTCTCTTCCTTTTTAATTAATCCTAATCTCCTCTTTTAACTCTTAATCTCTCTTAACATAAATTAATCCATTGCCACTTGTCACTTCCCTACGGTGCCATGTGTCATTCTCCTACAAAACTAAAATTAAAAAGGCCACTTTAATTACCCTATCACTGGAGTGGTTCTGTCGCGCCCACGACGCTTGTCGCGCTCGCGACAGGACTCACACACTCAACACTAATCTTTCATGAACAAAATTCTATAATACTTCTAGGGCTATTTCGGGGTGTTACAAATCTCTCCCCCTTAAGAAATTTTGTCCTCGAAATTTCCCCCGATACCCGACAAATTACTCAAACTATATACTGTAAAACTCAATACTGCATAAGTCAATAAGAGGACTTACCAGAAGATCCGATCAACGCCTCCACATCTTCAGCCGTCATGGCAAATACACGTGGCTGATCCTCAGGGAATGGCCTCTCGACTGTTTCCGATGGCGGTCTTTCAGCTCTACCTCGTCCTCTTCCACTTCTAACAGTCCCAGAAGCATTTCCTTTCTCTTTACTTACTTGTGATGCCATACTCTCTCTTGTTTTAGGGCACTGAGCAAGGAGATGCTCCGTACTACCGCATCTGAAGCAAGCTCCAGTGAGCTTTCTACATTCGCCCCAGTGACGTCTATTACAGTGCTCACATTCTGGGGCCATACTCCCTCTACTAGTAGGCGGTCTCACACTTCCAACCGAAGTTGGTACTTGTACCGATGCTTGCCCATCTCTTCCTCTTTTTGCTGCTCTAACTCCTCCACCAACATTCTCATCTTCTCTTGAAAATCTTCTTTTCTGCTCTCTCTTTTGCTTTATCAACTCAGATTCCTCCATTTTCATCGCTGCCAACACCAATGGATAATAACCCACCGGTTGTAAAGCAACCATGGCAGCTAACGGTCCTCTTATGCTCTCTCTCAATCCATCTTCAAATTGTCTGCACCTGAAGTCATCCGTTAACATCCCTTTCGATACATATTTACTCAAACGAGTAAACTCTTTATCATATTCTGCAACAGTCATATTCCTCTGCTTAAAAGTTGCAAATTCTTTCCACGTAGCATCTCTATATGCTTTGGTTACAAACTTGTCCTTAAACTTTTGAACAAAGAAATCCCAGGTTAACTCCGCGGGCCGTTGAGGATTCCTCAAAACCAACTTCCACCAGTCATATGCTGCTCCCTGCAGCAATGACACGGCGCAAGCTACTCGCTGATCCTGGGGACAACTAATCTCCTCCAAGATTCTTCCTGTCTTCTCAAGCCAGAATTCCGCTATCTCCGATTGATCCAAAGATGTCCCATGGAACTCTTCAGCTCCTCTCTTTCTTATCAAGTCCGAGGGAGTCCTTGGAGCTGTTAGTCTATCTAGGATCTGTACCAACCCTTGTATCAACTCCGGGTTGTCCTGAACAACTCTTGCTCTTTCCTCTCTACCTTGTGCTTGTACACGTGGATCCACTCGAATCGGGTTCACACTGCCTGTAGTCTCTCCTACATGCTCACTCGGGTCGGACTCCATCTAGACCCTACAAAACCAGCATCTGCATTAGGCCACATTCTAGACAACTCAAACATATACACTAGTACTATACTCTATCATCTTATAGTCCTGAACCAATTAACCTAGGGCTCTGATACCACTAATTGTTACACCCCCATACCCCCGGTAAGGAATATCGGGGCATCACGCGGCTCATACTTATACATATACATATATACACACTAGCGGGAACGATAATATTGAAAGATATTAATAAAATGGGCCAAACAAAAAGAGCTCTTATAACATATATATAAACTGTACATAATACAAAAACTTTATACTTGTTACATATTCATTTTCGGTATACATATGTATAACAGTTAACTTTATATGCCACCTATACTATACTTCCTATGTACATAATGATGTTACTCAAAACATCACCAACCCTAATTCTATAATATACAAAAAGGGTATAACAAAAAAAACTCCTAGTGGCCAATCACATACGCATCACAATTAAGATAATCGATACACAATTTAACACATGAATCTCAACAACTATCTCTTCCAGAAATCTCTTTCATCGCTTTAGGAGAAGAATCTTTCGACATTCGAAAGAAATAAAGACATCCGCATCCAGCCAACACAAACTATATGTATTTTTATACTACTCTAGCCCAGAAAAGACTAAACCTATGCTCTGATACCACTAACTGTAACACCCCCTAACCACCTGTAGAGATTCACTACGATGACTATTATCACACCCCGTTTGCCCCCTAGTAGAATGAGCCTGTCTGTATGTGCAAGCATTTGCATGTGTTCGGCATATCATAAGGGTATTTTAGTAAAATGCATGCTTTTGGGGTTTAATAGCATATGGTTATTTGTATGACATTAATGTGTGAATTAATTGGGTTATGGTTGTGTGCATTTGAGCATATCATATTAAGGTGTGTTAAGATGGGAGTGCATTGTGTGTGTGTTCAAACCATTGTAGGGTGTGCATTAGTTGGGAGTGTATTGTGTGTGAGTAGTGTTTGCTTGTTGGGTGTGAGTGGTTAGTTCACCAATAGGAAATTGACACATGCTTAGGGCAAAGAAAAGAAAAAGGAAAAGGAAAGAAACAAAGGGAAAGGGCAGATTCACGTTTCCTTCTTCCCTCATTTTCTTCTTCTTCCTTTTTCTTTTCTCCAAGAACCCTAGTGTGGATTCAAGTCTTGTTGGTGGAACTAATCATCTCTTTGCATTTTTGTGGTGAGTCAGTACTTTCCTCATCTTGTTTTCCATTTGTTTTCTTCTTCTTCTTCTTTGGGTTTAGATTTAACTTAGGGTTTGTATTTTTGGGTGTTCTTTGATGTGTTGTATTTAGTTGAGGCTCCTCGCGATCCTAAGGGCAAGGATATTGCTGGGACTAGCGGAGCTAAGTGATTGAAGCTTTGAATTTTAGGTCTGGGATTTTTACTTGTGATAATTGTTTGAATTTGAACTTACTGTAATTTTTAGGGTTTATGTTCTTGAGAGACTTGAATGCGTTTATGCTTGAATTGGTTGTTTTAAATTCTGAATTGAGTTGTATTTATGTTGTTTATATTGTATGGGATGTCTTTTGGAAGGTAAGAAAAGATTTGTATGGTTTTGATTCAATTTTGGGATTGATTTTTGAGTTCTGGAATTCTGGAAAATCGCATTACTGTTGAATTTCCATTTCTCTGTGTCTGTCGCGTGACTAGCCAAGAAGAGAGGCCAGTCACGAGTCATGACTCTCAGTCACGACTCGTGACCAGCCAGAGAAGCCAGTCACGAGTGGTGACTGCCAGTCACAACTCGTGACCAGCCAAGAGGAAGCCAGTCACGAGGCATGACTCCCAGTCACGACTCGTGACCGGCCAGAGAAGGCAGTCACGGGTGGTGACTGCCAGTCACGACCCGTGACCAGCCAAAAGAAAGAAGCCAGTCACGAGGCGTGACTCCCAATCACGACTCGTGACCAGCGAGAGAAAAGGGGCAAGTCACGACCCGTGACCAGGAAGAAGCCAGTCACGAGGCGTGACTCCCAGTCACGACTCGTGACCAGCCAGAGCAGGAGGCCAGTCACGAGTTGTGATGCCAGTCACGACACGTGACCGGCCAACCTTGTTGGTCACCCCTGTTTGGCCTATTTTCTGAAATTTCCCGGTTTTAATCCGAATGGACTTATACTGCTGTATGATGCATGTCATACTTTTATATGCTTTAATATGAGTGATACCATGATTCTTCAGATGAATTGTATGCGGTACTTTGAAATATGAACTGAATGACGCATAACCTGCTAGAGTCAAGTAAGTGGATAGTTAGGCATGCCTAATAGAGTCTTTTAGCTGCAGCCCTCAGTTCAGTTCGGACCCCGATCAGGTCCCCCGTTAGGTTCCTTGCGAACCCCTCAGTATTAGGATCTTGTTTAAGATCCCCTCAGTAAAATATTGTGTTTTGATAAAAATGAAATGACTTTTGCTTTGTACCTATGAGGTACCCTCAGTATTTGATTCATACCCGTAAGGTACCCTCAGTTCACTCGTTATCCACTACCTCGAGTCAGCAGGTGTTCGATTGTTTTGCTCTGCTATGTTTTGGCTATATAAATGTGATATCCGAATGAGTACATGATGAGATGTATATTTGATTATTTTGGATATGAATCTGAAATACGGATCGTATGGCTTTTAAATTGTGAGCATGTTTATAAGGAATACGTTATAAACTATTGCATTTGCCATTGTGAATGTGTTATGCCTTGACGACCATTGTGAATGGCCATCCATATTTTATGTGTGTTTCCCCACTAAGCTTTTATCACTTTGCACGGTGTTTTTACCCATGCAGGTGCGGAAGGAGTTTTGCTTTGAGAGAGTTGCTGCCGTCAAGCCAACACAGAAGGTTTTAGTGTAGGGCTCAGTTTTTGTAATCTTGATGATTCTTTTGTTTAGAACTCTCTTGTATCAGTTTTATTTCAGCTTCCGCTTTTGTACTTATATTTTGGTTATGTAATATCTTTTGTACCAGCTGGTTTGATCAGAACATTATTGTAATGTTTTATTATATTAATGCATGATCAGCAATTGCTTTCTTTTCCTTTAAAGTTTTTAATTATCTCGTATTTCTGCATGTATGATATGTATGATTTACTTGTATCTGTTTGGTAGCACCTTGACTCATACGGCATCTCACTCCTTATCGGATGGGATCGCCTACGTATGGGTAGGGGGTGTTAAAGTTTTTGGTATCAGAGCTCCGGTTTAGGTGTTTCTGGATATTGTTGTTGTTGTGTGGAGTTGCTTAGATGTGTATGTGTCTAGATCTGTGTTGGCTGATGCGGTTGTTTCTTATTTGTTTAGATGGCTTCTAACTCTGCTCGTGGATCACTTGAGGAGTCCGCTGAGAGTGTTAACCCTCAAGCAGTAGATCCATCAATTTCTATGTCGGTTCAGCATGCTAGGTCTAGCCCGAGGCCGCAGCCATGCCTTTTGAGGCTATGTTTAGATTGCATCAGGACATGGCTAGGGTTTTGGAGAGAGTGACTGCCCCTAGAGCCCCTATGGAGAACTTGAGAAGGGCAGGTGTGGAAGACTTTTATGGCACAGGTTTGGATGAGTCTGAGTTGGCTGAGAAAGGGTTAGATAAAGTGAAGCGTGCTTTGAGAGAAATTAGGTGTCCTCCCAACCAGCAGGCAGAGTGTGCACTAGTTTTACTACAAGGGTCCGCTTTTGAATGGTGGGAATTGGTTTGCAGGCATCCTCAGCTACCAGATCCGATTACTTGGGAGTTCTTTGAGGGTGAGTTCACAAAGAAGTATGTTACTCAGACTTGTAGAGATGCTAGATGGGCGCAGTTTTTGAGTTTGAGGCAGAGGACCATGTCAGTTTCAGATTATGAGAAAGAGTTCAATCGGTTGTCTCGCTATGCTCCGCGTGGGGTTATGACAGATGATTTCAGATGCAAGCATTTTGAAGCGGGGTTGAATGAGTCTTTGAAGATTGCTTTGATTTATTTGATGTGCATGCCTGGGGTAAGTTATTATCAGATTGTGGAGGCTGCTGTGAGGGCTGAGAGATCTGAGACTGTGCTGAGAGAGAGGGCTCAGAGGAGGAACCCTTCTCGTGGAGGATCTTCTTCATCCTCGGGTAAGAGATCGAGGAACCCACAGGATGAGTCATCATCTGGCCCGGCTTCTAGAGGTAGAAGACAGGGTTCTGCAGCTGTGTCAGGTTCGGGTAGAGGTGGTAGATCTAAGACTACATCAGTTTGTCCTCATTGCAGTAAGACTCATCGAGGTGAGTGTAGGTGGCTCTCCGGTGCGTGCTTTAGGTGTGGGAGCACTGAGCATCTTTTGGCTAGCTGTCCGAGATTGCATGAGGATTCAGGTTCCCAGAGAGAGGCCAGCAGGATCAGTTCGAATGCTTCTCAGGCTACCCGTGGTAGAGGCCGTGGTAGAGGTCGAGGTGGTCGACCTAGAGAGGGTGCTGCATCAGAGACAGTGGAGCGTGAGTTGCCAGTCGCGGCTAGAGCATATGCTGTGCGAGCCAGAGAGGAGCAGGATGTACCTAATGTTATTGCTGGTAAGTTCCTACTCCATGACACTGAATTGTATGCTCTAATTGACCCTGGTTCCACACACTCATACTTGTGCACAGATAAAATTATTGATAAGTTGCATGTGGTTGATCAGTTAGATTATGAGATATGTGTGACCAGTCCATTAGGGCATAGTGTCAGTGTGAGTAGAGTCTTTAGGAGTTGTCCTCTGATGGTTCAGGGAGTTGTGCTTCCAGCGGATTTGATTGAGTTGCCTTTCAGAGAGTTTGATCTGATTCTGGGTATGGACTGGTTGGGTAAGCATCGGGCTGTAGTTGATTGCCATACGAAGACAGTTGTGCTCCGGGATAGATGTCAGTCTCCTGTGTTTATGAAAGGTTTGGGCGCTAGTTCTTTGAATAATGTTATTTCTGCGATGCAAGCCGAGAGGTTTATCAGGAAAGGTTATGAGGCTTTTCTAGCGGTCGTGTTAGATTCCAAGAGAGATCAAGTTCAGATTGAGGACATCCCTGTTATGCGGGAGTTTAGTGATGTGTTCCCGAGCGAGTTGCCTGGTTTGCCTCCTGAGAGAGAGGTCGAGTTGTCCATTGAGATTACGACGGGTACCGCACCTATTTCGAAAGCACCTTATCGGATGGCTCCAGTAGAGTTGAGGGAACTTAAGACTCAACTACAAGAGCTATTGGATAAGGGGTTTATTCGACCTAGCATATCTCCTTGGGGAGCTCCAGTTCTATTTGTCAAGAAGAAAGATGGATCTCTGCGGATGTGTATCGACTACAGGCAAATCAATAAGGTTACAATGAAGAATAAGTATCCGTTGCCTAGGATTGAAGATTTGTTTGATCAGCTTCGAGGTGCAGGTGTCTTCTCTAAGATAGATCTTTGGTCAGGGTACTATCAGCTTCGAGTTCAGGATGCAGATGTGGTTAAGACTGCATTTCGGACTAGGTATGGCCACTATGAGTTCCTTGTGATGCCGTTTGGTTTGACTAATGCTCCAGCGGCTTTTATGGATTTGATGAATCGAGTGTTTAGGCCATACTTAGATCGATTTGTAGTAGTGTTCATTGATGACATCTTGGTGTATTCCAAGGATGAGAGTGAGCATGAGGAGCATCTCCGATTGGTTTTGCAGATGTTGAGAGAGCATCGGTTATTTGCCAAGCTTAGCAAGTGTGATTTTTGGCTTCGGGAAGTATCATTTTTGGGTCACATTGTTTCAACTAGGGGTATTCAAGTAGATCCAGCCAAGATTGAGGCGATAGTTGATTGGAAAGCGCCTAGAAATGTTCAGGAAGTGAGGAGTTTCCTTGGTTTGGCAGGTTACTACCGTCGGTTTGTTAAGGGTTTTTTTGTGATTGCCGCTCCGATGACTAGATTGTTGCGGAAAGGGGTCAGATTTGAGTGGTCAGATAGATGCCAGGCTTGTTTTGATCAGTTAAAGCAGTTACTAGTTGAGGCTCCTATACTTATTCAACCCATTTCGGGTAAAGATTTTGTCATTTATAGTGATGCTTCAGGTGTTGGTCTTGGATGTGTTTTGATGCAAGAAGGTAAGGTCGTGGCTTATGCTTCTCGACAGTTAAAGCCACATGAGAGGAACTATCCGACGCATGATCTAGAGTTGGCAGCTGTGATCTTTGCTTTGAAGATTTGGCGTCATTATCTGTATGGGGAAAAGTGTAGGATCTTTTCGGACCATAAGAGCTTGAAGTACTTCCTCACACAGAAAGAGTTGAACATGAGACAGCGCCGTTGGCTTGAGTTATTTAAGGACTACGACTGCATTGTGAATTACCATCCGGGTAAGGCCAATGTAGTCGCTGATGCTTTGAGTCGAAAGTCAGTTTTAGCCTTGTTCCTGAGACGGTTTAGATGGAGGTTTGATTCAGATGGGGCTTTGCTTGCTCAGTTGCGTGTGAGGCCTACCTTGAGACAGAGGATTGTGGATGCTCAGAGGGATGATCAGAGGCTTCAGCGGTTTGTGCAAGAGGTTAGATCGGGCAAGCAGTCAGAGTTCTCAGTTCAGGATGAGGTGCTTATGTTTAGAAATCGCTTGTGTGTGCCAGAGTCGGAGGATTTGAGGAGACAGCTCATAAGTGAGGCGTATAGTACAGTTTTTACTATGCATCCTGGCAGTGAGAAGATGTATCGGGACATGAACAGTTTTATTGGTGGTCCGGTATGAAGAGAGACATCATGGATTTTGTTTCCAAGTGTTTGACTTGTCAGCAGGTAAAGGCCGAGCATCAGGTTCCTTCGGGATTGCTTACGCCTTTATCCGTTCCTAAGTGGAAGTGGGATGATATCGCCATGGACTTTGTATCCGGTTTGCCTTTCACTCAAAGGAAACATGACTCAGTTTGGGTGATAGTGGATCGGCTTACGAAGTCAGCTCACTTTCTGCCAGTTAGAGTGGGCTACTCGATGGATAGATTAGCCAGTATCTATGTGGACGAGATAGTTCGGTTGCATGGAGTGCCTTTGTCCATAGTGTCAGATCGGGATCCGAGGTTCACTTCCAAGTTTTGGAAAGAGTTGCAGAGTGCTTTGGGCACTAAGTTGAACTTCAGTACAGCATTTCATCCTCAGACAGATGGTCAGTCAGAGCGGGTCATTCAGATTCTGGAGGATATGATGAGGGCTTGTGCTTTTGATTTTTCGGGTAGTTGGGATAGATATGTATCGCTGATGGAGTTTGCCTACAACAATAGTCTTCAGTCGAGCATTGGTATGGCACCGTATGAGGCTTTGTATGGTCGACAGTGTAGGACTCCGGTTTGTTGGACCGAGCTATCCGAGAGATCAGTGATTGGGCCAGAGTTGGTCAGAGATACCGAAGAAAAGATCAGAGTTGTGCAGCAGAATTTGAAGGCAGCCAAGGATCGACAAAAGTCTTACGCCAACTTGAAGAGGAAAGACGTGCAATTTTAGATCGGAAACAAGGTTTTCCTTAAAGTTTTGCCTTGGAGGAAAGTGCTTCGATTTGGAAAGAAAGGTAAGCTTAGTCCTCGTTTCATTGGTCCTTATGAGATTTTGGGTAAGGTTGGACCGGTAGCCTATAGATTGGCGTTACCGATGGAGTTAGCAAAGTTGCATGATGTGTTCCATGTTTCGATGCTTCGTCGGTACAGATCAGATCCCTCGCATGTTCTTTCAGTTCAGGATATTCAGGTTCAGCCAGATTTTTCCTTTGATGAGGAACCGAGAGCCATTCTAGCTCGAGAGGTGAGGCAACTGAGGAGTAAGCAGATCCCTCTGGTAAAAGTGTTATGAAATCATCATGGAGTAGAGGAAGCGACTTGGGAACCGGAAGAGTCGATGAGAGCTCAGTATCCGCAGTTGTTCAGTTCAGGTGAGAATTTCGAGGACGAAATTCTTATTAGTAGGGGAGAGTTGTCACACCCTGTTTGCCCCCTAGTAGAATGAGCCTGTCTGTATGTGCAAGCATTTGCATGTGTTCGGCATATCATAAGGGTATTTTAGTAAAATGCATGCTTTTGGGGTTTATTAGCATATAGTTATTTGTATGACATTAATGTGTGAATTAATTGGGTTATGGTTGTGTGCATTTGAGCATATCATATTAAGGTGTGTTAAGATGGGAGTGCATTGTGTGTGTGTTCATACCATTGTAGGGTGTGCATTAGTTGGGAGTGTATTGTGTGTGAGTAGTGTTTGCTTGTTGGGTGTGAGTGGTTAGTTCACCAATAGGAAATTGACACATTGTAGACACCGGGTCCCGAGTAGCCTTGATCAGGATTACCCAATGATGATAATTGCCTTCACAGGCTTAAAAGGTTAAAAGTGATGATTTTCTCGTCAAATTTGCATTTTAGAGTGAAAAATTAGAAAATAATAAAAAATATTTAAAAAATTAATTTTGAAAAATGGGGGCTTAAAATTATAGTGTTTTTAGTCAATTTAAAATTTCAAAATAAAAAAAAAAAGTCGGATCGCGAGTGTCGGGCGCGGCGGCGCGCTGGCGCCCAGCTCGCAGGCGCCTAGCACGCAGGCGCCCATCGTGCTGCGGGCGCAAAGGCGACGCTCAGCGTCGCCGATGCTGCGCGTCGCTAAAGGCGCGCGCAGCATCGCGCACGCTGAGCGCCGCACGGAGCGCCAGAGCGCCAATCTCGCCTGGTTGCCGCTCCGACGCCCGCCCCTCTATAGCGACGGGCATCCTGGCCGTCGGTATAGGGTCTGTTACCCTATTTTCCTTTTTTCCAGCCTTTTTTCCGATTTTTTTCACCCAAAAATCCATTTTTTATCCCAAAATTAAGGGTTTTGACTTCAAATAAAATTCCAAAATATTTTTTATGGATTATTAATTAATAAAACTTGATTTTATCCCAAAAATAAAGGAATTTGAATAAAATTAGGTTTGTTTTCCTTAATTAAATTAGGGCAACATTTTCTATTCTTTAAATACTTTATGATGAAAAATGAAAAGGAGCCTCCACTACTATTTTTTACATCAGAATTTCCAGCATTTTCTCTTCCTCTTTGATTTTTCTTCTAAACATTTTCAGATTTTTCTTTTAATGAAAAAGGTTTAATTGAAATTGAAAGATCAATTTTCAATTCTTAATTATTCCAATTAATTTCTTGGTTTTTTCTTCATAAACACAAGAGATTAATCATCACTTTGACATCAATTTCTTTTCAATTTTAAGCAAACAAATCAATTCCTTTGTTTTCTCCATAAACAAAGAGGATTAATTTTATTGCTAAAATTATTCTTTTCAAACAATTTTCCGGAAAATCATCACTTTTCCTCCATCAAATCCAATATTCTGAGGGTAAATATTCTTGGCTCCATTTCTATTTTATTTTATTTTTATTTAATTTATTCATATATATTTTATTGTTTTTATTGATTTATTTATTGTTTTCATCTATTCATTTGTTGTATTGATCTTATATTTGTTCCATTTAATTGTTTATATATGATTTGATTTTTATTCATGTGAATATTGTTTTTTTTAATTCCTAACATGTAAATAATTTATTTTGATTCCTCATTATTTTTAACATGCAAATAATTAATTAATTTAAATTAATCTTTTTGCCATGTAAATAGTTTGTATTAATTATGAACACATCAATTAACCTTGTTATATATCATTATTATTTTCATCATTCTTTTGTTTACTAATTTTTATTATTCTTTTTATCATTGTTACATGATTGATTTATTATGATTTATTTATTTATTATTTTTCACTTTTCATCATTTTTCATCATGTTCATATTTTCATGTACTAATTAATTAACATGTTTTATTTTATTTTCATCACATCATTTAATCATTTGTCATATATAATGCATGTTTCTCATTTATTTTGGTTTGTTAACATTTTGATTTCATTATCATTCTTTTCATATCATCTTATTTTATTTTAATTTGTTATTCATTATTTTGTATGTTTAATTGATTTAATTACTAACATTGTTTTAATTGTATTTTATTTTTATGTCTAAACTCATTTTTTTCGCTTGGGCGTTTTTGCGAGCACATCGGGAGGTCCAAAAAGGCTCGTTTGGTTCATATATTTATTTTCTTTATTTGTAATATTTTATTTAATTTTGTCATATAATTTTCTTGTAAAATTATTTATTTAGGCACGCTAAAAAGAAAATCACAAAAACGTTTCTATTAATTAACTTGACATTTTTTTTTCTAAATAAAAAGGGGACCAATGTCCTAGTTTTTCATACCCAAATAAATCATCACATCAAAACTGTTTCATAATAAATATGCATGCGAGGACCAATGTTCTCACTATTAATGAATAACCCGTTTTATGCATGTATTTCACTTTTATAAATGGGAGTTGTATTCCGCTCCTAGTGTTATTGTAATTTATTTTTGAATGCTTTATTTTGGATTTTGCTTACATTTACCGCTTTTGATATGAATGATTGCGCCTTTAAATTAAAATTGCATTGTATGGAAAGTTGATGAAACAATGAATTCAAAACTTAATTATGATATTAATCAAGGTATAAATAAATGAGAAGTCCCAAACCAGCTCTGGTCTTTGGGCTCAAGAGGTTAGAGGTTATCCTCCAAGATACTTCTTGTGTCACGAGGCTTTAGCATTAATCCTAGGCTCCTTTGGCTGGCCCAAAATGGATACTAAGCGCAGTCTTAGGCTCTCCGAGGCGAGAGAAACTTTCCCAATGTTCTATTGGGTGGCGACTCCATGAAACCTCCTTGTTGCTCAACATAGACGCACTTGCGATTTATTGCAAGTTGTCAACGGACCCACAATTCCCGATCGCCCACGTGCGGGCAGTCGAAGGGGCGGCAGCGGGGATCCGGCGCGCGTCACAGTGGCGACTCCGCTGGGGACATACTCGAGACTTCGATTCGAAAGTACCTTGATTAAAAATCATAATTGAGTTTTAATTTAAAAATTTCATCTTCTTTCAAAACTGCATTGCATCTCATTAGAGCCTTAGATCTATGCTAGTTTGGTCCCTCTTTTAGCCCCGGTGCGTTCTCGAAGCACGACCCTATTTTCACTCAATTTAGGGAAGTGTTAAGGATAATCACCAGCCCAAGCCTCGTACCATCATGGTATATTAAATGGTGACCCGATCGGTCGTTACGCTCGTGATGAGCTAGACCCGTCGGCAGGGATCATGCTTGGGTAGCCCTAAAGTAACACCACCCTTTGACTAAAGCTCATATAATGGCCATAACTACTTTCCACAGGTGATATGAACCCTAATTCCATGCTTGCTGTATGGATCCTCATGTATTGGGTGAGTCCAGATGTCTCGCTTGGTAACCTAGCCAAAGGCTTCCATGCCCCGGTAGGGCCATGTCGAAATTTGTGGAATGTCTAAATACATGACGATCACTATCCATCCCCTTGTACATTAGTATAGGAGTGTTATGCTGTCGGTTTTTCACCGCGCACCATACGTGTCCATTGGGTTCCACGTTAATCCATGGATCAAGCCCACCTAGGAAAGAGACCGCACTACCACGTGTGTGGGAGATATAAGGTTGGAAGGATCTATCTGCTTGCATGTGTTTGTCTATGTTGCATCAGCACGAGCATGCATTGCATTTTAATCATGCACCATCTTAATAATTTTTGCATTTCAGCCATCATAGATTCTCCTGGGTGGTCTAGAGGTCCCGACGGACGGTTAAGAAGGACGCCGCTTTTGGGGTTAACAGAGTTAGTGTTGGATCAGAGTTCAGATTCAATCTCAGAAAATAGTGTGGGGTTTTCTCTCGAGTCATCAACAGAAGTAAGCATGGCTAATCCATTAAATGAGTCTGATGCAACCCAGGCAATAATTGCTGAGGAGGTAGGAAAGAGAATAGAGGAATTTGAAGCCCGCATGATTGCAATGATCGGCAATCTTGCCACCACAATAGCTGGTCAACAAGCTGCTGCTGCCCCTATCCGAGTACCAGCTGAACAAGGGGTTGTAAGAGAAGAGCGTCCTGCTGCAGTTAACCAACCAATGGTTGACCCGCCTGTTGTTGAGCAAAGAGTGCCTGCACCTATTGAGCGCAGAGAGGGCCCCAGGTCTGAAGCTGAGTTTGGGGGAGATGAGCTAGAGGAGCATACAGTAGCTAAAGAGAAGTCACCGAAACTGGATGAGGCAATGTGGAGGAAAATGGAAGAGAGATTTGAGGCCATGGCAAGGATGATGACCGTGGGAAAAGGAATGAACCCGGAAGACTGAGAGCTAGATGGGGATGACCTGATTCCCCAGAATTTTAAGATGCCGGATATTCCCAAATTTGATGGCACCTCTGATCCTGCCGCACACATCAAGCAATACTCGCTGGTCATGAAGGGAATGACCTTAACAAGAAAGCAAAAGATAGAGTATTTCTGCTTGAGTCTCACAGGAGCTGCTATTAATTGGTACCATGGGCTTGAGAGGAGGTCCAAGGAGGATTGGGACTTGCTAACCGAAGAGTTCCTTAAGCAGTACGATTGCAGTACCCGGATGGAGGTCACTTTGAAAGATCTCGAGTTGCTACAACAGAAGGCTGGGGAGTCCTTCCACGAGTACCTTACTCGGTGGAGAAACCGGGTTATGGAGATGAAACGCAAACCGGACACTTCTGATCAGATCCGGCTGTTCATTCGAAATGCCAGCCCCTACTTGAGAGATGGATTGAAAATGAAGGGACTGAAAGACTGGGAATCCCTAAAGGATATCGCCATAGAAGCAGAGGGAGAATATTTAGCCAAGAGGGCAAACAGCGAGTCCTATGCCAGGAAGGGATACAGCAATCAAGGGACAGCCAAGCCAGCAAGTTCCAGCAGTGGTAACAGAGTTGGGAAGACTGCCGAGGTGTCTGCAACCGGGGTAAATCAGAGGTATTTCTCCAACTTGGGTAGGCCTTTATCATGGGTACTGAAGAGGCTACTAAAAGAAGGAAAATTGCGGCCCCTATCACCTAGGCCGGCCAAGACCCAAGGACAGCCAGGGCACAAAGAGAATGAATACTGCGCATTCCACCAACATACCGGGCATTTGACGGATGATTGTATAACACTAAGACATCGGGTCCAAGATCTAATTGACAACAAGCAGATCACCGATCCTGAGCAGAGGGAAAGCAAGAAGAAGTCCGGTTATAATACAGTGCCACCTCCAGTCTTTATGATTAGATCGAGCCTATCAGAATGGTATGTGATGCAATACCTATATGGAAATGAGTATGTCGCTATTACTCGCCCTGCAGTGGATGGAGAAGGGGTTTCCGTGGCAGCAATAGACTATTGGTCCACTAGTGAGAGTGGAGATGATGAAGATGAGAAAAATGGAGAGTTTACGGATCCGTGGGATTCAGAGGAAGAAGAAAGAGTAGAAGCAGTAACAAGAAGTGGGAGGGTCATTCCAGAAGCCGAGAAGCAGCAGGACCCAGCACAAGCAATCGCAGAGAAGGAGCCGGAAGAAAATCCAATATTGAAGCAACTAAAAAAGACCACGGCTCAGATATCTATTTGGGACCTCTTGAGACAGTCCCCCTCTCACCGATAGAAGTTAGTTGAAGCATTGAGTGTATCCACCGTAGCAACTACAATCTCTCCATCCGAGCTTTTAGACCTTGTAAAGGGGGGATCCGGGGAGAAGTTGGTTTTTTCTGATGCAGACCTACCAACAGAGGGTCGCAGCCACAACTGACCTTTGTACATCAAGGCACAGATCAATGGTAAACACACCGCTTGTGTCATGGTTGATGACGGGTCGTCAATAAATGTTTGCCCTTTGGTAGCGCTTCAGGCCTTCGGGATGGATGAGAGTATGTTAAGCAAATCTGACCTGACCATCACTGCCTATGACAATTCTAGGAGGCAAGCATTGGGAACTTTCAAAGCTTTGGTAAAGACGGTGCCTATTGAGACAGAAACGGATTTTATGGTTCTACCGATCCCAGCAAACTTCTCAGCTCTGCTTGGAAGACCGTGGTTCCATAAGTTAGGGGGAGTGCCATCTACCTTACACCAGATAATTAAGATACCTCATGAAGGAGAGGTAGTGACCATTAAAGCAGCAAGAGAGAACCAAGTGTCTGCTTTGGAGATCTCTAATCAGCCATTCAGTGGCTTTCATGTATCAGTGATCGGAGAAGAGCAAAGCTTAGAAGGTAGCCCTCAAGTGGTGAATATGCTGAAAAAGATGCACTTCCTCCCAGGGGCTGGTTTGGGAAAAGAGTCACAAGGACTGCAGGATGCTATCACTACACGTGGTCAAAAAGATCGAAAGGGGTTGGGCTACAAAGGAAAGTATGGTAAGAAGAAAGTATCAAGGAAGATTCCCCATATTTCGGAGAGCTTTGTGCCATCATCATCGGTTTGTGCTTACACCGGAGAAGAAGAGCCGCAGTGGGTAGATGGGAAGATTACCCCGGGTTTTGAAATTTTCAATGATGTCTTTGATTGGGAAATCGGAGTTGTTAAAGCTGTAGAGAACTTTTGGGATAAGGAGATTATAACCCAATGCAGCATCTGGGATAGAGGTGAATCCGAAGAGATTGTAACTGATAAGCTGTTAGCCACCAGACTTAAGGGGAAGGAGAAGATAGTGGAACCAGAGCCGAAGAGTGAAGATCTCAAGATTTCACCAAGCCAGGAAGCCAAAGCACAGTCAGCTGCAGCATCGGCGTTGACTGAAGTTGATAGTCATTTAGATTCTCTTTTTATACCAGAACTCTTTGAGGACAATGTTAATGTTTCTGATTATGTTAATGAGATGAATAACTTTGCTTACTTGTGTGATGTTTCTGATGATTTCATTTCGCATGATCATAAGCATGATGCATTCATTTTTGATATCAATTCAACTGGTACAACCACATTTAATCTCGGAACTTTGGAAAATCCAAAGGAAATTTTGCTAGCATCAGATATAACTCCTGAAGAGAGAATAAAATTTGAGATAATATTAAAAAAATATGAAAAAGTCTTTGCCTGGACCTATGAGGATATGCCGGGAATAGATCGAGATGTTGCTGAACATGCCATCCCAACTTACCCAGAGTTTAAACCAATCAAGCAAAAGCTTCGGAGGCTTAGGCCAGAGTGGGCACAGAAAGTGAAAGAAGAGATCCATAAGCAGATTGACGCTAAGTTCCTGATAGAGGTTCAATACCCAACATGGTTAGCTAATGTGGTTCCTGTAGCTAAGAAGGACGGTAAGGTTCGAGTATGCGTTGACTATCGAGACCTGAACAAGGCCTGTCCGAAAGATGATTTCCCTCTTCCTCATATTGATGTGCTAGTAGATAGTGCTGCTGCTTGCATGATGTATAGCTTTGTGGATGGATACGCAGGGTACAATCAAATTCTTAACAAGATAGTGGACCGGATCAAGACAGCCTTTATCACCGAGTGGGGGACATATGCCTACCGGGTTATGCCTTTTGGGTTGAAGAATGCAGGAGCAACCTATCAGAGGATGGCGACCAAGGTTCTCAATGACTTAATCCACAAAGAAGTGGAGGTGTACGTCGATGACATGATGATTAAGTCGGCTACCAGGGAAGGTCACTTTGAGGCTTTAGAAAAGTTCTTTCAAAGAATTAGCAAGTATGATTTGCGCCTCAATCCCAAGAAGTGCATTTTTGGAGTTACATCAGGAAAGTTGTTAGGCCATGTAGTAAGCCAGAGGGGAATCGAGGTAGATCCCGATAAAGTCAAAGCCATAAGAGAGATGCCAGTGCCCAAGAAGGAGAAGGACGTCAGAAGTTTCTTAGGAAAGCTTCAGTACATCAGCCAATTTATTGCCAAGCTAACTTTAGTATGTGAGCCTATTTTCAAGCTTCTTAGGAAGAATCAGCCGATGATATGGAATGATGACTGTCAATTGGCCTTGGACACCATTAAGGAGTATTTGTTAAATCCTCCGGTGTTAAGACCACCACGCCATGCCAAACCACTAATCCTGTACCTAGCTGTGGAAGATAACTCAGTGGGTGCTATGATGTCTCAGGAAGATGATTTTGGTGTAGATTTTGCCGTTTACTATCTTAGCAAGAAATTCCTGCCTTACGAAGCTAAATATGTAGAGGTGGAAAAGATTTGTTTAGCAGTTATCTGGGCTTCTAAGAAGTTGCGACACTACTTTCATTCCTTCAAGGTACAAACGGTTGCCAAACATAATCCGCTCAGATACCTCCAAGAAGCACCCTCTCTACTAGGGAAGATGGGAAGATGGTTACTGCTGTTGCAGGAATTTGATATTGAGTACATAACCAAGAAAACCATTAAGGGAAGAGCAGTAGCAGAATTCTTAGCCGAGCATCCTATTGAGGGAGATTAGTTTGAATACAACTTCCCAGATGAAGATGTTACGGCCATAGCAGTGCAAGGGTGGCAATTATTCTTTGATGGAGCAGTCAATAATAAGGAAGCAGGCGTAGGAGTTATTCTTACGACCCCAGATGGTGAAAGACTACCATTGGCTAAGAAGCTGAGGTATAAGGCTACCAATAATGAAGCAGAATATGAAGCTTGCATCTTTGGATTGGAAGCATTACTCGCTCTGGGGGCAGAGACCGCAAAAGTATTTGGAGATTCTTCCTTGGTAATTCATCAGATCAGAAGGGAGTGGTCAATCAAGGAAGAAAGGTTGTTGCCTTATGTAAAGCACTTGAGAACGTTGAGCAGCCAGTTCGAGATTTGCACTTTCCACTTCATCCCCAGAGACGAAAATCAGTTAGCTGATGCTCTAGCAACATTAGTGTCCATGTGGGATAACCCAACAGGAGTTGCGATGAAACCCGTGCTGATTTATAGTTCGGAAAGACCTTGCTTTGAAGCTGAACAGGTGGTGGGCATTGAGGCCATTGATGGAAATCCATGGTATTATTACATTCAGAATTATTTAGAGAGATCAGTCTTTCCAGAGGAAGCCACTGAGAAGGACCAAAGAATGATCAGGAAGTTATCCACTCAATTCATCAGTGTTAATGGCACTTTGTATAAAAGGCAAGTTGATGGTATCCAGTTAAGATGTCTGGCAGAGAAAGAAGCTAAAAGACTTATGGAAGAGGTTCACGCCGGGGTTTGTGGAGCTAACATGAATGGCTTAGCCTTAGCAAAGAAGATCATGCGCCAAGGGTTTTATTGGCTCACATTGGATACAGATTGTTCAAAATTTGTAAAGCAATGCCAGTTATGCCAACAGTACGCGAATTTGAGGCATGTGCCAGTTTCAGAGTTACATAACTTAACATCTCCATGGCCATTTGCAGCATGGGGAATAGATATCATAAGCGAAATCCATCCCACGGCGTCCAATGGGCACAGATACATCATAGTCGCAATCGACTATTTTACCAAATGGGTCGAGGCAGAATCCTTCAAGAAGATTAACGCAAGGGACATGGCCAAGTTCATAGAGAGGAATTTGATCTGCATGTATGGCCTCCCTCATCACATAGTGTCCGACAATGGGGTGCAGTTCATGGGAGAAACCAGAAAACTTCTCGAGAAGTATGGTGTCAAGCATCATAAATCCTCTCCCTACTGACCGCAAGCAAATGGGGCAGTAGAGGCCGCGAATAAGAATATAAAGAAGATCCTGTCCAAGATAGTCCAAACTTACAAGGACTGGGCTGAAAAGTTACCCTTTGCCCTGTGGGGATACAGAACGACGGTGAGGACGTCTACAGGCACTACACCATTTTCCCTGGTATACGGAACAGAAGCAGTGTTGCCGGTAGAGATAGAGCTTAAATCGCTAAGGGTGGTCATGGAAGCCCAAATCCCGGAGGCCGAATGGGCGCAGCAGATGCTACAGCACTTGAATTTACTGGATGAGAGTAGGCTGAAAGCTTATTATCATAATCAGATTTACCAGAAGAGATTGGCAAGGACTTTCGGAACGAAGGTGAGAAAGCATCCGTTGAAAGAAGGGGACTTGGTGTTCAAGCAGATGAGGCCAGGCATACCAGATATTAGAGGGAAATTCAGACCTACCTGGGAAGGGCCGTATGTCCTTAAGAAGCTGCTGTCCAAGGGAGCTGCAATCTTGTCGGATAGTGATGGGAACGAATTCAAAGAACCGATCAATGTCGACAGACTCAAAAGGTTCCACGGCTAAAGACCAAAATAAAAAGAAGAGAATAAAATGCCCTGCAAGTCGAAAACCGAAAAGAGGCGGCTGTGCTAAAATTGGGAGCCTTGACAGGGTGAAAACCGAAAAAAGGCATCCTGTGCAAAAATTAGAGGCATCAGAGAAAATATTTAATCGAGAAAACCCGAGAGGGCCGATTGATAACAGGAGTTTGATGCTGACAAAACCCACTCCGAGATTAGGTGTAGTCATATGCTTTTGAATTCTTGTCAAATGAAAATCATGTATGATGAAATCATATAGAAATGTACACAATTTTGCAATGAATAAAAGAATACATTTTCATTGATCTTTCAGTTCTGTCTTAAAAAGAAATATACCAATTGTTCATCTAATGATTATTGCTCAGTCCCTTCATTGTATATGTGCTATTTGCTCTTAACAGAAGCTTTGGTGATAACCTAAAAAAAAAATAAAAAAAAAAAAAATAACAAAACAAAACAAAGAAGGCCGTTAGAGATGAAAACCGTAATTGGCTCTCTAAGCAAAAGTTAGGCCAAAGGGCAGGGTGAAAACCTGGAAATAGGCAATCTGCCTTACAAAAAAAAAATATAAATACAAAATAAACAAAAGCCGTTGGATTGGGTTGGGTCCATTCCAGGCAAAAGTTAGGTAAAGGGTTGTGTGAAAATCCCATAAGGGACGCATTTCCCGCAAAGAAAAGCTAGTGTGAAAATCCACAAGGGACGCACTACCTTTAAAACAATGGCGTTCAATGCCTAGAGCGATAAGGCGGCGTTACTTCAGATGATCTTCTTTCAATCAGGTAACATATAATACAGAACATGAAACAGAATCCCGGGTAAATGATCATTGACCCAGGGGGGCAAGGATATATACCCGACGTCTCTTTCAGAAAACTTGTCGACGATCCTCAGGTTTCAGGGGGCATTGTAGAGCAGGAAGGCTACAACCTCAGCGAATCATGGACCACCTAGGGCACAGTCTATACATTGTTACAAGCATTTGCATTCCATATCATGCACACGTGATTTCTTGTATATTCTTATGCATACAATCTTGCAGGAGAAATCGGCGGGGAACACCAACAAAAGCCGAGTGACGACACCAGTCCAAACATCTAAAGGAGCACACTACCAAAATTCACAGCGGTTAGCACGATGGCGGCACAACCCACAAGAGGTTGGCACGACCACGGCACTACCAAAATTCACAGCGGTTAGCACGATGGCGGCACAACCCATAAGAGGTTAGCACGACCACGGCACTACCAATTCACAGCGGTTAGCACGATAGCGGCACAACCCACAAGAGGTTGGCACGACCACGGCACTACCAAAATTCACAGCGGTTAGCACGATGGCGGCACAACCCACAAGAGGTTAGCACGACCACGGCACTACCAATTCACATAGGTTAGCGCGATGGCGGCACTACCCACAAGAGGTTAGCACGACCACAACATTACCAGCTACAACCAAAAGACAGCAACAGCTATCATTACAATTCCATCAAGCAGGAAGATCGACGCCTCAGGTACGCGTTTCTTTCATTTTCCTGAATTTTGGATCACCTAGGCACCCATGCACTAGCCTCTCCAAAATTGGGGGCAACTGTAGACACCGGGTCCCGAGTAGCCTTGATCAGGATTACCCAATGATGATAATTGCCTTCACAGGCTTAAAAGGTTAAAAGTGATGATTTTCTCGTCAAATTTACATTTTAGAGTGAAAAATTAGAAAATAATAAAAAATATTTAAAAAATTAATTTTGAAAAATGGGGGCTTAAAATTATAGTGTTTTTAGTCAATTTAAAATTTAAAAATAAAAAAAAAAGTCGGATCGCGAGTGTCGGGCGCGGCGGCGCGCTGGCGCCCAGCTCGCAGGCGCGTGGGCGCCCAGCTCGCAGGCGCCTGGGCGCCCAGCGCGCAGGCGCCCATCGTGCTGCGGGCGCAAAGGCGACGCTCAGCGTCGCCGATGCTGCGCGTCGCTAAAGGCGCGCGCAGTATCGTGCACGTTGAGCGCCAGCGCGCGAATCTCGCCTGGTTGCTGCTCCGACGCCCGCCCCTCTATAGCGACGGGCATCCTGGCCGTCGGTATAGGGTCTGTTACCCTATTTTCCTTTTTTTCAGCCTTTTTTCCAATTTTTTTCACCCAAAAATCCGTTTTTTATCCCAAAATTAAGGGTTTTGACTTCAAATAAAATTCCAAAATATTTTTTATGGATTATTAATTAATAAAACTTGATTTTATCCCAAAAATAAAGGAATTTGAATAAAATTAGGTTTGTTTTCCTTAATTAAATTAGGGCAACATTTTCTATTCTTTAAATACTTTATGATGAAAAATGAAAAGGAGCCTCCACTACTATTTTTTACATCAGAATTTCCAGCATTTTCTCTTCCTCTTTGATTTTTCTTCTAAACATTTTCAGATTTTTCTTTTAATGAAAAAGGTTTAATTGAAATTGAAAGATCAATTTTCAATTCTTAATTATTCCAATTAATTTCTTGGTTTTTTCTTCATAAACACAAGAGATTAATCATCACTTTGACATCAATTTCTTTTCAATCTTAAGCAAACAAATCAATTCCTTTGTTTTCTCCATAAACAAAGAGGATTAATTTTATTGCTAAAATTATTCTTTTCAAACAATTTTCCGGAAAATCATCACTTTTCCTCCATCAAATCCAATATTCTGAGGGTAAATATTCTTGGCTCCATTTCTATTTTATTTTATTTTTATTTAATTTATTCATATATATTTTATTATTTTTATTGATTTATTTATTGTTTTCATCTATTCATTTGTTGTATTGATCTTATATTTGTTCCATTTAATTGTTTATATATGATTTGATTTTTATTCATGTGAATATTGTTTTTTTTAATTCCTAACATGTAAATAATTTATTTTGATTCCTCATTATTTTTAACATGCAAATAATTAATTAATTTAAATTAATCTTTTTGCCATGTAAATAGTTTGTATTAATTATGAACACATCAATTAACCTTGTTATATATCATTATTATTTTCATCATTCTTTTGTTTACTAATTTTTATTATTCTTTTTATCATTGTTACATGATTGATTTATTATGATTTATTTATTTATTATTTTTCACTTTTCGTCATTTTTCATCATGTTCATATTTTCATGTACTAATTAATTAACATGTTTTATTTTATTTTCATCACATCATTTAATCATTTGTCATATATAATGCATGTTTCTCATTTATTTTGGTTTGTTAACATTTTGATTTCATTATCATTCTTTTCATATCATCTTATTTTATTTTAATTTGTTATTCATTATTTTGTATGTTTAATTGATTTAATTACTAACATTGTTTTAATTGTATTTTGTTTTTATGTCTAAATTAACTTGACATTTTTTTTCTAAATAAAAAGGGGACCAATGTCCTAGTTTTTCATACCCAAATAAATCATCACATCAAAACTGTTTCATAATAAATATGCATGCGAGGACCAATGTTCTCACTATTAATGAATAACCCGTTTTATGCATGTATTTCACTTTTATAAATGGGAGTTGTATTCCGCTCCGAGTGTTATTGTAATTTATTTTTGAATGCTTTATTTTGGATTTTGCTTACATTTACCGCTTTTTATATGAATGATTGCGCCTTTAAATTAAGATTGAATTGTGTGGAAAGTTGATGAAACAATGAATTCAAAACTTAATTATGATATTAATCAAGGTATAAATAAATGAGAAGTCCCGAACCAGCTCTGGTCTTTGGGCTCAAGAGGTTAGAGGTTATCCTCCAAGATACTTCTTGTGTCACGAGGCTTTAGCGTTAATCCTAGGCTCCTTTGGCTGGCCCAAAATGGATACTAAGCGCAGTCTTAGGCTCTCCGAGGCGAGAGAAACTTTCCCAATGTTCTATTGAGTGGCGACTCCATGAAACCTCCTTGTTGCTCAACATAGACGCACTTGCGATTTATTGCAAGTTGTCAACGGACCCACAATTGCCCGATCGCCCACGTGCGAGCGGTCGAAGGGGCGGCAGCGGGGATCCGGCGCGCGTCACACACATGCTTAGGGCAAAGAAAAGAAAAAGAAAAAGGAAAGAAAGAAAGGTAAAGGGCAGATTCACGTTTCCTTCTTCCCTCATCTTCTTCTTCTTCCTTTTTCTTTTCTCCAAGAACCCTAGTGTGGATTCAAGTCTTGTTGGTGGAACTAATCATCTCTTTGCATTTTTGTGGTAAGTCAGTACTTTCCTCATCTTGTTTTCCATTTGTTTTCTTCTTCTTCTTCTTCTTTGGGTTTAGATTTAACTTAGGGTTTGTATTTTTGGGTGTTCTTTGATGTCTTGTATTTAGCTGAGGCTCCTCGCGATCCTAAGGGCAAGGATATTGCTGGGACTAGCGGAGCTAATTGATTGAAGCTTTGAATTTTAGGTCTGGGATTTTTGCTTGAGATAATTGTTTGAATTTGAACTTACTGTAATTTTTAGGGTTTATGTTCTTGAGAGACTTGAATGCGTTTATGCTTGAATTGGTTGTTTTAAATTCTGAATTGAGTTGTATTTATGTTGTTTATATTGTATGGGATGTCTTCTGGAAGGTAAGAACAGATTTGTATGGTTTCGATTCAATTTTGGGATTGATTTTTGAGTTCTGGAATTCTAGAAAATCGCGTTACTGTTGAATTTATGTTTCTCTGTGTCTGTAGCGTGACTAGCAAAGAAGAGAGGCCAGTCACGAGTCGTGACTCTCAGTCACGACTCGTGACCAGCCAGAGAGGCTAGTCACGAGTAGTGACTGCCAGTCACAACTTATGACCAGCCAAGAGGAAGCCAGTCACGAGGCGTGACTCCCAGTCACGACTCGTGACCGGCCAGAGAAGGCAGTCACGGGTGGTGACTGCCAGTCACGACCCGTGACCAGCCAAAAGAAAGAAGCCAGTCACGAGGCGTGACTCCCAGTCACAACTCGTGACCAGCGAGAGAAAAGGGGCAAGTCACGACCCGTGACCAGGAAGAAGCCAGTCACGAGGCATGACTCCCAGTCACGACTTGTGGTCAGCCAGAGCAGGAGGCCAGTCACGAGTTGTGATGCCAGTCACGACTCGTGACCGGCCAACCTTGTTGGTCACCCCCGTTTGGCCTATTTTCTAAAATTTCCTGGTTTTAATCCGAATGGACTTATACTGTTGTATGATGCATGTCATACTTTTATATGCTTTGATATGAGTGATACCATGATTCTTCAGATGAATTGTATGCAGTACTTTGAAATATGAATTGAATGATGCATAACCTGCTAGAGTCAAGTAAGTGGATAGTTAGGCATGCCTAATAGAGTCTTTTAGCTGCATCCCTCAGTTCAGTTCGGACCCCGATCTGGTCCCCCGTTAGGTTCCTTGCGAACCCCTCAGTATTAGGATCTTGTTTAAGATCCCCTCAGTAAAATATTGTGTTTTGATAAAAATGAAATGACTTTTGCTTTGTACCTGTGAGGTACCCTCAGTATTCGATTCGTACCCGTAAGGTACCCTCAGTTCACTCGTTATCCACTACCTCGAGTCAGCAGGTGTTCGATTGTTTTGCTCTGCTATGTTTTAGCTATATAAATGTGATATCCGAATGAGTATATGATGAGATGTATGTTTGATTATTTTGGATATGAATCTGAAATGCGGATCGTATGGCTTTTAAATTGTGAGCATGTTTATAAGGAATACGTTATAAACTATTGCATTTGCCATTGTGAATGTGTTATGCCTTGACGACCATTGTGAATGGCCGTCCATATTTTATGTGTGTTTCCCCACTAAGCGTTTATCGCTTAGCACGGTGTTTTTACCCGTGCAGGTGCGGAAGGAGTTTTACTTTGAGAGAGTCGCCGCCGTCAAGCCAACACAGAAGGTTTTAGTGTAGGGCTCAGTTTTTATAATCTTGATGATTCTTTTGTTTAGAACTCTCTTGTATCAATTTTGTTTCAGCTTCCGCTTTTGTACTTATATTTTGGTTATGTAATATCTTTTGTACTAGCTGGTTTGATCAGAACATTATTGTAATGGTTTATTATATTAATGCATGATCAACTATTGCTTTCTTTTCCTTTAAAGTTTTTAATTATCTCGTATTTCTGCATGTATGATATGTATGATTTACTTGTATCTGTTTGGTAGCACCTTGACTCATACGGCATCTCACTCTTTATCGGATGGGATCGCCTACGTATGGGTAGGGGGTGTTACAACTATGGAGTGTGACAACACAAACACATGCACATCAAATAGTTTTACAAACAAAGTTCAGGTTAAGCAAATTTCTTACAAAAGCTATATATATATAGGTCTGAAATTCCATGCATAATATTACAAAATACATAATGGTTTACAATAGTTTCGCTTTACAAATACAACTCTTACATTTATTACAAAATGACCTATAACTATAATGATTCCTATATGTTGGCTGTTGGCGATGCAGAACCATCTTCAAATATACTATCTTCAGATACCTGCATGGACAAAACATCCATGCTAAGCGATAATCGCTTAGTGGGGAACAACAAAAGATGGATAAACACTCATAGTGATTACTAATATTAATCTCATACCCAAGCAATATACACATATACATATAGTTCATTTTAACATCATCAGTAGTACACTCATCAGGAATTACTCATAAGTAATCATCCAAATTCTCACACAAATATTTGTTTGCTTAATATGGTATTTACTCAGTTATTCATTTGGATTTTATAAGTCTTAATATTACTAGAATCGTACACTTATATACAGCTTTATAATTACCTATGAGTATACATATAAATATAAACATATGTACATCAAATAGCCATTAGCACTCACCAATGTAAGAACACCTTCAGCATGTTACAAATACAAACCCAAACAATGCATACCTTTATTCAATTTCCAATAGTACCACATACACATTAATTAATGTAAAGCTTACCGTTATTTACTTGTGATCCGTACATAGCATTCAAGATACAACATATTATACTCATAATTTATTAACTTACATTATACAATATCAATTATCAACACCAACACCCATATAATACAAATCCCCATCAATTACAATCACAAACCATATAGTACATGACATTTATAGCAGGTTAAGGTACATAACAACTTGCATGCTTTTTATGCAGATTATTCATATACTCTTGTGTCAATAAGCATATTGCATTGCTTAAATCAATGGATATGCACGTAATTATATTTCGGCATTCTCTTAATGTTATTCCAACAATTTATAGCTTGATTTATACAAATATTCATGCACATACACATATATTCTTCCTAATAAGTCACACCCATATAACTGTATCGCATGACTATTATAACATATCACATTCACATTCTCACTAGCATAATACTCAGCTCATGGTCACAATATCATTATTATTGTTATTATTACAAGCTTCGCCTGTAACTCAAGACGTGGATAATGGGTATCGCATCGGTACCCCATGGGTACATTAATCACATTGGTATCCGTAGATACATCACATTCGCATTGGTACCCTAAGGTACAGTAATAATCAATCGCATTATTACCCGTAGGTACAGAAATAATCAATCGCATTAGTATCTATAGATACCATAACTGTCACACCCCGTTTGCCTCCTAGTAGAAGGAGCCATGTATGTGAGTATGTATTTGTATGTGTTTGGCATATTACTTGTGCATTTTGAGAATATTGCATGTTTTGGGGTTTATTCCGGTGTGGTGTGCATATAGAAATAGGTTGTGCACAAGGGGAGTTGTGGTCATATGCATGTGAGCATATCATAGTGTGTGTATTAGATGAGATTTCTTTGGGTGTGTTGCTCATACATGTGTAAGGTGCATTATTGGAGTGTCTCATTGTGTGTGTATGACATATGCATCTAGTGTGTGAGTGAGTGGTTTCCACCACCAAGATTGTGACAAGTGGAGGGGTGAGAAAAGAAAGAGAAAGAAGAAAAGGGAAAAAATTAGAAATTGGGTTTCATTCCCGTTCCTTCTTCTTCCTCCTCCTTCTTCTTCTTCTTCGTTTTCCCTAGCCAATTTTCCCTTAGTCCAAGCTTGTGTGGTGGAGATTGGTCACTCATTGTGTTGTTTTGGGTAAGTTTCTCTACATATTCTGTTTTGATTTTCAAGTTCCCTTCTCTTCTTCATCATCTTTATTTAGGGTCTTGATTAAGGTTGTTTTGGTGTGTGTGTTTCATTATTTTTGGTGCTTAGCTGAGCCTCTAAGAGATCCTCAAGGCAAGGAAGTTGCTGGATCTAGTGGAACCAAGTGATAGAGCTTCTAATTTCAAGGTTTGGGAATTTATGTTATGTTTTGATAGCATGTGTTAATTGAATAAAAATTCTGGAAATTTTGATGTTCTTGATGCTTTTACCAGTTCTTATGTTATGGGTTTTGGTTCTCTTTGTCTATTTAACCTTGAGTGTGAATTTATGAATCATTTATGAGATTGATGGATTTATGATGTGAATAGTGATGTAATTGATTATGTGAATTAATGTTATTCCTTGAATTCATGAGTAGGATTCGTTCATGGCATGATTTAATGATGTTTGTTTGGCTTAATGTTGTTATTGAAGTGTGGGTGTGTTGTTTGAAATGAAAATTGAGGGATTTTGGCTTGAATGGTCTGGAAATTTACGCTGAGGAATCGCATCTGGGCGTGGGTCACGGTGGCAACCTATTTAGTTACCACCGTGAGGCATGAACTAGAAGCATTCTGCCGTGAGTTTGAACGCAGCCATCGGAGTCAACACAGCTGGGTCTTTAGTGTAGGGTCTAATTTTTGTATCTCAATGGTTATTTTTGTATAGAACTCTCTTACATCAGTTTTGTAATAGCTTCCGCATATGTATATGTATAATTTTGGAGTTGTAATTATCTTTTGTATCTTTGGGTTGATCAAATGGTAATGTAATGTTTGCCGTTATATTAATGCATGATCAGCTTACTTCATGAATGGTTTTGTAAAGTTTTAAATTACCCTGTAATTCGGTATGTATGTTTATGTATGAATGTGTGTATATTCGGTATCTGTGTGGTGGCACCTTTACTCATACGGCATCTCACTCCTTATCGGATGGGATCGCCTAAGTACAGGCAAGGGGTGTTACCAGTTGTGGTATCAGAGCCTAAGTTTAGGCATTTCTGGGTGATTGTTTATGTGATGCTATGTTTGGATGCGTCTATGTCTAGGGCTGTGTTGGCTGATGTGGCTGTCATCTTGTTTGTTTGATGGATTCTGATTCTGCTCGCGGTGCGCTTGAGGAATCCGCTGAAAGTGTGAATCCTCCAGCTGTAGATCCGTCTGTTTCTATTTTTGTGTCGACTCAACGTGCTAGGGTCCAACCCGAGGCCGCTGCCATGCCTTTTGAGGCAATGTTCAGATTGCATCAGGACATGGCTCGAGTTTTAGAAAGGGTGACTGCCCCTAAAGCTCCGATAGAGAGTTTAAGAAGAGCTGGTGTTGAGGATTTTTATGGGACCGGGCTAGATGAGTCGGAGCTAGCTGAAAAGTGGCTTGATAAAGTAAAGAGAGATTTAAAGGAAGTCAGATGTCCTCCCGATCAGCAAGCTAAATGTGCTGTGGCTTTACTTCAAGGGTCAGCTTATGAATGGTGGGAGTTGGTATGTAGGCAACCTCAGTTGCATGATCCGGTTACATGGGAATTCTTTGGGGAAGAGTTCACAAAGAAGTATGTGACTCAGGCATATAGGGACGCCAGATGGGCGCAGTTTATGAGTTTGAAGCAAAGGGCTTTGTCAGTTGCGGATTATGAGAAAGAGTTTAATCGGTTGTCTCGCTATGCTCCACGTGGGGTTATGACAGATGATTTCAGATGCAAGCATTTTGAAGTGGGGTTGAACGAGTCTTTGAAGATTGCTTTGATTTCTTTGATGTGTATGCCAGGGGTAAGTTATTATCATATTGCAGAGGCTGCCATGAGGGCTGAGAGGTCAGAGTTGGTGCTTAGAGAGAGAGCTCAGCGAAGGAATTCTGCACGGGGTGTTTCTTCCTCATCTTCGGGTAAGAGATCTAGGAACCTGCAAGATGAGCAATCAGCTGCTTCGGCTACTAGAGGTAGAAGGCAAGGTGCTACAGAGGTATCTGGTTCTGGCAGAGGTGGCAGATCGGATGCTACACCTGTTTGTGCACATTGTAACAAGGCTCACCGGGGTGAGTGTAGGTGGCTCACTGGTGGGTGCTTTAAGTGTGCGAGCACCGAGCACCATCTGGCTAATTGTCCTCAGATGAGTGAGGATTCGGGTCCATAGAGAGGGGCTAGTGGAGTTGGATCTAATGTTACTCAGGCTGCCCGTGGTAGGGGCCGAGGTAGGGGTCGAGGCGGTCGACCAAGAGAGGGAGCTATTTCTGAGACTGTTGAACGTCCTCCTCCAGTTGCTGCTAGAGCTTATGCAGTTAGAGCCAGAGAGGAGCAGGATGCCCCTGATGTGATTGCTGGTAAGTTCCTACTCCGTGATACTGAATTATATGCTCTAATACATCCTGGTTCCACACACTCATATTTGTGCACGCATAAGATTGTTGATAAGTTGCATGTGGTAGATCAGTTAAACTATGAGATATGTGTGACCAATCCATTAGGGCATAGTGTCAATGTGAGTAGAGTCTTTAGGAATTGTCCTTTGTTTATGGAAGGGTGGAGTTCTCTGTGGATTTGATAGAGCTGTCGTTCCAAGAGTTTGACCTGATTTTGGGTATGGATTGGTTGGGCAAGCATCGGGCTGTAGTCGATTGTCATAGGAAGACCTTTGTGCTTCGGGATAGGAATTGAGCTCCAGTGTTTGTAAGAGGTCTGGGTGCGAGTTCTGTGCATAATGTGATTTCTGCAATTCAAGCCAAGAGGTTTTCGAGAAAAAGTTGTGAGGCTTTTCTAGCTATGGTTTTGGATTCCAAGAGGGATCAAGTTAGGATTGGGGACATTCCTGTTGTGCGGGAGTTTAGTGATGTTTTTCCAAGTGATTTGCCGGGTTTGCCTCCAGAGAGGGAAGTTGAGCTAGACATAGAGATCATGCCGGGTACCACACCTGTATCGAAGGCACCTTATCGAATTGCTCCTATAGAGTTGAGAGAATTAAAAACTCAACTGCAAGAGCTTTTGGATAAGGGGTTTATTCGACCCAGCATATCTCCATGGGGAACTCCGGTTTTGTTTGTCAAGAAAAAGGATGGATCTTTGAGGATGTGTATTGACTACAGGAAGATCAATAAGGTTATGGTGAAGAACAAGTATCCGCTACCCAGAGTTGAGGATTTGTTTGATCAGCTTCGGGGAGCTGGTGTGTTTTCTAAGATAGATCTTCGGTTGGGGTATTATCAGCTTCGAATTCAGGATGAGGATGTGGTTAAGACCTTATTTTGGACTCGGTGTGGCCATTATGAGTTCCTTGTTATGCCGTTTGGTTTGACTAATGCTCTAGCGACATTCATGGATTTGATGAACAGAGTGTTTAGGCCATACTTAGACCAATTTGTGGTAGTGTTTATTGATGATATCCTGGTGTATTCCAAGGATGAGACCGAGCATGAGGAGCATCTTCGATTGGTTTTGCAAGTGTTGAGGGAACATAGGTTGTTTGCCAAGTTGAGTAAGTGTGATTTCTTGCTTCGGGAAGTGTCATTTTTAGGCCACATAGTTTCAGCCAAGGGTATTCAAGTAGATCCAGCTAAGATTGAGGCGATAGTTGATTGGAAAGCGCCTAGGAATGTTCATGAAGTGAGGAGTTTTCTTGGTCTGGCGGGTTACTACCGTCGGTTTGTTAAGAGTTTCTCTGTGATTGCCGCTCCGATGACTAGGTTGTTGAGGAAAGGAGTTAAGTTCGAGTGGTCGGATATGTGTCAGACTTGCTTTGAAAGGTTGAAGCAGTTGTTAGTCGAAGCTCCTATACTTACTCAACCCACCTCGGGTAAGGAGTTTATTATGTATAGTGACGCTTCAGGTGTTGGTCTGGGATGTGTTCTGATGCAGGAAGGTAGGTGTAGACACCGGGTCCTGAGTAAGCCTAGATCGAAGTTACCCAATGATGATAATTGCCTTCACAGGCTTAAAAGGTTAAAAGTGATGGTTTTCTCATCAAATTTGCATTTTAGAGTGAAAAATTAAAAAATAATAAAAAAATATTTAAAAAATTAATTTTGAAAAATGGGGGCTTAAAATTATGGTTTTTTTAGTCAATTTAAAATTTAAAAAAAAATAAAAAAAATAAAAAAAATAAAAAAATTTCGGACCGCGAGTGTCGGGCGCGGCAGCGCGCCTGCGGCAGCGCGCAGGCGCGCTGGCGCCCAGCTCGCAGGCGCCTGGGCGCCCAGCGCGCAGGCGCCCAGGCGCCCATCGCGCAGCGAGCGCAAAAGGCGACGCTCAGCGTCGCCGATGCTGCGCGTCGCTAAAGGCGCGCGCAGCATCGCGCACGCTGAGCGCCGCACGGGGCGCTCGTGCGCGAGCGCCAGCGCGCGGATCGCGCGCGAATCCCGCCTGCTCGCCGCGTGAGTGCCCGTCGCTCTATAGCGACGGGCGGCGTCCCTCTGGCGACGGGCTTCCGGCCGTCGGTATAGGGTCTGTTACCCAAAAATCCTATTTTTCAGCCTTTTTTCCGATTTTTTCACCCAAAAATCCGTTTTTTATCCCATTTTTGGGGTTTTTGACTTCAAATTAAATTCTAAAATATTTTTTTAGGTAATTAAATAATAAAACTTGATTTTATCATTAAAAATAAAATTATTTTGGGTTAAAATAGGTTTTTTCCTTAATTAAATTAGGGCAACCTATTTTATCCTATAAATAGTTTATGATGAAATCAAATGAGCCTCTTCCCCTCTCCTCCTTCTCTCCACATTTTTTAGACCTAAAATTTCCAGATTTTTCTCTTCATCTTCTTCTTCTTCCACCAAAAATTCCAGATTTTATTCCCCAACCAAAAATCAAAAAGAAAATCAATTGTTTCATTCTTTTTCCAACCTAATTTCTTCTAAACATATTTTTTAGAGGAAGTTTTGTTGTTTGATTCAATTTTGGAGACAAATAGAATAATTATTTGTTCTCAAAATTGTTTTTCTTCTTTTATTTTGGGTTCAATAAAACTTTTTCATTGATTTTGTTTTGAATCTCTTTTTGATAAAAATTGATTTTGAGACAAATAAAATAATTGTTTGTCATCAAAATCTAATTTTTATTTGATAAAACTTCAATCAATTTTTCTTTATTTTAATCAATAAGTTTTTTTTTTGATCAAAATCATTTCTTTAGGCAAAGGTATCAATTCTTTGTTCTTAAAGAATTTTTGATCATTTTTATTTTCATGTTTCTTGGAATAAAATTCCAACATTTTCATAATATTTCACTCTAATATTGTGAATCATCAAACAAAGAAATCAATCATCACTCTTCCTTCATCAAATCCAATATTCTGAGGGTAAATATTCTAGGCTCAATTTCAATTCCTATTCTATTTTATTTCATTTTATTTATTCATGTATATTTTATTGTTTTTATTGATTTATTTATTGTTTTAATTTATTCAATTTGTTGTATTGATTTTATATTTGTTCCATTTAATTGTTTATACATGATATGATTTTTATTCACATAAATATTGATTGTTTATTAATTTTTAACATGTAATTAATTTATTTTACTTTAATTCATCATTATTTTTAACATGTAATTAATAAATTCATTTTAATTGATCTTTTTGCCATGAAAATGGTTTATATCATTTGTGAACATATTTAATTAATCATATTGGTCATTTAATTGTTTTCATCATTCTTTAATTGTTTTCATTCATTATTCTTTTCTTTATCATTTTATATATTCTTTGATTCATTTATATTCATCATCATTATTTTTATCATGTTCATATTTTCATGTATTATTTAATTAACATGTTTTATTTTATTTTCATCACATCATTCAATCATTTATCATACATAATGCATGTTTTTCATTTATTTTAGTTTATTAACATTTTGATTCCATTATCATTCTTTTCATATCACCTTATTTTATTTTAATTTGTTATTCATTATTTTGTATGTTTAATTGATTTAATTGATTTAATCACTAACATTATTTTATTTGTACTTTGTTTTTATGTCTAAACTCATTTTTTCCGCTTGGGCGTTTTTGCGAGCACATCGGGGAGGTCCAAAAAGGCTCGTTTGGTTCATATACATATTTTCATTCGGTTTGTAATATTTTATTTAATTTTGCCATATAATTTTCTTGTAAAATTCTTTATTTAGGCACGCTAAAAAGAAAGTCACAAAAACGTTTTTATTAATTAACTTGACATTTTTTCTAAATAAAAATGGGACCAATGTCCTAGTTTTTCATACCCAAATAAATCATCACATCAAAACTGTTTCATAATAAATATGCATGCGAGGACCAATGTTCTCACTATTAATGAATAACCCGTTTTATGCATGTATTTCACTTTTATAAATGGGAGTTGTATTCCGCTCCTAGTGTTATTGTAATTTGTTTTTGAATGCTTTATTTTGGATTTTGCTTACATTTACCGCTTTTGATATGAATGATTGCGCCTTTAAATTAAAATTGCATTGTGTGGAAAGTTGATGAAACAATGAATTCAAAACTTAATTATGATATTAATCAAGGTATAAATAAATGAGAAGTCCCGAACCCTGCTCTGGTCTTTGGGCTCAAAAGGCTAGAGGTTATCCTCCAAAACACCTCTTGTGTCACGAGACTTAGACGTTAATCCTAGGCCTCATGGCCCAATATGGATAAAATGCGCAAGTCTTAGGCTCTCCGAGGCGAGAGAAACTTTCCCAATGTTCTATTGGGTGGCGACTCCATGAAACCTCCTTGTTGCCCAACATAGACGCACTTGCGATTTATCGCAAGCTGTTGACGGACCCACAAATGCCCCGATCGCCCACGTGCGGGCGGTCGAACGGGCGGCCGCGGGGATCCGGCGCGCGTCACAGTGGCGACTCCACTGGGGACATACTCGAGACTTCGATTCGAAAGTACCTTGATTAAAAATCATAATTGAGTTTTAATTTAAAAATTTCATCTTCTTTCAAAACTGCATTGCATCTCATTAGAGCCTTAGATCTATGCTAGTTTGGTCCCTCTTCTAGCCCCGGTGCGTTCCTGAAGCACCTCCTCATTTTCACTCAATTTGGGGAAGTGTTAAGGATAATCACCAGCCCAAGCCACGTACCTCAATGGTATATCAAAATGGTGACCCGATCGGTCGTTATGCTCGTGATGAGCTAGACCCGTCGGCAGGGATCATGCTTGGGTAGCCCTAAAGTAACACCACCCTTTGACCAAAGCTCATGTAATGGCAATAGATACTTCCCTTAGGTGATATGAACCGTAATACCTTGCTTGCTATATGGATCATTTTATATTGGACAAGCCCATATAATTTGATTGGTCACCTAATCAAAGGCTTTTATGCCCCGATAGGCCCATGTCAACTTGTTCGGGCTGCCTAAATACATAATGATCATAACCCATGTGCTTGCACATTAGATAAGAGATGTTATGATGCCGGTTTTCCACCGAGCACCATACGCATCCATTGGGTTCCCCGCTAACCCATGGATTAAGCCCACCTAGGAAAGAGACCGCATTACCTCGTGTGTGGGAGTAATAAGGTTGGAAGGCTCTACTTGTTTGCATGTGATTGTAAATGTTGCATAGCTCACTATCATGCATTGTATATGTCATGCACGCATCATCCTAACAATCTAATTTTTTCAGCCATCATAGATTCATCTAAGTGGACTAGAGGTTCCGACGGTCGGTTAATAAGGACAAATCTGCTCTTTGAGTTGCCGGAACTAGTGTCTGACTGGGATTCTGAGTCATCCTCATCAATCAGTGAAGCCTCTGTAGAACCACCAATGGCAGAAGAACCTGGAGTTTTGACCACTCAAGACCTAGCTAGGAGGCTAGAGGATTTTGAACGAAGAATGATGGACATGATGGGTGCCATGGCTGAAAGGATTGCCCATCCACCTGCAGCCCCACAGCCGCCTGCTGCTCTACAGCCACAGGCAGCCCCTCCTCGGGGGCAAGCCGAACCACCTGCTGGTGGGGAGGCTCCCTTCGTTGGAGCTGCTGCTCGCCAACCCAACAATGAGCACAGAGCTGCCGCACCCATCGAGCCAAGAGGGGAAAGGATTCACAATCCCAACGATGATTTCCTGATGGAGGAGGAAGAAGAAGAGGTGCCGATAGTCCACCAAGCTGCAAGGCCCAGAGCACCCAGAGTAGAGGATGAAGCTCTAAGAGGTATGAGACAACAGATCGAAGCTATCACCCGCATGCTGTCAGCTGGAAAGGGGGTCAAACCAGAAGACAGAGATCTGGGGGATGAAGAGCTGCTGCCCCAAAGATTCAAGATGCCCGAGCTTCCGAAATTTGATGGCACCTCTGACCCATCCGCCCACATCAAGCAGTACACCCTGGTCATGAAAGGCACAGGGCTGAGTAAGAAGCAGAAGGTAGAATATTTCTGCCTTAGTCTGGTGGGCCCGACAGTTGACTGGTACCACGGGTTGGATAGGAGGTCCAAAGAGGACTGGGACCTTTTGACCGAAGAATTTATGAAGCAGTACGACTGCAGCACCAGGATGGAGGTCACCCTAAAAGACCTCGAGCTTCTACAGCAGAAGAATGATGAGTCATTCCATGAGTACCTTACTAGATGGAGGAACAGGGTCATGGAGATGAAGAGGAAGCCTGACACTGCAGACCAGATCAGGTTGTTTATCAGAAACTCATGCCCTTACTTAAGGGACTTGCTCAGTTTTAAGGGGCTCAAGGACTGGGAGTCACTTAAGGATATTGCTATAGAAGCTGAGGCGGCTTACCTGGCAAAGAAAGCAAGCCAAAATAACTTTGCTGGGAAAGGCTATGGGAACCAGTCGGGATTCAAATCTGGAGGTGCCGGAGGCAGCAACAGCAGAAACGGTAGGACAGCAGAGGTCTCAGCTACTGGAGTTGGGCAGGGTCAGAGATACTACTCTAACTTAGGCCGCTCTCTATCCTGGGTGCTGGAGAAGCTAATGAAAGAAGGCAAGTTGCAACCTTTGCCACCCAGACCAGCCTTGAGTCAAGGACAGCCAGGACATAGAGGTGATCAGTACTGCGCTTACCACCAGCACACCGGCCATTTGACTGACTATTGCCGTATTCTGAGAAATAAGATCCAGGATCTCATTGACACCAATCAGATCACAGATCCTGAGAAGAGAGAAAAGAAGAAGAAGGCAGGCTACAACGCAGTCCCTCCACCGCAGACATGATCGTGTCTTGCAGTCCACTAGTGATATTGCTTTTGGATGCTGGAATCTTTTTATTTCTGGAACTTTTTATATTACAATTTTCTGTTTGTAATAAAGAGAACAACTTTTGCTTATTTGTATGACATTTCTATTGATTTCATTTCGCATGATCATAACACATTTACTTTGGCATTAATTCAAATAATATGACTGCAGTTAATCTCGGAAACTTTGGGAAATCCCAAAGAAAATCTTGATAGCATCTGATATAACTCCCGAAGAGAGAGAGAGTCAGAGAAAAAATGAAAATAAGAGAGAAAAACTAGTTGCAATTAGGGGACTGGATGGAAACTCACTAAGAGCACTAGAACCTTTCTGATTACCCGTCAAAGCGATCCCTGGATAAGACGGAACCTAGAAAATGATTTAGGCAACATTTTCTTTGTATAGCTCTCTAAATGACCATTTCCTACCCTTACTTCACAATCGCTTGCTAGCCCATTGAGCCTTTATATGGGTATGCTGAATGCGTGCCAATTTTGTTGTTACACATGTTAAAACTATCCCCTCGCCTAAAATGATTTTGGCTTCCCCTTAGAAGAGTGGCCGCTCTAAAAAGGATGGATGTACATTTGAACAATTTTTCTGTGGGTTATCGAAATTGCCTTAGTAAGGACGAGTTTACACTTTGAAAAAAGAAAAAAAAAAAAACAAAAAGACCTCAAAACAATAACCAATTGACTAGTTTCAATAATTACCCTTTTATTGTTATTCTGATCTCAAGGAGCTGAAATGTTACCGAGCCCAAATTCAAGAATACCTTTGTATATACAACTGAGCTGAGAATGGTTCATCCACCAGTCGAGAAAATATTGCGGCCATTTTTCTCTAGCGACCTGATCCTCCTTTGACAGCCATCTACCTAAGCCTGACATTACAACCCAAGTAAGACCTCTTGATTCTTGGTTCAGTCTTATCCAATTAGCGGAGATGACCTTCTAAAGAGGTTTGGTAAGTAAGAAGAGGCTTATGGTGTTTCTTGAGCTTCAAGCGAGGAGCCACGAGTGCATTCATGCATTCGAGTTAAGTCTCGTCTCCAAAATTGCTTCTAGAATTCGCATTCAAAGAAAAAGATTAAGAGCTGAGAGAAAATCTTCAATCATAAAACCCGAGAGGGCTGATTGATAACAGGAGTTTGATGCTTTCAAGATCTATCTCGAGATTAGCTAAAGTCTTGTATTTTTTAAAATCAATGCCAAAATAATGATCATGCTTAATGAAATCAAATTGAAACACATGCATTTATGCAATGATGTGATCAGAGTATTGTACCCTGTGTGATCAAACTCATGTATCTGCCTACCCTCTGCTACTCTCAGCACACAAACGCTTCAACCGATTTATCCTGCTATCAAATGTGAAGAATCAAGCTCATGCAACCATGTCCTAAGACTCCCTAAAGATTCTTGCCAATAACTTCAGCAAGCTTCAAAAAAAAAAAAAAAAAAAAAAAAAAAAAAAAAGCCGTTAGAGTGAAAACCGTAACTGGCGCTCTAAGCAAAAATTAGGCAAAAGGATAGGGTGAAAACCTAAAAACAGGCAGTCTGTCCTTCAAAAAAAAAAATAAGAAAGAGAAAAGCCGCTGGATTGGGTTGGGTCCATTCCAGGCAAAAAATAAGGCACAGGGTTATGTGAAAATCCACAAAGGACGCATCTCCCACTAAGAAAAGCTAGTGTGAAAATCCACAAGGGACACACTACCTTCAAATAATGACTACAGGTACCGGATGAGAATCTCGCAATCCCGAAGGGCATGAAATTCAAAAGCAGCTCAAAAGGCATCAATTATATCGCAAATTGCAGCTAGCCCGGCTATCATCTTCAAGTTCACATAGATGAATTTTTATCCTGCATTCCTGCATTACTCATGCATTTCACTTGCATGCTCACCATTTTTGCATAGTTTAGTTTCCTTATTTTGCAGGAAAAGAGACCTGAGGCGGACACCGACAAAAGCCGAGTGATGACATCAGTCAAAACATATATCCAAGCCTCAACTCATTCATCAATCCAGACATCGATCAAAACATGTATCCAAGCATCAACTCAATCATCAATCCACATACCAGCTTAATCATCAATCCAAGCACCATCCGAAGACCTCTCAGGGGGCAAACGATCAATAAACCGAAGACTTCTCAGGGAGCAGAAAATCAAAGACTTCTCAGGGAGCAGCCATCCAAAGACTTCTCAGGGAGCAGAAAATCAAAGACTTCTCAGGGAGCAGCCATCCAAAGACTTCTCAGGGAGCAGAAAATCAAAGACTTCTCAGGAAGCAGCAAACCGAAGACTTCTCAGGGAGCAGAAAATCAAAGACCTCTCAGGGGGCAAATGATCAGCAAATCAAAGACTTCTCAGGGAGCAGCAAATCAAAGACTTCTCAGGGAGCAGAAAATCGAAGACTTCTCAGGGAGCAGCAAATCAAAGACTTCTCAGGGAGCAGAAAATCGAAGACTTCTCAGGGAGCAGAAAATCAAAGACTTCTCAGGAAGCAGCAAACCGAAGACTTCTCAGGGAGCAGAAAATCAAAGACCTCTCAGGGGGCAAATGATCAGCAAATCAAAGACTTCTCAGGGAGCAGCAAATCAAAGACTTCTCAGGGAGCAGAAAATCGAAGACTTCCCAGGGAGCAGCAAATCAAAGACTTCTCAGGGAGCAGAAAATCGAAGACTTCTCAGGGAGCAGCAAATCAAAGACTTCTCAGGGAGCAGAAAACCGAAGACTTCTCAGGGAGCAGAAAATCAAAGACCTCTCAGGGGGCAAATGATCAGCAAACCGAAGACTTCTCAGGGAGCAGCAAACTGAAGACCTCTCAGGGGGCAAACAAACGATCGATGAAACGAAGACCTCTCAGGGGGCAATCAACCGAAGGGCTCACAGATAGCACCACTTCAATTCACAGCGGTTAGCACGATGGCGGCACAACCCACAAGAGGTTGGCACGACCACGGCACTACCAATTCACATAGGTTAGCACGATGGCGGCACTACCCACAAGAGGTTAGCACGACCACGGCATTACCTGCTACAAGCAAAAGACAGCAACAGCTATCATCACAATTCCATCAAGCGGAAAGACGGCCGACTCAGGTACGCGTCTCTTTCCTTTTCCTCTTTGAGTTTAGGCTCACCTAGACACTAGTGTACTAGATTCCCCTAAACTGGGGGCAACTGTAGACACCGGGTCCTGAGTAAGCCTAGATCGAAGTTACCCAATGATGATAATTGCCTTCACAGGCTTAAAAGGTTAAAAGTGATGGTTTTCTCATCAAATTTGCATTTTAGAGTGAAAAATTAAAAAATAATAAAAAAATATTTAAAAAATTAATTTTGAAAAATGGGGGCTTAAAATTATGGTTTTTTTAGTCAATTTAAAATTTAAAAAAAAATAAAAAAAATAAAAAAAATAAAAAAATTTCGGACCGCGAGTGTCGGGCGCGGCAGCGCGCCTGCGGCAGCGCGCAGGCGCGCTGGCGCCCAGCTCGCAGGCGCCTGGGCGCCCAGCGCGCAGGCGCCCAGGCGCCCATCGCGCAGCGAGCGCAAAAGGCGACGCTCAGCGTCGCCGATGCTGCGCGTCGCTAAAGGCGCGCGCAGCATCGCGCACGCTGAGCGCCGCACGGGGCGCTCGTGCGCGAGCGCCAGCGCGCGGATCGCGCGCGAATCCCGCCTGCTCGCCGCGTGAGTGCCCGTCGCTCTATAGCGACGGGCGGCGTCCCTCTGGCGACGGGCTTCCGGCCGTCGGTATAGGGTCTGTTACCCAAAAATCCTATTTTTCAGCCTTTTTTCCGATTTTTTCACCCAAAAATCCGTTTTTTATCCCATTTTTTGGGGTTTTTGACTTCAAATTAAATTCTAAAATATTTTTTTAGGTAATTAAATAATAAAACTTGATTTTATCATTAAAAATAAAATTATTTTGGGTTAAAATAGGTTTTTTCCTTAATTAAATTAGGGCAACCTATTTTATCCTATAAATAGTTTATGATGAAATCAAATGAGCCTCTTCCCCTCTCCTCCTTCTCTCCACATTTTTTAGACCTAAAATTTCCAGATTTTTCTCTTCATCTTCTTCTTCTTCCACCAAAAATTCCAGATTTTATTCCCCAACCAAAAATCAAAAAGAAAATCAATTGTTTCATTCTTTTTCCAACCTAATTTCTTCTAAACATATTTTTTAGAGGAAGTTTTGTTGTTTGATTCAATTTTGGAGACAAATAGAATAATTATTTGTTCTCAAAATTGTTTTTCTTCTTTTATTTTGGGTTCAATAAAACTTTTTCATTGATTTTGTTTTGAATCTCTTTTTGATAAAAATTGATTTTGAGACAAATAAAATAATTGTTTGTCATCAAAATCTAATTTTTATTTGATAAAACTTCAATCAATTTTTCTTTATTTTAATCAATAAGTTTTTTTTTTGATCAAAATCATTTCTTTAGGCAAAGGTATCAATTCTTTGTTCTTAAAGAATTTTTGATCATTTTTATTTTCATGTTTCTTGGAATAAAATTCCAACATTTTCATAATATTTCACTCTAATATTGTGAATCATCAAACAAAGAAATCAATCATCACTCTTCCTTCATCAAATCCAATATTCTGAGGGTAAATATTCTAGGCTCAATTTCAATTCCTATTCTATTTTATTTCATTTTATTTATTCATGTATATTTTATTGTTTTTATTGATTTATTTATTGTTTTAATTTATTCAATTTGTTGTATTGATTTTATATTTGTTCCATTTAATTGTTTATACATGATATGATTTTTATTCACATAAATATTGATTGTTTATTAATTTTTAACATGTAATTAATTTATTTTACTTTAATTCATCATTATTTTTAACATGTAATTAATAAATTCATTTTAATTGATCTTTTTGCCATGAAAATGGTTTATATCATTTGTGAACATATTTAATTAATCATATTGGTCATTTAATTGTTTTCATCATTCTTTAATTGTTTTCATTCATTATTCTTTTCTTTATCATTTTATATATTCTTTGATTCATTTATATTCATCATCATTATTTTTATCATGTTCATATTTTCATGTATTATTTAATTAACATGTTTTATTTTATTTTCATCACATCATTCAATCATTTATCATACATAATGCATGTTTTTCATTTATTTTAGTTTATTAACATTTTGATTCCATTATCATTCTTTTCATATCACCTTATTTTATTTTAATTTGTTATTCATTATTTTGTATGTTTAATTGATTTAATTGATTTAATCACTAACATTATTTTATTTGTACTTTGTTTTTATGTCTAAACTCATTTTTTCCGCTTGGGCGTTTTTGCGAGCACATCGGGGAGGTCCAAAAAGGCTCGTTTGGTTCATATACATATTTTCATTCGGTTTGTAATATTTTATTTAATTTTGCCATATAATTTTCTTGTAAAATTCTTTATTTAGGCACGCTAAAAAGAAAGTCACAAAAACGTTTTTATTAATTAACTTGACATTTTTTCTAAATAAAAATGGGACCAATGTCCTAGTTTTTCATACCCAAATAAATCATCACATCAAAACTGTTTCATAATAAATATGCATGCGAGGACCAATGTTCTCACTATTAATGAATAACCCGTTTTATGCATGTATTTCACTTTTATAAATGGGAGTTGTATTCCGCTCCTAGTGTTATTGTAATTTGTTTTTGAATGCTTTATTTTGGATTTTGCTTACATTTACCGCTTTTGATATGAATGATTGCGCCTTTAAATTAAAATTGCATTGTGTGAAAAGTTGATGAAACAATGAATTCAAAACTTAATTATGATATTAATCAAGGTATAAATAAATGAGAAGTCCCGAACCCTGCTCTGGTCTTTGGGCTCAAAAGGCTAGAGGTTATCCTCCAAAACACCTCTTGTGTCACGAGACTTAGACGTTAATCCTAGGCCTCATGGCCCAATATGGATAAAATGCGCAAGTCTTAGGCTCTCCGAGGCGAGAGAAACTTTCCCAATGTTCTATTGGGTGGCGACTCCATGAAACCTCCTTGTTGCCCAACATAGACGCACTTGCGATTTATCGCAAGCTGTTGACGGACCCACAAATGCCCCGATCGCCCACGTGCGGGCGGTCGAACGGGCGGCCGCGGGGATCCGGCGCGCGTCACAGTAGGGTTGTGTCTTATGCTTCTCGACAGTTAAAGCTACACGAGAGGAACTATCCGACGCATGACCTTGAGTTGGCAGCGGTTGTCTTTGCTTTGAAGATTTGGCGCCATTATCTCTATGGGGAGAAGTGTAGGATCTTTACGGACCACAAGAGTTTGAAGTATTTCCTGACTCAGAAGGAACTGAATATGAGACAACGTCGATGGCTTGAGTTGCTTAAAGATTACGATTGCATTGTGGATTACCATCCAGGTAAGGCCAATGTAGTCGCAGATGCTTTGAGCCGAAAATCAGTTTCTGCCTTATTTTTGAGACGGTTCAGATGGAAGTTTGGTTCGGATGGGGCTTTGATAGCTCAATTGAGAATCAAGCCTACCTTGAGACAACGGATAGTTGATGCTCAGAAGGTTGATGAGAGGCTTCAGCAGATTGTGCAAGAAGTTAGTCTGGGTAAACAGTCAGAGTTCTCGGTCCTTGATGGAGCGCTTTTATATGAGAACCATTTGTGTGTTCCAGATGATGAGGAATTGAGGAAGCAGCTTCTGAGTGAGGCGCATAGCATGGTTTTCACCATGCATCCCGGGAGTAACAAGATGTATCGGGATATGAAGTGGTTTTATTGGTGGTCCGGTATGAACAGGGATATAGTGGACTTTGTATCCTAGTGCTTGACATGTCAGCAGGTAAAGGCTGAGCACCAAGTTCCTTCAGGATTGCTCACGCCTTTATCCGTTTTGGAGTGGAAGTGGGATGATATTACCATGGATTTTGTTTTTGGGTTGCCCTTGACTCAGAAAGAGCATGATTTTGTTTGGGTTATTGTGGATCGACTTATGAAGTCCGCTCATTTCGTGCCGGTTAGGATGGATTACCAGATGGATAGGTTGGCCAGTATCTATGTGGATGAGATAGTTCGGTTACATGGAGTGACTTTGTCCATAGATTCAGATCGGGACCCAAGGTTCACATCTAAATTTTCAAAAGAGTTGCAGCGAGCTTTGGGTACCAAGTTGAACTTCAGTACGGCATTTCATCCTCAGACAGACGGTCAGTCCGAGTGAGTGATTCAGATCTTAGAGGATATGTTAAGGGCTTGTGTTTTGGACTTTCCGGGTAGTTGGGACAAGTATGTATCGCTTATGGAATTCGCCTATAACAATAGCTATCAGTCCAGTATTGGTATGGCTCCATATGAGGCTTTGTATGGACGTCAGTGTAGGACTCCAGTTTGTTGGACAGAATTATTCGAGAGGTCAGTGATTGGGCCAGAATTGGTAAGGGATACAGAAGAGAAGATCAGAGTTGTGCAGCGGAATATGAAGGTGGCCAAGGACCGACAGAGATCTTATGCCAACTTGAAGAGAAAGGATGTGCAGTTTGAAGTCGGAGACTAGGTTTTCCTGAAAGTTTCTCCTTGGAGAAAAGTGCTCAAGTTTGGAAAGAAAGGGAAACTTAGTCCTCATTTTATTGGTCCGTATGAGGTGTTGGCTAGAGTTGGTCCGGTAGCCTATAGACTGGCTTTACTGATAGAGTTATCTATGCTTCGCCGGTATAGGTCAGATCCTTCTCATGTTTTGTCAGTTCAAGAGGTTCAAGTGCAGTCTGATTTCTCTTACGATGAAGAACCAAGAGCTATCCTAGCTAGGGAAGTGAGGCAGTTATGAAGTAAGCAGATTCCTTTGGTAAAGGTTCTGTGGAATCACCATGGAGTCGAGGAGGCGACATGGGAACCAGAGGAGTCGATGAGAGCTCAGTACTCGCAGTTGTTCATATCAGGTGAGAATTTCGAGGATGAAATTCTTGTTAGTAGGGGAGAGTTGTCACACCCCGTTTGCCCCCTAGTAGAATGAGCCATCTATGTGAGTATGTATTTGTATGTGTTTGGCTTATTACTTGTGCATTTTGAGAATATTGCATGTTTTGGGGTTTATTCCGGTGTGGTGTGCATATTGAAATAGGTTGTGCACAAGGGGAGTTGTGGTCATATGCATGTGAGCATATCATAATGTGTGTATTAGATGAGATGTCTTTGGGTGTGTTGCACATACATGTGTAGGGTGCATTGTTGGAGTGTCTCACTGTGTGTATGACATGTGCATCTAGTGTGTGAGTGAGTGGTTTCCACCACCAAGATTGTGACAAGTGGAGGGTGAGAAAAGAAAGAGAAAGAAGAAAAGGGAAAAAAATCAGAAATTGTGTTTCATTTCCGTTCCTTCTTCTTCTTCGTTTTCCCTAGCCAATTTTCCCTTAGTCCAAGCTTGTGTGGTGGAAATTGGTCACTCATTGTGTTGTTTTGGGTAAGTTTCTCTACATCTTCTGTTTTGATTTTCAAGTTTCCTTCTCTTCTTCATCTTCTTTATTTAGGGTCTTGATTAGGGTTGTTTTGGTGTGTGTGTTTCATTGTTTTGGGTGTTTAGCTGTGCCTCCAAGAGATCCTAAAGGCAAGGAAGTTGCTGGATCTAGTGGAACCAAGTGATAGAGCTTCTAATTTCAAGGTTTGGGAATTTATGTTATGTTTTGATAGCATGTGTTAATTGAATAAAAATTCTGGAAATTTTGATGTTCTTGATGCTTTTACCAGTTCTTATGTTATGGGTTTTGGTTCTCTTTATCTATTTAACCTTGAGTGTGAATTTCTGAATCATTTATGAGATTGATGGATTTGTGATGTGAATAGTGATGCAATTGATTGTGTGGATTAATGTTATTCCTTGAATTCATTAGTAGGATTCGTTCATGGCATGATTTAATGATGTTTGTTTGGCTTAATGTTGTTATTGGAGTGTGGGTGTGTTGTTTGAAATGAAAATTGAGGGATTTTGGCTTGAATGATCTGGAAATTTGCCCTGAGGAATCGCATCTGGGCTTGGGTCACGGTGGCAACCTATTTAGTTACCACCGTGAGGCATGAACCAGAAGCATTCTGCCGTGAGTTTGAACATGTCACGGTGGCAACCAACCTGGTCACCACCGTGAGGTGTCCAAACTTTAGCTTCTGTTCTGGGCAGTGGGTATGTCACGGTGGCAACCTCTTTAGTTACCACCGTGAGGTACCCCTTAAGTGCTTTCTGTTTTGGAGGTCTGGGTATGTCACGGTGACAACCAAAGGGGTTACCACTGTGAGGTACCCCAGACTTGCATTCTGCCAGAAATCTTTGGTATGTCACGGTGGCAACCAATCTGATTACCACCGTGACCTACCCTGTTTTTGCGATAAAACCCGTTTTCTTCCCACGTTTTAGAAATGTTATACTATTGATTTTAGCATTCAATATCACTTAATATGAGCCATACTTATGCATGTATTGATCTATTTAAAGTATATGAATTCTTTATTTGTTATAATTACAATGTGGACATTAATTGTATGATTTTAGCCTGCCGAGTCAGTCTAGTGGATAGTTAGGCATGCCTAATAGAGTCTCTTAGCTGCAGCCCTTCGTTAAGTTTGGACCCCGATTAGGTCCCCCGTTTGGTTCCTCGCGAACCCCTTTGTGTATGGATCTTGTTTAAGGTCCCCTTTGAAAATGTTTTGTGAAAGTTAAAAGTAAAGATTGGTTTTTTGATTTGTACCCGTAAGGTACTGTTTGTAATCGGCTCGTACCCGTAAAGTACTATTTGTTCACTCGTTATCCACTACTTTGAGTCAGCAGGCACGTTATCAATTTGAATTGCTTTGCTAAATATGAGATTGTGTTATCCGAATATGTTATTAATGAGATGTATGGAAGCAGTGGTACTTTATCGAAGGTATGACTCTATATGTTTACATGTTCATATGTTCATACTCCTATTTAATGTGTATTCCAGATTATACCATCTGTATGTGCTTGCCTTGACGACCGTTGTGAATGGTTGTCCATATGCTATATATGTGTTTCCCCACTAAGCGTTTATCGCTTAGCACGGTGTGTTTACCCGTGCAGGTGCGGAAGGAGTTTGCTTGGGAGAGTCGCAGCCATCGGAGTCAACACAGCTGGGTCTTTAGTGTAGGGTCTAATTTTTGTATCTCAATGGTTATTTTTGTATAGAACTCTCTTACATCAGTTTTGTAATAGCTTCCACATATGTATATGTATAATTTTTGAGTTGTAATTATCTTTTGTATCTTTGGGTTGATCAAACAGTAATGTAATGTTTCCCATTATATTAATGCATGATCAGCGTACTTCATGAATGGTTTTGTAAAGTTTTAAATTACCCTGTAATTCGGTATGTATGTTTATGTATGAATGTGTGTATATTCGGTATCTGTGTGGTGGCACCTTTACTCATACGGCATCTCACTCCTTATCGAATGGGATCGCCTAAGTACGGGTAAGGGGTGTTATATTAACATCGCATTAGTATCCGTAGATACCTTAACATCGCATTACACAGTCACTCACTTTGGGGAACCTATTCCAGGATTACCCCTAACCCAAATGGGGCCGATTAACAGAAATCAATCGCTTTTCACCGCAGCACTTAAGACCCTATAGGCATGCCTAACTATCCACTACTTGAATCGCAGGCTTAAGTTGTTAAACATTTTATCGATTTCACGTTGATCACTTTTCACAACACATATGTCGTTGACCAACATCACACTCACTTTACACATTCGCATTAGCACATAGCTATTCACTTCACTTGCATACTCATTGTGTTTCCAAATGCATTCTTTCATAGTTGATAATCACATATTTAATCACATTCGAGAATCATCATGTTTGTATGCGAATATACATCACTTAATACACACATAATACTTACCCATAATGTCTTTCAATACAGCTTAAAGCCTTGCTATTTGGAAGTCCAAACACATTAGGGTTATATTGCCAAAATAGGGTAGGTCACTTCATAATTCACTATCATGGTTAACATATTTGCATGGTATAACTCATTCATATAGTCATATGAAATAGCTCATAACGCATAATAGCTCACACATGTTTGTAAGCATACAATCATGTTCACATTCCTCTCCAAAGTACACATTCATATAATTCATAATCACTTCATAAGCTAAAAGCATTTAATCACATTTATCATTATCATAATATACAATCACTCATTTATCTGCATAAACCAATATAACATCCTTAAATATCTTGCATAATAATTCATTCTAATGGCATTGTACATTCTCATGACAAGGCTCCTTCTCATGTTAAAATCCAAGCACATAGCTTATTTATCGCATATGTAATTATTTTACTTTATGATACAATCAAGCTTAGTTAGGTTAATCATGCATCTCTAATTCGCATAGTCACATGTTCGCATGATGATGCATTCAAGCTTAGTTAGGCTATCATGTATCTCTATTTCGCATAGTAACATATTCGCATAATCATCTCAATTATATGCTTATATACTTCATTTATCATATTCGCATCCATGGTTTTTCATCCTTAATTATACCCTTTCACATACTTAATTCATCACCCTTAGAACACTTAAAGCTCATACATACTTATATACATTAGCGTGCATAGTTCATCATGCTTAAGATACTTATTTTATAATGATAAACATGGATTGGACAAGCTATGGGAGCTCGTAGTGAAGTTCGAGTGCATTTCGGGAAGAAAAACACCCTAAATAGACAAAACAGGGAGGGGTCACGGTGGCAATGAATTGGTTGTGACCATGACATACTAAATTAAGCAAAACAGAAGCTAACTTTCGACACTGGTTCACACCACAATTTGTTATAGCCCCAACGGATGTCTTACACTCCATTTTAGGCAAATATCCCTTCATAACATTTCTTCCTATATATCTTATCTTTCCAATGGGACAAGTTTCAGGTCAATTGGACTTTTAAATCAACATATATGCATTAATCAATATAGACTGTTCCAGTGAGCCCGTCCAGGTAGATTTACGTCTGTTTTTTTAATTTATCAGGCTCTTAAAAGTCAGAATTGGTTTATGGTCATTCTTAGACTTTTATAGGTATGGAAGTCATGGTTCAAATGGACCAACAATAACTCAATTTGGAGTTCTCAAACTCTAGTTATCACCAAAACACTACACGGAGGTCTAGTGACAAATAAACAGAATTTTTCCCTAACTAGGGTTTATTCTTTAATTAAGCTCATAACAATTCAATCATCAGTTTCAACACAAATCAACTATATGTTTCAACTATATCATCTTTTAATTGTCAAATGATAAACTAATTTACACATATATAACAATGGTTAGTTCCCAAACCTTCTCTCCTTAGCTCCTTAGAAGTCACTTAGTCCCTTGATCAATTACCTTCTCCTTTCCTTTGGTTCCCTTCACTTTCTCAACTGTAGCTTTTACCAAATCCAGGGTTGGAACATGGATTAATTACTAACTCATCACAATCCAATAATAAGAAAAGGAGTAGAAGAAAATGAGAATCCACTTACTAGATCACTTACCTTTAAGTTTTAGCTCTTAACTCTTGTGCACTTAATTACTTGATCTTCTTAACAGTTAACATGCAACTCAGTTTAGTATTCTCTTTCAAAACCACTCTCACGCCAGAAAGAAGAAAAGAAAAGCACATAAATTGGCTGAATGACTCTCCAACTGATCTTTTCCCTTTCTTAAGAAACACATGCATGCAAACTAGTGAGGTGGCAACCTCTTAAGGAGCCACACGGAACCCACTTCAGATTTCTGCCCCCCACTCAGTTTTGGTTAGCCTTAATTGAACATATATTTAATCCCTATTTACTTAATTAATCAGCCATCATCTTAAACATGCATAATTCTCAATTTAACCACTAAACTTCTCTTTATCCTTTCAATTAAGTCCCTCTATCACTTTCAGTCAAAACCAACATTACATTTAGTCACACATACACCCACAATTAGGCCAATTACAACTAGGGTACATTTTTGGCCATTACATGTCCTTGGCGACAAGAGCGATGGTCATACCAGCAATGATATCAGGCTGAGTTGGTTACAGAGGTGGCGATGGGTTGGGCCATGCTGGCTCTGCTCGGTGCTCTGGTGGTGGAGGTACTGTGGAGGTGGATGCCCTCAAGTGTCCTGGCCTGCTGTAGGGGTGGGACCTCCCGTTATCCCGAATCTTAAAACGCTAGACCCGCGATGGTTGTGGTTGAGTGAGGCTCTGTGCTCTCTAAGACGGAGGGGTGCTCAGTAAGTCATCCATACTGAACTCGATACCCATGTCAAATGGAGTTTGAGGTGGCTCCTCCTCCGGCTGAGGCTGCTATGGAGGTGGCTGTGGCGGCTGATGCTCCTGATATTGAGGCTGCTGTGGAGGCTGCTTCTCCTTGGGCACCCCTTAATTGTCCTTCTCTGGCTGGAACGAAGGCAAGTTAAACAACCGTTGGGTCCCTGGCATAGTAAGTAACCGAAACTCCTTTGGGCGGCCGTGCACTGGTGCAATCATGCCCATAGTCAGAGGTGTTGCGGCATCCACAAAAATAACCACATCGAGTGGAGGCCCATAGCTGCCCCGATCAACTCTCAAGTGTAGCAGCAGCCTGGTGACCACTCCGCCGGCCCATACAATAAGGGCTGTCCCCCATGCTACTCTGACCAAGTTAGCCACTATCTTGTGGTTAATATTAAGGCGCCAGCCTGCTGCCATCGCCCACAAACTCCAAATCTCGACCCCATTCACCGATCCCGGGTTACCTGTCCTACCTAAATACGAACTGGAGCGAACCCTGTGTATGCATCGTAGTGCCTGAGATGAGAGCACCGTACTCTTTGCCGTATCGTGGTCATACGGCACTCCTTGTAATGGCCCTAATATTGACCTAGAAGTCTTAGTAAATGTCTACGATCTATTTAGAGTAATCACAGTGTAGAGTAGTGTACTGAGTGATGTTAACAATAGTGAAGTTAAGATTTAAATGTGTTTGAGGTATAGCAATCCCGGGATAGGGGGACCCCGGGGTAGCTATACAACGGACCCGGCGGTCGATTTTTAAAAAATTTATTATTTGATAAAATTGATCTTTGGGCCCTCTGGAGTCTAGTGGTGAAATTTGGAGTGAAAATGGAGTCAAATAGGCCTCCGAAGTCATTCTGAAGTTGGCCTCTAGTTCGGTTCAAATCAAACCGAAGTTTGACTAAATTTGACCGAATTTTTAAAAATAGTTATTGAGCTCTAAAGGGTGGAAAGTGGGAAGTATACAGCTATAAAATATTTTTCTATAATTTTTGATAGCTTTAGAATGGTGTTTTATGGCAGAACCAAATTGAATCGAATCGAACCGATTTAGGTGAACCAAGCCTCAAATGTACTCTGATTGAGCTAAATGTTTGCAAGAAGGCTATATTTGATATTTTAAGAACAATGGAATTTTTTGGGAGTGAAATTAAGTTGAGAAACTCATAGGTGACTTAAAACAGTGAGAAATTGCCGAAAAACTGAAATTTTGGTTCAAACTGGTCAGACGACTTCATTTGGACTGGTTCATTTCAATTTAAACCTATAAAAGGAAGTGAGGAGGCTAGATTTCTCCAGCCTCCACCTCTCTCTCCTTCTTTGGCTGAATGCTTTCCTTTCATTTCTACTCTATTTTTCTTTTATTTTCTTCTCCTTTCTCCTCAAATCTTAGCCTCTTAAGCAAAGTTCAACTCCTTTACAACACGGTGATGGTAATTTGAGTCCATTTGGTGGGCTAGAAGTGGGAAAAAGCAAGTGACAAAGGTTATGTCGCAAAAATAAAGTAAGTGATTTAGGGTTTTATATTTTGATTTAAAGGTTCCCATAGGTATTTTAAGGTGTGTAGAGTATATTTATAATGTTATATTGAATTTAGAAGCAAAGAAAATGATGGTTTTACATTCTTGAAGTTTCATCCACTTTAGAAAACTCTAAGGAGAAAAGAGTTCCAAAGGAGTAAGGCTATGAAAAGGAAGCCTAAGGAGTAGAGAGCAAGAATCTAAGGTGAGTGGATACAATATCCTTTTTTTCCATTGATTATGTGACTTAAGTAATCATGTGTATGTGTTTAAAATAAATTATAGAAACATTGGTAGAAAACCCTAAGTTAGGCCGAATGGAAACTAGTGAAAATACTTTGATTAAATTGATGTTTATGGTATATAATTAATGTAAATAATAAGTATAACATGTAAATTGATTAATGGAAGGATTAAAAGAATGAAAAATAAACATGAGGAAACCTTGTAAGTGAGGCTGAATGGGTTTAAGTGGAATTTAAGAAAGAATAATGGTAATTATGGCACGTAAGTGGTATTTGTGATATGTATAACATGTAATTCGGATGATTGAGTGGTTAAATGAAATTAAAGTGGATGTTATGAAAAATTCACACCTTGGCCGAATTGAATAATGGGTATATAATGCATGATTAGTGGTAACTATGGCATATAAATTATGTTTATGATGGGTTTGACATGTAAAGAGTATAATTGAGTGATTAAATGGAATTAAAGTGAACTTAATGAAAAATTGGTATGATGGCCGAATTGATCATGATGGATTTTTATGGTGTGTTTTGATATTTAATGACATATAATGGTATAAAATGAATGTACAATGATAAATGAGTGTGTATACGAAAATATGAGTGAAAATGATGACTTGGCCGAATTGTATATGTTGGCATAATGTGAAGTTTAAGTGAATATTTAATGATGTATTTTCCCTTAGTAATAGTCTGGTAGAAAAATCTAGTCCAAGATATAATTGGCTAGCCATAGGGATTCCACACCGCGGTATGAGTCATGGCAACTCGCTATTGATAGGCCAATGACAGTCTATCTCAGTGCAGTGTTCAGTGTTTACAGTGATTAGTGTAGTGCAGTGTAGTGAGGAATGGTCCCATTGGGATCATTCTATAGTGTAGTGGATCTGTGGGGTCCACGTCTCGCCTATCCGGTCGATAGATTTTCTACCGGGTATATACTAGGGGCATAATGGTAATTAAGTGATAAAATTGATTAAAATAGTGATAAATAAGAAAATGGGTGGAAATACGACAAAAATGGCATAAATGAAAAGTTTAGGGGTAAAATGGTAAATTTATATTAAGTAGGTAAAAAGTGGTAAAGTTAGGTAAAATGTGTAACTGTAAGGGTAAAATGATAATTTTGGCAAAATATGAGGGTAAAGTGGTAATTTAGTGCAAAAGTGATAAATTAGGGACCTAAATGTAATTTCGTAAATTAATAAGGTTAAAAATGGAATTTAAGTGAAAAATGGGTAAATTGGTAATTAAGAGAAATAATAAAGGGTAAAAGTGGAAAATAAAAATAAGTGATGTTAAAAGTGTAAAATTAAGCTTATGTAATGGCATTGCGGTAATTACGTGTAAAATGAGGATATAAATGGAATTAGTGTAAAAGAAAGGACATGGTTGGTATTAAGGTAAAAGTGGGGACATAGATGTAATTAATTGAAAAGTCAAAGATAAAGTTGGAAACCAAGGAAAAGGATTAAGGGCAAAAATGTAATTAGTGAATAAATAAGTTTAATTAAAGGATTAAAATGTAATTAGTGAATAGTATAATTTAAGGAGTGAATATGTAATTAAATTGATAAATTTATTGGCTAAATATGATTAATGATTTAATAGAATATAATAATAACAATTAAAAGTGATATTAAGAGTAAGAAGTGGCATTAGTGTAAATTTTGTGAATTGGAGTAATAAAATTGGAAAGTAAGAATTAAACAAAGACTAAAGTGTAATTTGAATTTGGATGATTTAATGAGGATTAAATGATAAAGTGTATGATAAAATAATGAATAAGTATAGTAATGAAATTTAACATTGGCATTTTTGTAATATGAAATAATTAAGGGTAAAAATGTGTATTAATATAAAGTATAGGGACCAAATCGTAAATTTACAATTGTAAGACTAATTAAGATATTATAGTATAACTAATAGTTGGCATAGATATTAATTATACATTTGATAATTAGTGAATATATAATCGATGAAATTGGAATATTGAACTACAAATAATTATCAATTAAATAATGGTTTTAAATTGATCTAAAGTATAATTAGACAAGTGTGTGTAATTTAATTAGATTTATAAAGTGATAGAATTGTAAATAAAACATAAGTAGGGGCAAAAGCGTAAATTAGTGGCACTATTGTGAATAAGTGGAAGTGAGTAAAATAAAGGTAAATTGTTTGAATAATGTTAATATAGGAATCAGATATTACATTAAATAAAGGACGAACTCTTAATTGAGAATACTACCACATTAACTAGGGAAATTGACTCATGAGTGAAGTGATGAAAATATTGATTTGCATATACATTGGTAAATTAGGGAATGACACAGGAATTAATAAACTAACAATATAAATAATAATGATAATGTTAGTAAAGTGAAATAGAAAGGTAAAATTGAAATTGTGGTAATTGCAAATGACTAAATTGTTAATTATTATAGTAAGACTTTTAAAAAGAAATTTTAGTGAACTAAGCTATGGTGTAAAATTACCGAATGAAAAGTTATAAAGAATTGACAAACTAATTAAGTAGTTTGCTATTGAAGTGTTAAAAGTATCTAATTAAGTATAATGGAAAATAAGGATTTAAAAGTAATAGTGATAAGTGTTAGTGTGAATAATAAGAAGAGTCATACAAAAAGAAATTAATAGACCAATTATAACGTTAATTATATAAGTGAATAAAATTGAAAAAGAATCTACGTATTAATGATAAAACTACAAGAACTACAATGATATAAAATGTGGATTAGATGGTTGTTAAGATTTACATTAAATATATAATATTGAATAATTGACAAGAAATTGCTAGAATAAAGGATAGAAGTGATAACTATGTTGGTAATAATATAAATAGTGTTATTTAGAGAAGAAATAAGAAAATAACGATAAAATAGTAAATATTCGAATAAGTTAGTGATTAAATTATAGTGTAATCCATTCAAGAATAAATATGCCTCAAACTGAATAAAAGATTAACATAGTGAAAGATTTAACATAGTGAAAGATATTAATGTAAGAGAGTTAGCGTAGTATAAAAGAGTAAAGAAAGTGTTAGGAACGTAAAGGAAGTAAAACTATTAGATCAATGTCACTAATGTCGAAAATAATGACTAATAAATAAGTGGATCAATAAATAATAGAGTGACCTATTATAGACTATAATTAGGTATATAAGTAAAAAAAAAAAAAGAAAAGAAGAATGGTTGATAAAATTGATTATTAATTGATAGACTAAAGGTAATATAATCAGTGTTGAAATTATCAGTATACATAGTAAAGATTTTGACAATAGAAACGAAAAGGATAAAGGAAGTGATAAGGAATAATTATAGAAACAAAGCAAATGAACATATTTATAGGATAATTTCGAAATGATCAATATAACTAGCTTTTAAAGTAATAGAAGTACGTAACAACAGAATATCGTAGGAGTTAACAGTGAAAGTGATAGTGAAATTGACAATGACATAATAGTGTTTAATGTAATTATAGAATAGTGATGAAGGTAAAGACAATGATAATTGATAGCAGTGACAATGATAAAAGATAAGATAGTGAGTGCCGTATAAGTATGTAATAACTGTCTAAAAGACTCAGTAATAAACTATAACACCCCATACCCATACGTAAGGGAGTTCATCCACGGAGGGAGTGAACACCCGTATGGATAAGGGTATCACCAAATAATCCACAAAACAAGAATAGGCAAAAATAAATAGATAATTGCAGATAGCAAGGGAAATTAAAACATAAATCTCAACATACTTTCATTGATATAACAAAGGGTTCATTACAAAAATATACCATTACAAAGGTGCCTTAACAAAATAGAAGCTTCCAAACATACATAGCTGGAGGATTAAAATAGAATAGATACAAAATGAAACCATAAGATATACAAAAACTAAAGTTATTCTATCCAGATCTGCACTCCTACGGTGTTGGCCTGGCCTGCGAAGACACTCCCAAAAACTCCACTCCTTCCGCACCTGCACGGATGAAACACCCGTGCTAAGCAATAATGCTTAGTGGGGAAAACACAAATATGGATTGCCATTCACTATGGTCGTCCAAAGCAAAACATGTAACACCCCCATCGCCGTCCCCGTTGGAAGGACGCCGACGGACGCGCTACACGACGCTCATATATACAGATATACACATGCACAATGCGGAAGCATACATTCACACATAACATACATACGGAAATACGGGTTAATTAAAAAATTACCTTGACTTACCTTACGGTACAGACTGAACATGCAATAACTCACGCACACACAGGCATACACCGAAGCATACACCGAAGCATACATATAACCATTCAACGGAAGCATAATCGAAATAATAAAACAAAGGAATAACTAAACATAAAGCATACTGACTATTACATTCCCAAAAGAAAACTCATGAACGAAACATAATTAATTACATATACAATACTACAGAATTACAAAAGCTGAAATACAGAAGCTGAACAAAAATATAGAACTTCTAACTCCTACGTGGCCGACCTTGCAGAAGCGCGACTCGAACAGAACCAAACCTGCCACCTGCACGGAAAGGAAATCCGTGCTAAGCGATAAACGCTTAGTGGGGAGAACACACAAGAGTATGGACGGCCATTCACAATGGTCGCCAAGGCAAAACACATTCAAATGACAAATGCGGATATTCATAATGCATATATGATCATACTTGCATAGCAAAGGCATTCATTCGATAACTCACAATCCAACCATAAACTCATGTCCAGGATAGACCAAAACAGACATAATACAATACACGTTACAAGCATCATCATGCTGAACGACATACTATAACACATGCATAAACCTACATGGGTATCAAATAATAGCATCATACCGTGCGGAGTCACATGAGCTTTACACATGCAATTGACATAACTAAATATCCATGCATGAACTGACAACCAAACTAACATGTTAAGAATGCTAGCTAACCAACATACTTAGACATGCTAAACACACACACTAGTCAAAATCCAAGGTACAAAATCCAAAGCATCATATAACCGCTGCGCAACTCTCATAATTTAAGTATCATGCAAAAACACTCTGATAGCGGAGACTGAAAGCATAATCACATAACACTACATTCATATCATCTACATGCAGAAAGTACAGTAATCATTACATACTTACCATCACCACTGCTTCGGTTCACATGCTAATACATATCACAAAACTATGCTTAAGTCAAAACTTAAGTACATCAATCGAATCATTTCAAAGCATTCAGAAACTTATAACAAATCACATGACAAGTACGGATAATCATGTTAGATAAAGAGTCATGCTTACTTAAAACAGACATACATTCTGAAGCCCAAAGTCACAGTCATATACATATAAGCTGATTTCTGAAATCCTTATCATAATCAATCGGATATCACATTCTGATAGCTATATCAAAGTAATACAAACCAATAAAGCACCTGCTGACTCACAATAGTGGATAACGAGTGTACTGAACTGATTAGTACCTTACGGGTACAAGTCGGCCAAAGGGTACCTTACGGGTACGAATCGAAAACCATTTTATTTATCACAAAAGCATTTTACTGATGGGGGATCTTAACCCGATCCAAATACATTAAAAAGGATCACGAGGATCCGTACTGATGGGGGGTTCGCGAGGAACCAGTCGGGGGACCTGATCAGGGTCCAAACGTTCAAAAGGCGCTGCAGCTACTGAAGACTCTATTAGGCATGCCTAACTATCCACTAGACTGACTCTCGCAGGTCATGCATAAAACAATTCACGCTTCGAATCGCAAAACGCATAATTATATATACATCATGCATAAACCAGAGTACAATAGACATATAAATATGCTCATAAAGTCGGTCATATATCATGCGATTCGCATTGCAAAACATATTATAGTCCATACACTTTAACATTAAACAATATTCTAAAGCATGCCAAGAATCAGGTAAAGAAGCACTACCATGCCAATAATTATCAATACAAAATCCTAATCATGCGTTAGGGAGGATAACTAAGTATGCTATCAATCCAAGCTCATACCAGTCATATTCAGAGGTATGCAATAATTCTCTTAATCACATTTTAGTACTACTCATCAAATCAAAGCATGTCAGGAACACATGTGGAGTCATATTATGCTAATGATAAAAAACGCATAATCTAAATCATGAAATGATACTATATATTTCTAAGCATGGCAGATTATTCTTAGAGAGGAATTCAATCAAAAACATGCATAACATATTGCTAATCATAACTGAAATAGGCTAACCAATCAGATGAGCAAAATAAGATAGCACACAATAGAGGAAAAAGCCATAAAAGCATATGAAAGTCATTTTATAATAAACTAGTCACGGGGGAACAAATCGAAACAGAAAAGCCATACAGGAGCATATAACAGTATGACATAATTTATACAGCAGTGAAGACCCATACAGAAGAAATAGGAAATTCATTTTGGTTAAAACTGGGCAAAATCGGAAAAAGGAGCGGAAGAGGGGTCGGTCACGAGTCGTGTCACGACTCGTGACTGACCTCACAGGAGGGTCACGTCGTGACCTAGTGTCACGTCTCGTGACCTGCTAGAGAGTCACGGGACGTGACTCTATGTCACGCCTGGCTTCACAAGAGTCACGCCGTGACTCTAAGTCACGAGACGTGACTTTCCTCTCACAGAGAGAAACAATCACGCTTCGCAACTGAGTCACGCCTTGCCCTTCACATGAGTCACGTCGTGACTCTAAGTCACGAGACGTGACTTTCCTCTCACAGAGAGAAACAGTCACGCTTCGCAACTGGGAGTCACGCCGCGCGATCACGTCCATCCCGCCGAGAAATCACACGTCGTGACTAGGAGACGGAGTCACGTGGCGTGACTGGGAGTCACGTCTCGTGACTTGTCTCTCTCAGGGAAGTGACGACACACTGGAAATGGGAATTCCACAGAATCGCGATTTCCTATTCCCAGCAACCCAGAATTCAAAGAACCCGATAAAAATCATTTTCAATCTACTTCAAAACACCTCCAAACTCATCTTACCTTACAGTCGATCTTCCAAACATCATAAACAGGATAATTGCAATTAATTCCACAATCAATCAACCATAGTCATGCATAATCCCATTCAAGAATATAAACCCTAAAATTACAGTAGGTTCAAAACACAAACTCATAACTTCCAAATCAATACTTGTCATGCATTACTAACACATCTACTCACTTAATCATGCATGTACACATTCTAAAACACACCAAATTCCAGAAATTAGACCATGCAAACACATTATAAGTCTAGTGAGAAATAGGGCAGGGACAATCAACTGAGATAGAAGAACAGAGAAGTTCAAACACTGCATGCAATCCAAAACACTCCCAAACCTGGAATCGAAGATCCAAAATCAGCTTCAAGATCAGTCCTCAATCCTTTCCTTGCCTTTACTTAGCTTCTTCTTACCATCCAAAACTTGCACAAACAAGAAAACCACAAATCCTTAGCTCAAACCCTAATTGAAGACAAAACCAGGAAGATGAAGAAGAACAGTACGCTAACTCCAACTTACCTCTTCAAGCAAAGCACAAATTCCACCAAGAAACCCAATTATGCACACAACCAAGGCAGGGGAGGCAAAGAACGGGAAAAAGGAAAAGAAAGAAATCAAAGAGGAGAAGAAGAGAGAGTAGAAAACGTGATCTGCCCTTCCCTTTCCTTCTTTGTCTCCTTTTCTCATTTTTCCCATTAATTGTCCACCAACCAAGACACATGGCAGCTCCTAACAGAACCACAAAATCCACTTAACTATTCCAAATTAAATATTGCTCTTTAGTCCTTAATCAAAATACACTTCACTCACTTACACAAATCTTTCTTAACAAACTTAATTAACTTTTCAATTAGGTCTTTAACACTCCAAAATTCTCAAGCACAAATTACCGAAATACCCTTCCGATCCCAACTTAGCATGCACAATCCGACTAGGGCTATTTTGGGGTGTGACAAAACACATGCATAAATGGCACATGCTTACAAATACATTTAACGGAAATCACAGCTTTAAGTATAATCAACCACATTCATAAAGCTCACAACCGGAATATATTCCACCATGATTTCATAATCACAATAATAAATAACAAAATGCCTGCAATTTCAGAATAGCGGATAATGAGTGAACATATTGGTACCCATGGGTTCAGTCAAAAGCAACATCTTTACTTTTCATCCAAAAATATTTTCAAATTGGGGGATTTTAAACAAGATCCCAACACATTAAGGATCGCGAGGATCCAAACGGGGACCTGATCAGGGTCCAAAATACATTGGGGCTGCAGCTAACAGAACTCTATGGGCATGCTTATTTATCCACTAATTTGACACTTGCAGGCCATGCATCATTCATCATATCAATTACATATTGTACATAAAATCATCCATACATAACTATAATAGCATCACAAGATCGAAAATCAAGTATCGAATACATAGAAGAAAACTTATTTTGAAAACAGAAGGAGTCGCGCTCGTGACAGAGGCAAAGCTCGCCTAGTGCTGTGCTCGCATGAAGATGAGCAGGCTAGCCTCTGTTATGCTCGCGACATAGGTCGGGCTCGCGGCAGAGGGCGGGGAAGGTTGCTGTCGCGCTCGCACAAATACGTGCGCTCGCGACGGCAATCAGCCAGGCAAGGCCGAGCGTCCTGTCAAGTTCGCGACTGAGGTCGCACCCATGACAGGAGCCCGTCTCAATAGGAGCTCAGAATACTGGGCTCTATCGTGCTCGCGATGGAAGTCGTGCTGGCAACAGAGTCGATTTCCAGCTCCCCAATTCCAAAAATCTGCAGAAACTCATATCCAAAATCACCCCAAACATGCAATTGATCTACTAAACTTCAACCCATTCCAAATCAAGCATTCAAATCATTTTAAACAACATAAAACCCATATTTTATACCCGTAAACACAATTAAAGTGTCCAATTAAAGCAAACAAAATCAAGGGTTCATCAAACCCAGAATTTTGCTCCAAAATCAACCCAATTCCTACTTTGGTTCAACAAATCCCAACCATGGAATCTCAATTCAAATTAATCAAAAACCCACAACATATACACAAGCATAATCAAGTTTAACTTCATAAATTTCAAAAAATTCATAGTAAAATACAAAAGCTGAAATATGCACAAATTCACAAATTCCCAAACCTTTGGCTCCTTAGCTACACAAATTCAAGGGGCTGCACTACCACTTGTTACGTCTTTCCCCTTGGCCTCTCTAGCAGGTATCTCCGAACCAAAAACCTAAAACATGCCATAATACCACATCCATCACAACCAACGGGAAACATAGAAAAAGAAGAGGAAGCACTACAAGAAAACTGAGCTTTAACGACTAAAATTTAGAGAAGTGATAAAATCCAGTCGTAAAAAAATACAAGCAACGAAGGGAAATTATTCCGGTCGTTAAATCTCAAATTTTATTATTATTTAACGAGTGGTTTAATTCCCCTCGTTAAAAAACTCAAAATCCGGTCGTTATTGGCTTGACAAAAGGCGGGACTTCCGAACCATTTACCTCCAAAAATATATCTCTCTTTTCCTCCTCTCCTTTCCTCACCCAACTCTCTCGCGACAGATCTGCTCCGCCTCCATCGTGCTCCGGCCTCCCCCACTGCCACCGCTGCTCCTGCCGCTGCTCACCGTTCCAGCCTCGCCGGCCGCCTTCCCCCCTCTCTCTCTCTCTCGTGCTGGATTTGATCTGCCTCCCTCGTGCTTCAACCTCCCCCGCTGCTGCTGCTGCTCTCGCCGCTGCTCGTCGCTCCAGGCTCTTCGGTTGCCACTCATTCCTCGGCGTGGGAATCGCCGTTCCAAAATCGTCGCCGTCTTGCCTCAACAGGTAAATCACGGTTTTTCTTTATTTTTTCCATTCATTTGTTTTTTATTTTTTTCATCCCCGCTCCTGCTGTTACCGCCGCCACTCGACACTCCTCCCTTGCCATGGACATCGCCATTCCAGCCGATCTAGAATCACGCCGTCTTACCTCAGAGCTTGTTCTAGCTTCATGTCTGGATCGCTCTCCATCAAGACGAAAAGGTTTGTTCTTTCTTCTTAATCAATCGCTCTAATTTGCTTCAATTACCTCCTCTATTAATTCATAAGAAATCATATTTAGATCTGTTTTGTGGTCATACTAATTAAATTTCGATACTTTTATTGTTGGTTTTTTCTTTGTATAATTGCTTTCTGCTTAGTTTTCCATTTCGAATAAAATTTCTAAATTTAATTTCTTTTACGGTCATCAGTGGCAATGCGTTTTCCTATTGTAACAGAAGCAGAGAATGGAGAAGGAAGCAGAGATCAGGTGATTCAGGGAAGAGTTGCTTCGACAAGCCAAAGAGGGGTAAGATTAGTCTCTAGTTTGCCCGGTGGCTTTTTTCTCCAATTTGAATTGTTCCTTGAAATTTCAGTTTTTGAGTTTAATTTAAGTTTCCTTAAAGCATAATCTCTCTGATGAGCTGATGACCATGATTGCAATGGGCACAATATTTTTCTATTTTCTGCTTTTATATATCACCCACTTGTTCTCATCATTAGAAGTAAATGGAATTTGCTACCTCTATCTTACTGTTGTGCCCCTAATGCATCCTTCTATTGCTACCCACAATCTAAATAACAGCATTATATGCCTTCACTAAATTGAAATTAATGTTTCTGCCTGTCACTACCTATTGTTTGGTCTGACACTGAACACATCCTTGTGTTTCCATTGTAATTTTCTTTATACAATGTGCATACCTTGGAGGATATTTCATCACTCTTGTCTAACTGCTGTACAAATATCTCGTGAAATGGAAGATTTTAGTGGCATATGTTGGCAGCATTGCATACTATCATTTTCAGTGGAAATGAAAGGAGTAAGAAGCAATCATTTGCCTAAAGTTTTTGATACAGTGTATGTTAAGTTAGTTGAGAGTTCTTTTAGTTAACTCCCTGTAAATCCTCAACTTGTAGCATTCTCTTAGGTACGCTGATAAGAAGGCATTGCAATTATAGTTTTGCATGTTTATAATATGATTAAAGGAAAATGTGATTTTATTTGTTTTTATAATATTGTAATATTAATGATAGTTTAAGAAATAATGACAATTGAATTTGTTCCAAACATAAAACATGGAATTCAATCCAAATATATGTTTGAATTTTTGACATTGCATTTATAATATACTGCATTTATTATTTATTTATTTTTGTTTTATTTCATCATCATTTAAAACATGGCCTTCTTCCTCTTCTTTCTCAACAATCTTTCGACGAATCATGTTTTGTGCATGAGAGTCACTTTGACTATTCAAGTTCCAATGAAAAGAATTAGTATGTTAAAATCAGGGAGTTTAGATTCTTTGCTGTTTCCAAAGGCTCCTTTTATGCAGAATTGCTATTGAGTAGATGCTTATGCTATACTAGCTTTAAGAATTTAATGGCATAAAATGGTTTTTGCTTTAAGAATTGCTATATATGCTTTTTGCTTTGAATTTTTAAGCATGATTAGTTTTGGGTGGAACATTTACTTTTGACTGGTTAAAGAATACTCTGATTTCTTACCCATGTTTCAATTAATTTCTCTTTCTTAATTACTTAATCTTTTCTAGTTCACTTAATAACCATCTAAAGTTTCATGAAAGTTTTCACTTTTATTATTTCCAAGTTGCGAGATTCTTGAGTTTTGGAGTTATGGTGCTGTCCATTTCAGCATTACAACAATTTTAACCATTGACTCCTTACCCCACTTTTCCTTTTCTAACTAAATAAGTAAAACACTTTCTTGAATTTTCTTGTTGGTTTCAAAATAAGTAACCTTTTCCTCATAATTAATTAATTAACAAACACCCCAATTAATTTTATCCTAAAAAATTGGACTATATTTGTATGATTGTTTGTGATTACTCTGACTCCGATCTGAGTTTACTTTTTTTTGTGATTATTATTTATTTATTATTTTTATCGAATGCAATTATTTTTTGTTTCATGATTGCATTATCTTTTGGTTGATAGATTTTTTAATTCGGAATACACTTAGTGCTCCTGTAGTGATTATAGTATATTTTTTTATATATAATATTGATTTAGATTTATTTGATCAAGTAGAAATGATTCTGGAACTGGATTTTGTACTACAAAAGTTATTTGTTTGTGTTTGTCAGGCAGCTTTAAGGAGTTTGGTATGTGGGTCTAATCTATAATTTCTTTGATTATACAGAGAAAAGCTAGCTTTGAAGGGTAAGAAGATAGGTTTGTGATAAAGGAGAATCATGAACTCGCAAATTTTAGATGTCCATCCCAAGGAAATGAAATTTATATGTAAGCGTGGCCCCATTTTAATAATTTGTTTTTCTTTTTGCATTGCCATTCCTTTTCCATGACTTTTCTGGTTGTTATTGCTACTGAGGATAATAGATACTCTTGATCAATGAGAATATGGCTAGGAAAGAGGATTATGATATATAATTAATTTTGTTTTGTTGAAGTTTACTTTTTGGAAGGCAGAAAAAGGGAAAAGGAGAGGGAGGGCAATAGAAAAACTGGAGGTTGGCCCGAAATGTTTTGAATGCAACAAGTCGTGTTGTCATTTCACTTTTAGAGGGGGAAAACAATAAAAATTTTGTGTAGTCTTTCAGACAATCTAGGAATGTGTTTAATTGCCTGGATAGTTAGATGAATAGTTGCATCATCTTTCAGGGTTGTTTTAGTTGTGATATTTTATCTTTGCAGTTGAGTTGAAGAAGCAGAGCACATGTGAAGTACGACTTACCAATAAAAGATTCCAAAATGTTGCTTTCAAGGTTTAAAATAGCATTTTGTTCAATACCAACTTTGTAATTTTTTGTTTTGATATGTATGTATAGTGCTGATGCCTATATGATTTTGACATGATATTTGCAGGTTAAGACTACTGCCCCTAAGAAATATTCTAGTAATGATGCCTATAAATTATCGTTGACCATTGCTTGACCCTAACCACCCAGACTGCATTTCTTTGTTTTAATATAAATGTGTGACATCCTTTTGTCTATAATATAATTTTGTTTCAAGCACTTGTCTTCAAATTGGCAAAGTAACTGGGATGCATAAATTTATTATATCCTTTGATTTACTGTCTTTGTGCATGAATATTAATTATAAATTATGTTTTAAATTCTACAGGTGTTTAATACAATGGACAACAATGAAGATATGAGATTCATTATGCATTCTTATGAAGATTTTAGATGAATAGAAAATGGTACATATAGGATTTTTTTTAAATAAACTTGTATGTTACAAATAAAATGTAAAATAATTTCAAAATATCAATATATTTTGTAACTGGTATTTTACAATATATGAAAAGTCTATTTATTATAATTTTATATTTGTGTGTGTGTGTGTAAGTGATGTGTACGGGTAATATTCAAATGAAATATTTTATTTATTTTGAAAATTTAATATTAATGACCGAATTTCCTTTCAAATAAGAAAAATTCGGTTACTAAGCAGAATCTTTAATTGTTGGAATTTACTTCTTTGAAAATGAAATATACACAGCGAGGGAAAATTCGGCCACTAAAAGGTATCTTTAACGACCAAAAATTCCTTCGTTGAAAGTAAATATAATTAGCAAAGGGAAAATCCGGTCGCTGAAAGGCATTTTTAATGACCGAAAATTCCTTCATTGAAAGTGAATACAATTAGCGAAGGGAAAATTCGGTCGCTAAAATATATTTTTAACGAGCGGAAATCCCTTCGTTAAAAGTGAATATAATTAGCGAAGGGAAAATCCAGTCGCTAAAAATCACTATTCAACGACCGAAAACATTCCGGTCGTTAAAGACATTAACGACCGGAGTTAATATCCGGTCGTCTATACCTTTAACGAAGGGGCTTTTACCGACCGGATTTTCCGGTCGTTAAAGGTTTTTAACGACCGAATTTTAACTTTTAACGACCGAATTTTCCTTCACTAAAGAGCATTTTTCTTGTAGTGAAGAATAAGAAGAAGAAGAAGAAGAAGAAGAAGAAGAAGAATAAAAAGAAGAAGAATAGTAGCAAAGCTTACCAATTAACCTCTTGTGTTGTCAAATTCAACCAAAGAGCAACTAAAGAAGATTAGGGCAAGAAAAGGGAAGAAGAAGAAAAGAAACGGGGATAGGGAGAGGAGGAAACGGGAGAGGGCAGATAGCTACTCTCTCTCATTTTCTCTCACTTGCTTTTATACCCCCTTCTTTTTCTCTCCCTTGCCATGTGTCACTCAACCAATGGTGGTTTTGACAAACAGTCTTCTAATTCTTCGAATTCCTCAACCACACCATTAACATAATCATGCCATTGACTCCAAAATTAAAATAACACATGCAGAAATACACACAACAATAGCTCAAAATTACTAGGGTGGGAAATGGGGTGTTACAACTCTCCCCTCCTAATCCACCTCATCTGCCATCCCCAGAGCCTCCAGGAATGGTCTGGAAATAAAACGGCTGGCCCGAAACTCTACCCGAGCCAAAACTACATATCTCCACCAAGCCTCCGGAGTCATCCACGCGAGAGTCTGGGGCTCATCCTGTCCATGAGGGACGCGTCTACGTGGCGGCATCCTGTAAAGCAATAGACAATTTAGTAATAGTAAATGATAAAAAATGATAACATCTCAGTAGAGTTGCGTTTAAGGGGTTAGAAGGGGAATACGGGATAAACTTTGCATCTCAAGAAACAAAGGAAATTATAGATAATTAAAAGAACCTAATAAAGTACAAATAAAAATTGGGCAGCACCCCGGCAAGGGTGTGCCCCACTTCCTGCGCAATACAATACAACAGGCCTCACGCCTTCAGCCAACACAGAAAATATTGACTAGAATTTGGACAACATCCCGGCAAAGATGTGTCCCAACTCATGCATAAAAATAAGAAATTTTTCACAACTAGGGACAGGCCTTAGGCCATAACAATCAGACATGTATAAATTGATAATATAGTGCAATAAAAGTAAAAGTAATAATAACAAAATGGACAGCACCCCAGCAAGGATGTGCCCCACTTCCTGCATAAAACAATAACAAAAACAAGCTTCAAGCCCCCAATAATCACAATATTTGTATTTTTGGAAACACACATATAGGCCACAAATCTTACTCTAAATATGCAAAAAATTACCTAAGGCACTACTTCATTCTAATCTAAAAGGTAAAGGTCTTAATCAAACTAAATAAACTAAATATAGTAAAAATAGAAAAACTAAAAATTCGTGCAAAACAACAAATATTCATTAGGCTAATGGGTAGCATTTAGCACTAGCTTATACTAATATTACTAGAAAAAATAAAGTTAGAGATAAAGAAAATAGAGAAAGCACTAAAATTTAACTTACTTAAAGAAAGGAAAAATAAATTATTTACTAACCTGTAATTGTAGAAAATTGAAGAAGAAGACTGAAAATGTAGAAAAATAGGTCCCGGTTGATGCACACTGACACAAGAATCACAAGAACGCGCTAAAAATGCAAAAAAGTGAAGAAAAGGGGAAGAAAATGACAAAAAACCGTCAAAGGCGTCGGTTGTAGGAAGAGGAGAAGAGAAAAAACTGTTGCCCCGTCGGCCACTGGTGAAATACATAGATTTTGTGACCGACGAGCTGCTAGCCTCTAGGAGCGACCGACGGCTTGACCGTCTGTCGTTCTGAACTCTCGCTTTCAATGCAAAATTAAATGCACATGATGATGTCATGATGACGTATGGAGATGCATGCATATTGACATGTGGACATTGACCGACGAGTAAGCCGCCCATTCTGAGGCGCGGGTAGGCCGTCGGTGGAGTTTTTCTACATATTTCAAGATTTTTCTGAGCTTTTCAACTTCTTATGCTTCTCATCCATTATTTTTAATTTTAGACTTGGAAAAAATGTCTTCTGTTTCTACTCAAAAGATATACCAAATTCTGGATGATTTCCACACTTGGGAAAATAATATGCTCACCCCCCTGTCTAGCCTAAAATTTCTACGCCGGGTTAAAATAGACCGCAACCTCCTGTTAGCTGCAACCCATTTCTGGAACCCTCGATTTCATATTTTCAAATTCACCTACCAGGAACTTTACTCCCTGCTTGAAGAGCTGGCTGCCATTGCCGGAGCACAGTATCCTATCAATACTCACCCTTGCATTCCCTTTTACGACCTAGTCCAGTCCCAAGACATCGCCCTTTCTTTGGGCCTACCTCCTTCCGAGGTCGCTCGACTGGTCCCTCAAGGCTCCACATTTTCTATGGAACCACTGATCGAGGCGCTGGACAGATTCTCTGATGTCCCAACCTACCAAGTAAGCATTGTTTTCCTATTTTGCATGGTGAGATTTCTGGCTGTAAGCTCGGAGGATTTGACTGGTGATACCTATTTATTTGGAATTCTGGATGGTTTTCACCGTGGGTTGACCCCCTTTCCCTTTATTCTGGCCGAGACTATCCTAGGCCTGGATTCGGTCCGTTCTAGATCTTCTTCTACGTTCACTGGGAGCCCTCTCTTACTTCAGGTATGTCATTGTTTTAAGGTAGTACGTCCCTTGTGGATTTTCGCACTAGCTTTTCTTAGCGGGAAGTGCCCCCTTTCAGGTTTTCACACAACCCATTGCCTAATTTTTGCCTGAAGTAAATCCTACTTACCCCAGCGGCTTTTTATTTTATTTATTTTTTCCTCTTTTTATTTTCTTTCTTTTTTTTAGATCTGGCTGCAAGAGAAGCTGAAGATGTTATCAGAGCCACCTCCCCGAGTCATCGCGCAGTACTCGCTGAGGCACTTTCTCCCGCGCTAACGACTGTGTACACTTTCATCACCTGATGAGGGTATCATGAGATTTGGCGAGATATCAGACGACGACATCCGCTTTATGGCTGCTTGGCTTCCTCTGCCCCATGCAGTTATTGACTGGTCTTCGGGGTGTGTTCCCCTCTGTGGGCTTCGTCAGGCCACCTTCTATATTACGGCCCAGTGCACTCGTCAGTTTGGGATGACCTAAGACATGGTGAGAGTCCCACTGTCTTTTCGGGGAGGAACCTTTTCCATTGCTTTTGCCTCCCGCTACCATGAACTGTGGAGCTGACTTCCTGTGAAGACAGTTATACCCCGATTTGAATCTCTTTCCGTGGCTTCCACCAGCGAGTACAAGAGATGGGTTGTTAGTCCAGCTTCTAATAATAGGACCCGAGGGCTTAAGCATCTGGCTGGTGAGAGTGGCGGTAGTGCATAGCTTAGATTAAATATGTATATCTTTTAAATGTTATTCCTTTTCAAAACAGAACTAAAGAATGATGAAAATGAAAAGAACAATCTTCATTTTATTTCATAGAATTGTGTACATTTCCACAAAATTTCTATATACATGATTAGTATTTGCTATGAATTCAACTATGCAAACTACGTTAATACGTGAAACCGAATTTTGCGAGCATCAGAACTCCTGTTACCAATCGGCGGTCTCGGGTTTTCTCGATTGGACATTTTCTCTCATGCCTCTAATTTTTGCACAGGATGCCTTTTTTCGGTTTTCACCCTGTCGAGGCGCCCAATTTTAGCAAGGCCGCCTTTTTTCGATTTTCGACCCGCGGGGCATTTTATTCTCTTCTTTTTCTCTTATTGTCTTAGCCATGGAACCTTTTGAGTCTGTCTATGTTTACCGGTTCCCTGAATTCATTGCCGTCGCTATCTGATAAAATTGAGGTTCCCTTTGACAGTAGCTTCTTGAGAATGAAAGGCCCTTCCCAGGTAGGTCTGAATTTTCCCCGGATGTCTGGTGCTTCCGGTCTCATCTGCTTAAACACCAAGTCCCCCTCCTTCAAAGGATGTTTCTTAACCTTCTTTCCGAAGGTTCGAGCTAGTCTCTTCTGATAGATTTGGTTATGGTAGTAGGCTCTTAATCTGTTCTCATCCAGCAAGTTTAAATGTTGCAGCCTTTGCTGTGCCCATTTAGTCTCGGGGATCTGAGCTTCCATGACTACTCTTAACGACCTAAGCTCTATCTCAATTGGCAGCACCGGCTCTGTCCCGTACACCAGAGAATATGGCGTAGCTCCTGTAGATGTTCTTATCGTTGTCCGATAGCCCCAGAGTGCGAAAGGCAACTTCTCCGCCCAATCTTTGTAGGTTTAGACCATTTTGGCCAATATCTTCTTAATGTTCTTATTAGCAGCCTCCACAGCTCCGTTGGCCTGTGGGCGATATGGAGAAGACTTGTGGTGTTTAATCCCATATTTCTCCAATAGCTTCCTGGTTTCTCCCATAAACTGTGCGCCATTATCTGACACCACATGATGTGGAAGGCCATATCTACAGATCAGATTCTTCTCAATAAACTTGGCCACGCCCCTCGCGTGAATCTTCTTAAAAGACTCTGCCTCTACCCACTTAGTAAAGTAATCGATGGCGACTATGATGTATCTATGTCCATTGGAGGCTGTGGGCCGGATTTCCCCGATGATATCTATACCCCAGGTGGCGAACGGCCAAGGTGACGTTAGGTTATGCAATTCTGACACAGGTAAGTGCCTTAAGTCTGAGTACTGCTGACACAGCTGGCACCGTTTCATATACTTCGAACAATCATTATCCATTGTGAGCTAGTAAAACCCTTGTCTCATGATTTTCTTGGCCAGTGTCAAACCATTTATGTGAGCTCCGCACACACCTGCGTGAGTTTCCTCCATCACCCTCCGGGCTTCTTTTTCATTCAAACATCTCAATTGAATGCAATCGGCCTGCCTTTTGTATAGCACCCCATCTATGCATATAAACTGTGTGGACAGTTTGCGAATTAACCTCTGGTCCTTCTCCGTAGCCTCCTTTGGAAAAACTGCATTCTCTAAATAGTTCATAATATCGTGGTACCATGGCTTCCCATCTGCTACATCGACTTCCGCTACTGATTGTGATTGGAAACTGGGCCTATCTGAGCTTGAAATCAATACAGGTCTCATAATCACTCCTTCCGGATTGTCCCACATTGACACCAAAGTAGCGAGGGCATCAGCTAATTAATTCTCCTCTCTTGGAATGAAACGAAACGTGCATACCTCAAATTGGCTACTTAGACCTTTCAAGTGCTGGATGTAGGGCATCAATCTTTCTTCTTTAACTGCCCATTCACCTCGGATCTGGTTGATTATGGGGGAAGAGTCCCCGAACACCTCAACAGTCTTTGCTTTCAAGGCTAACAAAGCTTCCTAACCAAAAATACATGCTTCGTATTCAACCTCATTATTGGTAGCTTTAAACCTTAATTTTTTTGCCAAAGGGAGCTTCTCATTTTCCGGGGTCATCAAGATAACTCCTACTCCTGCCCCTTTGTTGTTCACGGCCCCATCAAAATGCAATTGCCATCCCTGAATTGCAATAGCCGCTATATCCTCATCTGGGAAATTGAATTCGTAGGTGTCTCCTTGAATCGGGTGCTCGGCTAGGAACTCAGCCACTGCTCGCCCCTTGATAGTCTTCCTAGTGACATATTCCACATCAAATTCCTGCAGCAACAATAACCATCTGCCCATCTTTCCTAGCAAGGATGGTGCTTCCTGTAAATACCTCAAAGGATTCTGCTTTGCTACCGCCTGCACCTTGTATGAGTGGAAGTAATGCCTTAATTTCTTTGAAGCCCAGATAATGGCAAGACAAATCTTTTTTACCTCGGCATACTTGATTTCATACTCCAAGAATTTCTTACTGAGATAGTAAATTGCAAACTCTATCCCGAATTCATCTTCTTGGGCCATCATGGCACCCACAGAGCTGTCTTCTATGGCCAAGTACAGAATCAGAGGCTTGCTTGGCTGCGGCGGCCTCATCACAGGTGGATGCAACAGGTATTCTCGGATGGCGTCGAAAGCCTTTTGACAATCCTCATTCCACACCACTAGTTGATTCTTCCTCAGGAGCTTGAAAATCGGTTCGCAGATTGAAGTCAGTTTGGCAATGAACCTGCTGACATATTGTAACTTGCCCCGGAAGCTTCTCACGTCCTTTTCCTTCTGAGGGACCGGCATCTACTTGATAGCTTTAACCTTGTCTAGGTCAATTTCGATTCCTCACTGACTGACCACATGCCCTAATAACTTCCCTGAGGTCACCCCGAAAATACATTTCTTCGGATTTAGTCGCAAGTCATACTTCTCTATTCTCGCGAAGAACTTCTCCAATGCTTCGAAATGACCCTCTCGAGTGGTAGACTTAATCATCATATCGTCTACGTACACTTCCACTTCCTTATGGATCAAGTCGCTCAGAATCTATGTCGCCATTCTCTGCTATGTAGCCCCTGCATTCTTCAGACCAAAAGGCATTACTCGATAGGCATACGTCCCCCATTCAGTAATGAAAGCTGTCTTGATTCTGTCGATTATTTTGTTAAGAATCTGATTATATCCCGCATAACCATCCACGAAGCTGTACATTGCACAGGCAGCAGCACTGTCTACTAGTACGTCTATACGTTGTAGCGGGAAATCATCCTTTGGACAGGCTTTATTCAAATCTCGGTAGTCAACGCATACTCTTACTTTCCCGTTCTTTTTAGCCATGGGGACTATATTGGCCAACCATATGGGATATTGGACCTTTACCAAGAACTTATCTTCGATCTGTTGCCGGATTTCTTCCTTTAACTTTCGCCCACTCTGATCTGAGCCTTCTCAGCTTCTGCTTCACAGGCTTGTAACCCGAATACGTAGGGATAGTGTGCTCTGCAACGTTTCGATCAATGCCCGGCATATCTTCATAGGTCTAGGCAAAGACTTTTTCATGTTTTTTTAGTATTCTCTCAAATTTTTTCCTTTCGTTAGGAGTTATATCCGATGCTATCAAAATTTCTTTCGGGTTTTCCGAGGTTCCAAGATTAAACGGAATTGCATCAGAGGAATCAATATCAAATATGAATGGAGTGTGATCATGATCATGCATATGAAAATTATTAGAAACATCACACAAGTAAGCGAAATGATTCATATCATTAATGAAATTACGATTGTCATTTACATCACTAAATAGTTCAGGAACGAAAAGACATTCTAAGCTAGTCTCCTCCTCCGCTCCTGCTATCCTTGCTTCAGTATTTGTGGACGATTCCGCGTCATCTAGATTCTTCAGGGGCTTCATCTCTGGAGCTACTTCCTCCAGCTTCTCTTTCCCCTTAATGTGAGTGCTTACCATGGCTTCATTTACCACTTCCTCAGGCTCTTGTCTGTCCCAAATTATCCGGCTGGCTAAGACTTCTTCATCCCAAAAGTCTTTCACTGGCTTGATCATACCCATCTCCCAGTCATATACATCGTTGAAAAGCTCAAAGCCCCCCACAATCCTATCTCCAGCCCATTGAGGCTCAACTTCCCCAGCATAGGAACAAACTGATGATGCTGGCACAAAGGTCTCTCGGATATGAGGGATTTTTTGCATCATCTTCTTCTTACTATGCTTTCCTTTATACCACAAGCCCTTTCGATCTTTCTGGCCTCAAGTGGTTATAGCAGACTGCAGCCCTTGTGAGTTTTTACCTAGACCAGCTCCAGGAAGGTAATGCATTTTCCTCATCATGCTCACCACTAGAGGACTATCGCCTGAACCTGATTCTTCTCCTATTATCGACACATGGAAGCCACTAAACGGTTGATTGGCAATCCTTAGAGCTAACACTTGATTCTCCCTGGCCGCCTTAATGGTTATCACTTCCCCTTCATGTGGGATCTTTATCATCTGGTGTAGCGTGGATGGCACCCCTCCTAGCTTATGGAACCAAGGCCTTCTGAGCAAAGCTGAGAAATTGACCGGAATAGGTAGGACCACAAATTCTGCTTCCGTTTCAATGGGTCCAGTTTTCACCAGGGCTTTAAATGTCCCCGAGGCTTGTCTTCTGGAATTATTATAAGCCATTATGGTTAACTCCGACTTGCCAAACATACCCTCATCTAGTCCGTAAGCCTGAAGCGCGACCAAAGGGCATACATTTATAGACGACCCATCATCCACCATAACGCACGCAGTATGCTTACCATTGACCTATGCCTTAATGTAGAGTGGTCGGTTATGATTGCGGCCCTCAACCGGTAAGTCGACATCGGAATATACTAAACTTTCCCCGGACCCTCCTTTTATAAGGTCCAACAACTCTGATGGGGATATAGTAGTAGCCACAGTCGATTAAGTCAAGGCCTCTACTAGTTTTTGTCTGTGAGAGGGGGACTGCCTCAACAGATCCCATATGGATATCTGGGCCGTGGTCTTTTTCAACTGTCTGATAATCTGATTATCTTCTATTTCCTTCTCTGCTGGTGCTTGCACTGGCTCTTGCGGTTTTTCTACTTCAGGGACCACTCTTCCACTTCTCCTGACAGCCCCTACTTCTCTGCTTTCTTCGTCCGACTCCCACAGATCAACAGACGTTTGACCTTCTTCCTCACTTTGCTCGCTACTTTCACTAGTAGACCAGCAATCTACTGCCGCTACAGAAATCTCGTTTTTACTAACCTTAGGGCGAGTGATAGCAACATATTCGTTCCCGTACAAGTCCTATAGCACGTACCATTCTGGTAAGTTTGACCCGATCATAAAAATGGGTGGTGGAACTGAATTGTAGCTAGGCTTCTTCTTTCCTTCCCTTCGCTCAGGGTTAGTGATCTGTTTGCTGTCAATCAAATCTTGGATCTTATGCCTCAGCGTCATACAATCATCCATTAAATGCCCAGTATGCTGATGAAAAGCATAATACTCATGTTCTTTGTGTTCCGGCTGACCTTGGCTCCTGGCTGGTCTGGGTGGCATTGGTTGGAGCTTTCCTTCCTTCATCAACCATTTCAAAACCCACGACAACGGCCGGCCCAAATTCGAGAAATGCCTCTGACTCATCCCAGTCACCGATACTTCTGCTATCCACCCGCTTCTGTTGCTGCTGTTAGTGTAAGCCCTAGCCCCAATACATTGTAATAAAACACTTTAGTTAATAAATGAGGCATTTGTTTTATCCATTGTATTCCTGTGCATGTCAATTGATAGAACTATCCAAGAATGTTGTTTCAGTTTAAGTTATCATGTGTGAGGCACATGGTTGTAAGACCTTGAAACAAATGAGACTTCATTCTAAATATCCCTAGTCAGTCATTGTTATGGGAATAACAAATGAATTAAGACTAGTATGCTCTCTCTGATTAGTTGAGTTCTGTCTTACGGATCATAAGGACAAAAGTGTCAATCAGAGATCATAGATACATGTTTGTAACATGGTATTTGGATACGATCCACACATGAGAATACTACATGGTACAAGTCATAAGTGTTCCTCATATGCAAGTTTTGTATCGGAGTTCTTAGACCTAAAATCTCTATGAAACTCTTTATGAATTACTGTGTACTTTGACATACACCTAACGTGCTCGTAACTGAGTGACAAGTATGGGTATGCTTGGGTATGCATTGATTCATGTTAGAGAGCATGAGAGAAGTGAAGGGATTACCCCTCTCTATAAGAGAGAAAATATCATCGGCCACTTGATCAGTGAACTGAGAAGTGTATGGCCATACCGAGATGAAATAATGAGTAACCATTATTTATCTGAGAGTTCAGTGTCACTGGAATATCAAGAAAGGAATTAACTTACATATAAGGATGACTAGTTCCATGCCTTATATTAATTCTGATATTTATGGGTAAGGGACTATATAAAATTGCATTAGGTCACTAAATGCCAATTGCATTTTCATTTAATTTGGAATGCTATAATATCTTGCTAGAGAATATATATAGCCTTTGAATTAATTCTTAATTCATTGCCAATATTAAATGGACCTATAGGATCGCACACAAAGCATTGGGCTTAAAATATTTAAATAATGTATTGGGCATTAATTTGGGTTTTTAATTAAAGTCAAATTAATGTATGTAATGGATATTTAAATTGCTATTGGACCTTGGTCCATGAGAGAGAGAATATTCGGCCCACATAGGATTAATTTCAATTGATTAATTAAATCAATTAAGTTAATTGAGTATTAAATCCTAGTGGCATTTAAGTCAAATTAAATCACCTAATAATTACCATGTCCTAGCCGAAATTCCAAGTATGATATACAATAGAATTTCAGCACATGATTAAGTGATTGTATATTTGATTAAATATATGTTAAGGTAATATTTCAAATTAATTTGAATTTTGAATTCAAAAGTGAGTTTGAAATAAATTGTGTTACTTATCTTTAGGAAGGATTTTGAGTTTGAATCAGATTATCTAAAAGTAATTGAAATTCAAATCAAATACTTGCCAAAAAGATAATATACAATTATATAGAAAAGATAAATGAGAAAGATAAAACCTAAGTGTGGTGGCTAGGTTTTTTGCGTGAAACATATCTCTCTCTCTCTCTCATTTTTCTTCTTGGCCGAAATACACAAGGAGAAGGATTCTTCCTTGCTGGCTTGTGACTTTGAGCATTCTTTACACATAGTAGAAGGACAAGATCAAGTCTTGTGGCTTCAAACTAATTCTATTACACAATACATATTTAGTAAGCTAGCACTTTCGGTTTTGAGCCGTCTTTGCAAGTGTGTGTGTGAGAATAGAGAGGAGTGGCGAAAAAGGCTGTTCCTTGGCATTGGTGGTGAACATCTAAGGTGGACAAGATCATCTAAATTGCTGGTCATCATCAAATTCAATTTGAAAGGCATCTAAAGTTGTAAGTTATTAAAACCCTAAAATTGCATGTTTCCGATTCTTGTCATGGAATTGTTTGGCATGTATGATCAAATTTTTTTTGTTTTCCGCTGCGTGATCATCATACACATACCATGACATATTCCATCAGTGGTATCAGAGCCTAAACATGCTTATTTTAGTGCTTTAGATGCATGAAATAATTAATTAAAAATCGTTACTTTTAATACATGCAATGCTGAAATTTTCTGTTTTGAGTTTTTTGCATTGTTTTGGTGTAAAAACGATTTTAATTGATTAGATAGGTATTATAATTAATATGACATGTTAATATACTGTCCTAAGGTGGTTTAGGGGCTGTTAATGGTCGAATTTAATTATGCATACCTGATGGTACATGTTAATGTTAAAACTAGGTGCATTATGGCATGTTAATTGAAATTTTAACAACTAGTTTTATATATTAAATGTAAAATTGGTTTTGGCATGTTTGTAAGTGTTTTTAAAATATTAAATATCAGGTCTGGACATTATTTAAATATGGTTTTAATTCTGGTCCATGACAATTTAATTGATTAATTTTAAAATCACTTAAAACATGACTAGTTTGTGTTTGTTACATGTTTAATCAACATTGTTTGTTTTGATTTGATTAAAATGGTAAAAACACATTTAGATCAGATTGGTACAGAATGTTAAATCAATATTTATGACCTTATTTAGATTATTAAATGACTCATAAAATTGATTTAAGTGTTTGTGCATTTTTGGCATCACATAAGCATTAAACAACTAGTTTTTGTTGTTTGTTTGTTTTTATATGCATGCCATGTTTTTATATATATGTTCTTCATGATTTTATGCTTTAATTCATGTTGGTACATATTATATGTATTTTTAATGTTTATGGGCTGAATGACATAAAATTAAAAATGGCAAAATTAGAAATAACACTAGAGTTGATTTATGGCACAAATCTAACTAGTATGTGTTTTGGGCTTTTAAGAGAACTTATTCAATAAGAGGATTTAGTCCAATGGGCTTCGGCCCAGGCCCATCACGGGGTCATCTCTTAAAGGTTCAAGTACACAATTTCCATTAATGGGCTTGGCTAATTTAATTAAAATTGGATTTTGTTTGATCCATGAATGTTATGTACATTAATTTGCTTGTTTGGTGTGATAAATGGATATGCATGGTGCATTCATGGGCCCTGGGTTTTTGTAATTAATTATGGCCTGCGAGCCATTATGTATTATTGTAAAAGTTTCATTTATTTCTTAGAATAGAATTTACTTGAAGACTTTGTAAATCAAGGTGAAGCCCAACTAAGAAGATTCTTGTGTAATAGTATAGAATCTTAGTTGTAGGTTTTATGGGCCCATGTTTGTCACGCTTTACTTTATGCAATTATTTATATATGCATGCTATGAATGGATGACAAAGCGTATGCCATGTAAGCCGTAATAAAATGAATCCCTAAAATAGTAAGTCATAAAGTTGCCTTCCTAATTCGAAACATGTCAAGGCATCGATCATCGGTAACGTAGACTAGGAGTCCTAGATGCGCCCGATTATCTTTGTGAGGCATGAGTTGTGAATGTAGGTTGGACTTAACATGGAAAGGGATGCCCGGACCTAGGCAACTAATAAATGGGTTTGTGCTATAACATCTTAAGATGGTTAGCCCATTTGATCCAAGAGTCATGTATGAGTCATGATTGGAGTTATCCTACCTAAGTAACTTAACTTGTTAGGTGTACAAGCTCAGCTTGACTAATAAGGTTGTTGTGAAAAGTGGATCTTGGCCCACATTAAATCACTAACGCGAATTATTTAAAGGGATATTAATTCGGTTTGTGGGATTATTAATAAGACCTCATTTAATCTTGCTCAATTTTATTGTAGATTGAAAAATGGCATCTTCAAACAACAATTTCTCATTGCGATCGGTCCTTGAAAAGGACAAATTGAATGGCACCAATTTCATAGACTGGTCTCGAAACTTAAGGATAGTTCTTAAGCAAGAGAAAAAGTCGTATGTTTTGGATGTACCCTTGCCTCAAGAACCTGGAAGGAACGCCTCTGCGGTTCAAAGGGAAACTTTTGAGACCAAGAAGAGCGACTCCAATGATGTGACCTGTTTGATGCTAGCCACTATGGTGCCTGACTTGCAAAAGCAATTTATGGACCAAGAGGCGTATGCGATCATGGTGCACTTAAAGGAGATGTTCCAAGAGCAAGCTCGTCACGAGAGGTTTGTGACAACTAAGGCCTTAATTTCCTGTAAGATGGCTGCAGGTACTCCTGTTAGTACGCATGTACTCAAGATGAAAGGGTATCTTGATACTCTTGAGAAGCTTGAGGTACAAGTACCAAAGGAATTGGCTACTGACTTGATTTTAGGATCATTGGCTGATGATTATGATCCATTTGTAATGAATTATAACATGCATGCGATGAACAAGTCAGTTACTGAGCTTCATGGGATGCTTAAGAATGCTGAAGAAAACATTCGAAAAACTAATCCCATATTGATGGTTCAAGGGGGCATTAAGAAGGGACCGGCTAAGGGAAAAGGAAAGGGAAAGGCAAAACCCAAGATTAACCTGGCTCGGTTCAAGTCAAATGGGAGCGCACCTCAGGCCCAATCCAAGCCCAAGGCGCAAAAGCCCAAGGAGAGCGAGAGCACTTGCTTCCATTGCAACAAAATAGGGCATTGGAAGAAGAATTGCGCTCTCTTCAAGGAAGAACAAAAAAAGAATGGAGCCAAGGCGTCCAGTTCAGGTATTTTTGTTGTTGAAATTAACCTTTCTATTTCTACCACTTGGGTACTAGATACCGGTTGTGGTTCTCACATTTGTTCAAATGTGCAGGGGCTAAGAAATAGGAGATTACTTGGGAAGAATGAAGTGGACCTCCGTGTGGGGAATGGAGCACGAGTTGCTGCCATGGAGATAGGCGACTATCAACTCACTTTACCTTCAGGACTTTGTTTAATTTTGAAAAATTGTTATTATGTGCCTGCTATGAGCAGAAACATTATTTCAGTTTCATTATTGGATTTGGATGAATTTGATTTTGTTATTAAAAATGGCAATGCTCATATTCGTCGCCAAGGCATTTCATATGGCAATGCCATGTTGCAAAATGGCCTTTATATCCTTGATCTATCAAACAAAGAGTCCATATACAACATTAATACAAAGAGGGTTAAATCAAATGAGTTAAACCCTACTTACTTCTGGCATTGTCGTTTAGGACATGCAAACGAAAAACGCATTTCAAGACTCCACAAAACTGGAGTGCTTGGGTCATTTGACTTAGAATCTTATGATACATGCGAGCCATGTTTGCATGGAAAATTGACAAAGAGTCCTTTTAACAAGAAAGGTGAGAGGACTAATGGCTTATTGGAGCTAATACATACCGATGTATGTGGACCATTAAGTACACAAGCCAGAGGTGGTTTTAGCTACTTCGTGACATTCACAGATGACTTCAGTAGATATGGCTATGTCTATCTAATGAAGCATAAATCTGAAACTTTTGAGAAATTCAAAGTGTTTAAAAACGAAGTAGAAAACCAACTTGGCAAAAGTATAAAAGCCATTCGGTCAGATCGAGGTGGCGAATATTTAAGCCAAGAGTTTGACTGTCATCTAAAGGAGTGTGGTATTATTTCACAGCTCACTCCTCCTGGAACACCACAATGGAATGGTGTGTCCGAAAGGAGAAATCGAACTCTATTGGACATGGTTCGATCTATGATGAGTCAAGCAAATCTTCCTGTCTCTTTTTGGGGCTATGCATTAGAAACTGCTGCGTTTCTACTAAACCGTATTCCAACTAAAGTAGTTGAAAAGACACCATACAAGGTATGGACTGGGAAAGAACCCAATATGTCATTTCTCAGGATTTGGGGCTGTGAATCACATGTTAAGAAATTAACATCTGACAAACTAGAGTTCAAATCCACTGTCTGCTTATTTGTGGGTTATCCCAAAGAAACAAAGGGATACTACTTTTACTCACAAACCGAGAACAAAGTATTTGTTGCTCGCAAGGCTGTTTTCTTGGAAAAGGAGTTCCTTCTCAAGAAAGACAGTGGGAGTAAAGTAGAACTTGGAGAAATTCAAACGCCACAAACTCCTATACAGGATGAGTTGGAAATGGGATCAAGTTCACAACCAATTGTGGAACAAGAACCCATTGCACAAGTACCTAGAAGGTCCGGTAGGGTACGTCAGGGGATTGAGAGATATGGTTTTCTAATCACCGACAGTGACACTATTGAGTTAGTAGATCGTGAGGATCCTACTACCTACCGAGAAGCTATTGAAAGCCCAGACTCAAAATATTGGCTTGAAGCCATGAAATCCGAGATGCAATCAATGTACGATAACCAGGTTTGGACCTTGGTTGATCCACCAGAAGGTGCTAAAGTAATTGAATGCAAGTGGCTATTTAAACTCAAAGCTGATAAGACCTACAAAGGTAGACTAGTAGCGAAAGGTTTTCGACAAACACATGGTGTAGACTATGATGAAACCTTTTCGCCTGTAGTCATGCTCAAATCCATTAGGATCTTGCTTGCCATAGCTGCATATCATGATTATGAGATATGGCAAATGGATGTCAAAACTGCTTTCCTTAATGGAAATTTACTTGAGGATGTGTATATGACACAACCTGAAGGTTTTGTCAATCCCAAGCATCCTAAGAAGGTTTGCAAGCTTCAGAAATCCATTTATGGATTAAAGCAAGCATCCCGAAGTTGGAATCTTCGTTTTGATGAGGCAGTCAAAGAATTTGACTTCGTCAAGAACGAGGATGAGCCTTGTGTATACAAGAAGGTTAGTGGGAGCATAATAGTATTTCTGGTCCTGTATGTGGACGACATCCTTCTCATTGGGAATGACATTCCAACATTGCAAAAGGTTAAGCAATGGTTGGGGAAATGTTTCTCAATGAAAGACTTAGGTGAGGCTGAGACAATACTTGGTATTCGGATCTACAGAGATAGATCGAATCGACTATTGGGACTAAGTCAAGATAAGTACATAGACAAGGTACTAAAGCGTTTTAGTATGGGAGACTCAAAGAAAGGGTACATACCTTTGGCTTTGGGAGTTCCTTTAACTAAAGAACAGTGCCCTAAAACCAAAGAGGAAAGGGACAACATGAGTAGAATCCCATATGCATCTGCTATTGGATCTATCATGTACGCTATGTTATGTACTAGGTTGGATGTTGCTCATGCACTGAGTATAACCAGTAGGTTTCAGCAAGACCCTGGTGAAAAGCACTGGTCTGCTGTAAAAGGGATTCTAAAGTACCTACGAAGGACTAAGGATCACTTCTTGGTGTATGGTGGTCAGGAAGAGCTCGTCATACAAGGCTATGCCGATGCTGCTTTTCAAACCAGCACTCAGGACTCAAGATCGCAATCTGGATTCGTTTTTGTTTTAAACGGTGCTGCTGTCAGCTGGAGAAGCTCAAAGCAAGAGACCGTTGCCGACTCAACTACAGAATCTGAGTATATTGCAGCAAGTGAGGCTGCAAAAGAGGCTATTTGGATTAGAAATTTCATTTCTGGATTAGGAGTGGTCGCAAGCATCCTAGATCCATTAGAAATTTTTTGTGACAACAACGGGGCTATTGCACAGGCCAAAGAGCCCCGGTCACACCAGAAATCCAAACACATACTCAGGAGGTACCACCTGATCAGAGAAATCATTGATCGTGGGGACGTCAAGGTCAGCAAGATAGCAAGTGAAGACAATGTAGCAGATCCTTTGACGAAATAGTTGCGCCCAAATCTGCACGAAGCTCATTTGAGATCATTCGGTCTTAGGGCTATGCCCAATTGGGACTAGTGCTAGTGGGAGATTGTTAGTGTAAGCCCTAGCCCCAATACATTGTAATAAAACACTTTAGTTAATAAATGAGGCATTTGTTTTATCCATTGTATTCCTGTGCATGTCAATTGATAGAACTATCCAAGAATGTTGTTTCAGTTTAAGTTATCATGTGTGAGGCACATGGTTGTAAGACCTTGAAACAAATGAGACTTCATTCTAAATATCCCTAGTCAGTCATTGTTATGGGAATAACAAATGAATTAAGACTAGTATGCTCTCTCTGATTAGTTGAGTTCTGTCTTACGGATCATAAGGACAAAAGTGTCAATCAGAGATCATAGTTACATGTTTGTAACATGGTATTTGGATACGATCCACACATGAGAACACTACATGGTACAAGTCATAAGTGTTCCTCATATGCAAGTTTTGTATCGGAGTTCTTAGACCTAAAATCTCTATGAAACTCTTTATGAATTACTGTGTACTTTGACATACACCTAACGTGCTCGTAACTGAGTGACAAGTATGGGTATGCTTGGGTATGCATTGATTCATGTTAGAGAGCATGAGAGAAGTGAAGGGATTACCCCTCTCTATAAGAGAGAAAATATCATCGGCCACTTGATCAGTGAACTGAGAAGTGTATGGCCATACCGAGATGAAATAATGAGTAACCATTATTTATCTGAGAGTTCAGTGTCACTGGAATATCAAGAAAGGAATTAACTTACATATAAGGATGACTAGTTTCATGCCTTATATTAATTCTGATATTTATGGGTAAGGGACTATATAAAATTGCATTAGGTCACTAAATGCCAATTGCATTTTCATTTAATTTGGAATGCTATAATATCTTGCTAGAGAATATATATAGCCTTTGAATTAATTCTTAATTCATTGCCAATATTAAATGGACCTATAGGATCGCACACAAAGCATTGGGCTTAAAATATTTAAATAATGTATTGGGCATTAATTTGGGCTTTTAATTAAAGTCAAATTAATGTATGTAATGGATATTTAAATTGCTATTGGACCTTGGTCCATGAGAGAGAGAATATTCGGCCCACATAGGATTAATTTCAATTGATTAATTAAATCAATTAAGTTAATTGAGTATTAAATCCTAGTGGCATTTAAGTCAAATTAAATCACCTAATAATTACCATGTCCTAGCCGAAATTCCGAGTATGATATACAATAGAATTTCAGCACATGATTAAGTGATTGTATATTTGATTAAATATATGTTAAGGTAATATTTCAAATTAATTTGAATTTTGAATTCAAAAGTGAGTTTGAAATAAATTGTGTTACTTATCTTTAGGAAGGATTTTGAGTTTGAATCAGATTATCTAAAAGTAATTGAAATTCAAATCAAATACTTGCCAAAAAGATAATATACAATTATATAGAAAAGATAAATGAGAAAGATAAAACCTAAGTGTGGTGGCTAGGTTTTTTGCGTGAAACATATCTCTCTCTCTCTCTCATTTTTCTTCTTGGCCGAAATACACAAGGAGAAGGATTCTTCCTTGTTGGCTTGTGACTTTGAGCATTCTTTACACATAGTAGAAGGACAAGATCAAGTCTTGTGGCTTCAAACTAATTCTATTACACAATACATATTTAGTAAGCTAGCACTTTCGGTTTTGAGCCGTCTTTGCAAGTGTGTGTGTGAGAATAGAGAGGAGTGGCGAAAAAGGCTGTTCCTTGGCATTGGTGGTGAACATCTAAGGTGGACAAGATCATCTAAATTGCTGGTCATCATCAAATTCAATTTGAAAGGCATCTAAAGTTGTAAGTTATTAAAACCCTAAAATTGCATGTTTCCGATTCTTGTCATGGAATTGTTTGGCATGTATGATCAAATTTTTTTTGTTTTCCGCTGCGTGATCATCATACACATACCATGACATATTCCATCAGCTGCTGCTGGAGGCTGCAGGCTTGCTTGCCCCTGGGTTGCTATAGCCTCTCTTAACATAGTTCTCATTATTAGCCCTCTTTGCGAGATATTCTCCCTCAGCTTCTATAGCAATATCTTTTAAGGATTCCCAATCTCGTAAGCCTTTCATCTTTAGTCCCTCCTTCAGATAAGGGCTAGCATTTCGGATAAACAGTCGAAACTGGTCCGGGGTATCTGGCTTTCGCTTCATTTCCATTACTCTATTTCTCCAATGGGTGAGGTACTCATGGACAGATTCTCCTGCCTTTTGCTGCAAAAGCTCCAAGTCCTTCAGAGTTATTTCCATCCTAGTACTGCAATCGTACTGTCTGAGAAATTCTTCGATCAACAACTCCCAGTTTTCTTTTGTTCTTCGATCTAAATCATGATACCAGTCTACCGCTGGGCCAGTTAAACTTAGGCAAAAGTACTCAACTTTTTGCCTCTTCGTCAGGGTGGTGCCCTTCATTACCAGAAATATTGCTTTATATGAGCAGTGGGGTCTGAAGTACCGTCAAACTTAGGAATGTTGGGCATCTTAAAATTCTGGGGTACCAAGTCATCACTATCCAGTTCTCTATCCTCGGGATTCATTCCTCCACCCATCTTTAGCATTTTCGACATGGCTTCGAACTTTTCTTCCAACTTTTTCCACACTTCGTCTTCCACCCTAGGTGATTTTCCCTTGGCTACAGTCGGCTCTTCTGGCTCATCCCATGGGTCAACTTCAGATCCAGGGCCCTCTTTATAGTCAAGCGGGGCTGGGGCTCTCGGCTCTACTACCGGTGGATCAACTACTACTAAGGGCTTCGGTCTATTCTCCTTTTTTCCTTCCTGCCCTGCAGCTGAGGCACTAGCCTGCTGCCCTGCCCGTGGGGCAAAATTCGCAGTAAGATTTCCCATCATGGCCATCATTCGGGTCTCGAATTCCTCGATTCTCTTTCCCACTTCCTCGGCAACCATTGCCCTAGTTGTATCAGCTCCTTTCGGTGAGTTTGACATCTTCGAAGTGGTGGGATTGGCTTCTGAACTAGATTCTGAAAAACTCCCTTCTTTTGATAGCTCAAACTCTGGGTTCCTGATCAATCTACCTGTCGGTCCTCTTGTCCACCTAGGCAGATCTATGATGGCTACACAGACAAAGAGTCAAAATGATGCATGGATGTGATGGAATGCATGCTCGTGATATGCAACATCCACAGAACACATACAAGCAGATAGGTCACCTCTACCCTTATAACTCCCACACACGTGGTCACAGTCTCTTTCCTAGGCGGGATTAGCCCATGGGTCTACCGGGAACCCAATGAGCGCGTATGGTGCACGGCAAAAATCTGGCAGCATATCACTCCTCCACTATTGCACAAGCGCATGGGTGATGATCATTACACATTTTGATAGTCCGAACATATCGACATGGCCCTACCGGGATATGAAAACCCTTGGCTAGGTAACCAAATAAAACATCTGGACATTACCAATATGTAAGGATCCAAACAACAAGCACAGAATTATGGTTCATATTACATAGGGAAAGTATCTACGGCCACTGCATAAGCTTTGGTCATGGGTGGTGTTACTTTAGGGCTACCCAAGCATGGTCCCTGCCAATGGGTCTAGCTCATCATGAGCGTAACGACCGATCGGATCACCATTTGATATAACATATGGTACTAGACTTAGGCTGGTGGTTATCCTTAACACTTCCCTATATTGATTGAACATAGGGTCGTGCTTCGGGAATGCACCGGGGTTTAAGAAGGGACCAAACTAACGTATTCTAAGGCTCTAACGGGATATATATGCAATTTTGAAAGAAAGCAAATTTATAGACTAAAATGTTAAGTGTAAATATTAGTCAAGGTATTTTCAAATTGAAGTCTCGAACCAGCAGTCCCCAGTGGAGTCGCCACTGTGACGCGCGCAGGACCCCGGGGGCGCCCATTGACCGCCCTGCTCTAGGGCGATCGGGCAAATTGAAGGTCCATGGACAGCTTGTAATGAATTGCAAGTGCATCTATTTTGGGCAAGAAGGAGGTTTCATGGAGTCGCCACCCAATAGAACATTGGGAAAGTTCGTCTCGCCTCAGTGAGCCTAAGACGGCACATATTTCCATTTTGGGCAAACCAAAGGGATCTTGGAGGCAATCACCCCAATAGAACAGTGGGAATGACCCTCTAACCCTATAGAGCCTAGGATTATTTTTTAGCCTTTCGATGGGACACAAGAGGTGTCTTGGAGGTTCCAATGAGTGATCGGATAGACCTCTCGCCTCATTGAGCCCAAAGACCAGAGCTGGGTTCGGGACTTCTCATCTATTTCTACCTTGATTTAACTTTACATTTAAGTTTTGAATTTATTACTTCGCTTTCTCTCTCCACACGATGCAAATTGCAATTAAAAGCACAAACATTCACATTAAAAATGGTAAATATACATATATAAAGTATATGAAATAAACGCTCGAAATTAAATTACAATAAAACTAGGAGCGGAATACAACTCCCATTTTAAAGGCGCGATATATATATATACATACAAAAAGACGGGAAATTCGCTTATTTTGAGGGCTTTGGCCCTCACATGCATTTATCATGAAAATGACCTTTATATGACATTTTCATTGGCTGAAATAGGACTTTGGTCCTTTAATTTTATGAAATAATCCCAATCTTAATTAATATAAAACAAGTATCCATTTTTATTTTACGTGGAATAAATAAAACGAATGAAAAATTACATGAACTGAATAAGAAATAAGGAAAATAAAATAAGTAAATGAAAAAGAAATAGGAAAACTAAACCGAAGATAGGCTTGTCATGATGGCATGATGATTCTCCGCGGCTCAATCCATCCAGAAAAAAAGGGAAATACGATACTCACGAAACAAAAGAAATATTAATATTTACAAATTAAAGTGATACACATATAAATAGAGAGTAAAATAGATAAATAAATAAATAAAATAAAATACATAAAAAGGGGAAAACGTTGAATTAAAAGTAAAAAAACGTTTTCTAAAAATAAGAATTTAACAGAGGAAGAAATAATAAAAGGAAAGAAAGGGAAAAAAGGGAAGCAGAGGCGAGAGACGGGCTTAGCGGATCGACCGACGGCCGTCCCTTATGTGACCGACGGACAGTAGGCTTAACACGCCGTCGCTCGAATGATAGACGGGTTTATTGCCCGTCGCTCGAGCTACAGACGGGCGTACTACTGCCCGTCGATCGCCTTTGGTTTCCAAATAAAAGCAAAAAAAAAACTTCTTTTTCTTTTCTCCTTTTAAATAAACAATTTCAAACAAAATAAAGGCAAATAAAAACTAAGTAAAAGGTAAATAAATACAATAAATGTGGAAATGAATGTGATGGATTAGTAAAGCAAGCGTCCAGAGTATTTACCCTTGGATTGTACCTTTTGGAGTGAAACTTTGGTTGATTTGAACCTTGCGCGTCTCGCGAGAAGAAAGCAAAAACCAAGAAAGGAAAATGACTATATTTTCCTTGATTTTTACTGAACTTTTGAAATATCTGAATCTACTGAATGGATGAAAACTAATGGATTTAGCTTTCTCCAAGTGAAATAGATTCACTTAAAAGTGAAACAAAAACAAGAAAAAAAGTAGGAAAATATGGGAATTTAATCAAAATAAAGATAAAGAAACTTGAGAAGAGGAAGATTTGCCCTTTTTAGCTTACTTTTTGTGACTTTTCCAAGAAAATTCCAACAACAACCTTTCTTAAATGAAAAGATTTACTATTTATAGGCATGACCGACGGGCAGGCCTAGACTCACCGACGGGCAGGCCTTGAGCCACCGACGGGACACGTGTCCGTCTCAGCGACCGACGGGACACGTGTTCCCGAGATAAAACGGTGGCCGCCTTAACGACCGACGAGCATGAGAGTCACCGACGGGTTGTCCATCCCCGAGAGTGGCGGCGACCACCCTGGCGACCGACGGGATGCCAACCACAGACGGGCAGGCCGTCCATGGAGCAAAAACTCAAATTTCAAGTTAAAACTCCCAATTTTTTAAATTCTTCTTTCTATAAAATAAAACCTTTTACTTCTCGTGAGCCCAGAGGATCAAAATTTTTGAGTTCCATCCACTCATTCGGGTCAAGGTATTGATTTCTTCATTGGGTAATCTCCGATCTGGATCTCCTCGGGACACGATGCCTACAGTAACCAGATTAGCCAAAATCTCATGGCTAATATTAAGTCGTTGGCCCATCACCATCGTGTACAATTCCAAATCTCAGTGCCATTAAATAGTCCAAGGTTTCCCGCTCAGCCAAGATAAGAACTAGATAACACTTGATGTATGTACCTCAAGGCCTGCGACGAGGGCATGGTGCTCTTCGCCGTGTTATGGTGTAACACCCCTTACCCATACATAGCATACCATATGATAACATAGGCAGTAAGTGACGACGAGTGAAGGCTGCTACCAGAGAAAACACGTTGGAAATAATAACCGAAGCAGAACTATAAAATTTCTTTAATTCACAAACACTCACACAATACGAAAAACAATCACATATAATTTACATCACACTTTTCCATTAAAATCTTATTACATACCCTTCACTTAGCAGAAAAACAATAAAGAATCACATTACAAATATGAACTATAAACTCCAATCAACAATCGACTACAGACTCGTTGGCCAAACTGCTGCGGATTATCCTCGGCGACACGGCTAACTCCAAACCTGCATGGATACACACCCATGCTAAGCACAAAGGCTTAGTGGAGAAAACACATAATATGGATGACTACTCACAGCAGTCGTCAAACAATACACACAATAATAAAAATATCCAACATAAAAATCATGCATATATAAATACCAATTCTAAGCTTACTTAAAGATTTTATTCAATTATTGCATATAATTAATCATAAACAAATCATATTTATTGAGTTCATCAACCTAGTCAAATAGAGTGACAATTTAATTAATACATACTTTTCGAAACTTACTACTCATATTTCTCATGCCTGACATATAATTATATTCATTTAACTACTTATTTCAAATTAATCCATTACTCTCATGTCATTAACTCATGCTTTTATTCCAAAGGGAACCAAAATTGAAACTCATAGGCACTCAGTGGTGCAATCACATTTCCGCATAGGGATCCATATAGGATCCAAGAAGACATAGGTGCATAAAGCACTAGTTCGGATAACATATAAGTCACAAAAGACAATATGTTCACATTCATCTCAAAATCTTAATCTCATACTTTCTTCCAAGTCATTATGCACATTTATCAATTCATAACTTACTATTTCGTTCACATATTTTTTTCATTTATTGCCTACTAAGTCAAAGGGAGTGGATAACAAGTAAACACATTAGCACCCGTGGGTGCGAGTAAAAGCAATTTCTTTCATTTTCATTCAAAAACATTTTCGCATTGAGGATATTAAACAAGATCCAAACACATTAAGGATTGCGAGCACCCAAACGGTGACCTGATCAGGGTCTAGAACACATTGGGGCTGCAGCAAACAGAACTCTATAGGCATGCCTATCTATCCACTGCTCGACTATTGTAGGCTAAATTATTTATCCAATTATTGTTCAATTAGTCACATAGTATTTCATTGTTCAATCTCAATACACATTATCATATTACTTACTTACATATATAATGTACCTGGTATCACATATTATACCTCATACATTGATTCATATAAAATTCATAAGTAAGAAACCATGCAAAAGATACTAAACAAATGGACATTCATAGCATGAAGGAGGGTCGCGCTGCGACCATAGTCATGCTTGCAACAAAGACGAATTGCACCATATGTTGCGCTCGACAACCTGTCGTGTCCGCGACAGAGGACTGGATAGCTTTTGTCGTGCTCGCATACAAGGATACGCTCGTGATAGAGAGCGTCCGATGGAAGATCGTATCACAGGTTATCTTTCCCGCTCACTACATAGATTGTGCTCGCGACAGAGACGAGCATCACGTTCCGTCACAGTCCTGCATAGCTCTCTTCGAACATTACCTTCTCAAAACACCAATAATTCTTAGCCCACATGACACATATTCCAACACCTTAGATTATTTAATTACCAAGAATTATTCAATAATTGGACAGCCTTTTCACAATATCATTTTACATACGAAAGGTTTATTTTCTTCTTGATTCACATTATAATCGTTTAATTCAATCTTAACATTGCATAACAGTTTTAAACCATAATTAAGCGCACTTGAGGCCAAAATTATTAATAGCCTTATCAACTTTCTGTACCTTATCACATACATTTTACATTTATTTAAAGCAAGTAACAAGGCATTCATAAAGTTCCAGTCAAACGCTATCTCTTATGTATGAATCAATTTCTAAGATTTGGGTCGGACTTGGAAGGGTATCCCAAGCTTCTTACGTACCCCAAGGATTAGGGATCAGAACACCATAGCTCTACTGGTTCAAAATGCAAATTATAAAATTTCACTTCAAGTCTCCTAACATAATATAGATCATGTCAATATTGGACGTATTCGAAAGTGTTCGACTTATTAAACTTTTAAGTACCCTAGCCAATATTATTATTTATAACCTAAGTCACTTGTAGTCCTAAGTGATAGCCATTTATTTACTCCTTTACAAGCTCTAAACATGTGAGGGATATGTCTTAAAAAGTTCCGATGAAGTTTGGGTGTATTTCGGAAGGAAAAACATACCAAAATACACAAAATAGAAGAGGGTAAAGGTGGGCAATGATTCCTACCAACCAAAAGGTTCAAAATAAAAAGAAAACCTCTTGTCAAGTAGGTTCCATCATGCTCACGACCATGGTCGTGCTCGCGACAGAAGCCTCCTTCAGGTCTCTCACAAAGACAGGTAACAGGACTGCTTTCAACTTCAAACTTCAACTGCCTAAACCGACCTATAAACCTCATTTTTAGGCCAAATGTCCTTCTTAACAATTGTTTCTCAATATGTTAGGTTTCATAAGAACAAGCTTCAGATCATTTGGACCGCTAAAATGTCAGATATGACCTCAACAACCTACACTACTCGAGTAAACCCGCCTAAATGAGGACACCTTGGCTTTTGCAATTTTTAAGGATATTAGAGCCAGAATTGGCTTATGGACATTTCTGAGACAGTTTTAGGTATGTGTCTTAGATTTCCAATGGCATTGGTTTCATACTATGTAGACATCTAGAACTCAACTTATAGCTAAAACAATTACTAAAGGTCAAGTAAAATCTAGGCAGAGTTTCCCCTAGAAATTCAAACACTCTAAATCAAAGCAAATCCACACAACCAAATTAACACAAGCAACCCAATTTAACAAATAGATATCAAAATAACAATTCATCAATACGCACACATATATATACATCAAAGCATGTAAATTTCCCAAACCTTAACTCCTTTGCTCCTATTAGCTTAAATAGTTGCACTTCCTTGCTTCCATACTCTTCCATAATTATATTAATCCAATTTTCTCATCAAAAAAACATAATATTACTTAGAATTTCTAATTAATCAAAGAGAAATTGCAGAAATCAAACTCACAACCCACCTTTCCATCTGAAATCACTCACTTAAACACTTGGACTTGAAGATTCCATCAACAAAATCATAAAGCTGGCAATAGAGAGAGGGAAACGGTAATGAAAGAAGAAGAAAAAGAAGAAGAAGAAGAAGAAGAAGAAGAAGAAGAAGGGGAAGAAGAAAAGGGACCAACGTGAGGGCGAGCAGAAAATCTGCCCCTCACCCACTTCTCTCTCTTCTTAAATACCTCACCCACTCAATCCTATCATTAAAGCCACATGTCACCTTCCTATTGGCCCAAATTAGATTTTTATGTCAATTGTCCTATTTGGTCCATCAACACTTTTCTCTTCTTACATTTGGCATCCATTTATATAATTCTTAACATTGGCCCACATAATTAATTTTATTCCTTCAATTAAGTCCTAAATTAAAACTTTACAAATTTATAATTGGCCGCACTTGCCGAAACTTTTACGTTAATACCGAATTCGTCCTTCCCACACACCTGACACCACAACTTACATACATTTGGCAAATTACCAATCCATTCTCATAATTTGGCCCTCATAGTTACTTATTCCATTCTCTTAAATCCATGTATGCGAAATGACCAAATTACCCTTACCTCTCTTTTCTTAATCTCGATCATATACTTTTTCCTAGTTAGTCACTCCAACCATCAAATCATATAGTTTCGATCACCAATATCCCTAGACATGTAAAAATCCTTCTAGGGTACATTTCGGGGTGTTACACATGGTCATATGGGGCTCATGGCAGTGTAATAGCCTCCCAATGCTGCCTCTGGATCGCCCTCTCTGGCATCATCACATCTATCCCAGATGAAAGTCCCACTGCCTAGGCAAAGATCCTGCGAGTGATGTTAAAGTGATCTCCTCGGACCCGAAACTGTATAACGCCCTCCTCGATGTCCGGTCTCTAAAACCCTCTATAATGAAGTGTGGCTAAAAACTCCCTCGCAATCTATGGGTTAGTCTGGAATGACGGTCGGAGAAACTCGATCCACCTTATTGCCTTTAGAAGAGCTTCAACCTCATCGAATAGCCCCATGCGCTGGAGGAAGGGCCTGGAGATGTACTGACTTTTATGGAACTGGATGCGAGCTAGGTCCTAAAATCTCTCCCTCAGATCGGGGGTCATCCATGCTGGAGCCTAAGGCTCGGGCTAGCCTTGAGGGACGTTTTGTCTTGGAGCCATCCTATGATTTGACGAACTGCACTGAAAAAATACACAAAATAAATTATTGAAAACTAGACTCGTAGATGCGTGGCTATCACAAGAAATTTATGGCGTAAATGGCACGCAAAATGGATGAAAAATGATGGAGAAAATTTAGGAAAACCAAAAGGAAGCATCGATTCACATAGAGGAAAGAAAGAAAAAGAAAGAAAGAAGAAGAAGAAAGTGAAGAGGCGGGTAACCACTCGCCTTATATAGGATTTAATGACCGATAGGTAGGCGTGCATGGAGCGAGCGACGGGCTATCCCACAATCTCATCGGTAGTTTTAGATTTCCAATATTTTTATATTTTTTTAATTTTTTTAGTTTTGCCTTAGGACAATTTTTGACCCTGGCAATTTAAAATACTCCCTAAATATCTCATGCCCTAATTTTAGTGTATGATTACATCCATCAAATTTATTTCCCTCCAAACTTAACATGACAAAAATACACATAAATGATTTATGCATGTGAAATGATTGAATCATGCAATGAAAATATCGCAGTAAAATCCACCTAGGTAGTCCAAGGTTGACCGATGGGCTAGCCGTGACTTACTCGAGCCACTCCTTTCAATTATTACATTCTATAAATAATCGCATTTCCCTTGGATTTTGTGCATTCCTCCTTTTAGTTTTTGGTCAGAGCCCTTCCTCCAAGTATTTTCCTCTCTTCTCTTCCTTTTTCCTTTCCATTTCTTTTCCTTTCTTTACTTATATTTAATTTCTTAGCCCTGAAGTCTTGAAAATGTCGACATCAATCCTTAGCAAAATGTACCATTTTCTGAATGACCCCTGAACTTAGAAAAATACCACTTTGACCCCTTATTCTGGATTGAAATTTCTGAGGAGGGTTAAAGTGGACAGGAATCTTCTGTTGGTGGCCATTCTCTTCTGGGACCCCAGGTTCCACGTTTTCATATTTACTTATCAAGAATTGCACCCCCTACCCGAAGAATTTATTGCAATTATCGGAGCGAGGTTTTCTCCTGGCACACTACCTTGCATCCTGAGCTATGGATTGATTCATGAAAGGGATATAGCACTGATCTTAGGTATTTCACCTTCAGCCATGACTAGATTGGCTCCTCGGGATGTTACCTTTTTTTTTGGAACCGTTAATTGAGGCACTAGAAGATTTCTCTGATGTACCCACATACCAGGCTAGTGTTGTTCTACTATTTTGCTTTTCCAGATATCTGATGGTGGTTTATGAGGAGTTGATTAGCGATTATAAATTATTTGGGGTAGTGGATGGCATACATTGCGGGCTAACCCAATTGTTGGGTTTTATACGAAATAATTCAAATTATCGTACAACGGAATAAAATAAAACCCAAACAAGATCCATGCGATCTAATTGATTCAAAAAGGTGGGATAAAGAAAACCGACCTATTAAGTATGCTAAAATACGAACAAACACCTTACTTCAATCAGACTATAGGCGCTGCTCAAATCACGAGCGCCCTCTACCAGTATTCAGATGCATGAATGAATCAACAGAGGAATACAGGTGTAAACACCGTGCCCTGAGGCAGTCCAGGTCAGAGTTACCCGATGAAGAGATCAACATCTATTTTCGGATAAATGGATGGAATTCAGAGGTTTTCGTCTTTCGGTTTCACAAGGATTAAAGTCTTTCTCTCTATAGCTTGAGGTTTTGAAAGAATTTGGGAAATTTTACTTGAAAATTGAGATTTTCCTCCTCAGACGGGAAGCCCGTCGGAGTTAGGACGCCCATCTCTATTTGGTGTTCCCCGTCTCTAGCATTGAGAGACGGGCCATCGCTTGTGTCACACCCCAAAGCGGGCTTAGTCGGAATGCGCACTCGATGTCGGTTAAGTGTTGGGTAATTCAGTAATTTTGGTTAGTGGATTGGAAGTATTTGGTAAAATATGCACATGGAATTTGAGTATTTAGGGACTTAATTGAAAAGGTAATTAAAGTCTAAGTGAGAAATAATTGTTTTGGTGACCAAGTGGTAATTGCTAGGGACTTAAGTGGGAATTGCCAAGGATTTAAGAGAAATAAGACAAGATATTTAGATTTGAGCCTATAGGAGCTTGCCATGTGGCATGGTTGTTGGGCATTGAATGGGAAGATGAAGAGGAAAAGGGAGGGAGGGAGAGAGAGAGAGAGAACACAGATTGGTCCCGTTCTCCCTCCTTCTCACGCCTCCTCTTCCTCTTCTCTTCTTCATTTTCTGCTTTCTCCTCTTCTTTTCCATTTGGCTGGGATTTGAGCTTCCTTAGAGGTGATTTTGATTGAGTTTTGAAAGCAAGATTGTAGAGGTATGTGTTTGGGTTTTAGGGTTCATGAGTTTTGGGTTTCTTCCTCTTCTCATTCTTGGCTTTTGTTTGAGATAATTTGGGATAAGTAATTTTTCTGGGTTTATGTTTGTGCAAGTTTGTGGTGTTAAGAAGAAGCAAAGCAAGAGAAAGGGGAAGATTGAGGATTAAAGCTTGAAGAGATTATGAGTTGTGCTTCAAAAGAGGTTTGGGAATTTGTTTTCTACATTTCAGTTTTGGGTTGTCTGCCCTAATTCTCTTTTGGATCATGAATGCGTATTTGTGTGTGTGATTTCTAGAAATTTGAGTGTTGATATGAGTTTATGCATGATTTGTTTAGGAATTTGTGTTATATGTGTAGTTGGCATGTCTGTTTGAATGAAATTCTGGAAATTATGGTGATCTTGAGGTGTTATATGGTCTAAATGTTATGGGTGTTGTTTTAGGTGTACTAAGGAAGTTCTATTGAGGTTTAATGAAATTAATTGTGATCTTGAATATGATGGGGTGATTAGTGATGAGATTGATTATGTAAATTGATGTTATTCTTTGAATTTATGAGTTGATTTTGTTTATGGCATGAATTATTGATGTTTGATTTGGCTTAATATTGTGTTTGGAGTGAGGACATGTTGTTTGAAGTGAGAGTTTTGGGATTTTTGGCTTGAATGATCTGGAATTTGCCCTTTGGAATCGCATCTGGGCATGGGTTACGGTGGCAACCAATCTGGTTACCACCGTGAGGCACGCACCAGATGCATTATGCCGTGAGTTTTGGGTATGTCACGGTGGTAACCAATCTGGTTACCACCGTGAGGTGTCCCGACCTTTGATTTTGTTCTGGGCAATGGGTATGTCACGGTGGCAACCTATTTAGTTACCACCGTGAGGTACCCCATTAGTGCATTCTGTTTTGGGGGTCTGGGTATGTCACGGTGACAACCAGATGGGTTACCACCGTGAGGTACCCCAGACCTGCATTCTGCCAAGCTCCCTGGGTATGTCACGGTGGCAACCAATCTGATTACCATCGTGACCTACCCTGTTTTTGCAATAAAACCTTATTTGTTTCACACGTTTTTAAGATGTTAAATTATGGATTTTTGCACGCATTGTCTTTAATTATGAACTGTATATTAGTGAGATGATGACATTTGCATGTACTGATTAATCAAAATATGTGGATTCTTTATTTGTTATAATTGAATTATGGACATTAACTGTGTAATTTAACCTGCAAGTCAACTAAGTGGATAGTTAGGCATGCCTAATAGAGTTTCGTTAGCTGCAACCCTTTGAACGTTTGGACCCTGATCAGGTCCCTATTTGGTTCCTCACAAACCCTTTAATGTGTATGGATCTTGCTTAAGATCCCCTATTGTGAAAGTGTTTCGAATGAGAATTTATGTGATTACTTCGATTCGTACCCGTAAGGTGCGCCCGTTCGTGCCAGCGAGGCACTGTCAGATTGCTCGTTATCCACTATTTTGAGTCAGCAGGTATTCTGTCTATTTTTTCTAATATGAACAAGAGAATGGGATATTCGTATGAGTATGATTTTGGACATGTGGATCGGATTTGTATCCAAATGTGTTTATGAATCTCTGAATGGTTTGGGTGTGACCTAAACATGTGATTTGGACATATTTATCTGTGTATCTGTATATGTAAATCATATTGTGAATGAATTTGTACGCTATCAGTTTTGGATCTAAGTGCTGGAATTAAGACGTGCATGACTGTGATCATGATCTTTCGAATGCCAGGAACATATTTTATTATGTTATGCTTGTGAGAATGTGAAGCTGACTAGTTAGGTTATAAGCATTTGAAGTAATATGTATTCGAATGTGAGCGTAAATTACGAATTGATAGGGCTAATTAGTATGTATATGAATGTGACTCTGTGTTGTTAACTATTATGGTAGCATGTGAGTTAGTATGCATAATAAGAATCTGATCTTGCACTGGTGTATATGTGGTATTGGATGATGATTAGACCTCTAGGGATATTGCTTGATGATGATGTACTTTCTACATGATAAGTAATAACTACACATGTGAAATCTCCGACATCTGATGCCATGATTTCGGTAAGTGAAAGTTAATTCATATGTGTGATTGCGTGATACACTTGAATCTTGCATATTATTCTGCCTGCGTTGATTTAATCGGCATGAGTTGTGAATGCAGTTAGGATTTCCTGAATGCCTGGCCTTTGTACGCAAGGATATATATATATGTTAGGATTATATGCCTTTGCCATGTGAATATGTTAGTGTTTGACGTCCTCCCTTGGGTTCGGTTAATGTGTGTGTTATGGCATGACAAATGTATGTTTAGGTAGCAAGTGTTCTTAGCATGATAGTTATTATTATGGTAATGTTGTTGCATGCGAATGAGTTATCAGTTAATGCATGGGTACCCTAGCATGATATTTGCACGTGTAATATCTCCTGTGACTGCCCACGCTACGGCATTGATACTTGATACCTCGGTAAGTTCATGCATGTGAGATTGTAAGTACTTCTGCATGGTATTTTTTTACAAGCATGGGTTTCCGAATGCTGAATAATTGCTTATGCCATTTGTGAATGTGTTATGCCTTGACGACCATTGTGAATGGTCGTCCTTATTGCTGTGTGTTTTCCCCACCAAGCATTATCGCTTAGCAAGGGCTCTTTTCCCGTGCAGGTGGCAGGTTTGGTTCGGTTCAAGTTGCGCATCTGCAGGGTCGACCACGTAGGAGTTAGAAGTTCTGTATTTTGTTATCAGCTTATGTAATTTTGGATTTTGTAATTCAGTAATGTTTTGTATATGTATAGATATAAAGACCTTGATGTAATTTTTGGGCTATGTAAGTGTTTTTAAATATTGACGTTTGAATTAGTTTTTGTATCTTTTGTGCCTATTGAATGCTTCCGCTGAATGAATGCATGTGTGCATGATAGTATGCTTTCCCTTAGTGCTTGTGGGTGTGTGCGATGTATTGCATGGTCAGCTTGTGCCCTTAAAAGTTTTTAATTCCCTCGTATTTCTGTATGCTTATGATGTGTGAATGTATGCTTCATTCCGTGTAGCGCAACCGCCGGCGACCTTCCAACGGGGGCGACGGTGGGGGTGTTACGGCTTGGATAGATGGGCCGTATCTTGTATTGTAGAGACGGCCGTCTGTAGTATGATTGACGGACACGTGTCTGCATAGAGATGGTCGTCCCTAAGTCCCGTGCCCAGGTCTGTCTGTAGTCCAGATTACCATGCGTACCCTTATTATCGATGCCCGTCGGTAGTTCTTGGGACGGCCATCGGTAGTGGATCAGATTAGATAATGCCGGATTTGGTGAATTTTATCTCATAAGTTTAAAAACTCTTCAAATTTGAATGGGATTAGGATAATTAATGGGATTAAAACTGAATTTCAATTTCCTTTTCAAATTCAAATTCTTTAAATTGATATTATCCTAATTATCTTCAAAACTCTATAAATTGTGGATTAAGTTTCACTATTTGAGGTTGGCAAATTTTTAAAAGGGAAAAATCTTTTTGTGAGGAAATTTATTAAAATCCAAATTTGATTAATTTTTCTAAAAAATCTCTACTTTCAGTTATTCCTTTTATTTCATAAAAATTCTTTCAACTTTTCTACTTCTTTCAATTTTTTTTCGCGAATTGAGCTAATTTGAGGTAACGAAATTCATTCGTTTCCAACAATCTGGCTAATTCCAATATTTGAATCGCTGTCAATTTCTCAAGAAAGAAAAATATAAATTTTCTTTTCTTGATCCATTCTATTCGATCCTTGTGAAGCATGCGGGATCGAAATCATTCGATATTCATCCAAAAGGTAAAATCCGAGGGTAAACATTCTCGATTAATATTTGTGCAATTTAATTGATTTATATTAATTGTTCCCATTTTTAATAAGATTTTTTTTATTTAACAAAGAATTTCAAGTCATAATTTTGAAGTTTTCCCGTTTTGCTGAGATCAGGGGTGACCGACGGGCAGAGTGGTAACCGACACCCGTCCCTAGTTTGAGAGACGAGACGTATGTGACACACCACTCCGTCCGCCGGTCACACTAGAGATGCCCGTCGGTATTATGCAGAAGGCCGTCCTTGGGCAAATTCTCATGTTTTTTACTTATTTCTTTTACCCTTTTTATTTCTTTTATCTTTTAACTCATTTCCTTTAAAATTTCTTGTTATTTTACTTTTCTTTATTTTATTTTATTTTATTTTTAATTTTGACACTGACATGTTTATTTTTGTGAGTTTTTATCTGAACATTTTGGATGAGTTAGAGTTGTAAATGATGGTGGTTGCGCCAACCTGAGGATTTCCATCCGGGTTCTTTCTCTACCCTTGTTTATTATTTTATTTTTATTCATTTTGTTATGAAATTTGTTTTAATTTCGTTAAAGTAAAAAATGGCTAAATGTTTTATAGTAATTAATTTGGGATTTTCCGAAAATCGAGGACCAAAGTCCTTTTTAGCCAATAAAATCGACACTTCTCAAAAATCGATTTGTAATAAATATGCATGGCAGGACCAATGTCCTCATTTCAATGAATATCCTGATTTCTGTATGATTTACATATCGTTTTATAATGGGGGTTGTATTCCGCCCCTAGTTTTGTTGTAATTTATCTTCGTGTATTTTATTTTGTCTCAATTTACTGCTTTATCTATGTGAATGGATTGCGCTTTAATTAATTGTATTGTATGGAAATTTGATGAAACAATGAATTCAAAACTTAATTATAATATTAATCAAGGTACAAATAAATGAGAAGTCCTGAACCCGCTCTGGTCTTGGGCTCAATGAGGTTAGAGGTCCATCTCAATGTTTCATTGGGATGGAACCTCCAAAATATTTCTTGTTTCCCACCAAAAGGCCTAATCAACATAATCCTTGGCTCCAGGGGGTTAGAGGAATCATCCTAATGTTCTATTGGGCTGAGACCTCCAAGGTCCCTCTGTTTTGTCCAAAATGGATATATACGCACTGTGTAATCCTAGGTTCCACGAGGTTAGAGGGTCTTCGTAATGTCTTATTGGGCTGGCACCTCCAAGATCCTCTTGGCTTACCCAAATGGATAGGTATGCGCCGTCTTAGGCTCGCTAAGGCTAGACGACCCTTCCTAATGTACTATTGGGTGGCGACTAAAAGAAACCTCCTTGTTGCCCAATATAGACGCACTTGTAATTCGTTACAAGTTTTAATGAACCTCATCCCGATCGCCCTAAAAGCGGGCTTCCGGGGCGCCCCGGGGTTCGCAGCGCGTCACAGTGGCATCTCCGCTGGGGATAATACTCGAGACTTCACTTCCAAAGTGCCTTGGTTAAAATTTACAATTGAGTTTTAATATAAAAATTTCATCCTTTTTTCGAAACTGCATTGCATCTCATTAGAGCCTTAGATCTATGCTAGTTTGGTCCCTCTTTTGACCCCGGTGCATTCCCAAAGCACGAGTCTACGTTCACTCAATGTAGGGAAGTGTTAAGGATAATCACCAGCCCAAGCCTCGTACTAACATGGTATATTAAATGGAGACCCGATCGGTCATTATGCTCGTGATGAGCTAGACCCATTGGCAGTGACCATGCTTGGGTAGACTTAAAGTATCATCACCCTGGCCAAAGCTCATGTAATGGCAATAGATACTTCCCCTAGGTGGTATGAACCGTAATACCTTGCTTGCTATATGGATCATTATCTATTGGACAAGCCCAGATAATTTGATTGGTCACCTAATCAAAGGCTTTCATGCCCCGATAGGCCCATGTCAATTTATTCGGACTGCCTAAATACACAATGGTCAAAACCCATGCGTATGCACATTAGTTAAGAGAGGTTATGCTGCCGATTTCCCATCGTGCACCATGCGCGTCCATCGGGTTCCCTGTTAACCCATGGGCCAAGCCCACTTAGGACAGAGACCGCACGACCTCGTGTGTGGGGGCAATAAAATGGGAAGGATCTATCTGCTTGCATGTGGTTGTGGATGATGCATTGCATATTCATGTCATTCATGCACAAATAAATTTTTTTATTTCTTCCCTATGTATACATCCTATTCTTTGCATATAATTATTACATGTACATATCATCCTGTGTGTAGTTTTTCACATGTTTCACATGTAACAACCCAAAAAGGGCCTGGTCGGAATCTGCGTGGTAAGTCGGTAAAGTAAGGGTATTTTCGTAATTTAAGTAAGAGAAAATTTGGATAATAAGAATTTTTTGTTAAGGAATTAATTAATTAAGTAATAACTTAAGTGAAGGAAATGTTATGGTGTGCTTATAGTGTATGGGAGTAGGATATAAGTGGACTTAGGAATTTTATTGTGTGGTTTTTGTGCATGGTGCCTTGGATGATAAGTGGGTTATGAGAAATATTTTGGTGTGAGTTGAGTTTGGTGCATTGGAAGATATTTGTGTAGGAGAAGTTAGTGTGCGTGTAGGGTATGGTGCCAAGAGTGGATAAGTCAAAGTGGATGGTTTGATTCTCTAGGATTGTGACAAGTGGCAAGGGTAGGTAAGTATTAATGGTAAAGTAGGAGAGAGAGAAGGGAGGGGCAGAATTTTGCCTAGCTTCCCGTGGAAGCTAGCTCTCTCTTTCTCTTTTCTTCTTCTTTCCTGTTCTCTCTCTCTCTTGCTTCCATTTTTCTGCTCACATCTCCTTTCCTCTTGTGTCTTCTTGAATCGAAAGCTAGAAGAAAGAGCAAGGGAAAAGAGAAAGCGGACTCGTGAGGGCCTCGGTTTGAAGCTGTGATTTCCAGGTTTGGGAGCTGCATTTTTGAGTGTGTGTATGTGTTTGGGAGCTTACTTTGGTCGTGTTTGGGTGTGTGTTTGAATGCATGCAAGTGTTTGGGAGCTGTGTTTGTGGATTATGCTTTTATCCTAATTTCTCCTTGGATCAATTCTATGTTGTGATTGCATGTCACTGTAACCTTGAGTCTTTTGTTAGATGAATGCATGTTTAAATTAAGTAGTGACTTATAGTGAAATGTTAGTGATATAGTGAGGATAGTTTGTGTTTTTGGAACATGAACATGTTTTGTTAATGAATTTTGAGTGAGGTTTTGAGTGAATCCATGATGAATTGATGGTTAATTATTGTGTAAAATGTGTTTATCTGGCTTGAGAATGATGCGTTGATGTGCAGGAGGCTTGAGGTAAGTGTTTGCATATGTTGTTTGCATGTATGTAGAATTGTGTGTGAAAAGAGTAGGAAAAGTGCAGATTTTGGGCGAATCTAGGCTCTGTCGTGATCATGACGTTGTCGCGAGCGCGACAGAGTGCGGATTTGGCCCTTTGTTCTTGTAAAGCGCTCTGTCGTGAGCTCGACGCTGTCACGGTTAGAGCTAAGTAGCCGAGTCCTCCGCGCGAGCGTGTGCGTGAGGAGGAAGGAACTGGTCTCTGTCGCGATCGCGACAGAGCTCGGTTGCGCGAATCTGCCTAACGTGCTTCGTCGCGAGCTCGCGAGGAGGTATCCCGTGCTCTGTCGCGAGCGCGACACTATCGCGACCGCGATAGAGGCCCTTCCTGCTTGCCCTGTTTTCTAAATGTGCTTCTTTTGTTCCGCTTTGCACGGTTTCTCACTATTGCATGAAATATGTTTGTGCTTATGACTCGTGATATCATTGTACCAGTGTCTTAGTTATGAATTTATTTGATGATAGAATCTTGAGTTGAACTTTGTTTTGATCGTGTATTGTCATGTGAGTGAATGTATTGTCGAGCCTAAAGTGTCAAGGTATTGGATAATTAAGCATGCTTAAGAAGGGTTAGTGAGTGCAGCTGCCCGTGTCCGCCCCGTTTGGGCGAAGCGGTTGACCTCCGAGATGCTCATCTTCCGTGTAGTGATAAAATGTTTTGAGACTCCGGTCTCCTGCGCTACCTACGAGTATTAAAACTATTTTTGAGGCTTCGGTCTCCCGTGCCGTGTTCCCGTATCCTCCACTATTGAATTCAGGCTATTGTGTTAAGTGTCTAGTATGTGATTAGTGAAGTGTTCTAATTATTGCATGATTCTGATTATGATCATTACTTCATGTTTTCTGTTTCAATTCTGATATACATATAGTGACTTTTAAGCTGTGTATACATTTCTGCCCTCTGATGTTTAGTGAATTCCGTATGTTAATATTTAATATCTTGCATAGTGCTCTGTTATGTTTGTTCCTCCCCACTAAGCGTTATCGCTTAGCACGGGTTCTTGCCCCGTGTAGGTGACATGATTTTGGGAGATTGCTCGTGTTGCGCATCTGCTGGTCGGCCACATAGGGGTAGAGTCTTTATTTTTGTTATCTCCTCCTGTAATTCTCTTTGTATGTAATATTTTTGTATAGTGGCTCATGTAACTTTTTGTAAGAGAATGATGTAATCTTTTGGGATTGTACTTAACTCTATATTTTGATCATATGAGATTTATGTTCTGCCCTATTATTCATGGTGAATGCTTCCGCTTAGCGCATGTATGTATGTATGTATGTTGTGAGTGAGCGTCGGGTAGCGCTTCCGCCGGCGCCCTTCTAACGGGGGCGGCGGTGGGGGCGTTACATCACATGTATCATTGTAATCTCTTTTAGCCATTGTATACCATTTGTTGCACAGTACGATTATGCATTACATATTATTCATGCATCATTCTAACTCTTTAATCTTTTAGCCATCAAAGACCACTTTCCTAGTTGGTTAGGGTTCTGACAACCGCATTATCGGAGGGTTCATATTGAGCAACTAGAATCAAAGTCAAAGAGCAATTAACAGGCATTCAAAAAATCTTCAAAAATGGCCAATTCATCGAGAAAGGCAGATATAACACAAGCCATGATTGCCGAAGAAGTGGGCAGACGACTCAAAGAATTTGAGAACAGAATGATGGCCATGATGGCGACAATAGCCCAGCCTACTGCACAGAACCCGACTGCTCCTCCTGGAGGTTAGAATGAATAGGAGGAGGACAGAGGAGGCCCCCATAGGCTAGAAAATGTTTATGTAGATGATGAATATGAAGAACCCATAGTGGTAGGAGGTAAAGCACTTCAGACAAAGGAGGCCATATGGAAGAAGATGGAGGAAAAGTTCCAGGTGATGTCCCGGATGCTGATGATGGGAAAAAGGATGACCCCTGAGGATAAGGAGCTGGAAGGAGAGGATCTAGTCCCTTTGAATTTCAAATTACCTGGTGTTCTGAAGTTTGACGGTACATTGGACCCCACCGCACACATCAAGCAGTACTCCCTGGTAATGAAGGGTAGTACGTTGACAAAGAGGCAGAAGATAGAGTACTTTTGTTTGAGTTTAACAGGTCCTGCGGTGGACTGGTATCATGGACTGGACAAGAAAACTAAAGAAGATTGGGATCTACTGATAGAGGAGTTCCTCAAACAGTACGACTACAGTACAAGAATAGAGGTCACTCTGAAGGATCTAGAGCTACTTCAATAGAAGTCGGGAGAATCATTCCATGAGTACCTAACCCGATAGAGGAACCGGGTAATGGAGATGAAGAGAAAGCCTGATACCCCAGATCAGATTAGGTTATTTATCAGGAATGCCAGACCATATTTGAAGGAGGCACTCAAGTTAAAGGGATTAAAAGACTGGGAATCCCTTAAAGATATAGCCATTGAGGTAGAAGGGGAGCATTTAGCACGGGAGGCAATTGTCGCTAACTATGGTTATGGTGGTACAAAGTTTAAAGGGGACTTTAGCAATAATAACGAGAACGATGCTGACGAGAGGGCTGAAGCATTGGTCACTGAGACAGCCGTGCACTATGATTCCAACTTAGGTAAACCATTATCCTGGTATCTTGATCATTTCACCAAAGAAGGGAGATTGCAACCACTGTCGCCAAGGCCAGCCACGAGCCAAGGAAGGCCAGGACATAGACCGGACTGGTATTTTGCATATCATTAGCACACAGGGCATAAAACAGATTATTGTCGCGCTCTGAGGGAGTGCATACAAAAATGGGTTGACACTGATCGGATTCCAGATTCGAGGAAAAAGAGAAAGAGATAGAACAGTTATCATCAGTCTTGGGGACACGATCTAGAGAAGGGGAGCTTGAGGTATCAGAAGATTTTCAAGCAATTTGTGTTGGCAAGAACGGAAAATGATCAGCTGTTTAGAATGTTCTTTTTATTTTTGAACTGCTTAATAATGACATTTTAGTTTCATTAATAACATGAACGTCTTTGTTTACTTGTGTTATATCTCTAATGATTTCACTATGCATAATCATGATCATAACTCATTCATATTTGACATTGATTCAGTTGATGCTAGTGTATTGAATCTCAGAAACTTTAGAGAACCCAAAGAAAATCTTGATAGCATCTGTTATAACTCCTGATGAGAGATCAAAATTTGAGAGAATTAAAACAAAATATAAAAAAGGTCTTTGCCTGGACATATGAAGACACGCTAAGAGTTAATCGTGGAATCACTAGGCACATCGTTCAAACACACCACAATCATGAACCGACCACGCAGAAGCTCAGAAGATTAAAGCTAGAAGGGGCAAAAAAGGTAAAAAAGAGGAACCCACAAGCAGAAATGAAGCCAAAATTTCTAGTCGAAGTTCAATGCCAGTCTTGGTGGGTCAATATTGTACCAAATCGAGAAGAGATGAGGAGTGCATGTATGTGTAAACTATTAGGATTTGAACAAAGCTTACCCAAAAAAAAAGAACAGAAACAAAAAGAACAAAGAAAAAAAAAGAGAGAATGACGAAATATGAAGAGAGGAGAAAAAAGAAGGAAAATAATCAATACGTAGATTTGGCCGAAACTGTTGATATGAAAGGCAAGAAAAGGTCATCCTGGGGGCAAGCTTTGTTTGAATACTGTTGACCTATACATACACGCATTTTACCATTCTTCTTGACTTCCGAGGAGGACCAAAAGGTTTCTATTGGCTTACAACGGATACGGGATGCTCGATCTTGGAAAAAGACATCATAGGGGAGGTACACCCTACGGCCACTAATAGATAGGGTCATCAAAAAGAATCCAGTATGTCACTATATTTTCCCATGCCACGTAGGGTTCAAGGACAAAAGGATAGTTTATGGTTAAGTTGCTCCAGACGTATGGCGTTAAAGACCACAAATCCTCTCTGTATTACCCCCAAACCAATAGGGCAGGAGAGACTGCTAACAAGAAGATCTTGGTCAAGATGATCCAAAACTACAAAGGTTGGGTACAGAAGTTGCCTTTTGCGTTTCGAAGCTACATAACCACCGTCGGAACCTCTACAAGAGTCATCTATTATTCCTCGACACATAGGGCAGAAACAGTATGGTCGATCAAAATAGAGCTCAAATCTTTAAGAACAGTCATGGAAGCTCAAATTTTGGAAGCCAACAAGGCACAGCAACGGCAGTAGCAATTGAACAAGTCAGACAAGGATAGGTTATGGGATTATCGCCACAGTCACATCCATCAGAAAACATTCTACTTGATCATTTGGAAAGACCGCCAGAAAAGCATCCGATGAAAGAGGGAGATTCAGTCTTTAAGTAAACGAGTCCAAATGTTCTAGACAAATGAGGCAAGTTCAAACTAGTGCAGGAGGGCCTATTTGTTCTTGAGAGGTTATTGTTCAAGGGAGTAGAGTTTCTAACAGACAACGATAAAGATGACTTCAAAGAACCAGTCAACGTCGACTAACTCAAGAGGGTCCATGGCTAAAAACTAAAATCAAAATAAGAGAATAAAAGCCCCGCGGGTCAAAAACCGAAAAAAGGCGGCCTTGCTAAAAATGGGCGCCTCGTCAGGGTGAAAACCGAAAAAAGGCATCCTGGGCAAAAATTAGAGGCTTGAGAGAAAATATCCAATCAAGAAAACCTGAGAGGGATGATTGGAGACAGGAGTTTAATGCTTACAAGATCTACTCTGAGATTAGATGTAGTTATGCATTTTGAATTGATGTTAGATAATGATCATGTATAGAGAAATCATACTGAAATGTACACAATCTTTGCAAATACATGTGTTCATTATTTTCTAGTTCATTTATAAAAAGAGAAACATCGTTCATTCCTGAATGCATGAAATCTAAATGAGCACACTCTGCTCCTGTTCTCACCATCCGGATGTCTAAGTCGATGAGTTCTAGTATCGATTGCGGGACTAAGCACTTACCTCTTGAAGGCATTAGTGGGAGTGAAAGAACAACCCCTGACAGATGGCATAATAGTCTTCACCGACAGCTTGCCTAGAGGCCATGATATATGGAGGTTAAAACCGAAGATAAAGGTCCATCTTGGAAATATAGGGATGCCTCGCCATATCATTAATCCCGCTGAACTATCGAGCACAATGGCCGGTAATGTAAAAGGCAGCCTCATGAAGCCTTAAGGAACTCGATCCTCATCTGCTACCTCACCCAATCTAGCAACACATTCATCAAGGGAGGCCATGAAATGCAACTGATGCCTAGAGAGAAATACCTCAGAGAATAACTGCTGATTACCCTAGGAAGCGGCTTTAATAGTAGCTTCAACTTTTCTTGCAGCCATACCTGAAAGGCAAGAGAGTCTCAAAAAAAAGAAAAAAGAAAGGGCCGTTAGAGATGAAAACCGTGACTGGCGCTCTAAGCAAAAGTTAGGCCAAAGTGCAGGGTGAAAACCTGGGAACAGGCAATCTGTCCTTCGAAAAATAAAAATGAATAAAAGCCGCTGGAGTGGGTTGGGTCTATTTCAAGCAAAAATTAGGCACAGGGTCTTGTGAAAATCCCTAAAGGGACGCATTTCCCGCTAAGAAAAGCTAGTGTGAAAATCCACAAGGGACGCACTACCTTTAAAAAATGACTTTTGAAGCCTGGAGCGATAAGGCGGCATTACTCCAAATAGATTTCCTTTAGGCAGGTGGTGCATAATGCAGAGCTTGATTCAGAGTGCTAGGGGGCAAAATGCTCATTGACCGAGGGGCAAAGATGCGTATGGGTCAGTTCTCCTTGAAAAGATTATGGGTCAGAGTTCGTAAAGCCAAGACAATGCTTTTCTAGATCCTTAGAAGCATCAGACAATGTGAGCAGCCGAGTAGTACCCTCAACGAATCCCTTAACCACCTGGGATGTGGTCTATTCATTTTTGCAAATCACATGCATGTCACGTGCAATCGGTCTTTTACACATATATATATGCACACATAATTCTTGTACATTAATCCTTTGCATGTGTTATATTTCACACACATAATTCCATACGCACACACAATCTTCTGTATGTGTTGTTGTGTACATGACTCAGAGGGAAGGGTCCGAGTAGACCTCATGAGCAAGGATGATCCAAGAGGTGGGTTCAGCTCAGCATTATCAGCCACTATATCCAACATAAAATCAAGCGCACATGTACAGAGATGGAATGCCCACAAGGACAAGCCTATCAGGACACACCATGCTCAGGGCAATCTAGAATCACACAAATCTATAGAAAATAAGATCCTTTGAGAAGCCGAACTATCCACGCATTCTTTAGTCGGAGGCAAATCAAACGTAAAAGTGGGCCAAGGTACAGTTTTGACTCTACATCGGCGCTCATCCATGCCGATCATAATCAAGATAAAGTCCTCACGAGGAAAGAATCTCAAGGGTCTGCTCCCAAGAGGTAAAAGAGCAAGCCTACTCATGCACACCATGCCAGGAGCAAACAGGTAAGTTTCTCTGCCATAAGATGTACGCGCGCACACCTCACACAAGGCATACAAAATCCAGATTCAAATGTATGTATATTGCACACACATGATTCCACACACGTGCACAGTGTTTTGTATACGTACATGGCTCAGATGAAGGGTCCGAATAGACCTCATGCTTAAAGATGATCCAAGAGAGGAGTTCAGCTTAACATTGTCAGATTCATGTATGCCATACCAGGGGCAACCAGGTAAGTTTCTCTACCATAAGATGTACGCTCACACATATCACATAATAAGTGTATCAAAGCCAAATTCAAATGTACAAATTCTCAAACAAAATAAATGTACAAGGATACAAACTCTCAAACCAAAAACAACACAAAGAAAAAACGACAAAACGACGGAATAAAATAAAAAGAAGAATATATTTTTAGGGCCTTGAAAATCCAATATACCGTAAAAGTTCAAATGCATCCAAAAATGTGAAAACACAAAAGAAACAAAAGCAAAAGCAAAAACAAAAACAAGGGTCATTTTAAGAGACGCCGAAGACATTGAAACCCATCCGCCTGTAGGAAAATAACAAAACCTCAAATCCAATTTCCTCTCTGGAGGCTCAAATATAATTTTTTTAACACCCCAAATCGGGCCTCGTCGGAATCGGCAAGCTAAGTCGGATAAGTGAAGGGCATTTCGGTAATTTATGCATGAGGAAATTTGATTATAAGGACCTAATTGCAAAGTAATTATTAAATAAGTTAAGTGGGGGAAATTATTTGGTGTGCATGTGGTGTATGGATGTAGGGTGTTTTGGTTGTGGTTTTATCTAGTGGTTTGTGTGTATGGTACTAAGGTTGGAAAATATCTACCTAAGAATTATATTGTGAGATAAGAGTATGGTGCCAAGGATTGGTAAGTCAAAGTAGTGGAAATTATGGTCCAATTGAAGCTTGCCACATAGGATGGGTAGGTGAAGTGCATTAATGAGGAGAGAGGGAAGGGAAGAAAACAGAATTTCTACTTCCTCTCTACGTTTCCCACTTTCATCTTTTTCCCTCTCCTTTCTTCTTTCATTTTTTGCTCTTCCTTACTTGCCTTAACGTGGATCTTCAAGAGTTTAAGTTGGATTTGCTAAGTTTGAGCTGGATTTCTAGAGGTAAGTTCTTGAGTTTTGAGCGGGTCTTCTTCTTCATCTGCTACTCTATTTTTCTGGGTTTTGGATGTGGTGTGTTTGTTGGATTAAGTGAGTTTTGGCTGGGTTTTTATGCAAGATTCGGTAGAGAAAAGAGAGAGCAAAGGGAAAGAGAAGGTAGAGGTTTGAAAGAGAAGATTAAAGCTGCAAATTTCAGGTTTGGGAGCTTTGATTTCTGCATTTGAGTGTTGAGTTGTCATTGCCTAATTCTCCTTGGATCATGAGTGTGTATTTGTGTTTGCTTTCCAAAAATTTGAGTGCTTTGATATGAGTTTATACATGAATTAATTTGGGTAAATGTGTTAGTAATCCATATTATTGATTGAGATAAATGTATATGAGGGTTGGTATGGAAATGCATGAGTTTGGGAATTTCTTTGAATTTGATGTTTTATGGTGATTTTGGCAATTCTGTTCAGTTCTCATCTGACCTCCATGTATTTTTTTTGTCATAAGTATAGTTTTAGATCTCTAAATCATGTGATTCTTGAGCTATTAGAACCATGACTTCCATGCCTTTAAAAGTCTCAGAAATGACCTTGGGCAAATTCTTCCTCTAAGATCCTGGAAATTTACCAATGCCGTAGTGTCTCTGTTTGGGTCGGGTTACTTGAACACTATAGGTTGTTTAGATCATATTTGAAGCTGTAGATGTCTAATCGATCTTAAATTTGTTTCATTTGAAATTTAACATCCTAGGGAACAATTTTTAAGAAGAGATTTTTGCTTAAAAATGATGTTTAGACATTGTTTTAGGCTGTACAAAATAGAGTAGTGAAGTAGTCCTGACTTTTTGCTTCTGTTTTGCTATTTTTGGGTATGTCACGGTGGCAACCAAAATGGTTACCACCATGACCAATGCCTAGAGAAGGTAGAATGCTTAATATTGGACCTCACGGTCACAACAAATTCATTACCACCGTGACCCCTTCTGTTTTGACCATTTTATGTGTTTTTCTTCCCGAATTGAACCCGCATCACACCGAAACTTTCTAGGATCCATCCGATGCATGTTTAGGACTATAAATGAGATTTAAGTTTTATACACATGAACGACATCTAATGAAATGAGTTTGATTAATGAAATATATATATATGGGATATGAGCAGTGAATGTGTGATTGAAGTAATTTCCTAACAATATTATATGATGCATGCATTGATAATAATGTTAGCAGAATGTATTAGTATGCAAGATATCTATGATGCTATTATGGTTCATGTGGATATTTGAGTGATTATATAATATGATAATAATAAATGTGATTTAATGCTTTTAGCTTATGAATTCCTCTTTTAAATGGAGACCCATAATGTGGCAAACCGGGTAAGTAAGTATTTATATAAATGTACAAATAGTTGGTATGAATGATATGATAAAGTGTGAGGAATAGCATTCTGTTTTGGGCAGTGGGTATGTCACGGTGACAACCTAATGGGTTACCACCGTGAGGTACCCCAAAAGTGCATTCTATTTTGGGATGTGGGTATGTCACGGTGACAACCTAATGGGTTACAACTGTGAGGTACCTCAAAAGTGCATTCTGTTTTGGTGTGTGGGTATGTCACGGTAACAACCTAATGGGTTACCACCGTGAGGTACCCCAGGATTGCATTCTGCCGAGAGTTTTGGTATGTCACGGTGACAACCAATCTGGTTGTCACCGTGACCTACCCTATTTTTGTAAAGAGTGGTTAGTTGTTAAAAGTAAAGTTTGAATGTTAGGTTAATGATTGGCCTGATAATGTTTTCATATTTGACTCTGATAAGTTTTAGAATATTGAATAGTGCTAAAGCATGTTGATGGAATTATATTGTATGTTATAGTTTATTGAATGCTATCGGGTTATGCATGCCTTATTTATGATTCATTGAGATGAATGTGAGTATAATGATGTATTACACTTGGAAACACGATTTGAATAATGCATGACCTGCTAGAGTCAAGTAAGTGGATAGTTAGGCATGCTTAATAGAGTCTCTTAGCTGCAGCACCTTTGGACATTTGGACCCTGCTCAGGTCCCTATTTGGTTCCTCGCGTTTGAAGTATTCAATTTGCACCCGTAAGGTGATGTCAGTATTCGATTCGCACCCGTAAGGTGATGTCAGTATTCGATTCACACCCGTAAGGTAATGTCAGTATTCGATTCGCACCCGTAAGGTGATGTCAGTATTCGATTCGTACCCGTAAGGTACTGTCAGTTCATTCGTTATCCACTATTTTGAGTCAGCAGGTATCCTGTTTGTTTTATCTGATATGATTAAGAGAATGTGATATTCGGATGAGCATGATTCTGGACATGTGAATCAGTTATGAACATAACTATGTGAATTGAATGTGTACAACTGCGATCATAATCTCTTGAATGCCATGGTTATAGTTTATTATGTTATGCTGATGGGTGTGTGAATCCGATTAGTTATGTTTATAAGCATATGACTTAATAGGTATATAAATGCAAACTTGAATTACTGAATGCTATGGTTAATAAGTATGTACATGAACGTGATTTTGTAATGTTGACTATTATGGCGAAGTATGTGAATCAAAATACGTATCAATGTGCTCTTGAGCAGGGAATGTTATAAATATTGTGTTATGTTATGTGCTTTCTCTCTACTTTTTCCTATTGTAGTGATTTCGGCATGTGGTCATGTGTTTACATTTCAAGTCATTACATTTTATGTGATAGAGTGGTGCAGTGGAAGTTTGGTGTTTGACGTCTTCCCTTGGGTTCGGCTAATGTGTGTTATGGCATGACAAATGTATCTTTAGACAGCTAGTGTTCTTAGCATGATAGCTGGGTACGTTATTATATGGTAATTGTGTTACAAGTGAATGGGTTTTCCGTTAATGCATGGGTACTTTGGCATGATAGTTGCATGCGTACTATCTCTTGTGACTGTACACGGTAAGGTTCTGATACTTGATACCTCGGTAAGTATATGGATGTGAGTTTTCGAATGAATGCCTTTACTATGCAAGCCTAACTATATATGTGTTATGAATGTCCGCATTTGCCATTTGCATGTGTTATGCCTTGACGACCATTATGAACGGTTGTCCATATTACTTGTGTGTTTTCCCCACTAAGCGTTTATCACTTAGCACGGGTTCTTTTCCCGTGCAGGTGGCAGGTTTGGTTCCGTTCAAGTCATGCATCTGCAAGGTCGGCCACATAGGAGTTAGAAGTTTTGTATTTTTGCTCAACCTCTGTATTTTGGCTTTTGTTTTTCTCTAGTCTTATGTATATGTAATTATATGTAAGGATCTTATTGTAATAAAGTTTTCAGTTATTTCTTCGTTTTATCTTTCGTCTTATGCTTCCACTGAATGATTAGATGTATGTATATGAGTTAATGTATGTTCAGCTATTGTTTCTTTAAAGTTTTAATTTTCGTTGTATTTCCGTATGTATGTTATGTATGAATGTATGCTTCCGCTTAATGTATGTGTGCATGTATGTGAGTGAGCATCGGTAGCGCACCCGCATCCTTCCAACGGGGATGTTGGGGGTGTTACAATTTTCTTCTGTGGAGGCTCAAACATATTTCCCTCTCTGGAGGCTTGAAATCAAAGTCTCCCAGTGAGCATCAAAGTCTCTCAGTGAGCATCAAAGTCTCCCAGTGAGCATCAAAGTCTCCCAGTGAGCATCAAAGTCTCTCAGTGAGCGTCGAAGTCTCTCAGTGAGCGTCAAAGTCTCTCAGTGAGCATTTAAGCCTCTCAGTGAGCACAGATTTTTAAAGTCTCCCTGCGAGCACAAAGCCATCTCGAGAGGTATGCAGGTCTTTTCAACAAGGATGTTGGGGATGATAGAGGAATCGATTTTTGGGGAACAACCAACCATCTTTCAGGGGGCATCCGTTTGACATCGACCCCAACAGGCATGTACTGCCACAGGTATACATCTCTTTTATATACCCTGCACATTTACTTTTCCCATTTTTGCAGAAAAAAAAAGAAGAGGTTCAAGATAAACACCAGCGGTAGAACAGATCACAAATAGAGGTTGTAGTCAGAGAGTACTGCATCTCACAGCCACCGTGCAGACTGAGACGAGGTTAGCGGGGCACCAATGATTGAACAAATAGCAACAGAGGTTGGAGTTAGAGACACTGCACCTCACACCGTGCAGGCCAAGATGAGGCCAGCGGGACAGACTAGCCACCGTGCAGATCGAGACGAGGTTAGCAGGGCACCAGCGATAGAACAGATTGCAACAGAGGTTGGAGTTAGAGACACTGCACCTCACACCGTGCATTCCGAGACGAGGCCAGCGGGACAGACTAGCCACCGTGCAGACCGAGATGAGGTTAACAAAACACCAGCGATAGAAGAGATCACAAATCGAGATTGTAGTCAGAGAGTACTACATCTCAAAAAAGCTGCGCGAGCCGGGACGAGGCCAGCAGAACACCAGCGATAGAAGAGATCACAAATCGAGGTTGTAGTCAGAGAGTACTACATCTTACAAAAGCTGCGAGAGCCAGGACGAGGCCAACAGAACGCCAACAATAGCACACATCACAATGAGGTTGCAGTTAGAGAACAATGCGCTTCACAACGGGGTTGCAGTCAGAGAGTACTGCATCTCACAAAAGCTGCGCGAGCCGTGACGAGGCCAGCAGAACACCAGCAATAGAACACATCGCAATGAGGTTACAATTAGAGAACACTGCGCCTCACAACGGGATTGCAGTTAGAGAACACTGTACTTCACAATGGGATCGTAGTTAGAGAACAGTACATCTCATAGACACCTTATAGGCTGAGACGAGGCCAGTAAGGGCACATGCAATAGAACACATTGCAAACGGATTGTGGTTAGAAAACACCGCCTTCTGGAATACTCATTACCGAGCAGACCGAGACGAGGCCTACTGGATAAAGACGAACAACCATTTTCTCCTATACAACTTCAAGGAGGTAAGGACCGCCTTAGGTACTCATTTCTTCCCTTCTTTCTCCTCTGAATTTGGCTCATCTAGGCACTAGTGCACTAGTTTCCCCAAAATTGGGGGCAACTGTAAACACTGGGCCCTGAGGCAGTCCAGGTCAGAGTTACCCTATGAAGAGATCAATGTCTGTTTTCGGATAAATGGATAGAATTCGGAGGTTTTTGTCTTTCGGTTTCATAAGGATTAAAGTCTTTCTCTCTATAGCGTGAGGTTTTGAAAGAGTTTGGGAAATTTAGCTTGAAAATTAGGATTTTGTTCCTCAGACGGGAAGCCCGTCGGAGTTAGGATGCCCATCTCTATTTGGTGTTCCCCGTCTCTAGCATTGAGAGACGGGCCATCGCTTGGATAGATGGGCCGTCTCTTGTGTTGTAAAGACGGTCGTCTGTAGTATGAGTGACGGACACGTGTCTGCATAGAGATGGCCATCCCTAAGTCCCGTGCCCAGGTCCGTTTGTAGTCCAGATTACCACGCGTACCCTTATTATCGACGCCCAATGGTATTTCTTGGGACGGCCGTCGGTAGTGGATCAGATCAGATAACGCCGGATTTGGTGAATTTTGTCTCATAAGTTTAAAAACTCTTCAAATTTGAATGGGATTAGGATAGTTAATGGGATTAAAACTGAATTTCAATTTCCTTTTCAAATTTAAATTCTTTAAATTGATATTTATCCCAATTATCTTCAAAACTCTATAAATAGTGAATTAAGTTTCACTATTTGAGGTTGGCAAATTTTTAAAAGGGAAAAATCCTTTTGTGAGGAAATTTACTAAAATCCAAATTTGATTAATTTTTCTAGAAAATCTCTACTTTCAGTTATTCCTTTTATTTCATAAAAATTATTTCAACTTTTCTACTTCTTTCAATTTTTTTCTGCGAAATGATCTAATTTGAGGCAACGAAATTCATTCGTTTCCATCAATCTGGCTAATTCCAATATTTGAATCGCTGTCAAATTCGCAAGAAAGAAAAATATAAATTTTCTTTTCTTGATCCATTCTATTCGATCCTTGTGAAGCGTGCGGGACCGAAATCATTCGATATTCACCCAAAAGGTAAAATCCGAGGGTAAACATTCTGGATTAATATTTGTGTAATTTAATTGATTTATATTAATCGTTCCCATTTTTAATAAGATTTTTTTTATTTAACAAAGAATTTCAAGTTATAATTTTTAAGTTTTCCCGTTTTGCTAAGATCAGGGGTGACCGACGGGCAGAGTGTGTAACACCCCCTTCCCATACATAGGCGATCCCATCCGGTAAGGAGTGAGATGCCGTATGAGACAAGGTGTCACCAAGGAAATACAAAGCAAACATACATACAGAAATACGGAATAATTAAAAACTTAAAGGAAAAGAAAGCAAAAGCTGATCATGCATTAATATAACAAACCATTACAATAATGTTCTGATCAACTAGCTGATACAAAATAATATTACATATACAAAATATAGGTACAAAAGCGGAAGCTGATACAAAACTGATACAAACTGATACATGAGAGTTCTATACAAAAAGAATCATCACTATTATAAAATCAAGCCCTATACTAAACCCTTCTGTGTTGGCTTGACGGCGGCGACTCTCTCAAAGCAAAACTCCTTCCGCACCTGCAAAGGTAAAAACACCGTGCTAAGCGATAAACGCTTAGTGGGGAAAGACACAAAATTTATGGACGGCCATTCACAATGGTCGTCAAGGCATTTCACATTCACAATGGCAAAATGCAATAGCTTTAACAATATCCATATAATCATGCTCACAAATTAAAGCCATACATTTGCATCACAATTACATATCCATTTCCATATTAATTGAACATATATCCCATCATTATACTCATTTAGATATCACCTGTATAAATCCAATTCAGAATAGAGCAATTCAATCAATTATTTAATGAACACCTGCTGACTCTAGGTAGTGGATAACGAGTGAACTGAGGGTACCTTACGGGTACGAGTCGAATACTGAGGGTACCTCACAGGTACAAATCAAAAGTCAATTCATTTTATCAAAGCACAACATTTTTTTATACTGAGGGGATCTTAAACAAGATCCTAATACTGAAGGGTTCACGGGGAACCAAACGGGGGACCTGATCGGGGTCCAAACTGAACTGAGGGCTGCAGCTAAAAGACTCTATTAGGCATGCCTAACTATCCACTTACTTGACTCTAGTAGGCTACAACTCATTCAAATCACAATTCAAAACATTGCGTATAATTCATCAGAAGAATCATGGTATCATGCATATCAAAGCATATAAAAGTATGACATGCATCATACAGCAGTATAAATTCATTCGAAGGAATTACGGAATCCATTTATAAGTTAAAATCCAGGAAATTTCAGAAAATGGGCTGAACGGGGTGACGGGCGAGGTTGGCTGGTCACGAGGCGTGACTGGCGTCACAACACGTGACTGGCCTCCTCACAAGGCTGGTCACAAGACGTGACTGAGGGTCATGCCTCGTGACTGGCTCTGTCCCTCGCGGATCACGCGGTGTGACTCGCCCCTTACCTCTCGCTGGTCACGAGTTATGACTGGGTGTCATGTCTCGTGACTGGCTTCCTTCTTTGGGCTGGTCACGCCACGTGACTGGCTATCGTGACCGTTCTCTCTCAGGCCGGTCACGAGTCGTGACTGGGAGTCATGCCTCGTGACTGCCTTCCTCATGGTCGGTCACGAGTTGTGATAGGTAGTCACAGCTCGTGACTGGCTTCTATCTGGCAGGTCACGAGTCGTGACTGGAAGTCACGTCTCGTGACTTGCCTCTCTTCTTGGCTAGTCACGCGACAGACGGGGATTTCTACAGTAATCGATTTCCAGATTTTCCAGAATTTCCCAGAACAAAGAAATCAATCCAAATTTGATTAAAAGTCATTCAAACCAGTTCTTACTTTATAGAAGACATTCCAAACAATATAACAGCATATATATACAACTCAATTCAGCATTTACACAACCAAATCAAGTATATAAATATATATACATCAAGCTCTTCAAGAACATAAACACTAGAATTTTACAGTAAGCTCAAAATCACACAAATCATAACAAACGATTCCCAAACCTGAATTCTAAGCTTCACTTCACTTAGTCCCACTACTCCCAGCAATCTCCTTGCCTTTGGGATCGCGAGGAGCCTCAGCTAAACACAAACATCCAACAATGCAAACCCTAAGTTAAATCTAAACTCAAGGAAGAAGAAGAAGAAGAATAAGAGCAAGACCAAGATACGTACTTACCAAGTTAGGAGCAATAGTGACCAATTTCCACAACCACAATTTGATTTACAGTTAGCAATAATTAGGAAAGGGAAAAGGAAGAAGAAGATGGAGGTAGAAGGGAAAACGTGAATCTGATCTTCCCTTCACTCTTCCTTCTTTTCTTTATTCATTTTCCCTAACCTAATACACATGTCAATCTTTTGGTGGTGGAACTTGCTCACTCACACCTTAACTCCAAACTTCACACACATCTTATGCACTCCTAACTTATACACCCTACAATGGTATGAACTCACACACACAAGCACTTCTCAACTTAAAACACCATAAAATGATATGCTCAAGTGCACACAAGCAATTCCCAATTAGCACACACACTAATGTCATACGTGCAACCACATACTAATAAAACCCAAAAACATGCATTTTACTAAACTACCCTCATGATATGCTGAACACATGCACATGCATGCTCACACAGACAGGCTCATTCTACTAGGGGGCAAACGGGGTGTGACAACTCTCCCCTAATAATAAGAATTTCGTCCACGAAATTCTCACCTGAACTGAATAACTGCGGATACTGAGCTCTCGTCGACTCCTCTAGTTCCCAAGTCGCTTCTTCGACTCCGTGGTGGATCCACAACACTTTAACCAAAGGAATCTGCTTACTTCTCAACTGTCTCACCTCTCGAGCTAGAATAGCTCGCGGTTCCTCATCATAGGAAAAGTCTGGCTGAACTTGAATATCCTGAACCGAAAGAACATGCGAAGGATCTGATATGTACCGACGAAACATCGAAACGTGGAACACATCGTGTAATTTTGCTAACTCCATCGGTAACGCCAATCTATAGGCTACAGGTCCTACCTTAGCCAAGATCTCATAAGGACCAATGAAGCGAGGACTAAGCTTACCCTTCTTCCCAAACCGAAGCACTCTCCTCCAAGGTGAAACTTTAAGGAAAACTTTGTCCCCGATCTCAAAATGCACGTCTTTCCTCTTCAAGTTGGCATAAGACTTATGTCGATCCTTGGCTGCCTTCAAATTCCGTTGCACAACTCTGATCTTTTCTTCAGTATCTCTAACCAAGTCAGGCCCAATCACTGATCTCTCGGATAGCTCGGTCCAACAAACCGGAGTCCTACACTGACGACCATATAAAGCCTCATATGGTGCCATACCGATGCTCGACTGAAAGCTGTTGTTGTAGGCAAACTCCATAAGTGACACATATCTGTCCCAACTACCCGGGAAATCTAAAACACAAGCCCTCATCATATCCTCCAGAATCTGAATGACCAGTTCTGACTGACCATCCGTCTGAGGATGAAAAGCTGTACTGAAGTTCAACTTAGTGCCCAAAGCTCTTTGCAACTCCTTCCAAAACTTGGAAGTAAACCTCAGATCCCGATCTGACACTATGGGTAAAGGCACACCATGCAATCGAACTATCTCATCCACATAGATACTGGCCAATCTATCCATCGGGTAGTCCACTCTAACTGGCAGAAAATGAGCTGATTTCGTAAGCCGATCCACAATTACCAAAACTGAGTCATGCTTCTTCTGAGTCAAAGGCAAACCAGAAACAAAGTCCATGGCGATATCATCCCATTTCCACTCAGGAATGGATAAAGGCGTAAGCAAACCCGAAGGTACCTGATGCTCGGCCTTTACCTGCTGACAAGTCAAGCACTTGGAAACAAAATCCACAATATCTCTCTTCATACCGGACCACAAATAGAACTGCTTCATGTCTCGATACATCTTCTCACTGCCAGGATGCATAGTAAAAAACTATACTATGCGCCTCACTCATAAGCTGTCTCCTCAAATCTTCAGACTCTGGCACACACAAGCGATCTATGAACATAAGCACCTCATCCTGAACTGAGAACTCTGACTGCTTACCCGAGCTAACCTCATGCATAATCCGCTGAAGTCTCTGATCATCTCTCTGAGCATCCACAATCTTCTGTCTCAAGGTAGGCTTCACACGCAGCTGAGCAATCAAAGCTCCATCTGAACCAAATCTCCATCTAAACCGCCTTAAGAACAAGGCTGAAACTGACTTTCGACTCAAAGCATCAGCGACTACATTGGCCTTACCAGGATGGTAATCCACAATGCAGTCGTAGTCCTTAAATAACTCAAGCCAACGGCGCTGTCTTCTGTTCAACTCTTTCTGTGACAGGAAGTACTTCAAGCTCTTGTGATCCGAAAAGATACTACACTTTTCTCCATATAGGTAATGACGCCAAATCTTCAAAGCAAAGATCACAGCTGCCAACTCAAGATCATGCGTCGGATAGTTCTTCTCGTGTGGCTTTAACTGACGAGAAGCATAAGCCACGACCTTACCTTCCTGCATTAAAACACAGCCAAGACCAACACCCGAAGCATCACTATAAATGACAAACTCTTTACCCGAGATGGGTTGAGTAAGAATAGGAGCCTCAACAAGCAACTGCTTTAACTGATCAAAACAAGCCTGACATCTATCTGACCACTCAAATCTGACTCCTTTCCTCAACAATCTAGTCATCGGAGCAGCAATCACAGAAAAACCCTTAACAAACCGACGATAGTAACCTGCTAAACCAAGGAAACTCCTCACTTCCTGAACATTTCTAGGCGCTTTCCAATCAACTATCGCCTCAATCTTGGCCGGATCTACCTGAATACCCCTAGCTGAAACAATGTGGCCCAAAAATGACACTTCTCGAAGCCAGAAATCACACTTGCTAAGCTTAGCAAACAACTGATGCTCTCTCAACATCTGCAAAACTAATCTGAGATGCTCCTCATGCTCACTCTCATCCTTGGAAAACACCAAGATGTCATCAATGAACACTACTACAAATCGATCTAAGTATGGCCTGAACACACGATTCATCAGATCCATAAAAGCTGCTGGAGGATTGGTCAAACCAAACGGCATCACAAGAAACTCATAGTGGCCATACCTAGTCCGAAATGCAGTCTTAACCACATCTGCATCCTGAACTCGAAGCTGATAGTACCCTGATCGAAGATCTATCTTGGAGAAAATACCTGCACCTTGAAGCTGATCAAACAGATCCTCAATCCTAGGCAATGGATACTTATTCTTCACCGTAACCTTATTGATCTGCCTGTAGTCAATACACATCCGCAAAGATCCATCTTTCTTCTTGACAAATAAAACTGGAGCTCCCCAAGGAGAAATGCTAGGTCGGATAAATCCCTTATCCAATAGCTCTTGTAGCTGAGTCTTAAGTTCCCTCAACTCTACAGGAGCCATCCGATAAGGTGTTCTCGAAATAGGTACGGTACCCGGCATAATCTGTAACACCCCGCCATCCCCGTTGGAAGGATACCGGAGTGCCACGCGAGCAAACACATATAAACGAATCCATATACACATGTATAAACAAAAAAAACCAAATGAAATTTAAAGAAACTTTTAATCATGTAATAGTAAATCCTTTTTACATATAACATATATCTATATCGTTTTACAAAAAGAGGCTCGTAAGCAAATACATATACAAAAATAATATTTGTTCCTTTACAAAAGATTTACTTTGCTATACACAAGCCATGTACAAAAATTACAGCGGAAGACTCAAAAATAACTCCATCCAAAAAGACTCCTAGTGGCCGACCTGCAGATATCTGACTTCAAATCCAAACTCGCCACCTGCACGGGAAAAGAGCCCGTGCCAAGCGATAACGCTTAGTGGGGAGGAACAAAACAAACGAACAATATGCATATACAATATTTATGGCAATACAATAATCTAATGATTCAAAATCAAAGACATCAAAATTACATGTAAACATATCTCCCAATTCTTTACTTGACATGCATAAATATATATATACAATACAAGCAATTAAGTACTCAATTTATAATTTTCATCATCCCAAGTATACAGATTCAAGGTGCGATGTAAAGCTATGCAAGAATTCATGTACATCTTATACTTGTAATCATGTCAACAATGCATCTCAACATATGCAACACATTTAAACATATAGCCTGACTAGTCTAAAATATTTTCTAGAAGTGGATACAGTCAAATGAATACTGATAGAACACAGTATCCCAAGCATATAGAGACATGAGTCTCAAACATGTACTTTTCATATAGAGACCGAAGTCTCGCATTTAAATCCATATAGACCAAACATGGTCGAAACAAGGATCCAAACGGACCCACGTATAGCGGTTCATCATATAGCAGCTATACACACTCACTGACCTAAGTAAGCGCTTACTTATCCACTACTATGACTATTCAGGCTTAAAACTCAACTCAACAATTCAAGCACCAATATCAATATGAGTATTGAAAATAATACTGATTTATAGTCCATGTATACAGGTATACTGATCACATTTAAAACAAGTAACTATAAATATTAAATACAACTAAATGCAAATACATATTTCACGTGTACATGTGTCTAGATCAAATTCAGAAACATTTAAATATATCTAGTATCAATTATTGGAGGCAGAAGTACAAATAATTCACATTCAAGACAATTTATGTTCATGTAAAATATAAACTAGTAAATTATGTACATTAATTATTTAATCAAGTACACAACTCAATATTAAGCAATTATTAATTACAATTCAGATTTTAAACCCAAACATTTATCATGTAGTGCAAAAACCCTTGAAACCAGAAGTTAGAACTTCATTTTAGAAAAACAGGGCAGCAGGGGAAGGCTGGTCACGAGACACCCAGGCAGTGGTGTCTCGTGACGCTGGTTTCTCGCAAGCGCCACGCAGAGGAGCAGGCAGTCACGGCGTGAACATCAGTCACGTCTCGTGACGCCTGAGAGGAGAGGGGAAAAAAATCACGAGGACACGCAGGGAAACAGGCGAGGTCGCGAGGCGTGATGCTCCATCACGTCTCGACTTCCCAAAGGGAGGAAGGTCACGGCGTGATACTTCATCACGCCACGTGACTTCCCAAAGGAGGGAGGTCACGGCGTGATGCCCCATCACGTCACGTGATCTTCCTCTCACAGATTGCTTCTCCTTCTCCCAACTTCTCAGAATTCCAGAAAACGTAAAAACCAGAAAGAAATCGTAAAAACAGAGTGTAACTCAAACCTCAAATCCCCATTTGTCTAAATCAAATTTTCATGCAAAAATCATGCTAACACGTACCTTTAAGTCTTCTGGGCACAATTACAGCAATTTCACTCACAGTATTCACATTATCAAATAATCACAGTAAATAAACAGATAGAGACACAAACCAGAGTTTCACATTCATATACATGTATAAACATCTCATTTGCACACTCATAATCATTCTTTCTCTACCTAAATCATGTATACACAATACATTTCTCATACATTAATATAGTTGAACACACACATAGCTAAAATTAACATCAAACAGCAACTAGGATCCAAAATGAGAAATAACAGATGCTCCCAAACCTGAAATGAAGTCCCAAAATGTCCACTGCACTCTCAGTCCACAACCTTCTCTTTCCCTTTATCCTTCTTCCTCTCTTCAACAGATTACATGAACCAACAAATAAACCCAATATCAATCCAAAGAAACAACAATGAACACTCCTTAAACAGAGAAGATGAAGAACCAAACTCACCTTTTGAAGCTTCAAAGCTTAAAACCCAAACTCAAGACAGATGAACATATACATGCAAGTAGGAAAGAACAGCAAATGAAGAAAAAGAACAGAATGTGGTTTACGTGAGAGAGAAAACCAGAAAAGAGAGAACTTTCAGTCTTTTGTTTCCAACTAACTAAATTTTCTCAGTCTTCTCCTTTCCCTCACCACGTGCACACACTCTCCTTCCACTTGGCACACATGCACATGAATCACGATCCACTAATTCCTCTTTTACAATTTGATCCAAACAATATTACTAATAAGTCCTTGTCAATTTCCTTTTACTCACCAAACTAAAATCTGCCATTTAAATCTTTTATTTCCTTGCAATATAATCCTCTTTCACTTAAAAATTACTCAATTGTCCTTAAATATCCATTTAAAATTGCTAATTTCCGATTAGGCCACTTATGGGGTGTGACATAATCTCAATGGACAACTCGACCTCTCTCTCAGGAGGCAAACCAGGCAACTCACTCGGGAATACATCACTAAACTCCTGCACAACAGGAATGTCCTCAATCTGAACTTGATCTCTCTTGGAATCCAACACAACTGCTAGAAAAGCCTCACAACCTTTCTTGATAAACCTCTTAGCTTGCATCACAGAAATCACATTATTCAAGGAACTAGCACCCAAACCTTTCAAAAACATAAGAGACTAACATCTATCCCAAAGCACAACTATCTTCCTATGGCAATCAACTACAGCCCGATGCTTACCCAACCAGTCCATACCCAGAATCAAATCAAACTCTCTGAAAGGCAACTCAATCAAATCCACTGGAAGTACAACTCCCTCTACCATCAGCGGACAACTCCTAAAGACTCTACTCACACTGACACTATGCCCTAATGGACTGGTCACACATATCTCATAATCTAACTGATCTACCACATGCAACTTATCAACAATTTTATCTGTGCACAAATATGAGTGTGTGGAACCAGGGTCAATTAGAGCATACAACTCAGTGTCATGGAGTAGGAACTTACCAGCAATAACATCAGGCGCATCCTGCTCCTCTCTGGCTCTCATAGCATAAGCTCTAGTCGCAACATGAGGAGGACGCTCAACAGTCTCAGAAGCATCTCCATCTCTAGGCCGACCACCTCGACCTCTACCTCTGCCCTACCACGGGAAGTCTGAGAAACATTCGAACCGACCCTACTGGCCTCTCTCTGGGATCCTGAATCCTCATGCAATCTCGGACAGCTAGCCAAAAGATGCTCAGTGCTCCCACACCTGAAGCATGCACCGGAGAGCCACCTACACTCACCCCGATGAGTCTTACTGCAATGAGGACAAACTGATGTAGTCTCAGCTCTGCCACCTCTATCAGAACCTGACACAGCTGTAGAACCCTGTCTTCTACCTCTAGAAGCCGAACCAGAAGATGACTCGTCCTGTCGGTTCCTAGATCTCTTACCCGAGGATGAAGATCCTCCACGAGAAGAGTTCCTCCTCTGAGCTCTCTCTCTCAGCACATTCTCAGATATCTCAGCCCTCACAGTAGCCTCCATAAGCTGGTAGTAGCTTACCCCAGGCATACACATCAAAGAAATCAAAGCAATCTTCAAAGACTCATTTAACCCCGCTTCAAAATGCTTGCATCTGAAATCATCTGTCATAACCCCACGTGGAGCATAGCGAGACAATCTATTGAACTCTTTCTTATAATCTGCTACTGACATAGCCCTCTGTCTCAAACTCAAAAACTGTACCCATCTAGCATCTCTATAAGTCTGAGTAATGTACTTCTTTGTGAACTCACCCTCAAAGAACTCCCAAGTAATCGGATCCGGTAGCTGAGGATGCCTGCAAACCAATTCCCACCATTCAAAAGCAGACCCTTGCAATAATACTAGTGCACACTCTGTCTGCTGGTCGGGAGGACACCGAATCTCTCTCAAAGCACACTTCACTTTATCTAACCATCTCTCAGCCATCTCAGACTCATTCAAACCTATGCCATAGAAATCCTCAACTCCTGCCCTTCTCAAATTCTCCATCGGTGCTCTAGGAGCAGTCACTCTCTCCAAAACCCTAGCCATGTCCTGATGCAACCTGAACAAAGCCTCAAAAGGCATGGCTGCGGCCTCGGGCTGGACCCTAGCATGCTGAGCCGACACAAAAATCGATGGCGATGGATCTACAGTTTGTGATACCACAAACTATAACACCCCCTTCCCATACATAGGCGATCCCATCCGGTAAGGAGTGAGATGCCTTATGAGACAAGGTGTCACCAAGAAAATACAAAGCAAACATACATACAGAAATACGGAATAATTAAAAACTTAAAGGAAAAGAAAGCAAAAGCTGATCATGCATTAATATAACAAACCATTACAATAATGTTCTGATCAACTAGCTGATACAAAATAATATTACATATACAAAATATAGGTACAAAAGCGGAAGCTGATACAAAACTGATACAAACTGATACATGAGAGTTCTATACAAAAAGAATCATCACTATTACAAAATCAAGCCCTATACTAAACCCTTCTGTGTTGGCTTGACGGCGGCGACTCTCTCAAAGCAAAACTCCTTCCGCACCTGCACGGGTAAAAACACCGTGCTAAGCAATAAACGCTTAGTGGGAAAACACACAAAATTTATGGACGGCTATTCACAATGGTCGTCAAGGCATTTCACATTCACAATGGCAAAATGCAATAGCTCTAACAATATCCATATAATCATGCTCACAAATTAAAGCCATACATTTGCATGACAATTACATATCCATTTCCATATTAATTGAACATATATCCCATCATTATACTCATTTAGATATCACCTGTATAAATCCAATTTAGATCAGAGCAATTCAATCAATTATTTAATGAACACCTGCTGACTCTAGGTAGTGGATAACGAGTGAACTGAGGGTACCTTACGGGTACGAGTCGAATACTGAGGGTACCTCACAGGTACAAATCAAAAGTCAATTCATTTTATCAAAGCACAACATTTTTTTATACTGAGGGGATCTTAAACAAGATCCTAATACTGAAGGGTTCGCGGGGAACCAAACGGGGGACCTGATCCGGGTCCAAACTGAACTGAGGGCTGTAGCTAAAAGACTCTATTTGGCATGCCTAACTATCCACTTACTTGACTCTAGCAGGCTACAACTCATTCAAATCACAATTCAAAACATCGCTTATAATTCATCAGAAGAATCATGGTATCACGCATATCAAAGCATATAAAAGTATAACATGCATCATACAGCAGTATAAATTCATTCGAAGGAATTACGGAATCCATTTATAAGTTGAAATCCGGGAAATTTCAAAAAATGGGCTGAACGGGGTGACGGGCGAGGTTGGCTGGTCACGAGGCGTGACTGGCGTCACAACACGTGACTGGCCTCCTCACAAGGCTGGTCACGAGACGTGACTGAGGGTCACGCCTCATGACTGGCTCTGTCCCTCGCGGATCACGCGGCGTGACTCGCCCCTTACCTCTCGCTGGTCACGAGTCGTGACTGGGTGTCACGTCTCGTGACTGGCTTCCTTCTTTGGGCTAGTCACGTGACGTGACTAGCTATTGTGACTGTTCTCTCTCAGGCCGGTCACGAGTCGTGACTGGGAGTCACGCCTCGTGACTGCCTTCCTCATGGCCCGTCACGAGTTGTGACAGGTAGTCACCGCTCGTGACTGGCTTCTATCTGGCAGGTCACGAGTCGTGACTAGAAGTCACGTCTCGTGACTTGCCTCTCTTCTTGGCTAGTCACGCGACAGACGGGGATTTCTACAGTAATCGATTTCTAGATTTTCCAGAATTTCCCAGAACAAAGAAATCAATCCAAATTTGATTAAAAGTCATTCAAACCTGTTCTTACTTTATAGAAGACATTCCAAACAATATAACAACATATATATACAACTCAATTCAGCATTTACATAACCAAATCAAGTATATAAATATATATACATCAAGCTCTTCAAGAACATAAACACTAGAATTTTACAGTAAGCTCAAAATCACACAAATCATAACAAACGTTTCCCAAACCTGAATTCTAAGCTTCACTTCACTTAGTCCCACTACTCCCAGCAATCTCCTTGCCTTTGGGATCGCGAGGAGCCTCAGCTAAACACAGACATCCAACAATGCAAACCCTAAGTTAAATCTAAACTCAAGGAAGAAGAAGAAGAAGAATAAGAGCAAGACCAAGATACGTACTTACCAAGTTAGGAGCAAAAGTGACCAATTTCCACAACCACAATTTGATTTACAGTTAGCAATAATTAGGAAAGGGAAAAGGAAGAAGAAGATGGAGGTAGAAGGGAAAACGTGAATCTGATCTTCCCTTCACTCTTCCTTCTTTTCTTTATTCATTTTCCCTAACCTAATACACATGTCAATCTTTTGGTGGTGGAACTTGCTCACTCACACCTTAACTCCAAACTTCACACACATCTTATGCACTCCTAACTTATACACCCTACAATGGTATGAACTCACACACACAAGCACTTCTCAACTTAAAACACCATAAAATGATATGCTCAAGTGCACACAAGCAATTCCCAATTAGCACACACACTAATGTCATTCGTGCAACCACATACTAATAAAACCCAAAAACATGCATTTTACTAAACTACCCTCATGATATGCTAAACACATGCACATGCATGCTCACACAGACAGGCTCATTGTACTAGGGGGCAAACGGGGTGTGACAGAGTGGTAACCGACGCCTGTCCCTAGTTTGAGAGACAGAATGTTTGTGACGCACCACTCCGTCCGCCGGTCACACTAGAGACGCCTGTCGGTATTATGCAGAAGGCCGTCCCTAGGCAAATTCTCATGTTTTTAACTTATTTCTTTTACCCTTTTTATTTCTTTTATCTTTTAACTCATTTCCTTTAAAATATCTTGTTATTTTACTTTTCTTTATTTTATTTTATTTTATTTTTAATTTTGACACTGACATGCTTATTTTTGTGAGTTATTATCTGACCATTTTGGATGAGTTGGAGTTGTTAATGATGGTGGTTGCGCTAGCCTGAGGATTTCCATCCAGGTTCTTTCTCTACCCTTGTTTTTTTATTTTATTTTTATTCATTTTGTTATTAAATTTGTTTTAATTTTGTTAAAGTAAAAAATGGCCAAATGTTTTATAGTAATTAATTTGGGATTTTTCGAAAATCGGGGACCAAAGTCCTTTTTAGCCAATAAAATCGACACTTCTCAAAAATCGATTTGTAATAAATATGCATGGCAGGATCAATGTCCTCATTTTAATGAATATCCTGATTTATGTATGATTTACATATCGTTTTATAATGGGGGTTGTATTCCGCCCCTAGTTTTGTTGTAATTTATCTTCGTGTATTTTATTTTGTGTCAATTTACTGCTTTATCTGTGTGAATGGATTGCGCTTTAATTAATTGCATTATATGGAAATTTGATGAAACAATGAATTCAAAACTTAATTATAATATTAATTAAGGTACAAATAAATGAGAAGTCCTGAACCCGCTCTGGTCTTGGGCTCAATGAGGTTAGAGGTCCATCTCAATGTTTCATTGGGATGAAACCTCCAAAATATCTCTTGTTTCCCACCAAAAGGCCTAATCAACATAATCGTAGGCTCCAGGGGGTTAGAGGAATCATCCTAATGTTCTATTGGCCTGAGACCTCCAAGATCCCTTTGGTTTGCCCAAAATGGATATTTATGCGCTGTGTAATCCTAGGTTCCACGAGGTTAGAGGGTCATCTTAATGTCCAATTGGGCTGGCACCTCCAAGATCCTCTTGGCTTACCCAAAATGGATAGGTATGCGCCATCTTAAGCTCACTGAGGCTAGGCGACCCTTCCCGATGTTCTATTGGGTGGCGACTCCAAGAAACCTCCTTGTTGCCCAATATAGACGCACTTCTAATTCGTTACAAGTTTTAATGAATCTCATCCCGATCGCCCTAAAAGCAGGCGTTCGGGGCGCCCCGGGGTTCTACGCGCGTCACAGCAGGGGTGCTAGCTCCCTTTTGTGCAACTGAATTTTTCTAAATAGTTTTCTCTACATTTTCTTTCACAAAGAAATAGTGGCGGCTAGGTTATTATGTAGCCCCATTTAAAAAAACAAAAATTAGGGTTAGGTTATCTTAAACATATATCCATATATATATATAAAAAGATAAATTAGTGATATTATCTCTTATTCAAAATAAGATATATATATATATATATATATATATATATATATATATATATATATATATATATACACACACACACATATATATATACACACACATAATTTCGAAATTAAATATAAATATCTATATTTATATAATTTTGAAATACCATAATTAAAATCCAGTCTGTTCATTATGGTCTTGGTTTGGACCCAATAGGTTTATATTAAGTTGGCAGTGGGCCCGATTCAATAATAGGCCCACAAGTCATAATTGGTCTCTAGCATGTCATTATGACTACCCAAATAGTATAAATATCGTTAGTCCGATTTTAACCTGACAATAGAACATGTTATTATCCTTGTATCACACGATATCTTGTTTGAACATAAGTCATAGTCCATGTCAAACTTATATTGTTCAAACATATAATTTCCCAATCACTAAGTAGACTGATAAATTCAAATAATATTGATCACACTATCAATTCATTTGAGCATGGCCATGCATTTTACAGTCCTACTTATCGAAGGGCCCAATATCCATTTCCCCTAATTCTTGCTAAGATGATCCTAGCCTTGGAAACTGTCTATACTGACCCATCTGCTTTCTTCACCGGAAGCCCCTTATTACTCCAGGTAAGCATTTGTAATTCTTTTAAAAGGTAATGCATCCCTTATGGATTTTCATACTAGCTTTCCTTTAGCGGGAAATGCGTCCTTTTGGATTTTCACATAACCCTTTGCCTCATTTTTGCCTAGATGGACCCCACCCATTCCAGTGGTTTTTTTTAAGCATGAAAGTTGAATATAAAGCACAAGGTATAGAATATCAAGGGCTTAGCACTTTACTATTACTAAAAATCAGCAAACGCTCTACATGACATCGAATAAACTTGGTTTTCTGTACTTCTAATTTCTCTACTCCCTTTTTTTATCTTTTCGGTATGGTTACAAGAGAAATTGAAACTACTATTCGAGGGTAATCAATAACTATTCATTGAGGTATTTCCTTCCCAGGTAGTAGTTGTATTCCTTTGAATCTCCCGACGAAGGCTTTGCTCGATCGGGTGAGGTGGCAGATGATGATATCAACTTCATGTGCCTTTGGCTACCCCTTTCTTTCACAACTCTGGATGGATTTTCAGGGTGCAATCCTTTGTACAAGCTTCATAAAGCTACCTTTTATATTGTCACCCACTGTGTTTGACAGTTCGGAGGGAGTCAAGATGGTGTGAGGCACCCCCTATCTTTCCAAGGTAGCATCTTGTCCTCAGCTTTCATTTCCAGGTACCACAGCCTATGGGCACAGCTGCCTATAAAGGCTATCCTACCACATATTGGAGACTGCATCTTTACTTCTACTAGTGCATACAAGAGGTGGGTGATTAGTCCTACAGTTGATAATAGGGCCCATCGACATAGATATCTGGCTGGTGAGAGTAGAAGAGCATAGTTATTAGATTACATAAATCCAGTAAAGAATAATGCTTTTCTTTATATAAAAAAACTAGATGATAATGAACACCTGAGTTGAATTGCTTCTGTTTTATATCTTTTCACAAAATTGTGTACATTTCATAATGATTTCACCATACATGACAATTATTTAACATAAATCAACATGCAAAACTGCACTTAATCTCAAAACGGATCTTGAAAACATCAAACTCCTATTTCCAATCAGCCCTCTCGGGTTTTCTTGATTGGATATTTTTTCTCAAGCCTCTAATTTTTGCCTAGGATGCCTTTTTTTGGTTTTCACCCTCACGAGTCGCCCAATTTTAGCAAGGTCGCATTTTCTTGGTTTTCGACCTACGGGGCATCTATTCTCTTCTTTTGATTTTTCAGTCTTTAGCCACGGAACCTTTCAAGTCTATTGACATTGACTGGTTCTTTGAACTCATTTTCATTGCTGTCCATTAGAATTGTTGCTCCCTTAGATAATAATTCTTAAGAACAAACGGACCTTCCCATGTTGGCCTGAATGTACCACATATGTCTAGAACACCTGGTCTTATTTGCTTGAACACCTGGTCTCCCTCTTTCAGCGGATGTTTCTGACCTTTTTCCCGAATGACCAAGCAAGTCTTTTTTGATAGATTTAGCTGTGATAATAAGCCCGCAACCTGTTCTCATCTAACATATTCAACGGCAACAATCGTTGTTATGCCCAATCAACTTCTGGAATCTAGGCTTCCATGACTACCCTTAAGATCTGAGCTCTATTTCAACTGGCAATACTGCTTCTGTCCCATATACCAAAGAATAAGGCATGGCTCCCGTGGGGGTTCTAATGTTGGTTCTATAGCCCTAGAGTGCAAAAGGAAACTTCTCTGCCCAATCCTTGTAATTCTAAACCATTTTGGATAGGATCTTTTTAACATTTTCATTAGCCACTTCCATCGCCCCATTGGCCTCTGGGCGCTATGGAGAGGACTTATAATGCTCGATGCCATGCTTATGGAGTAACTTCTTAGTTTTAGCCATAAATTGTACCCCATTATCAGACACAACGTGGTGGGGGAGACCATATCTACATATCAAATTCTTTTCAATGAACTTCGCCATGTCCCAGGCATCTATTTTCTTAAAAGATTCAGCCTCTACCCATTTGGTGAAGTAATCGATGGCAACTATGATGAACCTATGTCCATTGGAGGCTGTAGGATGTGTCTCTCCCAAAATATCTATTCCCCAAGTTATAAAAGGCTAATGTGATGTTAAGTTGTGCAAGTCTGAAACCAGCAGATGCCTCAAGTCCGCATATTGTTGGCATAATTGACACTGCTTCACATATTTCGAATAAGCCATATCTATTGTGAGACAATAACACCCATGTCGCATAGTTTTCTTTGCTAACGTTAGACCGTTCATGTGAGCTCCACTGACCCCATCATAAGTTTCTTCTATGATCTTCTTGGATTCTTTCTTGCCTAAACATCTCAGTTGAATACCATCGGCTTGCCTTTTTTATAGTGCACCATCTATGAGGATAAACTGAGTGGAAAGCTAACAAATCAATCTTTGATGCTTTTCGGTGGCCTCTTCTTGGAATACTGTCTTTTCTAAGTAGTTCTTAATGTCATAAAACCATGGCTTCTCATCAACAACCTCAATTTTCATTATCTTTTCGGATTCGAAGCTGGGCTTTTCTAAACTTGAGATTAACACTGGCTTCATTACGACCCCTTCCGGGTTATCCCACATGGATACCAAGGTGGCAAGGGCATCCGCCAACTAGTTTTCATCCCTTGGGACAAAGCAAAATGTACATTTTTGAATTGACTGCTTAATAGCTTTGAGTGTTTTATGTATGGCATCAATCGCTCTTCCTTAACATACCACTCTCCTCGAATCTGATGGATTACCAGTGATGAATCCCTAAAAACTTCCCCATTCTTTACCCCTATGGCCAATAATGCCTCTAATCCAAAAATGCAAGCTTCGTACTTAGCATTATTATTAGTTATGCTATACCCAAATTTATTGGCTAATGGAAGCTTTTCACCATCCGGGGTTGTGAGAATGATCCCTACTCTTGCCCCCTTGCTGTTAACTGCTCCATCAAAATAAAAATACCAGCCCTACACTGAACTGGCCGCAACATCCTCGTCTGGGATGTTATATTCAATTCGATCCCCCTCGATAGGATGTTTGGCTAGGAACTCTACTATAGCTCAGCTTTTGATGGTCTTCCTAGTGACATATTCGACCTCAAATTCTTGCAATAGTATAAACCATCTTCCCATCTTTCCTAGTGAATAAGTTGCTTCTTGAAGGTATTTGAGAGGATTCTACTTAGCGACAGCTTGTACCTTACAAGAATGGAAGTAATGCCTTAATTTCTTAGAGGCCCAAATCACCACTAAGCAGATCTTTTCAACTTCGATATATTTGATCTCATAAGAAAGAAACTTCTTACTAAGATAATAAGCTGCAAATTCTACTTCTAATTCATCCTCTTGAGCCATCATGGCACCTACATAGCTCTCTTTTATTTGCTAGGTACAGGATCAAAGGATTGACTGGCTGAGGCGGTCTAAAAACTGGATGGTTTAACAAATATTCCTTAATGGTCTCGAAAGCCATTTGACAGTCATCATTCCATTTCACTGGCTGATTCTTCCTGAGTAGTTTAAAGATGGGCTCGCAAATAGATGTAAGTTTGGCGATGAATCTGCTGATGTATTGCAATTTCCCGAGGAAACTCCTAACATCTTTTTCCTTTTAGGGAACTGGAATGTCCCTGATGGACTTGAACTTCTTAGGATCAATCTCAATTCCTCTCTGACTGACCACATGATCCAAAAGAATTCCCGACGTAACTCCAAAGATGCATTTCTTAGGGTTCAGCTGCAAGTTATATCTGCCAATTCTCCGAAAGAATTTCTCTAGAGCCTCGAAATGACCTTCTTTAGTAGCCGACTTGATCATCATGTTATCGACATATACTTCCATCTCTTTATAAATCAAGTCATTAAGGATCATAGTAGCCATCCTTTGATAGGTTGTGCCCACATTTTTCAAACAAAAAGGCATTACCCTATAAGCAAATGTACCCCATTCTGTGATGACGGCTGTCTTAATCCGATCAAATATCTTGTTGAGGATCTAATTTTACCCAGCATATCCATCCACAAAGCTATACATCATACAAACAACTACACTGTCCACTAAGATGTCGATGTGAGTCAGAGGAAAATCATCTTTTGGACAAGCCTTACTCAAATCCTGATAGTCCACGCACACACGCACTTTTCCATTCTTCTTGGCCACTGGGACAACATTGGCCAACCAAGTCGGGTATTGAACTTCTATGAGAAACTTGGCCTCAATCTATTTGTGAACCTCTTCTTTAAACTTTTCTGCCCATTCTAGTTGGAGCTTTCTGAGTTTTTGCTTAACTGGTTTATGGTCAGGATATATCGGTACAACATGTCCTCTTTTGGGATGTTATATTCCATTCGATCCCCCTCGATAGGATGTTTGGCCAGGAACTAAGCTATAGCTCGACCTTTGATGGTCATCCTAGTGGCGTATTCGACATCAAATTCTTGCAATAGTATCAACCATCTTCCCATCTTTCCTAGTAAAAAGGGTGCTTCTTGAAGGTATTTGAGAGGACTCTACTTAGCAATAGCTTGTACCTTATAAGAATGGAAGTAGTGCCTTAATTTCTAAGAGGCCCAATCACCGCTAGGCAGATCTTTTCAACTTCGATATATTTGATCTCATAAGAAAGAAACTTCTTACAAAGATAATAAACTGCAAATTGTACTTTAAATTCATCCTCCTGAGCCATAATGGCAACTACAGAGCTATCTTCTATTGCTAGAGATAGGATCGAAGGCTTGACTGGCTGAGGTGGTCTCAAAAATGGATGGTTTAACAAAAATTCTTTAATGGTCTCGAAAGCCATTTGACAGTCGTCATTCCATTTCACCGGCTAATTCTTCATGAGTAGTTTAAAGATGGGCTCGCAAATGGATGTAAGTTTAGCGATGAAGTTGTTGATGCATTGCAATTTCCCTAGGAAACTCCTGACATCTTTTTCCTTTTGGGGAATTGGCATGTCCCTGATGGACTTGACCTTATTAGGATCGATCTCAATTCCTCTCCGACTGACCACATGATCCAAATGCTTTCCCGATGTAACTCCAAAGATGCATTTCTTAGGGTTCAGCCGCAAGTTATATCTGCTAATTCTCCGAAAGAATTTCTCTAGAGCCTTGAAATGACCTTCTCTAGTAGCCGACATGATAATCATGTCGTCGACATATACTTCCACCTCTTTAAAAATCAAGTCATCGAGGATCCTAGTAGCCATCCTTTGATAGGTTGTGCCAGCATTTTTCAAACCAAAAGGCATTACCCTATAAGCAAATATACCCCATTCAGTGATGAAGGCTATCTTAATCCAATCAACTATCTTGTTTAGGATCTGATTGTACCCGGCATATCCATCCACAAAGCTGTATATCATACAAACGACGGCACTGTCCACTAAGATGTCGATGTGAGTCAAAGGAAAATCATCTTTTTGACAAGCCTTATTCAAATCCCGATAGTCCACGCATACACGTACTTTTCCATTCTTCTAGGCCACTGAGACAACATTGGCCAACCAAGTCGGGTATTGAACTTCTATGAGAAACTTGGCCTCAATCTATTTGTGAACCTCTTCTTTAAACTTTTATGCCCATTCTGGCTGGAGCGTTATGAGTTTTTGCTTAACTGGTTTATGGTTGGGATATGTCGGTATAGTATGTTCGGCAATTTCACGGTCGATTCCTAGCATGTCATCATAAGTCCAGGGAAAGACTTTTTCATATTTTTTAAAGATTCTCTCAAATTTTACTCTCTCTTTAGGAGTTATGCTAGATGTTATCAAGATTTCTTTTGGGTTTTCCACAGTTTTAAGATTAAATGGAGTGGCATCAGTTGAATCAATGTCAAATATGAATGAGTCATGATCATGATTATGCATAGTGAAATTATTAGAAACATCGCACAAGTAAGCAAAATTGTTCATCTTATTAATGGAATCATAAACATCATTAAAAAGTTCTGGAATACAAAGAAAATCTAATTCACTATTATCTTCTTTCTTTGCCGACGCAGACATTGCAGCCGATAGTTGAGTAGCATCTTGATTCTTCAGAGGCTCTTCAACAACCTCCAATAAAACCTTGTCTTGTTTCTTCAAACCTGCATCTTCATTTTCGACCTTATCCTTACCATTTACTTGAGTAGCCATTAGCCTATAAGTGATGATTTCTTCGGGCACATCTCGATCCAAAAAAGTTCCTTGGGTCATGATTTCTTCATCCCAAAAGACCTCTATTGACTTGATAAATCCAATGTCCCAATCAAAGACTTCATTAAAAACCTCAAATCCTGGCACGATCCTCCCATCTATTCACTGGGATTTAGCTTCTCTAGCATAAGCACATATTGAGGTGGCTGGCACAAAACTCTCCGTAATGTAAGGGATCTCACATGTTGTCTTCTTACTCATCATTGTTGTACCTCTATACCCGAGGCCCCTCCGATCTTTTTGACCCCTTGTCATGATAGTTGCTTGTGGCCTCTAAGAGTTCTTAGCTAAACTAGCTCCAGGAAGTAAAGACATCTTCTTCAGCATATTCACCACAATAGAGCTCCCTGCAATATCATCTTCTCCATTTATTACAGCCACATAAAAACCGTTGAAAGGTTATTTTTCAATCTCTAGGATGGACACCTAATTTTCTCTGGCAGCTCTGATCGTCACTACTTGTCCCCGATGTGGGATCTTTATCATTTGATGTAAGGTAGATGGTACCCCTCCCAACTTGTGAAACCATGGTCTGCCCAACAATGCTGAAAAGTTGGCTGGAATAGGAAGGACCACAAATTTAACCTCCGTCTCTACCGGTCTGATCTTTACTATTGCCCGAAATGTCCCTGATGCTTGCCTTCGGGAGTTATCATAGGCATCAATTGTAAGATCTAATTTGCTTAGCATATCCTCATTCATTCCAAATGCTTGCATTGCCACCAGAGGGCACACGTTTATGGAAGAACTGTCATCTACCATAACGTAGGCAGTATGCTTTTTATTGATTTGTGCCCTTATATACAAAGGATGGTTATGATTACGGCCTTCTTCCGGTAAATCAACATTTGAATAAACCAAATTTTCTCCAGTGCTCCCTTTCACAATGTTTAATAGCTTTGTTGGGGAAATTGTAGTTGCAACAGTGGACTCGCATAAGGCCTCTACTAACTTCTGCTTATGTGATGGGGATTGCCTCAACAAATCCCAAATCAAAATCTTGGCCGGAGTCTTTTTTAGCTGTTTCATTTATTTGTCCTCCTCTAGCCCCTTCTCCACATGTATCGCCATTAGATCTTGCGGCTTTTCCATCTTCGGAACTACCCTTTTGCTTCAGGTGACCGCTCCAATTTCTTTCCTCTCATCTTCTGAACCCCACAAATCAGCAGGTTCTTCATCCTCATCCTCATCCTCATTTTCATCTCCACTCTTACTAGTGGACCAATAATCAATCGTTGCCACGGGAATTCCTTTTTCACTTGCATTCTCAAAGCATGTGATAGCAACATCTTCATCACCAAACAAGTCTTACAGAACATACCTGTAACACCATACTTCTGATTAAGTTACTGTTCATTTTAATCCGGTTAACCTAATTGAACTAATCAGGTTATTAAATAAACAATTAATTAAAACTGGTAATTTTTTTTGAATAGTGCCATATGAATAGTACTGTATAAATAGTATCGTATAAATAGTACCGTAAAAATAGTACTATATAAATAGTCAATTTACTTAAGTCTATTAACAATTATTAATTAATCATCAAACTTAATATTACTATTTTAATTCATTATCAATTATGCCGATTGACCTATAACTGTCTAAGTTACTATTCATTTGGCTAGTTTTCTTTTAAGTTGGGAATCTACATTTTAATTTATCAATTGTATTAACTTAATTTCTACTAATTATTAGGCATGCACAACACTCATTCACAGACATTCAGTCACATGCAATGAAACTATTACACACATAACCTAGTGACAGTTGTAATAATCTATTATAGACCAAAACCCAAAAGTAATATTATAAGACATATACATGACAAACTTCTTAATATACTTAAATATTCAAATTAATTTCTTCCATACCACTTCCAAAGTGTGAGGTATGTTCTGCTCCCAAAATTGTACGGAGTACGTACACGCAGTCAAATAAAACTACGTGCTGAGTACTAAATATACCCAATGCTGATTGCAATTCCAGAAATTTCCACTTAAACTAATTTTACATGCATGAATAATATTCAAAAAATAATATATAAATATTCATAATTAAACTTATTCAATATAATTACCAATTATTCATGCAATATTATATTTAATTATCTTTAAATCATATAATTAGGGCAATTACACAATTAAGACATAATTAATCTTAATTACCATTTTATCCTTAATTTATGGTAATATTTTATTTATATCCTTAATTCATTTATATTTCACCAAAATTACATTTATGCCATTAGTTCATTTTAAATTCAATAATATTATTATTATGCCACTAGTTTAATTATTTTTACTAATATTACAATTTTGCCATTAATTTACATGTCAAATTAAAGTTTTACCCTCCATTTACCATTTTCATGCCAAATTACATTTTTACCCCTAAGAAGTGGCCAATTTTCATATTTAACCATTTATTTACATTTTTACCCTTATTAACCATTCTTAACACACATATACACAAAATTACCATTTTGCCCTCAAACTTTTTATATAATTACATTTATGTTCTTTTCCACATAAATATTATTTTAATCATATTTTAACTATTTAAATCTCATTTTTACCATTATGCCCCTGTAACATACTGGTAGACTCTATATACAGGATAAATGAGATGTGAACTCCAGAAGCTCACAGAAATACCAAAGGAGTCCTGTGGGACTACCACTGTCTTTAAATACAGTACAGTACAATAAATTATTCAGATACAGTGAAATAGGACAATCATTGGCCTATTAAAAACTGAGACGCAATGCTCACACCCGTGATCTTATGGCCCTATGGCATGCCAACATATCCTGAATAAGACTTGACTACCAGATCACTACATAGGGGAATGTTATTTTATTTTTCACATTGTTAATGCGACATACATATATTTCATGGTATATCATCATAATATCTTATTCTTTTTCATACCATTTCATCATTACACATGCATACATACATACATGCATACGGCCCACATACTAATTTATTTACATTAATTCTTTTTATCAATTTTATCATTTATTTAGGCCAATTACATGTTGTATAACATCACTATACCATCAATTTCCATGAAAACACATAAAAATCATGACTTTACACATGACATACATTCGGCTATACATACATCACATGCCTCATGATATTTTCACATGCTCTAACACATACCATTCATTATTTCACATGCCAAATAACATAGATCCATCATAAACATGCATAAAACATCATGAAAACACATGAAAATCACATGATTTCCATTCGGCCAAAGGAGGAACTTTTTACACAAAATTTATTTCTTCATTTTAATCATCCATACCATCATTTTAAACATCCTTAAGCATGAATATCATGTTATTTTCAATTAAACATGCATAAATCACATACTTTCTTCACAAATATAATCGAAATCCATACTTTTACCATGGAATTAAATGCAATTTGTAATCACAAAACTTAAATCCTTATAATACACCTCTCAATTATCCTTTTCCTTGCCCTTAGCTTGATTAGAGACTCCTTCACCTAGTGGACATAATTATATCCAAACACAAAAATGAAGATTTAATCAAAACCAAGTTTCCTTTCAATAATTAAACTTCATAAACGCCTTATTCACATCCTAAAGTACCCTTAGGAACCTTAACACCAAATTAATAACACCTAAATCACTTACCTCAATTTTACACCCAAATATTCAAGTCTAGGTTTCAGCGACTTTTAGTCCTTCAAATGAAATTCTAAGACCACCAATGGATTCTAGAGAAGTTGTATTATGTTAGAGAGGTTTGATTTTGAGGTGTAATGAAGAAAAAATGAAAGAAAAATGGTGGAGGAGGGAGGAGAAGTAATTCGGCCAAGAGAGGAAGAAGGAGGGTGGCTGAAAAAAAAAGGAATCCAAGGGATTTCCAAAAATTTGAATGTATTTATATGGGTCCAATTGGACTGAACCAGGTCCAACCAAATTGGTTGAGCCGATTTGGTCCGATTTTTAATTTTCGTGTCATTTTTCACTTTCTTGGTGTAATTGAATGTTCCTGAACTCATTTTCACTCCCAACCAATTCCATAAATCTTAATATATTAAAATTAGTCTCCCTGCAAAATTTCATCTCAATCGGAGTCAGTTTGTTGTCTGGTTCACTTAAACAAGTCCAATTCAATTCAGCCCAGTTTTACCGTAAAACATAATTCTAATGCTGTCAAAAATTTCTAAAATTCATTCTAAGCCTTTACTCCTCTTATAGTAGATCATTTTTTCCACTCTAACCATTTATAAAAATTCGATCAAAGTTCAGTCAAACTTCGGTTCAACCGAACCGAACCAGAGGCAACTTCTGACTGACTTTCGGGGGCCTATTTGACCTTTTTTTTACACCAGCTTATACTATTATCCTCCATTTAACATCTTCTTTCTAATGGTGAAATAAAATATTTTCGGGTACTGTTGACCCTGAAGTCACTATTTGTGGGACCGATAGTTACTATTCACGGGACCTACAGTCACTATTGATAGACCCAGTCAAAGATGCTCTCACTATTCATGGGACCCAGTTAATGATGATATTACTATTCATGGGACCCAATCAATGATGATAATACTATTCATGGGGTCCACCTTTACTATTTGTAGGCCTCACCTGGGCCCACTTTTACTATTCATAGGCCCCACCTGGGCCCACTTTTACTATTCATGAAATTAAATTTTTTTGGGCCATTACAATTCTCCCCCACCAATTAAAAATTTCGTCCTCGAAATTTACCTGAACTGAAGAGCTGGGGATACTGTTGTCTCATGGTCTCTTCGGGTTCCCACGTCGCTTCTTCGATATTGTGGTGATTCCAAAGAATCTTCACTAGTGGAATCTGTTTGTTCCTAAGCTGCTTCACTTCTCTAGCGAAGATCTTCACCGGATACTCCTCATAAGTCATGTTTAGCTAAACTTGAACTTGTTCAGGCTTGATGACATGACTGGAGTCTGAACATAACCTTCGAAGCATAGAGACGTGGAAGACGTCATGAATCTTCTCTAACTCTTGTGGAAGCTTCAATCTGTAAGCTACTGGTCCAACTCGCTAAATAATTTCATAAGGGCCAATGAATCTTGGACTCAGTTTGCCTTTCTTTACAAATCTCAGAATCTTCTTCCATGGAGAAACTTTCAGAAAAACTTTATCTCCCACTTGAAACTCTATAACTTTCCTCTTCAAATCTGCATAGGACTTATGTTGATCCATGGCTTCTTTCAGTCTATCTTTAATCACTCGAACCTTTTCTTCAGTTTCTCGAATCAGATCTGACCCCACAATATTGTTCTCACTGAGCTCTGTCCAACAAAGAGGAGTTTTGCACTTTTTACCATACAAAGCTTCATAAGAAGCCATATTGATACTAGTCTGATAACTATTGTTGTAAGCAAATTCTGCTAAAGGCAAGTACCTCTCCCATCGGTTACCAAACTCAAGTATATAACATCTCAACATATCTTCCAGAATCTGAATTACACGTTCAGATTGACGATCAGTCTGAGGATGGAAAGTTGTGCTGAAATATAATCTAGTTACCAAAGCTTCTTGAAGTCTCTTCCAAAACTGTGAAGTGAATCTCGGATCACGATCTGAAATGATGGAGGATGGAACTCCATCAAGTCTTACAATCTCACTAATATACAACTCTGCCAGCTTGGATAATGAATAATCCATTCTGATAGGCAAGAAATGAGCTGATTTAGTGAGTTGATCTTCAATCACCTAAGTTGCATCATGTTTCTTTCTGATGAGAGGAAATCCTGACACAAAATTCATGGCTACCCTATCCCATTTCCATTCAGGAATGACAATAGGCTGAAGTAAACCCGAAGGAACTTGTTGTTCTGCCTTGACTTACTGACAAATCAGACACTTACACACAAATTTCGTCACATCACGTTCCATGCCTGGCCACTAATAAAGCATCTTCAAATCCTAATACATCTTGTTACCACTAGGATGCATGGCAAAGCTGTTGTGATGAGCGTCTGACAGATATTCTTTCTCAGATCTGCTTGATCAGGAACGCACAATCTCTGTTTGTAATATAGCCCACCATCTGAACCCAATGAATAATCACTGAAATGGACATCGTTCACCTATGACATAATGGTGGACAACCGATCATCCTACTTTTGATCATCTTTCACTTGCTGGAGAAAATCTGGCTTAACTTGCATTTCTACAATCAATGCTCCATCATCTGATAAGTCCAGATTAACATTCATAGCCCGTAGAGAAGCCATGAACTTTCTACTAAGAGCATCAGCTACAATGTTAGCTTTACCAGGATGATAGTCGATGAAGTACTCATAGTCTTTGATCAATTCAAGCCAACATCTCTGTCTCAAGTTAAGCCCCTTTTGAGTAAGCAAATACTTCAGACTCTTGTGATCAGTGTAGATGTAGCATCTCTTACCATAGAGATAATGTCTCCAAATCTTCAATGCAAATACAATTGCTGCCAACTCAAGATCATGAGTAGGGTAATTCTTCTCATTAGTCTTAAGCTCTCGGGAGGCATAAGTAATCACCTTGAGCTTATCATATTTAACCATTTATTTACATTTTTACCCTTATGAACCATTCTTAACACACATATGCACAAAATTACCATTTTGCCCTCAAACTTTTATATAATTACATTTACGTTCTTTTCCACATAAATATTATATTAATCATATTTTAACTATTTAAATCTCATTTTTACCATTATGCCTCTGTAACACACTGACAGACTCTATATACAGGATAAATGAGACGTCAACTTCAGAAGTTCACAGAAATACTAGAGGAGTCCTATGGGACCACCACTGTCTTTAAATACAGTACAGTACAATAAAATATTCAGAAACAGTGAAATAGGACCATCATTGGCCTATTAAAAAGCGAGACGCAATGCTCACACCTACGGTCTTATGTCCCTATGGCATGCCAACATATCCTGAACTAGACTTGACTACTAGATCACTACATAGGGCAATGTTATTTTATTTTTCACATTATAAATGTGACATACATATATTTCATGGTATATCATCATAATATCTTATTCTTTTTTCATACCATTTCGTCATTACACATACATATATACATACATACATGCATATGGCCCACATACCAATTTATTTACATTAATTCTTTTTATCAATTTTATCATTTATTTCGGCCAATTACATGTTGTATAACATCACTATACCATCAATTTCCATGAAAACACACAAAAATCATGACTTTACACATGACATACATTCGGCCATACATACATCACATGCCTCATGATATTTTCACATGCTCTAACACATACCATTAATAATTTCACATGCCAAAAAACATAGATCAATCATAAACATGCATAACACATCATGAAACACATGAATATCACATGATTTCCATTCGGCCAAAGAAGGAACTATTTACAGAAAATTTATTTCTTCATTTTAATCATCCATACCATCATTTTTAAATTCCTAAGCATGAATATCATGTTATTTTCAATTAAACATGCATAAATCACATACTTTCTTCACAAACATAACTGAAATCCAAACTTTTACCATGGAATTAAATGGAATTTGCAATCACAAACCTTAAATCCTTATAACAAACCTCTTAATTATCCTTTTCCTTGCCCTTAGCTTGATTAGAGGTTCCTTCACCTAGTGGACATAATTATGTCCAAACACAAAAATGAAAATTTAATCAAAACCAAGTTTCCTTTCAACAATTAAACTTCATAAACATCTTATTCACATCTTAAAGTACCCTTAGGAACGTTAAAACCAAAGTAAAAACACCTAAATCACTTACCTCAATTTTACACCCAAACTTTCAAGTCTAGGTTTCACCCACTTTTAGCCCTTCAAATGAAATTCTAAGACCACCAATGGATTATAGAGAAGTTTTATTATGTTAGAGAGGTTTTATTTTTAGGTGAGATGAAGAAGAAATAAAAGAAAAATGGTGGAGGAAGGAGGATAAGCAATTCGGCCAAGAGAGGAAGAAGGAGGGTGGCTGAAGAAAAGGAATCCAAGGGATTTCTAGAAATTTTAATGTATTTATATGGGTCCAATTGGACCGAACCAGGTCCAACCTAAGTGGTTGAGCCGATTTGGTCCGATTTTCAGTTTTTGGGTTCTTTTTCACTGTTTTGGTGAAATTGAATGTTCATGAATTTATTTTCACTCCTAACCAATTCCATCATTCTTAAAATATTAAAATTAGTCTCCCTGCAAAATTTTACCTCAATTGAAATTCGTTTGGGGTCCGGTTCACTTAAATCGGTACAATTCAATTCAGTCCGGTTTTACCGTAAAACACAATTCTAATGCTGTCAAAAATTTCTAAAAATAAGTCTAAGCCTTTACTCCTCTTAAAGTAGATCCTTTTTTCCACTCTAACCATTTATAAAAATTCGGTCAAAGTTCAGTCAAACTTTGATTTAACCGAACCGAACTATAGGCAACTTCAGACTGACTTTCGGGGGCCTATTTGACCTCGTTTTTACACCAGCTTATACCATTATCCTCCATTTAACATCCTCTTTGTAATGGTGAAATAAAATATTTTCGAGTACTGCTCACCCTGAAGTCGCTATTTATGGGACCCACGGTCACTTTTCATGGGACCTAGTTAAAGATGCTATCACTATTCATGGGACCCAATCAATGATGATATTACTATTCATGGGACCCAGTCAATGATGACAATACTATTCATGAGGTCGACCTTTACTATTCATGGGCCCCACCTGGGTCCACCTTTATTATTCACCGAAGTAAATATTTTCGGGCCATTACAATACCACTCGGGCAGACTTGACCCGATCATAAAAACAGGCGGGGGCACATTATTATAATCAGATTTCTTCTTGTTGTTCCTCTGTTCTGGATCAGTGATTTTTTTAGAATCAATTAGATCCTGAATCGAATTTCTTAGCATCTTGCAATTATCCGTTATATGTCCGGTGTGCTTATGGTATGCACAGTATTCATCATCTTTATGCCCTGGCCTTCCTTGACATATAGTTGGCCTGAGAGTTAAAGGCTGTAACTTCCTCTCATTCATTAGCCTTTTTAACACCCATGAGAGAGACCTTCCTAAGTTTGAAAAGTGTCTCTGATAGACCCCTATGGCTGAGACCTCAACTGTCTTGTCTACCCTATTACCACTGCTAGAGTTCGCTGATCTGTTAGCTCCCTGGTTGCTATTGATCATTTTGGCATAAGCTTCGTTACTCGCTTTCCTCGCTAAGTATTCACTCTCAGCCTCTATAGCTATGTCATTTAGAGACTCCCAATCTTTCAACCCTTTCATCTTTAGCCCATCCTTCAGATACGGGCTAGCATTTCTAATAAAAAGCCTAATCTGATCGAGTGTATCCAACTTCCTCTTCATCTCCATTACACGGTTCCTCTACCGAGTCAAGTACTCGCGAAATGACTCCCATGATTTTTGCTGCAACAGTTCTAAGTCTTTTAGAGTTATCTCTATCCTCGTATTGTAGTCGTATGGCCTGAGGAATTCTTCTTTCAGCAAATCACAATCTTCTTTTGTTCTCCTATAAAGTCCATGATACAAGTCAACCGCGGGCCCCGTTAAGCTTACGCAAAAATATTATATTTTCTGCCTTTTTGTCAAGGTTGTACCTTTTATTACTAGTGAGTATTTTTCACATGTGCTGTTGGATTCGATGTGCCATAAAATTTTGGGATGTCAGGCATCTTGAAGTTATGGGGAATTAAATCCTCACCCTCTAACTCTTTATCTTCGGGATTCATTCTTTTCCCAATTGTCAACATAAAAGACATTGCCTCAAATTTCTCTTCCATCATTTTCCACATTATCTCTTCCGTCTGAGGGGCCTTTCCTCTTACCACTATGGGTTCTTCATACTCATCTTCTCTAAAATCATTTTCCAGTCTGTGGGCTCACCCTTTTCTCTGGCCCGAAGGTATAGTGGCTCTGAGATCAGCAGGTGGTGGATGTACTACCTCAGGAGGATCTTTCTTGACTATCTCTTGCTCATTTTGTCATATAGGGGGGCAACCGAAGTTGGTACGATAGGTGGTGTCATTACTGCAGTCAGATTCTCCATCATAGTTATCATCCGATTCTAAAATTCTTCTAGTCTCCTACCTACTTCCTCGGTAATCATGGCACGAGTTGCATCAGATTCTCTTGGTGGGTTAGCCATATCAACTTCTGTTGAAGATTTTGAAGTGTAGGTCTTGTTGCTATCTGAAAGCGACTCTGACCCCCAATGTGCCACCCTTTTAGGCAATTCAAAAAAAGGATTTCTGACTAACCGACCACTAGGAGCCCTAGACCAACTGGATGGATCTATGATGGCTGCAAAATATACCCTGTTAGGATGATGCATGAATGACATATAATGTATAGTCGTGCTTTATGCAGCATCCATAACCACATACAAGCTAGTAGATCCTTCCAACCTTATTACTCCCGCACAGGAGGTCATGTTGTCTCTTTCCTAGATGGGATTAGCCCATAGGCCATCCGAGAACCTAATGGACACATATGGTGCACAGCTGAAAATCGACAGCATAAGCTCTCTTTATATAAAGTGCATACACATGGGTCTAGATCATTATGTATTTAAATAATCAAAATAAATCAAAATGGGCCTATTACGGCATGAAAGCCTTTGATTAAATTACCATTCAATTTATCTGGGTCTATTCAATACATAATGATCCATATAGCAAGCACAATATTAAGGTTCATACCACCCAACGGCAAGTATCTATTTTCATTACATGAGCTTTAGTCAGAGCAATAAAATTTTAGGGCTACCCAAGCATGATCCCTACCAACGGGTCTAACTCATCGTGAGCATAGCGACCGGTCGGGTTATCATTTGATATACCCTGATGGTACATGTAATGACCCAAAATCCACCCTAGTGGTAATTTGGATTAAATAAGGTAATTGGATGAGCTTGATTTGGAATTTCTAATTTTGGACCTATGTGTAATTAGAAATAAGGACCCAATTGCATAAAATAAATAAGTTAAGTAGTTGAAGAGTAGACGTGCATGATTAATTAAAAGTTAGATTAGTTAGGTGCTAATGGAATTAATTAAACTAATTGAGATTAAGAGTAGTTGGTGGAATCCAAGTGGCATAATCTGCCTTTGCCACCTCAGCTCATGACATGCAGTAAATAGCATTGAGGGGAGAGTAATGCTTTCATTTTCTGCATGTTTTGACCGGCCACATCTTCACCTTCTTCTTCTTCTTCTTCTTCTTCTTCTTCTTCTTCTTCTTCTTCTTCTTCTTCTTCTTCTTCTTCTTCTTCTTCTTCTTTCATCCATTTTCACTCTTTGATTTATGAAGATTGGCTGCATGATTAATTGATTCCTTAGTTGATTAAATAGTGAGCTGAGTTATGTTCTTATAACAAGGTAAGTGGTTAAGTTGATGGTTCTTCTTCTTCTTCTTCTTCTTCCTTTTCTTTTGATTGAATTGGATATTGATTCCTTTGTTCCCAATTCTAGAAATTGGACTGTGCATGTAGTGGTTGAAATAAGGAAAGTTGAGGGAAAGGAGAAAGAGGGTAAGCCTAGTGCCAAGTGAGCACATTAGAGCTAAGGAATTGAGGTTTAGGAACCCTTTGTTTTGATATTGTTTAGGAATATTTAATTATTGGATTGTTTGAGAGATTGCTTATTATTGATTGAGTTTGATGAGTTACATGGCTTAATTTGTATATGAAAAACTTGTATGCAATTAGTATATTTTATGTTGATGAAAAGACTAAGAAATGCTATGTTATTTGATATCTATTTTGTAAATACTATGATTTCATATGCTAAATTGATGATCGATAACTCTAAATCACATGTTTGTATTGTGTGTTCAAATGGATTAAAGTGGTGAGTTTAATTGATTACCATGAGCTTATTGATTAAGCATGTAACCTTATTATAGGAGAATTGAGAAATTGCTATGCAATCGTGAATGATTGGATACTTAATGTGGATTTAAAAGTGTCGATGTGTCTATGTGCATATCAGGGTAGTTTTATGTGATTTGGAGAATTGGTAGATCCAATTCAGTTGATTTCAAGCTTGAATAGCTTGATGTGGTAAAACTGGTCTTGTAGGGTAATTTGACCTATTGGAATTATTTGTGTTTAAATTGAGTATAATAACTCAAAAATGAAGGGGGTTAATGGGATTAAGTTCTAAGATTTCTACCTATAATTGTTATGGAAATGGTCAAGTTGATTTGAGGACTTTAAGGTCTTCAAAAGTGTCCACAAATGTAGTTAAATCACGTAGGAGAGCTTTTAGAGCAAGTGGTGTTCCATTAGCCATAACCCCTTAATCCTAACTCTAATTATTATGAGGTCGGTGTCATTATAGAGTTGACATGTAGGGGATTATATGGTTAGAAGGCCATGATGGCAGAAAATAATGTTAGGTTGGGTTTTGGAAGTCATTCGTGTGGATATTGAAAAGTGCATGAAAAGAGGTTTGTGGATTGGAGCTTTGAACATGAAGTTCAGGCTTTGTCGCAAGTAATATAGGGGTCGCGAGCATGACAGAGTGCTCCAACGGGCATAGTGGCCAATTTGTGCTCTATCGTGAGCGCGGACATTACTGCGAGTGCGACAGAGGTAGTTAGTTGGTTCTAACATGTGCGTGACTTATGCCAAGAGCGCGACAGAAGGGATTATCGAGGTCTGTCATGAGCGTGACAGAGTTCCACATTAGGGACATTTACTAAATGTTCTATTTTTTGTAAATTATGATATTGGCCTATGAATAACTATGGATATGAAAATTATAAATGTGTTAATTTGTGTGAACATATATAATGAAGTGTGTGTTTGTTAATAACCCATACATGTGTGCATAATATTAAATGATATGTTATTGCTTAACGCAGTTGTATGGAAAATAATAAATATATATAATCCATGTCAAGTTATGCATAATGAGGTATGAGCTTGTGTGGTAAATCATATATGTGTGTGTAAGGTATCAAATGTTATGATGTTAGTTAATTGATGTGGTTTATGGTCTTGAGCTTATTAACTGCTTACTTATATGAGATTATTAAGGTGGCTTAGGTAAGTATGTGTTTATATGTATATATATATTATTTGTATGAATTTAATGATAAAGCGTGAGATTGATAATAAGTTATACGTGTACATGAAAATGAATAGTGTTATGATTTATTCGATAATTTTTTAATGTAGCTTTGGTGGATGTTATATAACTTGTTGATGTTAACAATTTATTGGTTATTTATTTAGCCTGTAAGTCGAGTCGTGGATAGGTAGGCATACTTATAGGGTCAAAGTGCTATTGTGACGCGCGTGAACCCCATTCGGCATCCGGGTCGCTCTCGGGAGTCCGCTTTTAGGACCCGAGACCGGATGGAGGTTCATTAAAACTCATGAAAGCTGATCGCTTCGCAATGGATAGGGATTCACCCCAATTCCATTGTTGGCAATTAACCTACGAGGGCATCTGTTGGGTATCACAAGGTAGGTATCACGGAGTCGCCACCCAATAAAACATTGGGAAATAAATTCTAACCTTAGGAGGACAAAACTAGAGAGAGTTTAGGACCTCACTCTTATTTATACCTTTGGTTAGTATTATATTACTGAGTTTTTAGAGTCAATTATTTTATCCCTCTTCTCACACGATTTATGCAAGTAAATTAAAGCACATTACAAGCACATAAAAAAGCAATAAAGTGATAAATAAAATATAATTACAATTGTCCAAAAAATAAATGCGAAATCCATAATAGTGATAGAATGAAATACAAACATAAATCGGGACATTCATTTAGATGAGAACATTGGTTACCAACTGCTTATTTTACGAAAAAAGTAAAGAATTCTCAAACTAATTTTAGGAAAAAGGAAGAAGTGATCCCGTTTTGATGGAAACAAGAACTTTTCTTTTAATGTGTCATTTTTGGGATGAAAACCAAGACATTAGTCCAGTTTTATTAAAAAATATGCAATTTTAGTAGAAACATTTTGTATAGTGGTTCTTTTTAAGTGCGGTCGAAAAGTCTTTATTTTTACAGACCTCAAGGAAATAAAAGAAAATAAAACAATAATTAATACATGCCTCGAATAATAAATCCTAAACTATTCACGTCGACCGTGCTCCACCTAACTCCATAGACGAGCCACATGCTCCTCGCGGTCACGGTCATGACAGAAAATAATATTAGTCAATAATAGACTAAATTAAACTAAATGATTAAATAAATAAATAGATAATTGAATTAAATAAATTGAGAAAAATAATTAATCTAATACAATAGAAATAAAATAAACTGACATAATTAACAAATTAATAAATATAAAATACGAATGACATAATTATAATAATGACTAACAATAAAAATAATAATTATAGTAATAAAGAAAGATAAAAGACAATAACAGTAAAAATAATATCCACGACACAATAATAATAATAATAATAATAATAATAATAATAATAATAATAATAATAATAATAATAATAATAACAATAACAATAACAATAACAATAACAATAACAACAACACAACAATAATAATAACAACCACTATAATAATATTAATTACAACAATAAAAATGACAACATTAATAATAATAATAATAATAATAATAATAATAATAATAACAACAACAACAACAACAACAACAATAACACAACAATAATAATAACAACCACCATAATAATATTAATTAAAACAATAAAAATGACAACATTAATAACAATAATAATAATAATAATAATAATAATAATAATAACACAACAATATGATAATAATAACCATAATAATATTAATTATAGCAATAAAAATAATAACATTAATAATAATAATAATAATAATAACACTAAAACAAATACTAATAATAATAAAAAATAATAATAATAACAATAATTATAATGGTAAAATAATATTAACATACAACAATAATAGTAATAGTAATAATAATAAAACAACTAATAATATTAATTACACAATAATAATAATAATAATAATAATAATAATAATAATAAAAATCTACTTACCTATTGCCTCGTCAGAGCCCGCCGGAGGCTCGCCGGTGGTCGACACTGCCTTCATCGAAGGGTAGATCCTTCATCGAAGGGTAGATCGGGCCGCCTGGGATCTTCCACTGCTGGTCAGGCGCCAGAAGGAGGCACCGCCTCATCGAAAACTGCGCCCAAGGCTCGCGCTCTACCTCCTCTGATCTCCCTGCTGCCGTCGAACGGGGACGATCGGATGGTACCGAAAGATTCGTCTGGTAGGCGAAAGTCCTCCGCCGGTGGTCACGCGCCCGGAGTCACCATGGTCTGGCCGAAATCAGTGTCGGCAGTTTCTTTACCTCTTTCGCCGATCATATCTGCGGTGGCTAACGGAGGCGGACGGCTCGTGGCAGACAGACCGTCTCGCCTGTTGGGGTGGTCCATTGCAGGAGGTGGCCGGCACCACCTCTTTCTTCTTTTTCCTTTTTTTCCTTATTTCCTTCAGTTTCCTGTGTCTTGGTCCTGCTTCATTGGTCTGTTTTCTCTTGTTTTTTTCTTTTGTTTTGGCTCCTTGGCATTCTATTTTTTTTCTTCTTTGTTTGGCTCATTGGCTTTCCTTTGGTCCCATCCCCTTAGGTTTTTTCTCTCTTTTTTCCCTATTTTTTCCTTTCAATTTTCTTTTTCCTTTGTTTGGCTCTCTCCTCTCTTTCATCTGTCGTCCCCCCTCCCTTTAGGTCTAAGTTATTTTCTTTTTATACCATACATTAGGTTTTTGCTTTCCTTGATTTCCTCCTAAATTTTTGCTTTTTAATTTATTTTTACTTATTTTAATTATCACACATTTTAATTAATTAATCTACTTAACTTCAAATTTATTTTTTCTTTAATTTTATGTAGCTAATTAATTTGATCTAATATTAATTAATTAATTAATTTATTTATTTTTATATTTTTATTTATTTATTTTTTATATTTTTTCAGAGAAATTATTAAGTTTGCTTAAAAGACTCAGCTGAAACCTCCAGTCCATAAAGAGCTAAAGTACTTCATTCTCTGTCTATTTTTGAGTAAATATTACCAAAGCTGATTCAGGACTCGGTGTCTACAGCTGCATCCGAAGCGCTTTCCAACTGATTGGCCCCATCTGGGTCAGCGGTATTCCTTGATTGGATCCCTAAAAAGTAATTATGTGTGATTTTATTATAAGGTATCTATGGATATTGTATGTTGTTCCCCACTAAGCATTATTGCTTGGCATGGATGTTTTATCCATGTAGGTTTTCGAAGATAAGCATTTTGGAAGACATTCTTGCATCGCTTACGGCCAATACAATAGGGTCCGCTGTTATGTAGGTTCTTTTTGTAATAGTATAATTTTGTAATTATAAGTGGGCATGTATAAGTGAACTAAAGATTTGTATTAAGGAAGTTATACTATGTAAAGTGTAAAATTAAAGTAAGATTATTAAATGTTACGTAGTTAATGCATGGATTTGTGGAATGAAATCTAATGTTGTTTTTACTGAAATTTGTTAATCCTGAGTTTTGTATGAAAATTGGTTTATGTGCATGTGATTGAGTTGTAACACTCTATAACCATTGTAGTAAAGCTCTACATGTGATTAGGGGGTGTTACAATACATGGCTTGGGATAGTGATTATCCCTAACACTTCCCCACATTGAGTGAATGTAGGGTTGTGCTTTGGGAATGCACCGAGGCTAAAAAGGGACCAATTAGCATAGATCTAAGGCTCTAATGAAATGCTATGCAGTTCAAAAAGGGATGAAATTTTAACTTAAAAATTTGATTATATATTTTAACCAAGGTACTTTCGAAATAAAGTCTCATAATCCCTAGCGGAGTTGCCACTGTGATGCGCACCGAATCACGGAGGCCTCGAAAACCCGCTTTTAGGGTATTCGAGAGAGCTTCATACAACTTGTAAAGATTATAAGGGCATCTATTTTGGGCAACAAGAGGTATTTTGGAGTTGCCACCCAACAGAACATTAGTAAAGTTCATCTAGCCTCATTGAGCCTAAAACGATGCGTATATGTGTATTTTGGGCAACAAGAGAAATTTTGAAATTCCAATCCCAATAAAACATTGCAAAGGTTCATCTAACCTCTTAAAACCTAAGACCAGAGAGAGTTCGGGACTTTACTTTTATTTATACCTTGGTCAAAGTTATAAGTGAGTTTTTTTAGGTTAAAATTTCATATCTTTTTCATACAATCTAATACAACTATTAAAGCGCAATCAAACACATAATGAAAAGCAGTAAATAATATTATTAAAATAAAACAAATAAAAGTACATTAACTTACAATAAGATTAGGGCAAAGTACAACCCCAATAAAAAGAAATATAAATCATGCATAAAACGGGATATTTATTCGAGGTGAGGACATTGGTCCTCGCATATATACTTAAAAAAATGATTTTAAGTAGCATTTCATTGGAGGGAAAAATTAGGACTTTGGTCCCATTTTATTAAAGAAAATTTTATTTTTAATATAAAAATTCTTTTTGTACTTTTTATATTAACAGATAGAAAAATAAAAGTGGAGAGTAACAAAAAGCTTAATTAATAAAAAAGAAAAGGGTGAATAGAAAGAACCAAAATGATGCGTCCAAATATCCTAGTTTTGAGCCTACATTTTACCATCCATACTAAATAAAATAGAACTCATGAGACCAAAATAGACTAACATGTTTGCAACTTTAAAAAAAAAATATTAAATGCATAATAAATGGCAAAACAGTAGAAGAATATTTATGAAATACCTAAAATTAACAATACAAAGACATAATATAGAAAAATAAATTGCAATAATTAAAAAGGGGAAAGAAAAAACCTAGGGATGGCTAAGGAAAGATAAGGGACGGTCGTCCAAGAGGTGACCAATGGATAGAAGAAGTTTTCTGTGACGTCCCATCGCTTGTCTTGAGCGACGGCGGTCGGAAGGTCCTTCTTCCCGTCGATCATCTCCAGGAGTAAAAAACAACCGAAAAACTCTACTTTTAAACGTACAAAACTTCAATTTCTTACCTTTCACGAATCTTAGGCCATTATGTCATGCAAATGGGTTAAATAAATCATTAATAAAGTAAATCCAATCATGGAATAACAAAGTTATCAAGCAGATAAATCAATTTACATTTTGATACTCAATCACATATTTCATGTCAAGATGTTAAAATTAACGCACGAAACTAACCCAAAATATTTGCCCTCAGAATATTTAATCTCAGGAAGGCAAAAGCTGTATAGATCTCCCTTGAATTTTATAAGGATTGGTTGACAGTTGAATAAATTGAAAACAATTTTCTTTCTATAAAAAATCGTACTTTTGAAATAATTTGAAATCTTAGGAAGGTAAAGCAAGAAAAGAGAATAGATTTCCCTTTCTAGAATTCACTTCTATCTTTTGAAATAATTTGGAAACTTTGGATGGTAAATTAAGAAAAGAGAATTGATTTCCCTTTCTCAAATTCACTTCTAACTCTTTTTTAATAAATTTCAAAGGGAAATAAATATAAAGAGAAAACACTTGTTTATAAAAATCGATTTTTGCTTTTTCAAAAGATTCTCCAAAAAATTCACCCTCGTTTCTCCTTTATTAGCCTTCTATTTATAGGCTAATACTGATTTAGGGATAAAGATAATAATTAAATATTTATCTTTAAAAATAAATACAAAATATCAAATATCCTTAAAGATAAATATTAAATTTGATTTATCTCTGAGAATAAATGATATCAAATTATCTTTTGGAGGATAAAATCAAATATTTCTATTTATTTTTAAAGATAAATATCAAATATTTGATTTATCTATGGAGATAAAGCGATTTTGAATAATCTTTAGATATAAAATAAAATACCTTTAGTTTATCCTTGAGGTTAAACAACTTAAAATTTTGTATTTATATTCAAACAACCAGAATTTCATTATCAGGTACCGACCGACGGGCGTCCCTTGGTTAAGGGATAAGCATCAGTCAATAGGGGATAGCCTCACCTACTGAGCGATGGTCAACCGCTCGTGCTAGAGGAATAGGTGTCCCTCTCGCGCAAGCGACGGGCACCTGCTCACGCAAGGAATGGGCACCCCTCGGGTAAGAAATGACGATCGACCGTCGTTCGATGCATCAAACAAGCATCCTAGTTGACCAACGGGTGTCGATGAACCCAAAGAAAAAATTTTCATCTAAAGTGGTTCTTTCAAAATAAAAGAGAATCAAAAGGATTTTTGGTCACTAATATCCTTAAAATTTTTGAAAATCAAGGACAAAAACCTACAACCTTGCTCGCTTACCTGTGAAATAGGTACTGATGTCTTCATTGGGTAACTCTGATCTGGGCTGCCTCGGGACCTAGGGTCTACACATGTTATGACACGTTTTATATATTATGCTCATTATATTTGTATGAGATGAGATGTAAGATGATATATGTGTATGAGATGCCATGTATGGAATAGTGCATAATATATAAATAAACTGACATTCACTTCAAGTCTTATGCCACCCATGATTAAAACACCTATCAAGAATAAGATCGCCAAAATGTGGGTTCTTCCAAAACGAAGTACATTAGGTTATCGTAAAAGTGGTCGAAAATATGGAATTTAATGATTAAAGTAGTTAAGTGTGGTAAAGAGACATAATTGGCATTAAGTGAAAAATTGAGGATAAATTTGTAATTTGATATTTATGGACTTAAAGGCAAGAAATGAGCTATTTTATAACACCCCGTTCTCCTTCTAGTAGTTTGAGCCATGTTTACCATGTGTATGTGTGCATGTGTGAGAGTTTTGGCATGTGTTAAGGGCATTTTGGGAAAAATGCATGTTTTGTGGGCTTTATTAGAGTGTGAGTGCATTTATGTTAGTAGGGTGTATGTGCATTGGGTTGTGTTAGTGTGTTTTCTGTGGGTTAGTCTTGTGTGTATTGTCTTGCATGAGCGTAGGGTGTGAGTGGTCAAGTTCCACCAACCAAAGGGCGACATGTGGCTAGGGATTTTGAAAGGAGATAAATAGAGAGAGAGAAAATGGGACAGCCAATTTTGCTGCCTTTTTCCCCGTTTTCTTCCCCCTCTTTGCTCTTTCTTCCTCTTTTCTCTTCATTTATGTGCCCTAGTTTAGATTCAAGTGTGGTGGTGGAAATTGATCATTCCCTTGAGCTTAGATTGGTATGTATTCTTCTTCATCTTCTTCATCTTCTTCTTTTGTTCTTGATTTTAGTTCAATTGGGTATTAATTTAGGTTTTGTGTTTGTGTGATTTGTTGGGTGTTCTTGTTTAGTTGAGCCTACTCGCGATCCCAAGGGAAAGAAGAAGGCTAGTGGGAGTGGTGATCATTGACTTGGAGCATAGGAGTTACAGGTTTGGGATTTTGTTTGGGAATTTTTTTTGGAAATTTAATTGTTTTTGATGTAAAGCGTGATTTATACCTTTGCATGTGATTTTTAGAAATTTGATGTTTGATGAGGTATATTATAGTATTGATGTTATGATTATTCAATTGATTTGAGTTATAAGGCATGAATGTTGAAGTATTGAGCAAAATTTGAAGTTTGATGAACTTTTGCAGCAATTTCTGGGTTTGTGTTCTTGAGAAGCTTGATTTTTGTTAATGTATGATTTTAATTGTGTTGATTGTTGAATTAAGTTGTGTTTTATGTAATATGTGATGGTGGAAGGCTTATTTGAAGGTAAGATGAAGTTTGGGTTGTCTTGTGTTTGAGATTGGAAGCTTGCGTGTTTTGGAATTGTAAAAATCTGTAGAAATTCACGCAAGAGCTGGGAATCATGACGCTGTCACGAGCGCGAAACTGTCACGAGGTCACGAGAGTGTTCAATGATTTCAGCCCTTGCGCGTGGCCAAGCGAATTTGCATGGCCGAGTGGATGGGCTGCCTAACGCTTGCAGCGAGAACTCTCTGTCACTAGTGCGATGCTTGTCCCGAGCGCGATAGGGCGCTCGGCTGTCGAAAGGATTGGACTGCAGAGCTCTCGACTACCGAACGGTCGCAGCAAGAGCTTTCTATCGCGAGCGCGATAGAGCGTTCGGCTGCCAAGCAGTTTTCGGCAGTCTCCTATCGCGAGCGCGCGCCTGCGCGTGAGCGCGATAGCCTCTGTTGGCAGCTCACTGTCGCGAGAGCGATGATCATCGCGAGCGCGACAGTGAGATGTGTTCTGTCTCTATGGGAGCGTGAGGACTGCCGCGAGCGGAAGGACTGCCACAATCGCGACAGGGGGCAAGCTATGCCTCTATCGCGAGCGTGACACCCCTGGTTTCAAAATTGTGTTTTCTTTTGTGATTTTCGATGTTTCTTTTTCGAACTTGTGATGCTATTAGAATTATACTTGGACTATTTTATGAAGTATATGAGTATAATTGGGTATATTATTCATGGTTAATTATTTAAATTCTATAAATGTGATTTAATGGATTATGCATGACTTGCAAGCATCAGTCTAGTGGATAGTTAGGCATGCCTAAAAGAGTCCTTTAGCTGTAGCCCTCTGTACTGTTCTAGGCCCTGATCAGGTCCCCATTTAGTTCCTCGCGAACTTCAATGTGTACGGATCTTGTTTAAGATCCCCTTTATAAAATGTTTTGAAAAGAGAAAATATGATATTGTTTTCCGATTCGTACCCGTAAGGTACCCCCATGCGTTCGATTTGTACCCTGTAAGGTACCGCCATGCGTTCACTCGTTATCCACTATTGTGAGTCAGCAGGTGTTTTGATTTGCTCAGTTATGCTATGAGAATGTGAATCTGAATGACTCTATTTATGAGCATATGAATCAGTTGGCATATGAATATGATTGTTAAACCTTTGAATGGTTATGAATGTGATTCGTTTATGATTATATCATATGATTATCAGTATGCCATTACATATGTGATTTGCCTTGACGACCATTGTGAATGGCCATCCATATTATTGTTGTTTGTTTCCCCACTAAGTGTTATCGCTTAGCATGGTGTTTTCACCCGTGCGGATGCGGAAGATGTATAGATTTTGGGAGAGTCGCCTCCAGTCAAGCCAACACAGTAGGATTGTTGATAGGACTTAGTTTCTTTTTGTATCATGATTATTTTGTAATAGTGATCTCTCTTGTATTTAGTATTTTGTTAAGCTTTTGCTATGTATCTCTAAAAGTTGTAATTATGTTAGTATCAGAATAGTTATGTATTGAATATTGTTTTTTCCTATCAATGAATGTTTAGTTTGGTTTAAAGTTTTAATTTTCACTGTTTATATGTATGTTTATATTATGTGAATGTATATTTGTACCGTTCTGTTTGTTTAGTGTGATGCCCCTTCTCGTACGGGTTCTCACTCCCTCGCGGATAGGTATCCCTACGTATGGGAAGGGGGTGTTATAGTTTTTGGTATCAGAGCCCCGATTTAGGCATTTTCTGGGTGATTGTTGTGTTTACACATATGATTAGGACTGTGTTGGCTAATGCGGTTGTCTTTGTCTTTCTTTTAGATGGATTTTGATTCTATTCGTGGGTCGCTTAAGGGGTCCGCTGAAAGTGTGAATCCCCAAGCAGTTGATCCTTCAGTGTCTATTTCGGCTCAAACACTTAGGGTTCAACCTGAGGCCGCAGCCATGCCCTTTGAGGCAATGTTGAAGATTTCTCAGGATATGGCTCGTGTCTTGGATAGGGTAACCGCTCCGAGAGCCCCTTTAGAGAGTATGAGGAGAGCTGGTGCAGAGCATTTCTATGGGACCAGTCTAGATGAGTCTAAGCTTGCTGAGAAATGGATTGAGAAAGTGGAACGAGTGTTTGAGGAGAGTAGGTGTCCTGCTGATAGGCAAGTTGAGAGTGTTGTGGCATTGCTTTAGGGGTATGCCTATGATTGGTGGAAGTTGGTCCGTAGGCATCCCCAATTGCCTGACCCGGTCACATGGGAGTTCTTCGAGAGAGAATTCACCAACAAGTATGTGACTAGGGAGTATAAGGATGCTAAGTGGGCTCAGTTCTTGAGTTTGAAGCAGAGGGCTATATCAGTATCAGAGTTTGAGAAAGAATTCAATCGTTTGGCCAAGTATGCTCCAGAAGGTGTTCTGACTGAAGAGTTTCGGTGTTGGCATTTTGAGGCCGGTTTGAATGAGTCATTGAGAGCTATGATTATTTCTCTGATGAGTACTTCGGGCATTAGGTACTACCAGATTGTGCAAGCAGCAATGCGGGCTGAAAGATCTGAGCCAGTTTTGAGTGAGAGAGCTCAGAAGAGGAATCCCCCTCGTGGTGGATCATCATCATCATCCTCGAGTAAGAGGTCAAGGAACCCACATGATGAGTCTTCTTCAGGTCCGGCTTCGAGAGGCAGGAGGCAAGGTTCTGCCATGGGTTCTAGTGCAGGCAGAGGTGGTTTTGGTTTGAGAACTGATTTGTTGCCTGAGTGTTCTCACTGCAGTAAGCGCCATCGGGGTGAGTGTAGGTGGCTCACGGGTGGTTATTTCAGATGTGGTAGCACTGATCACTATTTGGCTAATTGTCCGAGGTATAGTGAGGCTTCTAGTGATCAGCGTGAGGCTAGCAAAGTTGGATCTAATGCTCCGCAAGCTAGCCGAGGTAGAGGTTGAGATGGTCGGCATAGAGAGGGAACTCCATCAGAGTCGGTTGATCATCCCTTGACAGTTCTAGCTAGAGCATATGCCATGAGAGCTCGGGATGAGCAAAATGCCCTAGATGTGATTGCTGGTAAGTTCCTACTCTTTGACACTGAGTTATATGGTCTAATTGACCCTGGCTCCACAAACTCATATTTGTGCACGAGTAAATTGTTTGATAAGTTGCATGATGTTGATCAGTTAGATTATGAGGTTTGTGTGACCAGTCCTTTAGGGCATAGCGTCAATGTGAGTAGAGTGCATAAGAATTGTCCCCTTTTGGTTCAAGGTGTTGAGTTTTTTGCTGATTTGATTGAGTTTCCATTTTGGGAGTTTGATTTGATTCTGGATATGGATTGGCTTAGTAAGTACCGGGCTGTAGTGGATTATCATAGAAAGGTAGTTGTGTTGCGAGTTAGAGATCAGTTTTCGATTATGGTTAAAGGTTTGGGTTCGAGTTCTTTGAGTAATGTGATTTTCACCATGCAAGCTCAGAGTTTTATGAGGAAAGGTTGTGAGGAATTCTTAGCAGTTGTATTAGATTCTAAGCGTGATCAAGTTGAGATTGAGGATATCCCAGTTGTTAGGGAGTTTGGTGATGTTTTTCCGAGTGAATTGCCTGGGTTGCCTCCCGAGAGAGAAGTGGAGTTGTCCATAGAGATTTTGCCGGGTACTTCGCCCATTTCAAAAGCACCTTATCGGATGGCTCCTGTAGAGTTGAGAGAACTTAAAACTCAATTACAAGAGTTATTGGATAAGGGGTTTCAACCCAGCATATCTCCATGGCGAGCGCAAATTTTGTTTGTCAAGAAGAAAAATGGTTCTTTGAGGATGTGTATCGACTATAGGCAAATTAACAAGGTCATAGTGAAGAACAAGTATCCCTTGCCTAGAGTTGAGGATTTATTTGATCAGCTTAGAGGTGCGAGTTTCTTTTCCAAGATTGATCTTTGGTTGGGTTACTATCAGCTTCGAGTTCAAGATGCGAATGCGGTTAAGACTGCATTTCGGATGCGATATGGCCACTATGAGTTCCTTGTGATGCCATTTGGTTTGACTAATGAACCTGCGGCTTTTATGGATTTGATGAATCGAGTGTTTAGGCCATATCTCTATCGATTTGTAGTAGTGTTTATAGATGATATTTTGGTTTACTTAAAGGATGAGAATGAGCATGAAGAGCATCTTCGGTTAGTATTGCAAGTTTTGAGGGAGCACCGTTTGTTTGCGAAGCTTAGTAGGTGTGACTTTTTGCTTCGGGAGGTGTCTTTCTTGGGTCATATTGTGTCGGCTAAGGGTATTCAAGTGGATCCAGCTAAGATTGAGACGATTGTGGATTGGAAAGTTCCTAGGAGTGTTCCAAAAGTGAGAAGCTTCCTTGGTTTGGCAGGCCACTACCATTGGTTTGTGAAGGGTTTTCGGTCATAGCTGCTCTTATGACCATATTATTGAGGAAAGGAGTTAGATTCGAATGGCCGAATAAGTGTCAGCTGTGCTTTGAGAGGTTGAGAAGTTTGTTAGTTGAAGCTCCTATACTGACTTAACCCACCTCGAGTAAGGAGTTTGTAATGTACAGTGATGCTTTAGGTATCGGGCTTGGATGTGTATTGATACAAGAGTGTAAAGTAGTGGCTTATATGTCTCATCAGTTGAAACCTCATGAGAAGAACTATCCAACGCATGATTTGGAATTGGCTGCTGTGATCTTTGCTTTGAAGATTTGGCAGCATTATCTGTATGGAGAGAAGTGTAGGATTTTCATGGACCATAAGAGTTTGAAATATCTCCTCACACAGAAAGAGTTAAACATGGGATAGCATCGATGGTTAGAGTTGTTCAAGGACTATGACTGCATTATGGATTACCATCCGGGTAAAGCTAATGTGGTTGCGGATGCTTTGAGTCGAAAGTCGGTTTCGGCTTTGTTTTTGAGGTGGTTCTGATGGAGAATTGATTCAGATGGGGCTTTGGTTGCCCAATTGAGAGTGCAGCCTACTTTGAGACAGTCGATTGTGGATGCTCAGAAGGATGATTTGAGATTGCAGCGGGTTTTGCAAGAGGTTCAGTAGGGTAAGTAGTCCAAGTTTTCAGTTTTGGATGGGGTGCTTATGTATAGGGATCGTTTGTGTGTGCCCGAGAGTGATGAGTTAAGGAAGATGCTTTTGAGTGAGGCGCACACTGCAGTCTTTACTATGCATCCTGGTAGTGAAAAGATGTATCGGGATATGAAGCAGTTCTACTGGTCGTCTGGGATGAAGAGAGACATAGTGGAATTCGTGGCAAAGTGTTTGACGTGTCAGCAGGTAAAGGCTGAGCATCAAGTCCCTTTGAGATTGCTCACTCCTTTATCTGTTCCTTAGTGGAAATGGGATGACATCGCTATGGACATTGTATCGGGTTTGCCAGTAACCCAGAGGAAGCATGATTCAGTTTGGGTTATTGTGGATCGGCTTACGAAGTGAGCTCATTTTGTGCCGGTTAGAGTGGATTACTCAATGGATAAGTTGGCCAGTATGTATGTGGATGAGGTGATTCGATTTCATGGTGTGCCATTGTCGAAAGTTTCAAATTGGGATCCAAGGTTCACATCTAAGTTCTGGAAAGAGTTGCAGAGAGCTTTGGGTACTAAGTTGAACTTCAGCACGGCATTTCATCCTCAGACAGATGGTCAGTCCAAGCGAGTTATCCAGATTTTAGAGGATATGCTTCGGACTTACGCTTTAGATTTTTTTGGCAGTTGGGATCAGTATGTGCGGCTTATGGAGTTTGCCTACAATAATAGTTTTCAGTCGAGCATTGGGATGTCACCGTTCGAGGCTTTGTATGGTCGACTGTGTAGGACTCCGATTTGTTGGACAGAGTTAACCAAGCGATCTTTTATTGGGCCAAAGATGATTAGAGATACCGAAAAAAAGATCAGAGTTGTGCAGCGAAATCTGAAGGTGGCTAAGGATAGGCAGATATGCTATACCAATCTGAAGAGAAAGGATATTCGGTTTGAGGTCGGGGACAAAGTCTTCCTTAAGGTTTCACCTTGGAGGAGAGTATTGCGGTTTGGCAAGAAAGGTAAACTTAATCCTCGGTTCATTTGACCTTTTGAGATGTTGGATAAAGTTGGTCCCGTAGCCTATACATTTGCTTTACCGATGGAGTTGGCTCGGATGCATGATGTTTTTCGCGTCTCTGTGCTTCATCGATATAGATCGGATCCGTCGCATGTGTTGTCAGTTCAAGATGTTCGGATTTAGCAGGATTACTCTTATGATGAAGAGCCGAAGGCTATTTTAGCTCGGGAAGTGAGACAGTTGAGAAGCAAGCAAGTCCCTCTGGTCAAGGATCTTTGGCAACATCATTGGGAACCAGAGGCGACGATGAGGATTCAGTATCCGCATTTGTTCACTTTAGGTGAGAATTTCGAGGATGAAATTCTTGTTAGTAGGGGAGAGTTGTAACACCCCGTTCTCCCCCTAGTAGTTTGAGCCATGTTTGCCATGTGTATGTGTGCATGTGTGAGAGCTTTGGCATGTGTTAAGGGCATTTTGGGCAAAATGCATATTTTGTGGGCTTTATCAGAGTGTGGGTGCATTTATGTTAGTAGAGTGTATGTGCATTTGGTTTTGTTAGTGTGTGTATTACATGGGTTAGTCTTGTGTGTATTGTCTTGCATGAGTGTAGGGTGTGAGTGGTCAAGTTCCACCAACGAAAGGGCGATATGTGGCTAGGAATTTTGAAAGGAGGTATAAATAGAGAGAGAGAAAATGGGACAGCCAATTTTGCTGCCTTTTTCCCCGTTTTCTTCCCCCTCTTTGCTCCTTCTTCCTCTTTTCTCTTCATTTGTGTGCCCTAGCTTGGATTCAAGTGTAGTGGTGGAAATTGATCATTCCCTTGAGCTTAGATTGGTATGTATTGTGGGTTTCTTCTTCATCTTCTTATTTTGTTCTTAATTTTGGTTAGATTGGGTTTTAATTTAGGTTTTGTGTTTGTGCGATTTGTTTGGTGTTCTTGTTTAGTTGAGCCTACTCGCGATCCCAAGGGAAAGGAGAAGGCTAGTGGGAGTGGTGCTCATTGATTTGGAGCATAGGAGTTACAGGTTTGGGATTTTGTTTGGGAATTTGTTCGAAAATTTGATTATTTTTGATGTAAAGTGTGATTTATGCCTTTGCATGTGATTTCTTGATATTTGATGTTTGATGAGGCATATTATAGTATTGATGTTATGGGTATTCAATTGATTTGAGTTATAAAGCATGAATGTTGAAGTATTGAGCAAAATTTAAAGTTTGATGAACTTTTGCTGCAATTTTTGGGTTTGTGTTCTTGAGAAGCTTGTTTTTTGTTAATGCATGATTTTAATTGTGTTGATTGTTGAATTAAGTTGTGTTTTATGTTATATGTGATGGTGGAAGGCTTATTTGAAGGTAAGATGAAGTTTTGGTTATCTTGTGTTTGAGATTGGAAACTTGGGTGTTTTGGAATTGTGAAAATCTGCAGAAATTCAAGTAAGAGTTGGGAATCATGACCTTGTAGCGAGCGTGACACTATCACGAGGTCGCGACAGGGCTCGGTGATTTCAACCCTTGGCGAGACCGAGCGACTGGGCTGCCAAACGCTCGTAGCGAGAGCTCTCTGTCGCGAGCGCGATAGGTCACAGGGCTACCGAGCGGATTGGACTGCCGAGCTCTCGACTACCGAGCGGATTGGGCTGCCGAGTGATCGCAGCAAGAGCTCTCTATCGCGAGCGCGACAGAGCGCTCGGCTGCCAAGCAGTTCTGGGCAGTCTCCTGTCGTTAGCGCGACAGCCTCTGTTGGCAGCTCACTGTCGCGAGAGCGATAGTGAGATATGTTTTGTCTCTACGCGAGCGCGAGGACTACCGCGATCGTGATAGGTGGCAAGCTATGCCTCTTTCATGAGCGCGACACCCCTGGTTTCAAAATTGTGTTTTCTTTTGTAATTTTTGATGTTTATTTTTCGAACTTGTGATTCTATTAGAATTATACTTGGACTATTTTATGAAGTATATGAGTATTATTGGGTGTATTATGCATGGTTAATTATATGAATTCTATAAATGTGATTTAATGGATTATGCATGACCTGCAAGAGTCAATTTAGTGGATAGTTAGGCATGCCTAAAAGAGTCCTTTAGCTGCAGCCCTCTATACTGTTCTGAACCTTGATCAGTTCCCCATTTAGTTCCTCGCGAACTTCAATGTGCACGGATCTTGTTTAAGATCCCCTTTATAAAATGTTTTGAAAAGACAAAATATGATATTGTTTTTCGATTTGTACCCATAAGGTACCGCTATGCGTTTGATTCGTATCGTAAGGTACCGCCATGCATTCACTCGTTATCCACTACTATGAGTCAGCGGGTGTTTTGATTTGTTCAGTTATGTTATGAGAATGTGAATCTGAATGACTCTATTTATGAGCATATGAATCTATTGGCATATGAATATGATTATTGAACCTTTGAATGGTTATGAATGTGAGTCATTTATGATTATATCATATGATTATCAGTATGCCATTATGTATGGGATTTGCCTTGACGACCATTGTGAATGGTCGTCCATATTATTGTTGTTTGTTTCCCCACTAATCGTTATCGTTTAGCACGGTGTTTTCACTCATGCAGGTGTGGAAGGTGTATAGCTTTTGGGAGAGTCGCTGACAGTCAAGCCAACACAGTGGGATTGTTGATAGGACTTAGTTTCTTTTTGTATCATGATTATTTTGTAATAGTGATCTCTCTTGTATTTAGTATTTTGTTAAGCTTTCGCTATGTATCTCTGAAAGTTATAATTATGTTGGTATCAGAACAATTATGCATTGAATATTGTTTTTTTTCTATCAATGAATGTTCAGTTTGGTTTAAAGTTTTAATTTTCGCTGTTTATATGTATGTTTATATTATGTGAATTTATGTTTGTACTGTTCTGTTTGTTTGGTGTGATGCCCCTTCTCGTACGGGTTCTCACTCCCTCGCGGATGGGTATCCCTACATATGGGAAGGGGGTGTTACTTATTTGATATGCATATGTATAAAATTAAGTAAATTAAAAGGTAAATGTATAATTGGATAGCTAAAGGGAAGTAGATGGCATAATCGGTATTAAATAAAAAGTTAAAGGTAATTTGGTAAATTGACATTTAAGGATTTAAATGAATGAACTATGAAGAAGTGTGTGTTAATGTGTAAGTAAGAAAAAATGATAAGTTAAATGTATGAATTAAGGAGAAATAAAAGGATTAAATTTGATTTAATCTTAAAAAAATCTAAAGGAGGACCAATAAGCTCTTGACATTTATATAATTTGATAACTATTTAGAAGTTGGCCATATATAAGGCCATAACGGTCAGCCAATTAGTGGTTAAAAACTCCTTTATTGCCTTTCCAAAATTAGCATTCTTTCATTCAAAAACACATAATTTATGTCACCAAAATTTGTTCATGAGGATTTGCTAGTAGAAGATTTAATTAGTGTAAAATTAAAGCTAAGCAAGGCAAGTTTAAAGTTATGTTTACACTCTTCCTCATCTTAAGTCCATTAGGGTTACAAGTTTTAGATTTATGTGATTGTAATAGCAATTGATGTGTATGGTAGAAGGAGAGGTGATCGGACACAAAGAGAAAGAGAAAGAAGAAGAAGAAAAAAAAAAGAAGAATTGAAGAAAAAGAAACAATAATCAAGGTTTGGGAAATTTAATATTTCTCGGTATATGATATGATAATTTGCTGTGTTGAAGGGTGTATAATTGATTTGGAATAATTTGGGTTGGAATTGTTGTGATTATTGGGTTGAATTGGCTAATTTGGACATGTTGAGTTTTAAGGGGATACTCTGCCCAAATTTCAGTCTAACCTTTGTGGATTGTTTTTTATATAAGTGGCGTTTTATAGCTCTAAATTCTATGATTATAGGTTTTTTGGAAAGCTAACTCACATACCTAAATATGTCTAGAAGGGACATGGAACTAATTTTGGCTTTAGATGCCTCAAAACTGGCCAAAACAGACAGATCACAGGAGCAGTTTGAGTCATATTATGAGTTTTTGATGTCTTCATGACCTAAAATATTTGCCATTAGAAAGCTAACATCGTGGGGAACATTTTTTAAGAAGAAAACTTTGACTAAAAATGAGGTTTACCTATTGGTTTTGTTGGTACAAGTTAGAGGTGAAAACCTAAATTATGTAGTTCTGTTTTTAAAACAAGAATTAACAGGGGTCACGACTGGCACCAAACCATCTCAGCTGTGACCCACTCTTTTGGAATGCAGAATGGATCTGAATGCTGAAGTCATGGCTGGCACTAAACCATCTCAGCTATGACTCCATGTTCTGACTATTTTATGCATTTTCCTTACCGAATTGAACTTGGACTCCACCGAAACTTTTCGGGACTTATCCTATGCATGTTTAAGATAATATTATGAATATTTGAGTAATTATCAAGTGAAACATAGGTGTTTAAGGTTTTGAATTTGATCAATTAATAAGAATATTATGTGAGAATTTAGATGTAAAATTTAATTTCTTGTTAAATGGAACCAAACATTATTCAAGATAATTAAAGTACTTGTGCAATATTGTTAACGAGTCGTAGATAGGTAAGCATGCCTATAGAGACCTCTGTTACTGCAACCTATGCGTTCTTGAACCCCGTTTGGGTCCCTATGCATTCTTGGATCCCTATGTGTGTAGACACCGGGTCCCGAGGAGATCCCAGATCAGGATTACCCAATGATGAAAATAAATACCGATTCATAAGCAAAAAAGTAGGAATTGATCATCTCCTTGTCAAACTCTTTTATCTGTCTCAAAATGCTTTTAAAATATTTATCTTTATTTTTACTTTTTATTTTTTATTTGTATCTTTATTTTTTATCTTTGTTTGTACTTTTTTATGTTTATTTTTTGAAAAAAAAAATTTCGGCGGCCGTGCGGGCTGCCCTGCGTGCACGTAGCGCTCGCGCTGGCCCGTGTGAGCGGAGCGCGCGGCGCTCGCCTCGCCTGCCTTCGAGGAATCTCGCCCATCCGCGAGATTTCTCGCCAATCCTGCCCAGGTCCTCGCCGATTCCGCCGAAAATCAATTTTTTGACATATTTAGGGGAAAAATGATTTTTTCTTGGGATTTTTTTTCAGATTTGTTTAAATTTGACAAATATTAGTCAAATTTTTTGGGTATTAAAAGTAAAAAAAATAAAAAAATAATTAAAAAATAAATAAAATATTAAGTGTAAATATTTGACTTTTAGGATTTTATTTTGAATTTAGGGTGTTTTTTGTTGAAATTATGGAGAATTGATCTTTGAAAAATCTGATAGGGGGCTGGAGGGGCAGAAAAAAAAAATGGAGTCTTAACATGAGTTTTATTGATTTTTTTTTGAGAAAAAAAAGGAGAAAAAAAAATTGATTTGTTTGGGCTAAGAAAATTTCTCTAAGGGAATTGATTTTTTCTAAAGGATTTTGGGAAGGTATTCTTGAGAAAAATGGTGCATATTTTCTAAAAAAACAAGGAATTTCTTGTTCTTGGAGTTCACCTTTTCTTTTTTTCTTAAAATTTAAAATCATTTTCTTTTATCTTCTTAATTTTCTTTTCTTAAATCTAAAATTTTCTTCTTTAATTACATTCTAGTTTTTCTTATATCTAAATTTTTGTTGAACTTGAAAACTTGAGAAAGGAAAATTAATTTCCTTAACTTGAGTTTTCTCATCAAATAGCAAACACAAAAAAAAAATCAAATTATTTTTTAATTTTAGTGTTCTTGAGTTATTTGAGACATAAACTCAAGATTGTCTTGAACATTTTTTCGAGTTTAGTCTCGAATCTTGACAAGGAGAATAAATAGAGATATCTTGCTTCCATATTACTTAATTCTGAAGGTAAAGATTCTTGGATCCATCTTTATCTCATCTCATTTTATTCATGTTAATTTATTTCATTTCATTTTATTTTACCTTCTTTTCTTGCATTAATGCATGTATGTCTTCTCTTTGAGTAAAGATTTATTTCTTTAGCATGAGTTTTCAATCTTTGCTTTGTTCTTGGCATGAAAATGGATAAATATACATGATGTTAAGAGATGAAAAATAAGATTTGCATGATTTTCTCTTTTAGTATTATCTTTTGTGATTTTTTTTTGTATGCTTAAACGTTATTATTGTATATTGTATGTTTGATTGCCCTCTTTTTGTTCATTCATTTGATTTTATTGGCTTGTTATTATTATTATTATTATTATTATTATTATTATTATTATTATTATTATCATTTATTTATTGTTATTATCATCATTATATATATTGTTAGTATATTGTTATTATTATTATTTATTGTTACTATCATCATTTATCGTTATTGTTATTATTATTATCATTATTATTGTTATTATTATTTTTGTTGTTGTTGTTATTAGTATTATTATTGTTGTTATTTTCATTATTGTCATTATATTTTGCATGGTAGTATTTCATGACTTATCTATGGTTATTATTATTAATATACCTTGCATGATTTTTTATTTTATGTGTGGTGTTAATATAATAGATTAGTGTGTTCAATTCAACTTGTTTTATATTCTATTGGTGTATTAATTTTGCGCTAGATTTCCTCTAGTTTCATTTTTAATTAATTTTGGAATTATTACTAATATTTTTTTTATTATTGTTTTTTATTAGGGCTAAAATGTCGTATTACATGTTTGAGCATTTATCGTGACCAAACTCCTCGCGACACATAGGAGTTTACATCAGTTGGGTGAGACCTTTCCTATCCCTATTTATGTGACTGTGTTTTGTTTATAAATAAAATAAGTTTATTTTATACGCGTACCAAATAAAAAATCACAAAAATATTTTGTACGATAAAATTGGGATTTTTATTAATAAATTGGGACCAATGTACTAGATTTTAGCCAAGGAATGCAAAAATATCGCGGACTAAAACGAAGAGTCAATTTTATTAAAAATGGGATCACTCATCCCGATTTTCACGACAAATAACAAATATAACTCTTCGATCCATTTTTAAGTGAGTATGAAGGAACCAATGTTCCTAAACCGAATAAATATCCCGATTTATGTATGTTACCCTTTTTATTGATTTTGTGTGATCGTTTAATTTTATATCTTGTGGGTCCTTGTAATTAATTATTTTAGGGGCAATTTTATTTTCTTTCAATTGGGGATTGTATTCTATCCCAATTTTCATTTTTAATCTTATTCAGTTTTTCTTTTCATTTGGGGGATTGTATTTGTCCCAATTTCTCTTTTGTAAATGGCGTAGCTTTGTTTGTTTACCGCTTTATATATTGCTTTATTTACAACTTTCTTTTACCGTTTTCTTAATACTTGAAGTGCGCCTTAAATAAAATGCATCAAATCGCGTGAGGAGAGAGATGAAATTTTATAATCTAAAAACTCACTTATATTTAACCAAGGCATAAATAAGAGTGAAGTTCCGAACACCTTCTCTAGTTTAGACCATAGAGGTTAGATGACCTTTCCTAATTTCTTGTAAATTGGGTGGCGACTCCAAAATACCTCAAAGGTGCCTAAAGGCTTCATGGGACTAGATGAACTTTCCAATGTTCAATTGGGTAAGGAATTCCAAAATGCCTCATGTTGCCCAAGATCAAAAGACGCGAACTAATCCCTTGAGCCCTAAAAGCGGGTCTCGCCTATGAGGACCTTTGCTAGGTTCGGCGCGCGTTACAGTGGCGACTCCACTGAGGACTATTTGTGACTTTGCTATGAAAGTGTCTTGGTTAAAACATATAATTGAGTTTTTAAAACCTAAAATTCTATCTCTCTTCGAAAATTGCATTGCATCATTTTAGAGCCTTAGAATTATGCTAGTTTGGTCCCTATTTTTACCCCGGTGCATTCCTGAAGCACGACCCTATTTTCACTCAATCTAGGGAAGTGTTAAGGATAATCACCAGCCCAAGCCTCGTACCATCATGGTATATTAAATGGAGACCCGATAGGTCATTATGCTCGTGATGAGCTAGACCTATTGGCAGGGACCATGCTTGGGTAGCCCTAAAATATCATCACCCTTGACCAAAGCTCATGTAATGGCAATAGATACTTCCCTTTGGTGAAATGTACCTTAATATGATGCTTGCTATGTGGGCCATTATGTATTGAATAAAATCAAACAAATTAAATTGTCTTATATCAAAAGCTTTTAAGCCCCGGTGGGCCCATCTTAATATGGTTGAAATGTTTAAATACATAAAGGTCAAAATTCATACGTATGTGCATTAATTAAGAGATGTTATGCTGTCGGTTTTTCACCGAACACCATACGCATCCATTGGGTTCCCTATTAACCCATGGATCAAACCCGCCTAGGAAAGAGACCGCATTACCTCGTGTGTGGGAGTAATAAGGTTGGAAGGATCTACTTGCTGGTATGTGGTTGTAATTGTTGCATAACACACAATCATGCATTGTACATGTCCTTCATGCATCATTCTAACAATTTAAATCTTTCAGCCATCATAGATTCATCTAAGTGAATTAGAGGTTCCGACGGTCGGCTAGTAAGGAAAATCTGCTCTTTGAATTACAAGAATTAGTGTCTGACTGGGATTTTGAGTCACTCTCATCGATCAAATCATCTCTAGAATCATCGATGGCAGAAAAGACCGGAGCTTTGACCACACAAGACCTTGCTAGGAGACTAAAGAACTTTGAACAGAGGATGTTAGATATGATGGGCACCATGGCTGACAAGATTGCTCATCCCCCTGCTCCACAAGCACCTATTGCTCCATAGCCACTTGTCGCTCCATGTTGAGCATTTTCTATAGATGCTAATGACCGCAAGTATACGGTGTACTGAAGCAGAACTTAAGAATGTCGATCCCACGAGGAACGTAATTTACACACTATTACTACCTAATTTTAACTTTGTTTACAATGATCAACTAATGGTAAAGTAGATGTAAACTATTCTAGAATCAAAATTAACTAAACCTAATTATTGATGGTCAAAGAAGATAAAAAGATAAAGGATGATAAGTATAAAAATGGAACTTGAATTAATTGTTCTTAATGATTATAGTATTCTTGTCATGCAAGTCAAGTTGAATAAATTTCCTACTTACTCTCTCGACATAAAAAAGATTGCCTAAAACATGCATAAGTAATTCTATTTCACAACTTTTATTAATGAACTAGAAAATTAAACATGCAAATCTTAGGTTAAGTCACAACCTATAGCAACCATTTTAACACTATGATTTCTCAAATAATGCTTCAATGATGATTTCCCATTAGATTGTAAATTTGAATTCATTTTTCCATTAAACTCATACTTATAATGATCATACATAGTATCCTAATAGGAAATTCTACAAGCAAGAACACATGAATTAATATGAACAATAAAAAATCTAATATTAGGTATTCAAGTTCAGAATTTACATCACAAAATTTACAAAGAAGAGTAAAAAGATAAGAAATGAAGGAGATTTCTCAACCCTTTTCAAGTCACCAAAGGTAGTCTTATTCTTTGTATGCTATCTTCTCTTCAATGCATAAACTCTAATTGAGAAAATTAGACTAAGGAAAGAAAAACTATTCTAACTTACAGAAATTTTACTTAATCAAATGTTCAACTCCCTAAATTACAGTTAGAAGTACAATTTATAATATCTACTTATGCCCCTTCAGATGACTCTTGGTAATAGATGCAAAAGTTGGTGGAGAAACACAACTCTTCAATGTGCGATTTTATCTTTTTGTCTCTAATGGATCTCTCTGTTGCGCTCGCCACAGAGCGCTCCTCTTTCATCGCTCCACCTTCCTCGCGTTTGCCTTCTCCATGCCCTGTCGTGACCTCGCGATGAGCCCCTTGGTCGCGACAGGCTCTCTTCTTCCTTTTTCTCTCTTCCTCCTTTGGCTTCCCTTAGCGTGTTCTGTAGCGCTTGCGACAGAGAAACTTCTTCCTTTGCTCAATTCTGCTCTTTTCTTCATCTTTCTCCACCTTTTTCCTCCAATATTTTCCTATACCCAAAACTCAAACAAAACATGTAACACCCCCTTCCCATACGTAGGCGATCCCATCCGATAAGGAGTGAGATGCCGTATGAGACAAGGTGTCACCAAACAAAAGCAAAGCAAAATATACATCCATTCATAACATACATTCAGAAATACAGAATAATTAAAAACTTCACATGCAGAAAGCAAAAGCTGATCATGCATTACTATAATTAAACTATTACAATAATGATCTGATCAACTAGCTGAACAAAATAATATTACATATACAAAATATAGATGCAAAAGCGGAAGCTGATACAGAGAGTTCTATACAAAAAGAATCAATAACTGATACAAAACTGAGCCCTACACTAATCCCTTCTGTGTTGGCTTGATGACGGCGACTCTCTCAAAGCAAAACGCCTTCCGCACCTGCACGGGTAAAAACACCGTGCTAAGCGATAAAACGCTTAGTGGGGAAACACACATAAATCATGGACGGCCACTCACAGTGGTCGTCAAGGCATAACACATTCACAATGGCAGAATGCTGGTTATAACATAATCCATATAAACATGTTCATAATTAAAAGCCATACATTCAATATCCCATAATCATATGCATTACAACATAAACCAGCATGTATTTCATCATTAAACTCATTCAGATATTCCAATCAAAGACAGATCAGATCAGAACAATTTCATTAACATTTAAAGAATACCTGCTGACTCTAGACAGTGGATAACGAGTGTACAGACAGTACTTTCTGGGTACGAGCCGATTACAGACAGTACATTACGGGTACGAACCGATTCATCCATTTTACTTTTACTTTCACAGATATTTTCAAAAGGGACCTTAAACAAGATCCAATACAGAAAAGGGTTCGCGAGGAACCAAACGGGGACCTGATCGGGGTCCAAACAGAACTATGGGCTGCAGCAACAGACTCTATTAGGCATGCCTAACTATCCACTTACTTGACTCTAGCAGGTTATGCGTCAAACAGATCACATTCTAGGATACAGAATATAATTCATCAGAAAATCATGGTATCACGCATATTGAAGCATTAAACAATAATACATGCATCAAACAACAGTAAGATTCTTTCAGAAGAAATACCAAGTTCATTTCTGACTTAAAAACCAGGAAATTTCGGAAAAACGAGCTGAGCGGAGAAACGGGCGAGGAATGGCTGGTCACTGGCGTGACTGGCCTTCACAACAGGCAGGTCACGGCGTGACCTAGGGTCACGTCTCGTGACCTGCTTGTTTCTCGCCTAATGCGTTGCGCGATCCTCGCGGATCACGCAATGCACATGCAGGTCACGGCGTGACCGAGGGTCACGCGACGTGACGCTGCTTCTCCCTCGCAGATCACGTTGCGTGATCTTCGCAGATCACGCCCCTTCTCTCACGCAGGTCGCACGACGTGACCGAGGATCACGTCGCGTGACTTGCTTGCTCTGCAGTTGGTCACGCGACTGGCTTCTCAGCAGGCATGTCACGCCGTGACCAAGGGTCACGTGACGTGACCTGCCTTCCTTTGAAGCGAGTCACGCAACGAAGAACAGTACCTCAATTTCCAGAATTTCCAGAAACACGAATTCAGTCCCAATTTGATTAAAAACCATTCAAACCTGTTCTTACCTTCCAGAAATTGTCTCAAACAATATATGCAATAATTATACAACTCAATCCATCAAATAATTAACCAAATCAAATCAATAACACACACATTCAAATTTAGAAGAACATGAACCCTAGAATTACAGTAACTTCACAATCATACAATTTCACAAGTAAACATTCCCAAACCTGGATTCTATACTTCTATCACTTAGCTCCACTAGGTCCCGCAACCTCTTTTCCCTTTGGATCACGTGGAGCCTCAGCTAGAACACAAACACAGTAAATTCAACCCTAGGTTAAAACTCAACCTAAAGAAGAAGATGAAGATGCAAACTTACAGTAAAACAAAGACTAGATCATGCACTTACCAAGCTAGGAGTAAGAGTGACCAACTTCCACAACCACACTTGATTATCAGAGAGTAGTAATTAGGAAAGGGAAAAGGAAGAAGAAGAAGAATGTGAAGTTTGAAAGGAAAACGTGAATCTGATTTTTGTTTCACCTTTCTTTTCCTTCTTTATTCTTTTTCCCAACCCTAATACACATGTCAATTCCTTGGGTGGTGAAACTTGCTCACTTATACCCTAACTCCACACATTACACACACCTAATGCATCCTAATTAAATACACCCTACAATGGTATATGTAAATGCACACAAATGCAACTCAATTAATTCACACCCTAATGCCATGTATGCACCCACATAATAGTTAAACCCCAAAACCATACATTTTACTGAAATGCCCTTATGAAATACTGTACACATGCGAATGCTTACACACATACAGACAGACAGACGAACAGACAGACAGACGGACAGACAGACAGACGGACAGACAGACAGACGGACAGACAGGCTCATTCTACTAGGGGGCAAATGGGGTGTGACAACTCTCCCCTACTAATAAGAATTTCGTCCTCGAAATTCTCACCTGAACTGAATAACTGTGGATACTGAGCTCTCATCGACTCCTCTGGTTCCCAAGTCGCTTCCTCGACTCCATGATGGATCCACAATACTTTAACCAAGGGAATCTGCTTATTTCTCAACTGCCTAACCTCTCGGGCTAGAATAGCTCGCGGTTCCTCATCATAGGAGAAGTCTGGCTGAACCTGGATATCCTGAACTGACAGAACATGCGAAGGATCTGATCTGTACCGACGAAGCATCGAAACGTGAAACACATCATGTAACTTTGCTAACTCCATCGGTAGCGCTAATCTGTAGGCTACAGGTCCCACCTTAGCCAAAATCTCATAAGGTCCAATAAAACGAGGACTCAGCTTACCCTTCTTTCCAAATCGAAGCACTCTCCTCCAAGGAGAAACTTTAAGGAAAACCTTGTCCCCGATCTCAAAATGCACATCTTTTCTTTTCAAATTGGCATAAGACTTCTGTCGATCCTTGGCTGCCTTCAAATTCCGCTGCACTACTCTGATCTTCTCTTCAGTATCCCTAACCAAGTCAGGTCCAATCATAGATCTCTCAGATAGCTCAGTCCAACAAATCGGAGTCCTACACTGACGACCATACAAAGCCTCATATGGTGCCATACCAATACTCGACTGGAAACTGTTGTTGTAGGCAAACTCCATCAATGATACATATCTGTCCCAACTACCCGGAAAATCCAATGCACAAGCTCTCATCATATCCTCCAAAATCTGAATAACTCGCTCTGACTGACCGTCGGTCTGAGGATGAAACGCTGTACTGAAGTTCAACCTAGTGCCCAAAGCTCTCTGTAACTCCTTCCAAAACTTGGAAGTAAACCTCGGATCCCGATCTGACACTATGGACAAAGGGACACCATGCAACCGAACTATCTGATCCACATAGATACTGGCTAATCTGTCCATGGAGTAGTCCACTCTAACTGGCAAGAAGTGAGCTGACTTCGTAAGCCGATCCACAATAACCCAAACCGAATCATGCTTCCTCTGAGTCAAAGGCAAGCCAGAAACAAAGTCCATGGTGATATCACTCCATTTCCACTCAGGAATGGATAAAGGCATAAGCAAACCTGAAGGAACCTGATGCTCTGCCTTCACCTGCTGACAAGTCAAGCACTTGGAAACAAAATCCACTATATCACGCTTCATACCGGACCACCAATAGAATTGCTTCATGTCCCTGTACATCTTCTCACTGCCCGGATGCATAGTAAAGACTGAACTATGCGCCTCACTCAAGAGCTGTCTCCTCAAATCCTCAGATTCTGGCACACACAAATGACCTCTGAACATAAGTACCCCATCCTGAACTGAGAACTCTGATGGCTTACCCGATCTAACCTCATGCACAATCCGCTGAAGTCTCACATCATCTCTCTGAGCATCCACAATCAACTGTCTCAAAGTAGGCCTCACACGCAACTGGGCAAGCAAAGCTCCATCTGAACCAAATCGCCATCTGAAACGCCTCAAGAACAAGGCTGAAACTGACTTACGACTCAAAGCATCTGCAACTACATTGGCCTTACCAGGATGGTAATCCACAATGCAGTCGTAGTCCTTAAATAACTCAAGCCATCTGCGCTGTCTCATGTTCAACTCTTTCTGTGAAAGGAAGTACTTCAAACTCTTGTGGTCCGAGAAGATCCTACACTTCTCCCCATACAAGTAGTGACGCCAGATCTTCAAAGCAAAGATTACAGCTGCCAACTCTAAATCATGCGTCGGATAGTTCTTCTCATGTGGCTTCAACTGACGAGAAGCATAAGCCACTACTTTTCCTTCCTACATCAGCACACATCCAAGACCAACTCCAGAAGCATCACTGTAAATGACAAACTCCTTACCCGAGATGGGTTGAGTAAGGATAGGAGCCTCAACAAGTAACTGCTTTAACCGATCAAAACAAGACTGACACCTGTCTGACCACTCAAATCTGACTCCTTTCCTCAACAATCTAGTCATAGGAGCAGCAATCACAGAAAATCCCTTAACGAACCGACGGTAGTAACCTGCTAAGCCAAGGAAACTCCTCACTTCCTGAACATTTCGAGGCGCTTTCCAATCAACAATCGCCTCAATCTTAGCTGGATCTACCTGGATACCACTGGCTGAAATAATATGACCCAAGAATGACACTTCTCGAAGCCAGAAATCACATTTGCTAAGCTTAGCAAACAAATGATGCTCTCTCAACATCTGCAAAACCAATCTGAGATGCTCCTCATGCTCACTCTCATTCTTGGAATACACCAAGATGTCATCAATGAACACTACTACAAATCGATCTAAGTATGGCCTAAACACACGATTCATCAGATCCATAAAAGCCGCTGGAGCATTTGTCAAACCAAAAGGCATCACAAGAAACTCATAGTGGCCATACCTAGTCCGAAATACAGTCTTAACCACATCTGCATCCTGAACACGAAGCTGGTAGTACCCTGATCGAAGATCTATCTTGGAAAAGACACCCGCACCTCGAAGCTGATCAAATAAATCCTCAATCCTAGGCAAAGGATACCTGTTCTTCACAGTAACTTTATTAATCTGACGGTAATCAATGCACATCCGTAGGGATCCATCTTTCTTCTTGACAAATAGCACTGGAGCTCCCCAAGGAGATATGCTCGGTCTAATAAACCCCTTATCCAATAACTCTTGTAGCTGAGATTTAAGTTCCCTCAACTCTACAGGAGCCATCCGATAAGGTGCTCTCGAAATAGGTGCAGTACCCGGCATGATCTCAATGGACAACTCAACCTCTCTCTCAGGAGGCAAACCAGGCAACTCGCTCGGAAACACATCCCCAAACTCTCGCACAACAGGAATATCCTCAATCTGAACCTGATCCCTCCTGGAATCTAACACAACAGCTAGAAAAGCCTCACAACCTTTCCTGATGAATCTCTTGGCTTGCAACACAGAAATAACATTATTCACTGAACTAGCACCCAAACCTTTCAGAAACACAAGAGACTGACTTCTATCCCGAAGTACCACTGTCTTCCTATGGCAATCCACTACAGCCCGATACTTACCCAATCAGTCCATACCCAGAATCAAGTCAAACTCTCTGAAGGGTAACTCAATCAGATCCGCTGGAAGCACAACTCCCTCAACAATCAGAGGACAACTCCTAAAAACTCTACTCACACTGACACTATGCCCTAATGGACTGGTCACACAAATCTCATAATCTAACTGATCAACTGAATGCAATTTATCAATAACTCTATCTGTGCACAAATATGAGTGTGTGGAACCAGGATCAATTAGAGCATACAACTCAGTGTCATGGAGTAGGAACTTACCAGCAATAACATCAGGCGCATCCTGCTCATCTCTGGCTCTCAAAGCATAAGCTCTAATGGCAGCCTGAGGAGGACGCTCAACAGTCTCAGAAGCAGCTCCATCTCTATGCCGTCCACCTCTACCTCGACCTCGGCCTCTGCCACGGTAAGTCTGAGAAGCATTTGAACCAACCCTACTAGCTCCTCCCTGAGGTCCTGAATCCTCAAACGACTGGGGACATCCTGCCACACGGTGCTCAGTGCTCCCACATCTGAAACATCCCCCAGTAAGCCACCTACACTCACCCCGGTGAGCCTTGCTGCAATTCTCACAAATAGGTACGGCATCAGATTTACCTCCCCTACCAGAACCTGACACAGCTGCAGGACCCTGACGTCTACCTCTAGAAGCCGGACCAGATGCTGACTCATCCTGTGGGTTCCTAGATCTCTTACCCACAGAAGATCCTCCACGAGAAGAACTCCTCCTCTGAGCTCTCTCTCTCATCACTGTCTCAGACAACTCTGCTCTCACTGCAGCCTCCACAATCTGATAATAGTGAACCCCAGGTATACACATCAGTGAAATCAAAGCAATCTTCAAAGACTCATTTAACCCTGCCTCGAAATGCTTGCATCTAAAGTCATCAGTCATAACTCCTCGTGGGGCATAGCGCGATAACCTGTTGAACTCTTTCTCATAATCAGCTACTGACAATGCTCTCTGTCTCAAACCCAAAAACTGCGCCCATCTCGAATCTCTATAGGTCTGAGTAATGGACTTCTTTATGAACTCACCCTCAAAGAACTCCCAGGTAATCGGATCCGGTAGCTGAGGATGCCTGCAAACCAACTCCCACCACTCAAAAGCAGACCCCTGAAGAAGAGCTAAAGCACACTCTGTCTGCTGGTCGGGAGGACACCGAATCTCTCTCAAAGCACGCTTCACTTTATCTAACCATCTCTCTGCAATCTCAGACTCATTCAACCCAGTACCATAGAAATCCTCAACTCCTGCTCTCCTCAGATTCTCCATAGGTGCTCTAGGAGCAGTCACTCTCTCCAGAACCCTAGCCATGTCCTGATGCAGTCTAAACATAGCCTCTAAGGGCATGGCTGCGGCCTCGGGCTGGACCCTAGCATGCTGAGCCGACCCAGTAACAGAAACAGACTGATCTACAACTGGAGGATTCACACTCTCGGCGGATTCCTCACGCGCACCATGAGCAGAATTAGAAGCCATCTAAACAAACAAGAAACAACCGTATCAGCCAACACAAATCTAGACACATACGCATCTAAGAAACTCAGAACAATCATAACAACACCCAGAAATGCCTAAACCTATGCTCTGATACCACTAACTGTAACACCCCCTTCCCATACGTAGGCGATCCCATCCGATAAGGAGTGAGATGCCGTATGAGACAAGGTGTCACCAAACAAAAGCAAAGCAAAATATACATCCATTCATAACATACATTCAGAAATACAGAATAATTAAAAACTTCACATGCAGAAAGCAAAAGCTGATCATGCATTACTATAATTAAACTATTACAATAATGATCTGATCAACTAGCTGAACAAAATAATATTACATATACAAAATATAGATGCAAAAGCGGAAGCTGATACAGAGAGTTCTATACAAAAAGAATCAATAACTGATACAAAACTGAGCCCTACACTAATCCCTTCTGTGTTGGCTTGATGACGGCGACTCTCTCAAAGCAAAACGCCTTCCGCACCTGCACGGGTAAAAACACCGTGCTAAGCGATAAAACGCTTAGTGGGGAAACACACATAAATCATGGACGGCCACTCACAGTGGTCGTCAAGGCATAACACATTCACAATGGCAGAATGCTGGTTATAACATAATCCATATAAACATGTTCATAATTAAAAGCCATACATTCAATATCCCATAATCATATGCATTACAACATAAACCAGCATGTATTTCATCATTAAACTCATTCAGATATTCCATTCAAAGACAGATCAGATCAGAACAATTTCATTAACATTTAAAGAATACCTGCTGACTCTAGACAGTGGATAACGAGTGTACAGACAGTACTTTCCGGGTACGAGCCGATTACAGACAGTACATTACGGGTACGAACCGATTCATCCATTTTACTTTTACTTTCACAGATATTTTCAAAAGGGACCTTAAACAAGATCCAATACAGAAAAGGGTTCGCGAGGAACCAAACGGGGACCTGATCGGGGTCCAAACAGAACTATGGGCTGCAGCAACAGACTCTATTAGGCATGCCTAACTATCCACTTACTTGACTCTAGCAGGTTATGCGTCAAACAGATCACATTCTAGGATACAGAATATAATTCATCAGAAAATCATGGTATCACGCATATTGAAGCATTAAACAATAATACATGCATCAAACAACAGTAAGATTCTTTCAGAAGAAATACCAAGTTCATTTCTGACTTAAAAACCAGGAAATTTCGGAAAAACGAGCTGAGCGGAGAAACGGGCGAGGAATGGCTGGTCACTGGCGTGACTGGCCTTCACAACAGGCAGGTCACGGCGTGACCTAGGGTCACGTCTCGTGACCTGCTTGTTTCTCGCCTAACGCGTTGCGTGATCCTCGCGGATCACGCAATGCACATGCAGGTCACGGCGTGACCGAGGGTCACGCGACGTGACGCTGCTTCTCCCTCGCAGATCACGTTGCGTGATCTTCGCAGATCACGCCCCTTCTCTCACGCAGGTCGCACGACGTGACCGAGGATCACGTCGCGTGACTTGCTTGCTCTGCAGTTGGTCACGCGACTGGCTTCTCAGCAGGCATGTCACGCCGTGACCAAGGGTCACGTGACGTGACCTGCCTTCCTTTGAAGCGAGTCACGCAACGAAGAACAGTACCTCAATTTCCAGAATTTCCAGAAACACGAATTCAGTCCCAATTTGATTAAAAACCATTCAAACCTGTTCTTACCTTCCAGAAATTGTCTCAAACAATATATGCAATAATTATACAACTCAATCCATCAAATAATTAACCAAATCAAATCAAGAACACACACATTCAAATTTAGAAGAACATGAACCCTAGAATTACAGTAACTTCACAATCATACAATTTCACAAGTAAACATTCCCAAACCTGGATTCTATACTTCTATCACTTAGCTCCACTAGGTCCCGCAACCTCTTTTCCCTTTGGATCACGTGGAGCCTCAGCTAGAACACAAACACAGTAAATTCAACCCTAGGTTAAAACTCAACCTAAAGAAGAAGATGAAGATGCAAACTTACAGTAAAACAAAGACTAGATCATGCACTTACCAAGCTAGGAGTAAGAGTGACCAACTTCCACAACCACACTTGATTATCAGAGAGTAGTAATTAGGAAAGGGAAAAGGAAGAAGAAGAAGAATGTGAAGTTTGAAAGGAAAACGTGAATCTGATTTTTGTTTCACCTTTCTTTTCCTTCTTTATTCTTTTTCCCAACCCTAATACACATGTCAATTCCTTGGGTGGTGAAACTTGCTCACTTATACCCTAACTCCACACATTACACACACCTAATGCATCCTAATTAAATACACCCTACAATGGTATATGTAAATGCACACAAATGCAACTCAATTAATTCACACCCTAATGCCATGTATGCACCCACATAATAGTTAAACCCCAAAACCATACATTTTACTGAAATGCCCTTATGAAATACTGTACACATGCGAATGCTTACACACATACAGACAGACAGACGGACAGACAGACAGACGGACAGACAGACAGACGGACAGACAGGCTCATTCTACTAGGGGGCAAATGGGGTGTGACAAAACATAAAATATCCCTAATTCTAACACAAATAAACACACATAATCATAATTTCTAACCCTTAAACATGGGTTAAATATGAGCCAATTAAGCTCATATCAAACCCCCACACTTAAACATTTGCTTGTCCCCAAGCAAAACACTCAAACACTACAAACAAATAACACAAAATAAACACAGGATTTTGGAGCTTACTTATACATTTGACAAATATTTGGAAATCACATGTCCATACTTTAACCTCTAACTCATTAGCCTAAATATGCAACTTCTTAGACAATATCATTATTTATAAAACTCTAACCCCTATATACAATTAAAAAACCATGAAATTGCAAAATACAAGGATGTTTAATCTCAAGAAATCAAGTATCCTAACTCATGTATAGATTATTTCACACAAAACATTGCCTAAGATAATTGTCACTCAAACACTTTTTGCTTTCAATCACTCAATCTCTCAAGTGTTTATGGGTTAGTGTTTCTCTCATTCCTTAAATATGCCATTACATACCATAGGCTTGTAATTTATAAACCTCTCATCTACTAGTATAAGGTAGTAAAGAGGATCAAAGGGTCTTAAAAATGGTTGTAATGTGGCTTAGGTTAGGGTAGGAAACTTTTGGATTTAGGTAGCTAATATTGTGTAGAGAGAAAGTACCAATATAACATAGGAAATTGAAAACAAAATTTGCACAAAACATGATAGTCTTACTACTATTCTAATTCCCTTCTCGACTATACAAATTTCGGCTAGTTCTTTGTTTGTTTTTCTTTTTCTTTCTTTTTTTTATTTTTTTATTTTTTTTTACTTCTTTGTTTTTTCTTTCTTTATTTTTTTTCTGCTTCTTTTCTTTAGGATAGCAAGAAAAATTAGCATGGCTGCGTTTTACGCTCCATCCCACACATAAGCAATTTTTGATGTACATCTTGCTATTCCTACTTATTTTTCTTTCTTTTCTTAAGAGACTAGCATTTCTAATACTAAGTTTTAAAACAAGGGAATTTTAATTTTCACTACTTCATGCTTGTCAATAATAACATATCTCCAATGCTTTATCAATCCTAAATCTCTCCACAATACGGTTAATTCATAAGAAATAGGCCAATGTTTAATCAAAAGAATATGGCTATGTATGTACTTAAGCAAGAAAAATAGGATATATGCTCAAACTTGGCTTCCTAAAGTCAAAAGGTAAGGAATTTAAAGCAAGCCAAAAATGGTTCATTCTAAGTGCCCTTATCATATCTCGTGTACATCCCATACTAAAATGTTGTCTCAAAATTTACCAAAAACAAGTTCTGGAGGATATGGCATACCAAGGCTCTCATACAAAGAAAAATTATGAATAAGGCTTCAAAAAATCACATAGGCTATAGGTTAAACTATCCTAAGCAATGAGTTGGCAAAATAATCTTTATTTACATATGAAAAGATACCTAACTTAAAAAGACCCTACACCAGAGTGTTTTGCTAAGCCATGGCCCTCACTATGTACAATAGAATGCCAAAGTAAAACAAACAATGCTATGTCTAAAAAGTTATCTACTTAGACTAAAGGTCAAAAGTTTTAAGCTAAACATGCTTTAATTTTCAAATATGCATCAAATATACAAGCTCCAAAAATCATATGTCCAATAAAACCTAAAAACACCCTAAACATAGACACATAAAACATATCCTAAATCTAGCAGTTCATGCTTCACAAGCTATACTACTCATGCATAATAAACAAATATATACATACATGCATAAATATGAAACCAAAAACAGAACACACACACCCCCCACACTTAAAGGACACAATGTCCCCATTGTGTGAAAATAAACATACTCAAAACTATCAAAACAACACAACAAACATAGCTAACACAACAAACATCATAAAAGAACACAAAACAAACAAAATAAAGAAAAGGGTAGGAGAACAAACTCAGAAACTCCCACTAGGGGAACTAGGTGGAGAGGGAGAAAGTTCCACATGTTACTTGCAGAAAAAACTGAGGAGCTTCTGACTCATACTCTTCTGATTTTTTAGCACAGCCCTCACATCAGTTTCCAAGACATCCATGTGCGTCGCCAAGCTTTGATTTGTGGCTTCAATGCAATCCAATCTATGCATTACTTGCTCCAAACCTGCAGTAGAGCCTCCATCAGCAGTATTAACCCCAGCAGCCTCCTCGTCCTCATCCGAGGAGTCATAAGCCACAGCTGCGGAGGTTGATTCAGGTGCACGGCCACTTGGTGCACTTAGTCCAACCATACTTGGTGCACCTGCAGAACGGTCAACAAATCTAGGAGGCCAAGCTCCCTTAGTTAAAATATTAGCCCGCCTGAAATAGGCAACATTAAGCAAAGCAATGGATTCATTATCAGCCATCACAAAATTATGCAAATCACCAAGGCATCCCAAAATTATACCCGTGACCATATGACACATACCCACTGATTTACTCCTAGCAATGGATGCATAGTACAGACCATCAAAAACAAAATTAATGGAGTCAGGGGTTTTATGAGCATGCAAAAGATCTAAAACAAATAAGTCCTTGGTTTGAACTTTAGTGCTTTCCACCCTACCAAATAGAGCATGACAAAGATATTTATGAAAAATCATCAAAGCATCATCTTTAAATTGCCGATTAGTAGAATTTTTATTATCAAAATGATCTAACCCAGTCAATCTTTGCCAAATATGGGAAGGTCTAAAATGATGGGCATCAAAACGTTTTCCATTTAAAGGGAAACCAAACCAAGCATGCAATTCATCATACCCAAAAGTATACTCTGTGCCTTGATGTCTAAATTTCATCGCAATCTTACGTTTATCAACATAAGCCAGGGTAACAAAAAACTCTAAAGCCCACTCTTTTCTAATAGGTAAAGATAAAGTAATAAATTTCCCCCACTTCATATATCTAAGAAAACTATTAATTTGAGCAGTTAAGCCTAAAGTATCCAGAATAGCAAAATCCAAATCCCACATGCCAACATAAGTTTTTTTAGCAAAATATTGAAATTTCTGACCTTCATCATCAGAAAAAATTGGAAAAGGACACTCATGCCGGTTTTGAAATAAAACTGATTCAGGAATGGAATCGTCACCTTGAGTGCTTGACTCTCCCATAGGCCTCTTCCCCTTCCTCTTATCTCCCACGGATTTTGTCCTCACCATTTCTTAAATTCGTTAGCAATAATATGGAAAAAATGAAAATAATTATAAGAGAACAAGAGTAAACCCTAGAAAAACTAAAAAAGAAAAGAGAACGTGAGAGAATTTGCGAGAACGTGGGGAAGTGTAGAGAGGAAAGAGAGAAAATAAATAGGATAGAACTGAATAAGCAAAACAAAGTGAAAGAGCAAGGAGTTATTAGGGCATAAAATAAGGAAATAGGAGAATTAAATGAGTCCCAATGGTCATATTTGACCAAAAATTTCAAATCCCGCTTCCTGTCGCGACAGTAGCGATTTGATAAAAGGAACATCTCGCGATATACGTCGCGTCAGCGAGACAAATGAAGCCCCCTTTCTCTGTCGCGCTCGCGACATCTTCACGCTCGTGACAGAAACAAACATTAGAAATGGGTTGTCGCGAGGCCACCAATGTCGCGTCGTCGCGATGAAACCTACAAAACACCTTCCCCTCTCTGTCGTGCTCGCAACAGAGAGAAAAACTTAAAAATCAACTTTGTTTCCCTTGCAAAATAACATCACAAATTGACATAGAAAATAAACTTACAAATTAAGAGTACCTGTAGAACAAAAAGAATTACATTAGTACATATAAATATCACACATATAATATAACAAGTAATTAAAAAGAAAAATAATGTCAATTAATCTTCAAACCAGTTTTAAAGAGATAAATGAAACCTCCCTTCCATGAAAGGTTTCCTCCAAATACACCTTACATCTTTGACCATTGGCTTTAAATAATTCCCTATTTTCGTTTTTGAGTTCTAGAAAACCTTGATCAAAAACATGGGTGACTTTAAAGGGTCCACTCCATCTAGATTTCAATTTTCCAGGAAAGAGTTTCAACCTTGAATTTTACAAAAGAACCTTATCCCCAATGGTGAAATGTTTATACCTTATATGAGCATCATACCATGTTTTAGACCTTTCTTTATAGATTTTGGCATTTTTGTAGGCAAAAAGTCTTAACTCATCAAGCTCATTCAATTGTAAACATCTCTTGACACTTGCATCCTTTAAGTCATAATTCAAGGTCCTAATAGCCCAATATGCTTTATACTCTAACTCCACAGGCAAATGACATGCTTTTCCATAAACCAACCTATATGGTGTCATACCAATAGGTGCCTTAAATGCTGTACGGTATGCCTATAAAGCATCATCCAATTTATATGCCCAATCCTTTCTAGAATTAGAAACAGTTTTTTTCTAATATCCACTTAAGTTCCCTATTGGACACTTCCACTTGACCACTTGTTTGTGGGTGATATGGTGTAGCTACCCTATGATGCACATCATATTTATGCAATAAAGAATCAAAAGAACGGTTAATGAAATGCTTACCTCCATCACTTATGATGGCTCTTGGCACTCCAAACCTTGAGAAGAGCTTCTTAAAAAACTTTAGCACTACCTTTGAATCATTAGTTGGCGTTGCTTTTGCTTCAACCCATTTGGATACATAATCTACACTAACAAAAATGTAATTTTGCCCAAAAGATGTAGTGAAAGGACCCATAAAATCAATCCTCCACACATCAAATACTTCAACTTCCAATATGTTATTCAAAGGCATTTCATCTCTCTTACTAATATTACCAGCTCTTTGACATTTATCACACTTAGCAACAAACACTCTTGCATCATGAAACAAAGTAGGCCAAAAGAAACCACATTCAAGCACCCTAGAAGCAGTCTTAGTAGAACCATTATGACCCGAATACAAAGAAGCATGACAATGTGTCAAGATGTTTTGATAATCTTCCTCACCCACACATCTACGGATTATGCCATCCCCACTTATCTTAAATAAATAGGGTTCCTCCCAAAGATAATGTTTGACATCATTAAAAAACTTTTTCTTTTGTTGCCATGTCAAACCATTAGGCACAATCCCAGTAGCAAGATAATTAGCAAAATCAGCATACCAAGGTACATGCATATTTTCAAGTGATATTAATAATTCATCCGAAAAAGACTCATTAATGCTATCAGCTAACGGTTCATCATTGTTTTTTAACCTTGACAAATGGTCAGCTACTAAATTTTCACTTCCCTTTTTATCTTTAATGACAAGGTGAAATTCTTGCAATAATAATACCAAACGAATCAATCTAGGTTTAGCAGCTTTCTTAGCAAACAAATACCTCAATGCCGCATGATCCGTATAAATAATAACTTTAGACCCTAACAAGTAAGATCTAAATTTGTCACATGCATAAACCACATCTAACAACTCTTTTTCAGTGGTTGTGTAATTGATTTGAGGAGGTGACAAAGTGTGGCTAGCATAATAAATCACATTTAAATTCTTACCATGCCTTTGTCCTAACACACATCCCACAGCAAAATCACTTGCATCACACATGATCTCAAATGGCAATTCCCAATTAGGAGGGGTGATAATAGGTGCACTTACAAGGGCTTTCTTCAAAGTATCCAAAGTATGCATACATTCTTCAGAAAATTCAAAAGGCGCATCCTTTATTAACAAGTTAGTCAAAGGTTTAGCAATCAATGAAAAATCCTTTATAAATCTTCTATAAAAACCAGTATGACCAAGAAAAGATCTTACCCCCTTAAGTGTAGTGGGTGGAGGTAATTTCTCAATCAATTCTGTTTTTGCTCTATCTACCTCAATCCCTCGACTTGAAATCTTATGCCCTAAAACTATCCCTTCATCTACCACAAAATGGAATTTCTCCCAATTAAGAACCAAATTAGTTTCTTCGCATCTAGCCAATACTTTGTCTAAATTTTGTAGACAAAGCTCAAATGAATCCCCATAAACAGAAAAGTCATCCATAAAAACTTCCATTATATCCTCTATCACATCCCCAAAAATTGAAGTCATACACCTTTGAAAGGTGGCTGGTGCATTGCATAACCCAAAAGGCATTCGCCTATAAGCAAAGGTCCCATATGGACAAGTAAATGTGGTTTTCTCTTGGTCATTAGGGTAGATAAAAATTTGAAAATATCCTGAATAACCATCTAAAAAACAGTAATGAGAATGGCCAGCTATTCTCTCCAACATTTGGTCAATGAATGGTAAAGGAAAATGATCTTTCCTAGTTGCTGAATTTAACTTCCTATAGTCTATACACACCCTCTAACCGGTGGTGGTTCTAGTAGGAATTAGATCACAATTCTCATTCCTAACAACCGTCATACCTCCCTTCTTTGGAACACAATGTATTGGACTCACCCAATCACTATCCGAAATTGGATAGATGATCCCAGCATCAAGCAACTTAATAACTTCTTTTTTCACTACCTCTTTCATGTGAGGGTTAAGCCTTCTTTGCCTATCAGCTTTAGGCTGACATTCATCTTCCAAGTTTATCCTATACATGACAACATTAGGACTAAAACCTTTTAGATCAGAAATCTGCCAACCAATACTTTTTATCCTTTGTTTAACAACCTCTAACAATGCATACTCTTATGCACTAGTAAGTTTGTTGGAAATTATAATAGGCAAAGTATGATTAGAGCCAAGAAATGCATACCTCAAATGATTTGGTAGTTCTTTTAATTCCACATTTGGAGGACTTACAATTGAAGGTGGCAAAGGTGCTTCATTCCGATAAAGAAGTTCTGGCCTTAAGCTCTCTTGCTCCATATCTTCATGAACTTCTACCTCCATTTGAACCTCCTCTTCACCTGCATTTTTCAATACCTCCAAAATGCAAGCATTGATAACATCTATTTTCATGCACACATTTTCATCCATGGGATATTGTAATGCTCTATCCATATGATATTCCACACTATCATCCCCTACTCTTAAGACTAAAGTTCCCTCATAGACATCCACTAAAGCCCTACCAGTCCTCATGAAAGGTCTTCCCAAAATCAATGGACATTTCACATCATATGCAAAATCTAAGATAACAAAATCAGCAGGTAAAATAAACTTATCCACTTTTACTAACACATCTTCTACTATTCCATAGGATTTCTTAATAGATTGATCAGCTAATTGCAAAACCATGGAAGTAGGTTTCACATAATCCAACCCCAACTTTTTAAAGTTAGACAAAGGCATGAGATTTATACTTGCCCCCAAATCACATAAACACTTAGGAAACTCAACATCTCCTAAGGTACATGGAATAGTAAAGCTACCATTATCTATAAGCTTTGTAGGCAAATTATTTGTGATTATAGAACTACATGCCTCAGTTAATGTAATAGTGGATATATCTTCCCAATTTCTTTTCTTAGAAATTAAATCTTTAAGAAATTTTGCATAATTAGGAATTTGTGTAATGGCCTCAATAAAATTCAAATTGATGTGCAAATGCTTCAATTTATCAATAAAAGATTGGAATTGCTTATCTTGGTTTTGTCTCTTCAGGCATTGAGGAAACGGTGGAACGAGGTTGAAACTTCTTTGGAAGATTTGCCTTAGAAGTCATTTCTGTCGCACCCGCGACAGGTGTCGCGCTCGCGACAGAACGCTCTCCTTCAGCTAGTGCGCTCGCGATAGGTACCGCGCTCGCGACATTACTCAGCCTCTCCTCTGTCGCAATCGCGACAGAAGAGTCATTCTTCTTGTCATTTTCCTACAATTCTACACTCTTGTTAGTAGTAACAATTTCATTAGTATAGGATTTACCTGACCTCAAATTAATGGCTTTTAGATGTTCCCTTGGGTTCTCTTCCGTATTACTTGGTAAAGTTCCTTGTAACCTTGAAGGTAATGCTTTTGCTAATTGCCCAATTTGCACTTCCAAGTTATGGATGGATGAGGCTTGATTCTTTATAATCTGACCAAACTTATTTTCAAGCCTCTTGTGGTTCTCTTCTTGTTAATTAAATTTGATATTAATTCCCTCCAAGAACCTATCCATTTTAACTTCTAACGCCCCAAACCTATCTTGAGGTTGTTGAAAACCTACACTCCTATTTTGGTTGCTACTATTTCCCCAAGAAAAGTTAGGATGATTTCTCCAACCAGGATTATATGTATTAGAGTAAGGGTTTACCACGACCTTGACCTTGAATAAAGCTAACTTGCTCTTCATTATTAGTTACCCCCAAATTACATCCTTCATTAGAATGTCCTAGTTGCCCACAAATGTTACAACTATTTTGCTGACTACCTCCCACTCCTAAACTATTAAGTTTATGAGTTAAGGCTTCTACTTGAGCTTGCAAAGCAACTACAGAATCAAGTGCATGTACTTCCCTAGCATTAGAAGAATTAGAATCCCTTACTCTCTCGGTAGGCCATATGAAATTATTCATTGACATTTCTTCCAATAATTCAAATGCTGCTTCAGTTGTTTTTCTCATCAAGCATCCACCAGCTGCAGCATCTATTGTACCTCTTGTAGTTGGGTTAACTCCATTATTGAAGGTTTGCATCAAAAGCTCCCTTGGAAGGTTATGGTGTGGACACATTATTTGCAATTCTTTGAACCTTTCCCAAGCCTCATACAAAGATTCATTGTCATTTTGAACAAATGTAGTGATATCCTTTATGATTTTGGCTGTTTTAGCCAAGGGAAAATATTTGGATAAAAATGCTTGGGCCAATTGGTCCCAAGTAGTAATTGATCCCCTTGCTAGCGAATTCAACCAAGCTTTGGCCTTATCTTTCAAAGTGAAAGGGAAAAGCCTAAGTTTGATTGCATCAGCCGACACACCATTAATCTTAAAGGTATCACATATTTCAAGAAAATTTGCCAAATGAGCATTAGGATCCTCATTTGCCAAACCATAAAATCGAATGCTATTTTGAATCATTTGTAATAAAGAAGGTTTAATCTCAAATTGATTTGTGTTTACCGTTGGCCTTACCACTCCTTGTTGAGCACCACTCAATGCAGGTGTGGCAAAGTCCATAAGTCTTAGTGGATTTTCATCAGCTATGATAATTAGTCTCTTATTCTTATTCTTCTTTATTTTGGATTTCCGGTTACTTGACAAAAATCTTTCAATTTCAGGATTCAATGGTTCAAGTTCTTCTTGTGAACTTCTTGTACTAGGCATGAACTTTCAATTCCTGTAAAACCAAAAACAAATCACAAAGTCAAACTAAAATAATCAAACAAATTAAAATAAAAGAAAATATTGTAATCCAAAATCATAAATCAAGTTTCATAATGGCAAAATCAACGTTCCCCGACAACGGCAATAAAAACTTATTGAGCATTTTCTATAGATGCTAATGACCGCAAGTATACTATGTACCGAAGCAGTACTTAAGAATGTCGATCCCACGAGGAACGGAATTTACACACTATTACTACCTAATTTTTACTTTGTTTACAATGATCAATTAATGGTAAAGTAGATGTAAACTATTCTAGAATCTAAATTAACTAAACCTAATTATTGATGGTCAAAGAAGATAAAAAGATAAAGGATGATAAGTATAAAAATGGAACTTGAATTAATTGTTCTTAATGATTATAGTATTCTTGTCATGCAAGCCAAGTTGAATAAAGTTCCTACTTACTCTCTCGACATAAATAAGATTGCCTAAAACATGCATAAGTAATTCTATTTCACAACTTTCATTAATGAACTAGAAAATTAAACATGCAAATCTTAGATTAAGTCATAACCTATAGCAACCATTTTAACACTATGATTTCTCAAATAATGCTTCAATGATGGGGATTTAAAGATTTCCTCAGACATATCTGAAGGGCCTCTGCTGAATCAAGAAGCCGATGAGCAAGCTGCAGCAGCATCAACCTCTAGGGAGGCAGAAGAAGACTCTAGCTTAGATTGTCTTTTTATTCCAGAACTTTTTTATGACGTAAATGACAATTATAATATTATTAATAAGGCAAATGATTTCTCTTACTTGTGCGATGTTTCCAATGATTTCAACATGCATGAACATGATCATATTCCATCAATTTTTGATATTGATTACACTGATACAACGCCTTTTAATCTTGGAACCTCGGAAAATCCAAAGGAAATTCTATCTGTTTATCAAGAATGCGAGCCCGTATTTGAAGGATGGTCTGAAGATGAAAGGGCTGAAGGATTGGGAGTCTCTAAAAGACATAGCCATTGAGGTGGAGGGAGATTTCTTGGCCCGGAAAGCTTAAAAATGTTAACAATCATATACTTACTTTACATACATGATTATACACGTCTACCTTAAATGTGTATACGATCAAGATCGTACAATCATTGGGCATGCTTTCATTTATATGCCACATACAAATAGTTGATAGCACTAATATAATATAGTTCATATGCAATCATTTACCTTTTTATGTGTTTTATCATATTACTATTTCACTAGAATATCCCGTGTCATAACTTGTTTGATCCTCATTCGTCATTAAACATATATACCACTTATATATGTATATATACATATATATATATGTATATATATATATGTATATATATATATATATGTATATATGTATATATATGTATATATGTATATATATGTATATATGTATATATACATATATATACATATATACATATATATATATATACATATATATATGTATGTATGTATGTATATAAACACTTAGCATACACTTAGTTCCCTTCACTAAACTAAGGTATATTCACATATTGCATGTTCTTATAGTTATTATTTATCTTTGGACATGTGTTGGATAAGTGCTAAAAATATCCGGGAAGGTTCGGGATCACTTTGGTGAGAAAAATTCATATTTGGGTCAAAAACAGAGGTCACATGGCCGTTAGGAATACCTGATAGTTGTATGGGGTGCACTTTGGAGTTCTAGAACTATTTTACATAGCTGTCAGGAATTCCACACGGCTGTTAGGGAACCTTGACAGCCTTGTGAAATCGTTCTAGATGGTGGATTTCCAAGCAGCATTACAAGTCCAAAATTCAATTGCATTTTTGGCATAGAAAATGAGATTTTTAGGCAAATTGCCCTTATAACAAATATTCCCCTATGTCTTAAGTTTCTAATAGATTAGAAAACATGTCATTTTGATTTGTAAATTGAGAGATATGACCAAAACATTATAGACTATTCTTAGGTGCTTTCAGGGACAAAATTATGGTGCTAATTTTAAAAAATTATTGGGAATGATTGAGGTAAAATTTAGCCATACTTTCCTCATAAATTTTCTTTACTAGGAGTCTAGTTTCTATAAAATTTTGATTCATGTCCTTTGGACAAATAAATTATGAGATATGGTTATATTAATACAGACTGCTCCCAAAACAGGGGTAGCATTAGGTCTAAATTTTCAACCAAAATTCGATTAGATTAAGATAGGGTTAGAACATAGTTTCTTCATAAACGATGTAGTAATATGTCTGAAGTTTCATCTTCAATTGGAATCACCCAATTTGGAGGTCTGTAGGTCGAGATATGGCCTTCACAAGAAAATTGGTCCTATGGATCCTTTAACAGAATTTCATCAAAGTTACCTCCCAAGGCATATTCCACCAATTTTCAGGTTTACCAACACAAAAATAGCATTCAAGCATCAATTTCCCATCCTTTCTAGCACATATAACACTTCAATTCATATTAAGCATAAGCAAGAAAATTTAAAGTTTCCAAACCTTATTTTGGGCCAACTCTTTCTTCTGCAAACTTCAAACTTGCTCCTTTTCTTTGCCTTTTTTCTTCTTGCTGGAATTCTTCAACTAAAATCCATCATGAATTTATGTCAATACCCATTTCAATTTCATATTTCTAGCTCTTACAAATAGGATGAAAAAAAAGATGAAGAGAAAGCTGAATTCTTACCCTTTGTGTGCTCAAATTGCGACAAATCTTGATTTTGCCCTTAGTAATCCTTAAGATATAATTTTTGTGTGTGAAATTAGTGAAGATGAAATGGAATTTCTGTATTTTCTTTTGATTTCATCCGGCGATCATTTCCTTAAATATGGCTACCTTTTCTTATAGTTTTGAAAGCCATGTGTCATATTTGATTGGACTAGCTTTGTGAAATTTCAATTTGATCTCTCATCTTCTTTTAATCCCCACATTGGCATATTAACTAAAATTTATTCATACATTGGCCCACAATTAAATCTATTCGTGCATGCAAATCACCTTTTTAGCAACTTATCGAATTCCTTGCATCTTTTAAATTAATGACCATTATGTCCTTTATTCATATTCGGTTCCCATTTTATCCTAAACCTGTTTTAATGTTGCTAGAGTATGATTTGGGGCGTTACATTTGCACTATAATTGGGGATATTCCCAATGCTAAGAGATAAAAAGGTGTTGAAATTTTAAGAAAAGTATGCATGGTGAAGGAAATGTTGAAATATTTCACTTGGCAAGAGGGCCGGAACCTTCCAAAGGCAATTTGTATTCTTAAGAATAAAACAAATTCACTGCAACCAATGTATAAATAGCCCACAACTATTGGCAATTCGGTTATACCTATGTGGGAAATATGTGGTAATAACCATAGAGGTGTTTGCTGGGAATTTCTTGAAACTTTCCCAAATGTGGAACTATTGATCATAAGTATAAAAATTGCCTAAATCAAGAAAATAGGTACTATCTACAGAAGGAGAAGTTTAAGTTTAATTAAGGTAGAAGTTAGAAGTAAAGAATGATCAAATGTGTGAATCGAACAGAAGGATGTTCTTAACAACAATGGCTAGTTTGAAAATGATAGAAAGTAAGGTGTATGTGTTAATGACATGGAATGATCAAATATATTCAAGTATATACAATGAGCTTTATCTTTTAGAACAAAACTAGATGTAGTAGGGAATATAACAAGCATGTAAATACGAACGAATAGATGCATGCATGATATGTTTATAGAAGAGCCATATTTGGAAAGAGAATTGTAGATGGGGTATGTATGTTAATGGACTCTAAGATTGGGATACAGTGTTGAGTAGGGATTTATACACCCTAAGGTATTATTCAAGGGTATAATTATATTGATTGTGGAAATAATGGATGAATCTTATGGAATTATTCTATAGGTTACAAGTAAAGGAATAAGTGGTTGTAAAAAAAAAGTATCTACTATTTGTAATTGGGGACTTGTTGATCAAAATGAAAGGAGATACGTGTCTTTTAAAGGTTGATCATGAAATTACTACTGCTAGCTTAGGGTGGGAAGGTCAGTATACCTAGACTGTTTCTAGAATATGTTATGGATATTATGGATCTATGATATTGATGCCATTAGGCTCACTAATGCCCTGGAAGTTTGTACGGATCATATGAAAAATATAGTCTGGCCATGATTGAGTTGGGTTATAGCAGCCTTAACTAAAAATATTTTAGTGCATCCTAAAACCAAGAGGAGTATGGTAAGTGCGTGTAGAATGAATTAGGGGTCTTGAGAGTAAATAATTTCAAGATGAGTTGTGCATAGTAGAGAATCATAAGCATGGTTGTGAAGTTTTGGGTGATGTTGATTAGAATGTCTAACTTGCCATGGTAAAAAACATGTAAAGACTTTACAGAATATAGAAGTACTTCGCACAAAAGGCTCGGTTGTGTGCTTATGGTTCTTTGCAACCTAAGCTTCATAGAAAGTATTACCTAACCAATGACTTGGAAATTATCAACCATAATCCTTGTTTTGGAAATACAAAGATATTGTCTAAGAATAAACAATAATGTCACATTTACATAGATCATAAGAATTTTAAATATCTATCTACGTGGTAGGAATTTAATTTAAGATAGAAAGCAAATAGAGCTAACAAAATATTATGGTTGCATTATTGACTACTACCCCTAATAAGGCAAACATGGTGGTTGATGCACTTAGCAAGAAAATACTAATAGCTTTAAAAGCTATGAATACTAGGTTAACTTTGGCAACTAATGGACCATTGTATTTGAGTTTAGGCTAAAAGCAACCCTATTGCTCTTAGTGGTTATGCCCTAGACTAAATATTTAGACTTTTATGTAATGTCATATTTTCATTTATAAAAGGGATTTTTCAATATTAATATATTATTGGCATGTTACATTATAATAATGTTTATGAATAATATTTAATATTATTCTAAATATCCCTAGTCATTTATCACTAAAGGAATAATGATAAATTATTTGGGTTTGATTGATAATTATGAGATGATTATATGTGTGGTGATATAAATCAAACTTGTAGGTACTTGTTGGAGAACAAGGTATTGGATAGACCCATTATGAGATCACTACATGGGTTAGTGTCATAAGTGATCTCATAATATAGTTATGTTATTGAATCCTTAGACCCGAGATTATCACAGTTTCCTACATAAGAAACATCATTTTTTGACATAATCAAATGTTATCTTTAATCGGATAATCATAAAGGTTATGATTGGGCATGATGAGAATTATGCAGAGGAAAGTGAATAGTTGTAACACCCCCTACCCGTATATAGTGAACTATATACTTATGTAACAGGTTCACAAAGTAGGGTGAGGAGCATCACACAGACGGAGGCATCTAACCTATTTTGCATACAACATCAGAAGATTTTATACACAAAACTATATGAAGTAGAACTAACAAATTTATTTCCTTTACATCACAAAATATTTATATTATACATTATTCTTTACATTTTTGTAATATTATTCTTTACATTTTTGTACATATACAATATTACAACGTTAGTTTTATTTCTATTACAAATGAACAGTCTCATATGAATACAAAATACAAATCACTTTTATACAACTCAAATCTTGAAGGATACTACGTTAAAGATCTCATCCTAACCATGTGTTAGCTCGGACTCTTGTGGATGATCCTTGAGAGCGACTGCGACACTTGTACCTACACAAATTAAAAGTTCTAAGCATAAAGCTTAGTGGAGAACTTATAATGATGTGGACAACCTCTCACAGAAGTCATCAAATGCACACACACACATATGGTCGTACATACATTCACATAATCACATATTCATTCTTATCAAATAGAGTTAAACAAGTATACAATTCACACATTTAATCTAACCTATCTATATTCAAATCTAAATCCTATCACATGCTTATCACATTTAGAACTGGTCATATGATACAATTCAAGAACATATCATGTTAGCATATCACATTCTTATCACATTTAGAACATGTCATATTTTAAAATTCAAGAATTGCCTAGTTTACTATATGTGTTGATTAGTAGGAGAGTATCTATGCTGGCATAGGGAAGACTATCTAGCATCCCTGTGATACGTGCGGAACCCTACTCGGTATCCAGGTCACTTTTGGATGTCCGCTTTTAGGACTCGAAACCAGATGGAGGTTCATTAAAACTCGTCAAAGCTGGTCTGTAACAGCCCAAATGTCACCCTAGCAGTAATAAGTGTCTAATTGTGTTAATTGGTGAATTTCATTTGGTGGAATTCAAAAATTCAGATTTATATCTGTTAATTGAGGACTTAATTGCATTAATAAAATTTGTTTAAGTGACCAAAATGTAAAAGAGCAACATGGGTCACGAGCGTGATAGAAGTAGAAGGTCGAGTCTGCAGCGAGTGTGGCATGGGTCGCGAGCACGACAATCCAGGATGCTTGAAATGTTTCTTTATGCCAAAATTCTTATTAAATCAATAAGTATGAATGATAATTTAAGCATGTATATGATTTCAATCTTATTATTGGCATGTGATTATGAATACATATATATATGAGATTTATCTTTAGTATGCATATATGTGTGTGTATATATATATATATATATATGTATGATCTTATGCATATGCCATGATAAAGTAATTGTGATGTGAGCTATAGTGTTTATGAACAATGTGATGATGTATAGTTGAATACTACAATAATGCTATACTTGCTATGATAATGAAAATAACCGGACTAATAATATAGCCTGCAAATCAAGTAGTGGATAGATAGGCATGCCTATAGGTCTAAGTGCTACAGCCAAATGCATCCAATTCCTTTGGAATCATTAATGCGATTTGAATCCGATCGGAATTCCTAAATGCGACTTATGTTATCTTATTGATTATTTCTGTACCTTCGGGTACCAATGCGATAAATGTGTATCTACGGATACAATTGTGGTTTTTGTACTCTCAAGTACTGATGCGATACCTGATTATCCACGCTATTGAAATGCAGGCAAGGCTTAATAATTAAATGAGTTACATTGTATATATATATATGATGTTATGTGATACGATATGGTTAATGCGATGCGTTATTCCTAACATGAATTTATATGACAATTGTTATAACATCTTGATATGTTTTATGATTGCTAATAGTGTACTTTTCTATGTTGATGCAAACATGTTCAATACAAAATTTGAATGATGCCATGTATACGAAGCTATATTGATGATATATATATATATATATATATATATATATATATATATATATATATATATATATATATATATATATATATATATATATATATATATGAGTCTGCATGAATATTGTGAATATTGTTATTGTTTCACCATTAAGCATTATCGCTTAGCACGGGTTCTCGATCCGTGCAGGTTTGTCAGTGAAGTGATCCGGAGGACGTCCCTGCATTTTGGTTGATCAACACATTAGGTTCCGATTCCTGGTGTAGGTTTTTGATTATGGTGTAATAGAGATATGTGATTCTGAGAGTATTTTGGCATGTAATATTTATTATATAACTTTGCATGGGATGTAATTTAATCGGATTATGTGGGATTATGTATGCGAATTGAATGTTTTTGCTACATGTGAACGACATTAATTGGCTTGGAATGTTTTATGATGGTATTTTAGTATGTGTTATGCATGTGTTGTGTGTCGTGGCAACCATTTCCAACTACCGTAGCGAAGCTATACGAGTGGATGGGAATGGGGTGTAACAATTAGTGATATCAGAGCCTAGGTTTAGTCGTTTCTGGGCATAATGTAGGATAGGATACGTATAGATATATTGATTAATGCGGGCATCCTTATTTATCTCTCAGATCGATGGACCCTTCTCAAGCTGGTAGAGAAGTGACTGCGAAAAGCGTTAACCCCAGAGATATGGATGTGTCTGAATCTGGTCAGTCTGCACCGGCTAGTGTGGGGCGAGAGGTGGCCACGGTTCCTTTGGAAGCCTTGCTCAAAATGTCGCAAGATATGACGAGGGTGCTTGACCGAGTGATAGCACCGAAGGCTCTATTGGAGTCTCTGAGGAAGCATGGGGCAGAAGAGTTCTTCGGAACTAGTTTGGATGAGTCTATGAAAGCTGAGTATTGGATTGAGAGGATCCCCCGGCTGAGCAGAGAGTTGAGTGTGTGGTGTCTTAGCTTCAAGGATCCACATATGACTGGTGGAAGTTGGTATTGAGGCATCCGGCCCTTCCGAATCCTATTACTTGGGAATTCTTTGATTAGTAGTTTTGAAACAAGCACATCACAAAGGACTATAGGGAAGCAAATTGGAAGCAGTTTCTCAATTTAAGGCAGAGGGCCATGTCTGTGGCCGAGTATGAGACGTAGTTTTGTAGGCTGAGTAAGTATGCACTGCCTGGAGTGCTTACAGAGGAGTTTAGATATCAGCAATTCGAGGAAGGATTGATTGAACAGATCAAGGCATTATTGATCTTAATGACCACATCTCAGATTGCCACTTACTATCAGATAGTGCAGGTAGCCATGAGAGCTAAAACGTCACTTGAGGTTCAGAGAGAAAGAATGCAAAGGAGAAATCCTAGTCGTGGTGGGAAACATTCGGGAAAGAGGTCAAGAGATCCTTTTGCAGCACCTCTAGCTGAATCAGTAAACAGTCCAACTACTAGGGGCAGAAGGCAAGGATCATCTTATGCGTCAGGTTCTAGTAAGGGTGCATCGGGTAATAAGAGTGAAGTGCCTGAGTGCCCTCACTGTTGTAAGAGGCAAAGAGGGGAGTGTTGGAAGGTGACCGGTGCTTGCTTCAGATGTGGTAGCAATGAGCATTATTTGGCTAACTATCCCAAGGCATATGAGGCTGCTGGAAATTAGCAAGAGGCTAGCTGTGGTGGGTCGAACTTGCCTCTAGCTCACCGAGGAAGAGGTAGAGGATGTGGCAGAGGTGGCCAGTCCCCAGGGGGAGCAGTGTCGAAATCAGTGGACAAACCTCCTACAGCGCTAGCAAGAGCTTATGCCATGAGAGCTCGAGAGTAGCAGGATGCGTCAGAGGTCATTGTAGGTACATTTCTTCTTTTTAATATGGAAATGTTTGCATTGATTGACCCTGGGTCTACGCATTCATATGTATGCTCTAAGAGATTATGTGATAAGATGCCTGTTGTCGAGCATTTGGAGTATGATATATGTGTGTCTAGTCCTTTGGGAAATAGGGTGAATGTGAATAAGGTATTTAGGAATTGCCCTTTAATGGTTCAAGGCTATGAGTTCTCATAGATTTGATTGAGCTGCCTCTTGACGAGTTTGATTTGATATTGGGGATAGATTGGTTGAGTAAGCACCAAGCAGTAGTCAATTGTAGGAAGAAGACAGTTGTACTTAGCAGTGTTGAGAAGTCTAAAGTAGTGGTTAGAGGTGTGTTCTCTAATCCGCTTGTAGATATAATATCTGCTATGCAAGCGAGCTAATGTTTAAGGAAAGGATATGAGGCCTTCTTAGCCTTAGTGTTAGAGTCAAAGAGAGAGCAAGTGGAGATTCAGGATATTCCGGCACTGAGGGAATTTCCTGATGTTTTTCCTGAAGAGTTGGCTGGTGTACCGCCAAGGAGAGAGGTGGAATTGTGCATTGATATTATGCCTAGTACAGCACCTGTGTCTAAGGCACCCTATCGTATGGCTTCGAACGAGTTGAGGGAATTGAAGATTTAGTTGCAAGAGTTGCTGGATAGGGGCTTCATAAGGCCAAGTATGTCTCCTTGGGGAGCACCGGTACTATTTCTAAAGAAGAAAGATGGATCTGTGAGGATGTGCATCGATTATAGATAGCTGAATAAGGTGGCAGTGAAGAATAAATACCCTTTGCAAGGATTGAGGATTTGTTTGATCAGTTGAAGGGAGTTGGCGTGTTCTCAAAAATTGATTTGAGATAGGGGTATTACCAGTTGCAAGTAAAGAAGGAGGATGTTCCTAAGACCGCATTTAGGACTCGATATAGGCATTATGTGTAACAGCCCGAATTATACCCTAGTAGTATTTGGTTAAAATAGGGTAATTTGATGAATTGGATTTGGGTATTTAATTTGAATTTAAGAGTAATTGAGAAATTGAGGACACAATTGATTAAATAAAATAAGTTTAAGTGACTAATTGGTAAATGTGCATGATTAAAGTTAACGGAGGTTAATTAGTGTTAATCAAATTTAGATTTTACTAATGAGGATTAAGGAAGAGATAGTGGAATCCAAGTGTCTTCCTTTGGCTTTGCCACTTTAGTAATTGCATGCATTGGAGGGAAAGAGGTGGATTGGCATGCATGTAGGAGAGAGAATCTCACCCATAGGCTGCTTTCGGCAGCTTCCTCTCCTCTCTCCCTTCTCTCTTTTTCCCCTTTCTTCTCTCTTTGCTCTCTGTAGACACCGGGTCTTGAGGCAGTTCAGGTCAGAGATACCCGATGAAGAGATCCACATTGGTTTCTGGATAAATGGATGGAATTCGAAGGTTTTTGTCTTTCGGTTTCATAAGGACTAAAATCTTTTTCTCTATAGCTTGAGGTTTTGAAAGAGTTCGGGAAATTTTGCTTGAAATTGGAAGTTTTGCTCCACAGACGGGACGACCGTCTGAGTAGGGACGCCCGTCTCTACTTGGGGTGATCCTCGTCTCTATGCATAGTAGGGACAGCTCGTCTGTAGCTAGGGACGGACACGTGTCTGAGTAGGGACGCCCGTCCCTAGTCCCACGTTATGGCCCGTCTGTAGCTAGGGACGGGCACGTGTCTGAGTAGGGATGCCCGTCCCTAGTCCCGCGTTATGGCCCATCTGTAGCTAGGGACGGGCACGTGTCTGAGTAGGGGCGCCCGTCCCTAGTCCCGCATTACGGCCCGTCTGTATCCAGATTTCCACGCGTATCCTTAGTAGGGACGCTCGTCGGTAGTTGCAGGGATGCCCGTCGGTAGTGGATCTAATCAGATAATGCCGGTTTTGATAAAATTTAATCTCAAATCTTTCAAATAGGGATAAGTTTTGGTAAAAAATTGAATTTTAAAAACTCCTTTTAAAATTCAAACTTTAAATTGATGCTTATCTTATTTTATCTCCAAAAATTCTATAAATTGAGAAGTAAAATTCATTATTGGGGGTTATAAAATTTGACAAATTTTTGGTGGAGAAAATTAACAATTTTTTAGAGATTGGATTTTTTAGAAAAGGTTTTTGTGAGCAATTTACCAAAAATCTATAAAATCTCTGTTTATTTTCAGAATTTTATTTTGATAAAAATTCTTCCAATTAATTGATTTATTTAAATCTTTCTTGCGAATTAAGCGAATTTGAGGTAACAAAATTCATTTGTTTCTATCAATACAGCTAATTCAAACACTCGATCGCTATCAAAATTTCAAGAAGGGAAAATACAAATTTTCTTACTTTGATCTATTTTATTTGATCCTTGTGGAGCGTGCGGGGACCGAAACCATACGATATTCACCCAAAAAGGTAAAATCCGAGGGTAAACATTCTGGATTAATACTTGTGTGATTTAATTAACTTATATTAATTGTTTTCATTTTTTACCTTTTTTTTATCTTTTAACTCATTTCTTTTAAAGTTTTCTATTATTTTCCTTTCTTTACTTTATTCACCAATTTTGACACTGACATGTTTATTCCTATGAGTTATTTTTTGACCATTTGGAATTGGAGTTGTAAATGATGATGGTCGAGCCAATCTGAGGATTTCCATACGGGTTCTTTCTTCACCCTTGCTTTTTATTCATGTTATTATTAAGATTATTTCAATATCGTTAAAGTGAGAAGGGTCAAATATTTTAAAGTAATTAATTTGGGGTTTTCTCGAAAGCCGTGGACCAATGTCCTAACTTTAACCAACAAAATTGACACTTCTTAAAAATCAGTTTGTAATAAATATGCATTGCAGGACCAATGTCCTCACTCCAGTGAATATCCCATTTTCTGTATGATTTATATATTGTTTTTATGATGGGGGTTGTATTCCGCCTCTAGTTTTATTGTAATTTGATATGTGGAAGTTCATCTTAATAGTGCTTAATTTATCACTTTTGACGTGGATGATTGTGCCTTAATTAAATGCATCGTGTGGAAAATTGGTGAAACAATAAATTCAAAACTTAATCATAATATTGATCAAGTTACAAGTAAATGAGAAGTCTCGAACTCACTCTGGTCTTTGGGGCTCAATGAGGCAAGAGGTCTAGGACTTCCAAGACACCTCTTGAGTCTCACCAAAAGACTGAAATTTACAATCCTAGGCTCCAGGGGGTAGAGGCTGAGGCCTCCAAGATCTCTCTGGCTAGCCCAAGATGGATATGTATGCGCCGTCTTAGGCTCGCTGAGGCTAGGTGACCCTTCCCAATGTTCTATTGGGTGGCGACTCCAAGAAACCTCATTGTTGCCCAAAATAGACGCACTTGTAAATACCTTACAAGTTTTATGAACCTCTCCTGATCGCCCTAAAGCAGGCCCTCGGGAGGCCACGAGGTTCGGCGCGCGTCACAGTGGCGACTCTGCTGGGGAGGTACTCGAGACTTCAATTCGAAAGTACCTTGATTAAAACTTATAATTGAGTTTTAGTTTAAAAATTTCACCTTCTTTCAAAGCTGCATTGCATCGCATTAGAGCCTTAGATCTATGCTAGTTTGGTCCCTTTTTTCAGCCCCGGTGCGTTCCCGAAGCATGACTCTACGTTCACTCAATGTAGGGAAGTGTTAAGGATAATCACCAGCCCAAGCCTCGTACCATCACGGTATATTAAATAGAGACCCGATCGGTCATTACGCTCGTGATGAGCTAAACCCGTCGGCAGGGACCACGCTTGGGTAGCCCTAAAGTAACACCACCTTTGACCAAAGTTCATGTAATGGCAATAGATACTTCCCCTAGGTGGTATGAACCGTAATACCTTGCTTGCTATATGGATCATTTTGTATTGGACAAACCCAAATAATCTGATTGGTCACCTAATCAAAGGCTTTCATGCCCCGATAGGCCCATGTCAACTTATTCGGGCTGCCTAAATACATGATGGTCAAAACCCATGCGTATGCACATTCGCTAAGAGAGGTTATGCTGCCGGTTGTTCACCATGCACCATGCGCGTCCATCGGGTTCCCTGTTAACCCATGGATCAAGCCCACCTAGGACAGAGACCGCATGACCTCGTGTGCGGGAGTAATAAGGTTGGAAGGACCTATGTGCTTGCATGTGATTTTTAAGTGTTGCATAGCACGATCATGCATCTTAGCACGTTCATGCATCATCCTGACCTTTGTGTTTTTCAGCCATCATAGATTCGCCTAGGTGGACAAGAGGGTCTCGGGGGCGACTACGCAGAAATCCATTCTTCGAGTTACTAGATAGGGTGGAGTACCCGGACACTTCTTCTGAAACTAGCTACGCTACTTCAGCTCAGTTTTCTTTACTCGAAGAAATGGCAAACTCACCAAGAGGGGCAGATTCCACTAGGGCAATGATAGCAAAGGAAGTTGGCCGAAGGCTTGAAGAATTTGAGAACCGTATGATGGCAATGATGGCCACATTGGGTCAGCAAGTGGCCCCGCAGAACCCACCACCTCCTCCTATGAGAAAAAATGAAAGGGGAGAGGTCAGAGAAGACCCCTAAGAGGAAATTCGCATGCCACCTTTAAACCTAAGAGCTACTACCTTAGGGGCATAAAGGGGAAGACTAGTCCCAAGGCTAGATGATGATTGGGAAGACGAGGAATATGAGGAGTGTATGTCTAAGAAAGGGAAAGCCCCTCAAGCTGAAGAAGCCATCTGGAAGAAGATGGAGGAGAAATTTGAAGCAATGACAAGAATGCTAACAAAGGGTCGAGGAATGAACCCGGAAGACAAGGAGTTAGAAGGGGAGGATCTAGTCCCAATGAACTTTAAAATGCTGGATGTGCCAAAGTTTGACGGCACTTCCGACCCCATAACACACATAAAGCAGTACTCGCTGGTGATGAAGGGCACCAATTTGACAAAAAAGCAGAAGATTGAGTACTTTTGCTTGAGTTTGACTGGCTCGGTAGTAGATTGGTACCATGGGCTTGATCGTCGAACCAAGGAGGACTAGGATTTATTGACGAAAGAGTTCTTGAGGCAATACGATTGCAATACAAGGATGGAAGTGACCCTGAAGGACCTAGAGCTGTTACAGCAGAAGGGAGGCGAGTCCTTCCATGAGTATCTAACCCGGTGAAGGAATCGGGTGATGGAAATGAAGAGGAAACCGGATACTCAGGATCAAATACTGCTATTTATTAAAAATGTGAGCCTGTATTTGAGAGAAGGATTAAGGATGAAAGGACTGAAGGACTGGGAGTCTCTGAAGGACATCGCCATTGAGGCTGAGGGAGAATACCTTGTCAAGAGAGCAGCTAATGAGAACTTTCCCAAAAGGGGAAGCAGTAGCCAGGGGGCAAGTAGACCAACAGGTTTCGCTAGCGGCACACGAAAAACTGCGGAGGTATCAACTGCTAATGCTACCCCGAGGCTTTTTCCAATCTTGGAAGGTCTTTATCATGGGCACTGAGAAGACTAATCAAAAAGGGTAAGATACAGCCTATGCCACAAAAACCTGCTAGAACTCAAGGTACGCTAGGACATAAGGATGATGAGTATTGTGCATATCATTAGCTCACTGGGCATATAACTGATAACTGCAAGACGTTGAGGCATGCAATTCAAGATCTAATTGACTCAAAGCAGATCACAGACCCAGAAAGGAGAGGGGGTCAAAAGAAAGCTGGGTACAATAGTATGCCCCCGCCAGTGAAGATGATCGGGTCCAGTTTGCCCGAGGAGTTTGTGTTAAAGGAATTGTACGGCAACGATATCCACACTGCTGTCACAAACCTCAATGAGGGGAGTGAAGAAGGGCTTCCCGCTGCAATGATCGATTGCTGGTCCACTAATGATAGTGGAATTGAAAATGATGATTCTGAAGTATTTTTCGACCTATGGAGCTCAGAGGAGGAAGGAGAAGAAGCAAAGAAGAAAGAAGTAGGAGCTATGACCCGGAGCGGAAGGGTAGCTCCAGAAGTCGAGAAGCCCCAGGAGTCGGTTGAGGGTAGAAAGGGAAAGGAGCCGGAAGAAGATCCGATTGTTAAACAACTAAAAAAGATGCCGGCTTAGATTTCCATATGGGATCTTTTGAGAAAGTCACCATCGCATAGGCAAAAGGTGGTAGAGGCTTTGTGCGAGGCAACTATGGCAACAACTATCTCGCCTACGGAACTTCTGGATGTAGTGAAAGGAGGATCTGGGGAAAATGTTGTTTTTACCAGTACTGATTTGCCGGCAGAAGGCCGCAACCATAATCGCCCTCTGTACATAAGGGCATAGATTAACCAAAAGCACACTGCTTGCGTAATGGTAGATGATGGCTCTTCGATAAATGTGTGCCCACAGGTGGCGATGGTGGTTTTTGGGGTAATAGAGGATATGTTAGCCAAATCTGATCTCACCATCACGGCATATGACAACTCGCGTAGACATGCTTCCGGGACATTCACGGCAATAGTGAAGACGGGGCCCGTAGAGTCAAAAGTGGAGTTTGTGGTACTGCCTATACCCGCCAATTGCTCAGCTCTTTTAGGTAGACCATGGTTTCATAAGTTGGGTGGAGTCCCCTCTACACTTCACTAGATGGTAAAGATACCTAATGAAGGCCAGATTGTGACTATAAGGGCTGCACGGGAGAATCAGGTTTCAGTACTGGAGATTGCTAGGCAGCCGTTCAGTGGGTTTCATTTTGCCATGATAGGCGAGGAAGAGCAGAAGGAAGAAAGCCCCCAGGTACTGAATATGATGAAAAAAGATGTCGTTCCTCCCTGGCGCAGGACTAGGTAAGAATTCTCAGGGGATGCCAATAGTTGTTACCACCAAGGGCCAAAAGGACAGAAGGGGTCTAGGATACACAGGTGTTATAGAAAGGGGTGAGAAGTTAAAAATGGACATTCCTCATATCCGAAAGACTTTTGTGCCAGCAACCGCAGCATATGCCTATACAGGGGAAGATGAACCGCAGTGGCTGGATGGAAGATTTGTGCCAGGGTTTGAGGTTTTCAATGATGTCTATGACTGGGACATTGGATCGATCAAGCCAGCAGAGGGCTTTTGGGATGAAGAAATCATGACCAGTAGGACAATTTGGGACCGTGAGATGCCTGAAGAAGTAATGACTGAGAAGATGGTAGCCACCCAGCTGAAGGGGAAAGAAAAGGTAGAGGAAGCCATACAGGAGTTGATTGGGGAGCCTCCAAAGAGCCGAAGTGATGCAGGACCATCGACTGCGGCAGATACACCAGCAGAGGAGGAAGAGGAGAATAGTTTAGATTTTCTTTTTGCTCCAGAAATTTTCAATGATGTTAATGACAATTTCAATCTTATTAATAAATTGAATGGTTTTGCTTGCTTGTTTGATGTTTCCGATGATTTCACTATGCATGATCATGATCATCCATCCATATTTGATATTGATTCAACTGATGCTACTCCATTTAATCTTGGGACCATAGAAAATCTAAAAGAAATTTTGATAGCATCAAATATAACTCCTGAAGAGCGAGAAAAATTCGAGAGAATCTTAAAAAAATATGAAAAGGTCTTTGCCTGGACCTACGAAGATATGCCAGGAATTGATCGGGAAGTCGTAGAGCACGCTATTCCTACATATCCTGACCACAAACCCATTAAACAAAATCTGAGAAGGCTTAGGCCAGAATGGGCGGATAAAGTGAAGGAGGAGATTCACCAGCAAATCAAAGCCAAATTTTTGGTTGAGGTGCAATATCCAACTTGGCTGGCCAATGTTGTCCCCATAGCCAAAAAGAATGGCAAGGTAAGGGTATGCGTAGATTATTGGGACTTGAATAAGGCCTGTCCAAAAGAAGACTTTCCATTGCCCCATATAGATGTGCTGATAGATAGCGCCGCTGCTTGCGAGATGTATAGCTTCGGAGATTATTATTCGGGCTACAATCAAATTCTCAATAAAATAATTGACCGAATTAAGACAGCATTCATCATGGAGTGGGGGACCTATGCTTATCGAGTAATGCCTTTTGGCCTGAAAAATGCAGGAGCCACTTATCAGAGGATGGCAACAAAAATCTTGAATGACCTGATCCATAAAGAAGTGGAGGTATACGTGGACGACATGATGATCAAGTCAGCCACTAGAGAAGGACATTTTGAAGCCCTGGAAAAGTTCTTCTTAAGGATAGACAAGAATAATCTGCGGTTAAATCCTAAGAAATGTATCTTTGATGTTACCTCAGGGATGCTCCTAGAGAGGTAATGAGATTGACCCAGGCAAGGTTAAGGCCATCAGAGAAATGCCAACACCGCAGAAGGAAAAGGATGTGAGAAGTTTTCTGGGTAGGTTGTAATATATCAGTAGGTTTATTGCCAAGCTTACTTCAATCTGTCAACGATCTTCAAACTACTCAGAAAAGACCAACCAGTAGTATGGAATGAAAGTTGTCAGAAGGCTTTCGATACTGTCAGAGAGTATCTGCTAAATCCCCCGATATTGAGACCGTCGCAGCCAGTCATGCCATTGATTTTATATATAGCTATAGAAGATAGTTCTATAGGTGCCATGATGGCCCAGGAGGACGAATTTGGAGTGGAATTTGCTGTTTACTACCTTAGCAAGAAGTTCCTGGCCTACGAGGTTAAGTATACGGAAGTAGAAAAGATTTGCCTTGCGGTAATCTGGGCTTCTAAGAAATTAAGGCATTACTTTCATGCCTATAGAGTACAGGCAGTAGCGAAGCAGAATCCTTTAAGGTACTTACAGGAAGCTCCATCTTTACTTGGGAAAATGGGAAGGTGGTTATTGTTGCTACAAGAATTCGATGTGGAGTATATTAGTTGAAAAACTATCAAAGGGCGTGCAGTGGCTGAATTCCTGGCAGAACACCCAATTCAAGGAGACTCGTACCAGTTTAACTTTCCAGATGAGGATGTGACAGCTATCGGAGTTCAAGGTTGGCAGTTGCACTTTGACGGAGCCGTAAACAACAAAGGGGTAGGAGTAGGGATCATTTTAACAACCCCGGATGATGAGAAGCTCCCTTTGGCCAGGAAATTGAGGTTCAAAGCTACTAATAATGAAGCTGAGTATGAAGCGTGTGCCTTTGGGCTAGAGGCGTTAATAGCTTTAGGAGCAAAAAATGTGGAAGTGTTCGGTGATTCCTCCCTGGTGATCAATCAAATCCGAGACGAATGGGCCATTAAAGAAGAAAGGCTAATGCCATACATCAAGCACTTGAGAGACCTGAGCAGTCAATTTGAAGTGTGTACATTCCGTTTTGTTCCAAGAGATGAAAACCAATTAGCCGACGCGCTTGCCACTTTAGTCTCAATGTGGGATAACCCTGAAGGGGTGGTTATGAGGCCATTTTTGATTTCTAGCTCTGAGAGACACAGCTTCGAATCTAAAACAGTCATGGAGATAGAAGTAGCAGATGGGAAGCCGTGGTATTATGATATTAAGAACTATCTAGAGAATGCGACGTTTCCAGAGGAAGCTACCGAGAAAGATCAGAGAATGATTCGCAAGCTGTCTACTCAGTTCATCTGCCTAAATGGAGCATTGTACAAACGACAGGCTGATGGTATCCAATTGAGGTGTTTGGATGAGAAAGAGGCTAAGAGGGTGATGGAAGAAACGCACGCCGGAGTATGCGGGGCCCATATGAACGGGCTGACATTGGCCAAAAAGATTATGAGACAAGGATTCTTCTGGCTCACCATGGATAATGATTGCTCGAAGTATGTAAAGCAGTGTCAGTTATGCCAGCAGTATGCAGATTTAAGGCATCTTCCCATTTCGGAATTACATAATCTGACATCACCTTGGCCATTCGCAGCTTGGGGGATTGATATTATTAGGGAAATATGCCCCACGACCTCCAATGGGCATAGATACATCATCGTTGACATCGACTACTTTACCAAGTGTGTCACACCCCAAAATAGCCCTGGCCGGAATGTGTATGCTAAGTCGGGAATGCAACGGTATTTCAGTAATTTGTGCATAAGAAATTGGATAATAAGGACTTAATGGCAAGCAATTAATTAAGTATGTTTAGAAGAGAAATGTTAGAGTGTGCATGTGGTATTCGGTAGTAGGGTGTTTTGGTTGTGGCATTTATCTAGTGAAGTGTGAGTTTGGTACCTAGGCATGAGATATTTATTCAAGAAAGGATTGGGTGCATGTAAGAGTTTGGTGCCTTGGTTTGAAAAGTCTAAGTGGGTTTTGTGGTCCAATTGGGAGTTGCCAAGTGGGCTTGGTAGGTGGGCAATTAATGGGAAAATGAGAAAAAGAGACAAAGAATGAGGGAGAAGAGCAGATCACGTTTTCTGCTCTCTCTTCTCCTCCTCTTTGATTTTGTATCTTTTCCTTTTCCCGTTCCTTGTCTCCCCTTCCTTGGTTGTGTGCGTGATTGGGTGTCTTGGTGGAGCTTGTGCTTTGCTTGAAGAGGTAAGTTGGGGTTTAAGGTTTCCTGCATGTTGCTGTTCTTCTTCTTCTTTTTCTACTGGTTTTACTTTAGTTAGGGTTTGGACTAAGGATTTTGTGGGTTTCTTATTTGTGCAAGCTTTGGATTGCAAGAAGAAGCTTAAGGACAAGTAGAGGATTGAGGATTGAAGCTGGAAGTGTGATTTTTGGATCTTCAATTCCAGGTTTGGGAGCTTTGATTCCTGCATTTGAACTTCTGAGATGTTTTGCCCTAATTCTCACTTAGGTTGTAAATGTGTTTGCATTGTTTAATTTCTGGAATTAGGTGTGTTTTGGAATGTGTATATGCATGATTTATGTGAGTAGATGTGTTAGTAATGCATATTAAGGATTGAATTGAAGGTACTGAGTTTGGGATTTGAACTTAGCGTAACTTTTAGGGTTTCTGTTCTTGAAGGAAATGAATGTGTTTATGCATGATTTTGGTTGTTTTGATTGTTGAATTAAGTTGCAATTATCTTGTTATTGCTGTATGGGACATCTTCTGGAAGGTACGAACAGATTGGTATGGTTTTGATTCAAATTTGGGATTGATTTTTGAGTTCTGGAAAATGGAAAATCGCGTTACTGTTGAATTTCCGTTTCTTTGTGTCTGTCGCGTGACTAGCCAATAAGAGAGGCTAGTCACGAGTCGTGACTCCCAGTCACTACTCGTGACCAGCCAGAGAGGCCAATCACGAGTGGTGACTGCCAGTCACAACTCGTGACCAGCCAAGAGGAAGCCAGTCGCGAGGCGTGACTCCCAGTCACGACTCGTGACCGGCCTGAGAAGGCAGTCACTGGTGGTGATTGCCAGTCACGACCCGTGACCAGCCCAAAGAAAGAAGCCAGTCACGAGACTTGACTCCCAGTCACGACTCGTGACCAGCAAGAGGAAAGGCAAGTCACATCGTGACCAAAGCCAGTCGCGAGGCGTGACTCCCAGTCACGACTCGTGACCAGCCAGAGAAGGAGGCCAGTCACGAGTTGTGATGCCAGTCACGACTCGTGACCAGCCAACCTTGTTGGTCACCCCCGTTTGGTCTATTTTCCGAAATTTCCCGGTTTTAAGTCAAAAATGAATTTCGTATTTCTTCCGAATGGACTTATACTGCTGTATGATTCATGTCATACTTTTATATGGCCTTGTCTGTTTTGCCTTGTTCCCCTGGTGACTAGTTTTCTTATAAAATGACTTTGAAATGCTTTTATGGCTTTTTTTTCCCTACTATGTGCTATATTACCTTGCTTATATGAATGGTTATCCTAATTTATTTGTGATTAGCAATATGTTATGCATATCCTTGATCAGATCTTCCTCTAAGAATAATTCTGCCATGCTTAAGAGATTCTTGTATCATTCCACGTCTAAGATTATGCGTTATTAATCATTGGCATAATATGATTCCACATGTGTTCCTGACATGCTTTAGTATATTGAGTAGTGCTAAAATGTGATTGATTGATCTATTGCATGCTTCCGAATATGAATTGTATGAGGTATGATTGATAGTATGCTATGCAAAATTTATTTGAATAATATGGTTGATGTCTGAATGCATTATTATGCTTTAGCCTTTGAACTCAATGTGTTATGTTTAAATGTAATTTTGATTATGCATGATTTATTCTTAGTTATCCTCACCTACCGCATGATTAGGATTTTGTATTGATAATCTTTGGCATGGTAGTGCTTCCATACCTGATTTTGGCATGCTTTAGAATATTGTCTAATGTTAAAGTGTATTGAGTGTAGTATATTTTGCAATAGGAATTGTATGATATATGACCGACCTTATGAGCATAGTTTTATGTCTATCGTACTCAGGTTTATGCATGATGTATATATATTTATGCGTTGTGCGATTCGAAATGTGAATTATTTTATGCATGACATGCGAGAGTCAGTCTAGTGGATAGTTAGGCATGCCTAATAGAGTCCCGTTAGCTGTAGCCCTTTGGACGTTTGGACCCTGATCAGGTCCCCCGTTTTGTTCCTCGCGAACCCTTTATGTGTGCGGATCTTCGCGATCCTTTTTAATGTGTTTGGATCTTGTTTAAGATCCCCCTTCAGTGAAATGTTTTTATTGTGACAAAATAAAATGGTTTTCCATTCGTACTCGTAAGGTACCCTTTGGCCTATTTGTACCCGTAAGGTACTAATCAGTTCACTCGTTATCCAATATTGTGAGTCAGCAGGTGCTTCGTTGGTTTGTTTTGCTTTGAAATAACTATAAGAATGTGATATCCGAATGAGCACGATAATGATTTGGGAAATCAGTTTATAAGTATATGAATGTGGATTTGAGCTTCGGAATGTATGTCTTTATATGGTAAGCATGATTGGATACCTTACACTATTATCCGCATTTGTCATGTGTTGTGTTATAAGTTTCAGAATGTTTTGAATGTGATTCAACTAATGTATTTATGTATGTGACTCAAGCATGGTTTTGTTATATATAAGCATGTGAACCGAAGCAGTTGTGGCTATAAGTATGTAAGATTTAACTGTATTTTCTGCATGATGATGATATGAATGTGATGTTATGTGATTATGTCTTTGGTCTCCGCTATTAGAGTGTTTTCAGCATGATATTTATTTATTAGAGTTGCGCAGCGGTAATGTGGTGCTTTGGATGCCGTCCCTTGGATTTTGGCTAGTGTGTGTATGGCATGTCAAAGTAACTTAGATAGCTAGTATTCTTAACATGATAGTTGGGTGCGTTATCATATGGTAATTGTGTCGCTTTGGATTATCTAGGAGTAGGGGAGGCTTATTGACCATTTGAGACTGGAGCAGGACAGACTCGTGGGTCAGCTGAGGCAGGAGATGAGGGCCTCCCAGGATGAGGTGACTCAGAGGATAGATGCATCTGTACAGGTGGTGGATGAGTCGGTTGAGGCTCTCAGATTCAAGATCCAGGTCCTAGAGGGTGCCATACCTCCCATTGCCCAGTCCATACGAGAGTTTAGAGAGCATACAGAGGATAGACTGAAGAGTATGGGGACTACCTCTACAGATCAGACCCTCCGCCTGGCCGGCACTTTTAGAGAGTTAGGGGGGCATCACTGATACGCTGTAGTTCATGACGGTATGCGCACAGCCTTTCCTTGATGGATATGCTCAGGTCCAGTTCCAGCAGCAGGACCCAGCAAGAGCGCAGCCGTTATCAGTACTAGTGGCTCTACCTCCCAGATACCAGCGACAGGCCAGAGCCTCGGCTGCTCAGTAGACTGGACCGTCAGCCCCTCCCAGGCAGCCATCTCCCCAGATGCGGGACCATCTGCTTTTTCGTCACGAGGCCAGCCGGTTCATCTATTAGATGATGATGATGATGATCCAGAGGAGCTCTCAGATTATGCGCCATTATAGATTGTTCAGGGAGTTCTTCTAGCTTTGTATTTATACTTTTTGTTGTAATCACATTTGTATATTGTACAAAATTTAACCTTTTAGTGGAAAAACATTTATGGATTAACCTGTTAAATTTGCATGTTATTTCTTCATGATTTAAATTTCTTAGAAAAAAAAAGAGAGAAAAGAAGGAAAAAGACAATCGATCATATAGTAAACAGGATGATAAATAATAAAAGGCAACATAAAAATGTTCATAAATCTACCAATCAAGTTAATTTGTGCGAGAATTAACAAGAGTCTCTTATAATACAAGAACATGGTTACACCAATTCAAAAATGACCAACAGTCAAAAGGAAGGATAAACAAATCAAACATTATGTCCTTCAAGATCGCATCCAATATTAGATGAGAATCAACAGATCAGAATCATACCTTGCCGATTGAATGAGGTTAGCAAGGAAAGTTCGCAAACTTAAAACGGGACAAGCGATATAAACCAGACACCACGCAGGCTGAGATGAGGCTAGCGGGACAGTTTAGTTACCGCGCATACCGAGGCGAGGATAGTGGGACGCACGCGATAGAACGGATCCGCATTTTGTAAGTCTGGAGCAGACTCGGTGCAGCTCAAGAGAGCAAACTACATTTTTTAAAGTCTGGAGCAGACTCGGTGCAGCTCAAGAGAGCAAACTACGTTTTTTTTAAGTCTGGAGCAGACTCGGCGTACCATCACCATCTGCACTTTGTAAGTCTGGAGCAGACTCGGTGCAGCTCAAGAGAGCAAACCTCGCGTTTTGTAAGTCTGGAGCAGACTCGGCGTACCATCACCATCTGCACTTTGTAAGTCTGGAGCAAACTCGGTGCAGCTCAAGAGAGCAACCCTCGCGTTTTGTAAGTCTGGAGCAGACTCGACGCATCGTTGCTTCCCCGGTAAATAGGTAAGGACTGCCTCAGGTATGCGTCTCTTTCCTTTCTTCTCTGAATTTGGCTCATCTAGACACTAGTGCACTAGTTTCCCCAAAATTGGGGGCAACTGTAGACACCGGGTCTTGAGGCAGTCCAGGTCAGAGTTACCCGATGAAGAGATCCACGTTGGTTTCCGGATAAATGGATAGAATTCGGAGGTTTTTGTCTTTCGGTTTCATAAGGATTAAAATCTTTTTCTCTATAGCGTGAGGTTTTGAAAGAGTTCGGGAAATTTTGCTTGAAATTGGAAGTTTTGCTCCATAGACGGGATGACCGTCTGAGTAGGGACGCCCGTCTCTACTTGGGGAGATCCCCATCTCTATGTATAGTAGGGACGGCCCGTCTGTAGCTAGGGACGGACACGTGTCTGAGTAGGGACGCCCGTCCCATTCCCACATTACGGCCCGTCTATAGCGAGGGACGGGCACGTGTCTGAGTAGGGACGCCCGTCCCTAGTCCTGCCTTATGGCCCGTCTGTAGCTAGGGACGGGCACATGTCTGAGTAGGGATGCCCGTCCCTAGTCCCGCGTTACGGCCCATTTGTATCCATATTTCCACACGTGCCCTTAATAGGGACGCCCGTCGGTAGTTGTAGGGATGCCCGTCGGTAGTGGATCTGATCAGATAACACCGGTTTTGATAAAATTTAATCTCAAATCTTTCAAATAGGGATAAGTTTTGGTAAAAAATTGAATTTTAAAAACTCCTTTTAAAATTCAAACTTTAAACTGATGCTTATCTTATTTTATCTCCAAAAATTCTATAAATTGAGAAGTAAAATTCATTATTGGGGGTTAGAAAATTTGACAAATTTTTGGTGGAGAAAATTAACAATTTTTTAGAGATTGGATTTTTTAGAAAAGGTTTTTGTGAGCAATTTACCAAAAATCTATAAAATCTCTGTTTATTTTCAGAATTTTATTTTGATAAAAATTCTTCCAATTAATTGATTTATTTAAATCTTTCTTGCGAATTAAGCCAATTTGAGGTAACGAAATTCATTCGTTTCCATCAATACAGGTAATTCAAACACTCGATCGCTATCAAATTTTCAAGAAGGGAAAATACAAATTTTCTTACTTTGATCTATTTTATTTGATCCTTATGGAGTGTGCGGGGACCGAAACCATTCGATATTCACCTAAAAAGGTAAAATCCGAGGGTAAACATTCTGGATTAATACTTGTGTGATTTAATTAACTTATATTAATCTTTTAATTTTTTACATTTTTTTTATCTTTTAACTCGTTTCTTTTAAAGTTTCCTAGTATTTTCCTTTCTTTACTTTATTCACCAATTTTGACACTGACTTGTTTATTCATACGAGTTATTTTCTGACCATTTGGAATTGGAGTTATAAATGATGATGGTCGAGCCAATCTGAGGATTTCCATACGGGTTCTTTCTTTACCCTTGCTTTTTATTCATGTTATTATTTAGATTATTTCAATGTCGTTAAAGTGAAAAGGGTCAAATATTTTATAGTAATTAATTTGGGGTTTTCTCGAAAGCTGTGGACCAATGTCCTGTCTTTAACCAACAAAATTGACACTTCTTAAAAATCAGTTTGTAACAAATATGCATGGCAGGACCAATGTCCTCACTCCAGTGAATATCCCATTTTTTGTATGATTTATATATTATTTTTATGATGGGGGTTGTATTCCGCCCCTATTTTATTGTAATTTGATTTATGGAAGTTCATCTTAATAGTGCTTAATTTATAGCTTTTGACGTGGATGATTGCGCCTTAATTAAATGCATCGTGTGGAAAATTGGTGAAACAATAAATTCAATACTTAATCATAATATTGATCAAGGTACAAATAAATGAGAAGTCCCGAACTCACTCTGGTCTTTGGGGCTCAATGAGGCGAGAGGTCTAGGACTTCCAAGACACCTCTTTAGCCATGGAACCTTTTGAGTCTGTCGACATTGATCGGTTCTTTGAATTCATTTCCATCGCTATCCGACAAGATTGCAGCTCCTTTGGACAACAGCTTTTTAAAGATATACGGCCCCTCCCAGGTTGGCGTGAATTTTCCTCTGATATTCGGTATACCTGGTCTCATCTGCTTGAACACTAAGTCCCCTTCCTTTAGCGGGTGCTTTCTCACCTTCTTTTCGAATGTCCTGGCCAACCTCTTCTGGTAGATCTGATTGTGATAATAAGCCTTCAGCCTACTCTCATCCAGTAAGTTTAGGTGTTGTAGCCTCTGTTGTACCCATTCAGCCTCCGAAATTTGGGCTTCCATAATCACCCTCAACGATCGGAGCTCTATCTCAACTGGCAATACTGCCTCCATCCCGTATACCAGAGAATATGGTGTAGCGCCCGTAGATGTCCTTACAGTTGTCCTGTATCCCCACAGTGCAAAGGCTAGCTTCTCTGCCCAGTCTTTGTAAGTTTGGACCATCTTGGATAGGATCCTCTTCACATTTTTATTGGCGGCCTCTACTGCCCCGTTAGCTTGTGGTCGGTAGGGAGAGGATCTATGGTGCTTGATACCATACTTCTCAAGGAGCTTCCTGGTTTCCCCCATGAACTGCACCCCGTTTTCAGACACTATGTGGTGAGGGCGGCCATATCTGCAGATCAGATTTCTCTCTATGAACTCGGCCATATCCCTTGCGTCAATCTTTTTGAAGGATCCTGCCTCTACCCATTTGGTGAAATAGTCTATGGCGACTATGATGTATATGTGTCTGTTAGATGCTGTAGGGCGAATCTCTCCAATAATATCTATCCCCCAAGCAGCGAAAGGCCAAGGCGATGTCAGGTTGTGTAGCTCTGATACTGGCAGATGTCTCAAGTCTGCGTACTGTTGGCATAACTGGCATTGCTTGACATACTTTGAGCAGTTATTTTCCATCGTAAGCCAATAGAAGCCTTGCCTCATGATCTTCTTTGCCAGAGTTAAACCGTTCATGTGAGCACCACAGACGCCTGCATGGGTCTCCTCCATTACCTTGCGGGCTTCTTTTTAATTTAAGCACCTGAGTTGAATCCCGTCTGCCTGTCTTTTGTACAACACTCCTTCCAAGGATATAAACTGAGTAGATAGCTTCCGGATCATTCTCTGGTCTTTCTCGGTAGCTTCCTCTGGAAACCTAGCATTTTCCAAATAATTCATAATGTCGAAGTACCATGGTTTTCCATCCGCCACTTCTACTTCTATTACTGGCTGGATCTCAAAGCTGGGCTTCTCAGAACTCGAAATCAGCACTGGTTTCATAGCTACCCCTTCAGGATTATCCCACATCGACACTAAGGTTGCTAACACATCAGCTAGACGATTCTCATCTCTTGGCACAACGTGGAAAGTGCAGGTTTCAAACTGCCCACATATCTCTTTCAAATATTCAACATAGGGCATTAGCCGCTCTTCTTTTACAGCCCACTCACCTCGGATCTGGTTAATCACCAAGGATGAGTCACCAAAGACTTCTACATTCTTTGCCCCCAAAGCAGCTAAAGCTTCTAACCCGAAAGTGCATGCTTCATATTCAGCTTCATTATTGGTTGCTTTGTACCTCAACTTCTTGGCTAGGGGGAGTTTCTCATTATCTGGGGTTGTCAAAATAATTCCAACTCCAGGCCCCTTGTTATTCACTGCCCCGTCGAAGTGTAACTGCCATCCTTGGATAGAAATTGCGACTATGCTCTCATCAGGAAAGGTGAACTCTGGGGTGTCTCCTTGAACAGGATGCTCAGTAAGAAATTCGGCTACGGCTCGCCCTTTAATGGTTTTACGATTGATGTATTCAACATCGAACTCCTGCAACAAAAGCAGCCACCTCCCCATCTTACCAAGCAAAGACGGCGCTTCTTGCAAATATCTCAACGGATTCTGCTTGGCCACTGCCTGAACTTTGTACGAGTGGAAATAATGCCTCAGCTTCCTTGATGCCCAAATCACTGCGAGGCAGATCTTTTCTACTTCAGCATATTTTATCTCATAAGCTAGGAACTTCTTGCTGAGGTAATAAACTGCGAATTCCACTCCAAATTCATCCTCCTGAGCCATCATGGCACCCACAGAACTGCCTTCCACTGCCAGATATAGGATAAGCGGTTTGACTGGTTGCGGCGGCCTCAACACTGGCGGATTCAATAGATATTCCCTGATGTTGTCAAAGGCCCTCTGGCAGTCTTCGTTCCAGACCACAGGCTGATTCTTTCTGAGCAGCTTAAAAATGGGCTCGCATATCGAAGTGAGCTTGGCAATGAATCGGCTGACGTACTGCAGCTTTCCCAGGAAACACCTTACATCCTTGTCCTTTTGTGGCACGGGCATCTCCCTGATTGCCTTCACTTTGTTTGGGTCAATTTCTATTCCCCTCTGGCTGACGACATGTCCCAACAGTTTCCCTGAGGTTACTCCGAAGATACACTTCTTGAGGTTAAGTCGCAGACTGTACTTATCAATCCTGGTGAAGAACTTCTCTAGAGCTTCGAAATGGCCCTCTCGGGTGGCTGACTTGACCATCATGTCATCGACATACACCTCCAACTCCTTGTGGATCAGGTCGCTTAGAATCTTGGTTGCCATTCTCTGGTAGGTTGCCCCTGCATTTTTCAGGCCAAAAGGCATAACTCGGTAGGCATAGGTCCCCCACTCTGTGATGAAAGCGGTCTTAACCCGGTCAGCTATCTTGTTTAGGATCTGGTTGTAGCCCACATAACCATCCCCAAAGCTATACATCGCACAGTTGGCGGCACTGTCTATCAACACATCAATGTGGGGTAGTGGAAAATTATCTTTAGGGCAGGCCTTGTTCAGATCTCGATAATCCACACATACCCTGACCTTCCCATTTTTCTTCGCCACGGGGACTACATTTGCCAACCATGTAGGATACTGCACTTCAATAAGAAACTTGGCCTCAATCTGCTGTCGAATCTCCTCCTTGACCTTGTCTGCCAATTCTGGCCTGAGCCTTCTCAACTTCTGTTTTACGGGCTTATAATCTGGATAAGTCAGGATGGCATGTTCTGCTACATCTCGGTCGATCCCTGGCATGTCTTCATAGCTCAAGGCAAAGACTTTTTCATATTTTCTTATTATTCTCTCAATTTTTTCTCTCTCATCAGGAGTTATATTTGATGCTATCTACAAAAATTTCAGTAGAGTTTCCTCTATAATACTGCCTATCCCCCTATAAAAAAAAGTTCTTTACACTTCTAAAATCATACATCCATTTCCAATAATCCAAAACAAACTCTAACACGGGTTTTCCCATCCTCCTTTATATATCAATCATACATATAATGGAATTCACATATCCCGTCAGCATTCAATGCTTATTTCAACTATACAAAAGTAGATAAACAATAATATCATCCTTGTCCATAGTATAACCAACTTATTTCTAAATTAATTACAAATAATATAAAGGTCTACTGCAAAATTAGCATCAAAACATCATAAACTAATAACTTAAATACAATTATTTAACACAAAACTTTTATTTCAAATAATACTTCAACTATCTATCTAGTGTATATGCCAACTAAGAATAGAACCCAAATGATCACATGAATGCCCTTTTTCAGTACATCCACCCTTTCTGTGTTGATATGACTCTAGCTCGATTCAAATCTAAAGGGATACTCCTTTCGATCTATTGAATGTTGATCATTAACCTACGAGCAGATCAAAGAACCACGCGCTAAGCTATGAGCTTAGTGGTGATTACCAAATTTACTTCAATACTTAAAATATAAAGTATACACAAAATTTCAAACATTTACATACATGGTTTTAATATTGTACAAAGGTCACCAATTTCCACTTTATAGTGCACACACACAACATATATTAATTTATATTATACATGTTATACTCAGCCAATCTTTTAGTGTGCATAAACATTCAATTGCACCCATTTCATATCAAACGATTCAATTTAAAAATATTCTTCATAGTCAACATACTACTTATTACTTATCTATGATTTGTCTGCATTAACTTTATAATACACACACCTCATACAATAAAGCAACATTTCATGCAATACACTCAACACCCACAGACAACCAAATGAAACTTCATAAAACATATATAATTAAGTTTCCAAATTATTAATCAAAATCTCATTAAATATTGATCATGCATAAAATATACTTATTATGTATAACTATATTAATTTCATGGAATTCTTAAGCAATTTAATGTGAATATACTATAGCATTCAATTTCTCATTTTCACATTAAGAACCATTTCATCTTGTATCTTATATTATTATTAAACTACCGACATATATGCATATAAGTTTTACATGCTTGTGTACGTTTAATTCATATGCATACATAAAGTCACTTCCATCATGACATTAATTTGTAAAATCATTTACTAATATCATTAAAATTATCATTTTATTTCTTAATCTACAGTCTTATTACATAATTATCATAATGTCATTTAAATTTACCATTTTGCCCTTTAATTCTTACTTTCTTACATAATTACCATTTTGTCCCTTAATTTACACATTTATTACATATTTAGCAACTTGTTACTTAAACTTACCATTTTATCCCAAGTATATCCAATAGAAATTCTCAAACCGAATATGTGGGACGTGGACCCCACAAGTCCAAAAACATGGAAAGTGACCACTAAGGATCATTTGCTCCGTGAATATGATAACTTGAAAACATGGAAACATGGGGTTTGTAGACCGCCATTGGCCTACACATACTCGTACCGTAGTAAGTGTCTCTATGCCTAGCCAATTATATCATATACTTTTGATTTAGCTACCAATATATTAAAGGCAAAACTAATCATTATTTATTTTTCTTATTCGCATGACATGTTATATTCCAACCTTGCCTTATTCCATGCCATTACACATAATATACATGACCAAAATCCACATAATTAATTCATGTACATATACATTATTCTTTGCACATATATTATTTTAACATTAAACAAACATAATCTTAGTTTACACATCCATGTCCATTCGGCCAAGGGTATACTTAATGTCCTTAAAATTCTATTTCATTATTTCTTATCAAACATTCCTTATTTATGACATAATTAAGCAAATTACAAAAGAATTTCTTAGTTTTATCTATAGGGTACTATTCGGCCTGTCATGGCCGGGCTTGTACCCTAGTTGCAATTAGTTTAATTTGGGGTCTAAGTGTAATTGAGTGTGTAGGATTGGACTTAATTGAAAGGCTAAAGGAATTTAAGAGGTTGAAAAGGGAATTGTGCATGATTAGTAAGAAATGGATTAACTAAGTTAAGTAAGTGTGGATTAGAGAATAAAATAACTTGATTAAATGGATAGTGGAGGCAGAATTGAGAGTGGAATCCGTGTGGCATCATGAGAGTAAGCCACCTCCTTCTTTGCATGCATTTGCCTAGAGAAGTGAGAGGTGAGTGTGTGTTGGCCTCATTCTTCATTTTTCTGCATTTGACTTTGTCTTTCTTCTTGCTTCCGTGAGTAAGGATGAGAGTTGTTTAAGTGGATTTATGCATATAGCTAATTGGAGCAAGAATTAAGTGTTAAGACCTAAAGGTAAGTGGTTACGTGTGCTTATTCTCATCTTCTACTCTTTCTTCTTAGTTGAATTGGTTTGGATGGGATATTGCTGGATTGAGCTTGAGTTTGAGCATTTGTATTGTATTGATAGTCGAAGAAGTGAAGAAGGATAAAGGGAAAGCTGTGGTTGGAGAGCCGAGCGTTCGTCATAATTAGGAGCTAAGGCGACGAGGTTTGGGAACAAACCTTCATTGTGTAATTGTGTGATTTGAGTTGAATTGTATGTGTATGCAAAATTGAAGTTTGAGCATGAATTATGTGATGCTAGATTATGTGATTGTAGTAGTAATATGCTTGGTGACAAAGTGCTTGAGAATGATTATGATTGTGTTATTATTGCATGTCAAAATAAGAAGGGAAGACAGGTATGTGCTAATTGACTATGTGGTTGATGTTTATGGTTTGATTGCCAAAAGTGAGAGTGAGATTTGAAGCCCTAATGAGAAGGAAGAAATGGACTGAAAAACATAACTATGTTATGGTGTTTTTGCATAGGTCACGGTGACAATGAAATTGATTGTGACCGTGAGTTATGCTTGAGTCCAATTCAGCCTACCGGATTTTTGTATATCACGGTGACAATGAAATTCATTGTGACCGTGAGGTACTTAAGAGAGCATTCTGTTTTCAAAAGTGAGAATATGTCACGGTGACAATGGAGTTCATTGTGACCGTGACATACCCTCAAGTTGCATTCTGCCGAGAATTGGGAACATGTCACGGTGACAATGAAATTGATTATGACCGTGACCTGCCCCCAGTTTGTATTCTGTTTTGAACTTCAACATGTCACGGGTGATAATGAAATTCATTGTGACCGTGACCTACCCTACTTTGGCAATATAACCCTAATGTGTTTGGACTTTCTAACGGTAAGGTTTTAAGCTGGAATGAAGAACATTATGAGTAAGTGTTATGTGTGTATTAGGTAATGTACATTTGCATACTATGTGATGGTTCTTGAATGCAATCAATTATGTGAATATTAACTATGAAAAATGAATTGGAAGCATAATGGGTATGCAAGTGTAATGCTTAGCTATGTGCTAATGCGAATGTGTAAAGTGAATGTGGTATGGGCTATCTACGTATGTGATGTGAAAAGTGATCAATGTGAACTGAATAATTTGTTTAACAACTTAAGCCTGCGAGTCAAGTAGTGGATAGTTAGGCATGCCTATAGGGTCAAGTGCTGCAGCCCCATGCGTATAATGTGTCTGATTCCATGGGAATCACAATGCGAAAATAATGTGAATAATCCTTGCTGGATTATATTATAAGTGGAATGATATTCTGGTACCTGAGGGTACCCATGCGTAAGTGTAATCTCGATGAGATTCTAGTACCTGAGTGGTACCAATGCGATACCCGTTATCCGCGTCATTGAATTGCAGGCTAACTGATTAATCAAATAATAAAGGGAAGTGACTGTAATATAATAAAGCATGTGATGTGGATATGTGAATAAGTGATTGATGCTTATGACTGAATATAGTAACGAACATTATTATGCTTGAAATGGTACACTCTATGAAAATAATTGTTCTGGCATGACTTCTAACATGTAATGTATGGTGTTTCTGATGTGTGATAAATTACTTGCTATATATGAGTTCCCCACTAAGCGTTATCGCTTAGCATGGATTTACTCTAATCCATGCAGGTATGGACCAGAGGTGATCGAAGGACGTCCCCGCATTTCGTACGGTCAACAGTAGGAAGTAGAAAGTGTAGGTTTTGGGTTTGATATTTTTGGATTTCTGTATAAGCTTTTGTGCAACCAAATGTGTAACGGATATGTAAAGGCATGTAATAATCTAATGACTATGAATGTTACACCTCATATGTATGCATGTTCTATGAATGGAAGTGGCGTATGAACTAAGACAGTTGGCATGTGATGCATGAGTTAAGATCGTATGTGATGAAATTTTATTATTCAGGTTAAGCATGTGTTTTATTGTGTGTGTGCGGCCTTCTCTAACTAAGATTAGCTGAGCTAGTCTGACGTTAAGGGATTGGGCGTCACACGACCACTTAAGCTTCCATTTTCATGCCATGTTTATTTCTTATACTTAAGCATATTTTCTTTACATATTCATTCCTAATTTCATTAATCTAACCTTATTTCATTAAAATAACGTACATTAAGCTTATGCTTCATACTTACATATTAGGAGTCCTAAAGTCATTCAAATTCACATACTTATAATCATAATCATTCTCATAAACATAACAAAACAAAACACAACACCTACTGACTCATGATAGTGGATAACGAGTGAACGCATGGTGGTACCTTATGGGTACGAATCGAAAAGCAACATCACATTTATATCATTTCAAAACATTTTACGAAGGGGATCTTAAATAGGATCCAAACACTTTGAGGTTTGTGAGGAACCAAACAGGGACCTGATCAGGGTCCACAACAGAGCAGAGGGCTGCAGTTACTGAACTCTATTAGGCATGCCTAACTATCCACTTATTTAACTCTAGCAGGTCATGCATAATCCATCAAGTCACATTTATACAATTCATAAAATTATCCATGCATAATACCTCCAATTATATTCATAAAATCTATAAAATAGTCCTAGCATAAACCTAAAAGCATCACAAGTTCGGAAATTAAACATCAGAATCACAAAAGAAAACTTAGAATTGAAGCCAGGGGTGTCCCGCTCGCGACAGAGGCAAAACTAGCCCCAGGTTGCAATCGCAGCAATTTTCGCGTTCACGACAGTGAACTGCCCAGAACCGCTCGGCAGCCGAGCGCTCTATTGCGCTCGCAAAGAGAGCTCTCGCTGTATCTGCTCGGTAGCCCCATCCGCTCGGCCACGCAAGTCCATTCGGCCACGTGCAAGGGCTGGATTCACCGAGCTCTATCGCGACCTCACGACAGTGTTGCGCTCGTGACAGACTCATGATTTTCAGCTCTTACGCGATTTTTTGCAGAAATTCACATTTCCAAAACACCCAAACCTCCAATCTCAAACATAAATCAACCCAAACTTCACCTTACCTCAAATCAACCTTCCCATCATCATAAACAACATAAAACACAACTTAAATCAACAATTAACACAATTAAAAACATAAATTAACATAATCAAACTTCTCAAGAACAACAAACCTAAAAATTTCAGCAAAGTTCATCAAACTTAGAAATTTACCCAATAATTCATCATTCATGCATCATAACTTAAATCAAACCAAAGCCCATAACATTTACACTAACATGCATCTCATTCAACCTCAATTTTCCAGAAATATCAATCAACATGCCAAATCACAAAAATGCACAAATTAAAATAAATCCCAAACCTGAAATTCCTATGCTCCTAGTGGTAAGCTCCACTCCCACTTGCCTTCTCTTTCTCTTTGGGATCTCGAGTGGGCAGTTCTAAACCCGAAAAACCCAAGAATCAAACAAGCACACAAAAATCCTAAGTTAAGAACACATGCAATCAAATTAAAAGAGAAGATGAAGAAGAAGAAGAGAACCCATTAAAGACTTACCAATCAAAGCTTAAGGCATGATCAATTTCCACCACAAAATACTTGGATCCAAGCTAGGGCACATATATGAAGAGAAAAGAGGAAGAAGAGGTAAAGAGAAGAGGAAAAAACGGGAAAGAGGCAGCAAAGATGGCTGTCCCCTTTTTCTCTCTCTTCTATTTATACCTACTCCCTTACACCCTAGCCACATGTCACCCTAGGATTGGTGGATCTTGATCACTCACACCCTACACACATGTGAGACACCACACATAAGACCAACCCTCACTAATGCACACACTACTCCCCTATGAGCATGCACACACTAAGAAGACCCAAATACACACATCCTAATATCATATATGCAGCCGCACTCTAATAAAGCCCACAAAACATATATATTACCAAAAATACCCTTAACACATGCCAAAACACTCACACATGCACACATACACATGGCTCAAGCTACCAGGGGAAAAATGGGGTGTGATATTCCCATTAGATTCCTTGGATGTTTCCATCAACGATGCTCAAAAAGCAAAGCCATTGGATTCATTACTGGAGGTTGAGATAGCACCGAGCAAGGCAGTAAAAATTGGGGCGAGCAAGAAAAGGGAAGAAGTGTCAGCACTTATTACAGTTTTGCAAAGATTTATCGATGTGTTCGCGTGGCAGCCTTCGGATATTAAAGGGATATCTACTTAAGTCATATGCCATTCATTGAATGTCAGAACGGACTTTAAGCCAATCAAACAGAAAAAGCAGAACCATGCTTCGGAAAGGCAGATAGCAATGTCGAAAGAAACATATACCCTGCTCGAGAATGGATTTATCCGTGAGGTCTTATATCCGGACTGGTTGTCCAATGTTGTTCTAGTAAAAAAGGCTAATGGAAAGTGGAGAATGTGTGTAGATTTCATGGATCTGAATAAGGCTTGCCCCAAAGGCAACTATCCGCTGCCGAACATCGACCTCATAGTTGACTCAACAGCAGGGTTTGAAGAATATGCTTTCCTAGATGCCTCGTCTGGTTACCAATAGATTCCAATGAACTTAGAAGATGAGGAGAAAATGTCATTCATTACTCATCAAGCTACTTATTGCTATTGAGTTATGCCATTTGGGCTGAAAAATGCAGGGGCCATATATCAGACGTTAATTAACAAGCTGTTTGTTAATCAACTCGGGAGGAATATGGAGGTGTATGTGGATGACATCATAGTCAAGAGCAAGGCATCCAGTGACCTGCCTATCGAACTCATAGAAACTTTCTCAACTCTAAGGAAGTTTGATTTGAAGCTCAACACAGAGAAGTGTGCTTTCGAGGTACAGTCCGGGAAGTTCTTGGGGTTCATGATTTCGAAGAGGGGTATAGAGGCTAATCCAGCCAACATTCAAGCCATTCTGGAGATGGAACCCTCGAAGTCCATTGAGAGGTGCATAAACTTAATGGGAAGGTAACAGCCCTGGATAGGTTTATCTCTTATTCGGCTAAACACTGTCTTCCATTTTATAGGGCACTCAAAAATCTGAAGAAGTTTGAATAGACCCCGGAATGCCAGCAAGCTTTCGAGGAGCTTAAGCAATTTCTTAGCACACCGTCATTGCTGAGTAGGCCTCGTGTGGGTAAAGTTTTGTATCTATATGCTGCAGTTTCTTTTGGGGCTGTTGGTTCGGTTTTGATCAGAGAGGAAGGTAGTCAACGGTTCTCGATTTATTATACGAACAAGGTGTTGAGGGGTGCCGAACTCAATTATCCCATTTGTAAACACCGGGTCCTGAGTCAGCCTAGATCGGAGTTACCCAATGATGATAAACCGCCCTCGCAGGTAAAAATAGTCGAAAGTGATGATTTTCTTGTCAAATTTGCATTTTAGAATAAAAAATTAAAAAATAATAAAAAAATTTTAAAAATTAATTTTTAAAAATATTTTTAGTGTTTTTAGTCATATTTAAAAAAAAAATTTAAAAATTTAAAAAAAAAAATTGAGCAGCGCGCGCTCCTCGCACGCCCGATCGGCGAGATTCCTCGCCCGTTGCCGCCCGATTCATCCGATTTCCGCCGAAAATTGATTTTTTGACATTTTTTGGATAACAAATGATTTGTTCATGGGATGTTTTTTGATTTTGTTGAATTCTGAAAATTTCGGTCAAAATTTGTGGGTATTAAAAATTATAAAAATAAATAAAATAAATAAAAAATTATTAATTATAAAAATTTAACTTTAGGGATTTTTATGTTGAATTTTGAGTGTTTTTTGTTGAATTTGGGAAAAGTTGGTATGGAAAAAATCTGAATTAAGGTGCAGAAATTGGGGGAGAGGAGACTTTCATTTGAAAAGAAGAAAAGGAGAAAAGAAAAAAAGAGAGAAGAGGGGAAGATTGGTTTTTTGGCTAAGAAAAGTTTTTCTAAGGGAAATTGGTTTTTTCAAAAGAATTTTAAGAAGGTATTCTTGAGGGGAAGAGGGGAATTTACTGGAAAAATAACAAAACTTCTTCTTGAAATTTATTTCTTGTTCTAAAGATTTAAAATTTTGTTCTTTAATTTTCTTGATTTTCTTTTCTTAAATCTAAAATTTTCTTCTTTGATTTCATCCTAATTTTTCTTAGATCTAAAAAATATTTTGTTGATTTTGGAAACTTGAGAAAGGAAAATTAATTTCCTTAACTTGAGTTTTATCATTAAATCAAACATCAGGTACAAAAAAAAATCATTTTTAAATTTTAGTGTTCTTGAGTTGTTTGAGAAAAAAAAAAGATCAAGATTTTCTTGAACATTTTCGAGTTTATTCTTTAATCAAAACAAGGGAAATACATTATATTCTTCATCAATTGAATTCAAAATCTGAGGGTAAACATTCTAGACTCGATCTCTTAATTTAATTTAATTTTCATCATTTTTGCCAATATTTAATTAGTAGGCAATTAGATCTACATATTTATTGTCGATTTATTTATTTTATACCATCTTAGATGTAGATCTAAATCTTGATGTTGTTGATCTATATATTTATTGTTCATTCATTTATTTTATGTCATCTTAGATGTAAATCTAACTTTTAATATTGTTATTTTTGATGTCGATCTAATTTTTCACATTGTTGTTTGTCTTTCTTTGATTTAATTGTTCATCTTATTTATCCTCATTCTTATTCTGTTGTTGTTGTTGTTGTTGTTGTTGTTGTTATTATTATTATTATTATTATCATCATCATTATTATTATTATTATTATTGCTTTATGTTTTAATATTGATCTATTAATGTATCAATTTATTTTAATGTGTCATTTAATTTATGAATCACCTAATACGCATATTTTCATTTAGTCTATTATTTATTGTTGTAAGTGTTTAATCGATTTTCTTGACTTGATTACTAACATTAAGTTTATTTGTGTTTGTTTTTGGTGTCAAATCTTTGTGTTCCCTTATTTGAGCACTCGTGCGAATAAAGGAGGAGATCCAAGGAGTTATCATTTTTATTATATTTGTTATTTTTCCTATATTTGTTTTGTCAAGTTATTTGGTATGTAATAATTAATAAAATTATTTATTTTATGCACGCTTAATAAAAAATCACACAAAAATATTTCTATGAATAAATTGGATTTTCCTAATAAAAATGTCCTAATTTTTCCATCCAAATAAAATCGTCACTTTAAAATTGTTTTCTTAATTATGCATGCGAGGACCAATGTCCTCATCCTTAATAAATAATCCGTTTTATGTATGATTTATGTTTTATTTATAATGGGGGTTGTATTCCGCCCCTAGTTTTGTTGTAATTTATTGCATTTCCTTTATTTTATTTTAATTTACCGCTTTACATATGTGATCGATATGCGCTTTAATAAACTGTATTGATCGTGTGAAATGAAATTTTATAATTTAAAAACTCATTTATAATTAACCAAGACAAAAATAAGTGTGAAGTTCCGAACACCATCTCTGGTTTAGACCGTAGAGGTTAGATGACCTTTCCCAATTTCTTATAAATTGGGTGGCGACTCTAAAATACCTCAAAGGTGCCTAAAGGCTTCATGGGACTAGATGAACTTTCCAATGTTCTATTGGGTAAGGAATTCCAAAATGTCTCATGTTGCCCAAGATCAAAAGACGTGAACTAATCCCTCGAGCCTTAAAAGCGGTCTCGCCTACGAGGGCCTTTGCTAGGTTCGGCGCGCGTCACACCATTCTGGAGCAGTTAGCCTTGGCACTGGTTATATCATCCATCAAGCTTTAGCCCTATTTTCAGGCACATACTATGGTAGTCCGGACAAACTCTAAGCTCAGAAAAGTGCTCCAGTGGCCAGAAGTATCCAGAAGGCTCACAGAATGGGCAGCTTATCTGGGAGAATTAGATGTTCGGTATGAAGCCTGGCAGTCGATGAAGGCTCAAGTTTTGGCTGATTTTGTGGCCGAGTTGCATGCTCCGCCTCCTGAGCCAGGCACCCACTCTTGGAAGTTATTTGTAGATGGAGCTTACTCATCCGAGGGGGCAGGTATTGGTGTAGTCCTTATTGGACCGGAGAGGATAAACATTAGAGGAAAGGCTCACATAGCATTCCCAGCCACTAATAATGCGGCAGAATGCGAGGCTCTCTGTTTTGGATTTTAGCTTGCCATTGAGGTAAAGCCTGATTCATTAGCTATTTTTTCTGACTCTCAGTTTGTCGTAAGCCAGTTGCTTAGCAAATTTGAGGCTAAGAAGAACACAATGGTTCAGTACAAGGAGCTTGTTGCCCTATTACTGTTCCAGTTGGAGAAAATGGGATGTGCATGGTCGATTGAGCATATACCTTGAACAAAAAATCAAGAAGCAGATCTAAATGTCCAATTGTGTTTCACCTCGTTATACCACCCACAATCAAACTGTATGACTAAGGTAACAAACTGAACTATATTGGCTGGGCTAAAGAAGAGGTTGGATGATGTGAAGGGTCTCTGGGTTGATGTAACACCCCCAACTCCGACACATAGCATACAGAGGAAAACGAAGGCAGAGAGCTACGGTGAGTGGAGGGTTCTACCAGACAAAAACATGACAAAAAACCGAACAATAAAATTTTCAACATCATAACCTCAATGACACACATATCCTAAACTAGTATCACACACACACCATTATTTGCACTAAAGAATATTACAACTCAATACAAATGCTAATAAATAAACTTAATTACATTCCAAAATCAATAACACTTCCTACAAACTTCTACTGACTTATTGGCCAAAGTCACAGCGGACCGCATGAACTAAACTTTGATCTCCTAACCTACACGGATAAACGACCATGCTATGTAATACCCCCTACCCATACATAGGCGAACCCATCTGCATTGGAGTGGGAAGCCGTACGAGGGGGGTGTCGCACAATGGATCAATATAAAAACATACATTCATCCACAATAACATATATAAATACAGCAGAAATTAAAACTTTTGAGAAACAACAACTGATCATACATTAATATAACAAAATCATTACAATAATATTTTGATCAATTGCCAAAACAAAAGAATTACATATCCAAAAATGTACATAGCTGAAGCTTGACAAAAACTAATACATGAGAGTTCTGCTACAAAAAGAATCGTCATATCATACTACAAAAATAAGCCCTAACACTAATCCCTTCTGTGTTGGCTTGACTGGCGGCGACTCTCCCAAAATACAGTACCTTCCGCACCTGCACGAATAAAACACCGTGCTAAGAGATACCGCTTAGTGGGGAAACACACAACAAAAGAGTGGACGGCCATTCAAAATGGTCACCAAAGCAAATCACATACGATATGACATATTCAGATAATTATGTCAGATATATAACCATGTTTCCAGAATAAAGACATACATTCAGAAGCTCATATCCACATTCATATACATATTAACTGATTTCTCAACTCATTATCATGCTCATTCGAATATCACATTCTGATAATCATATCGAGGCAAACCCAAGCAAACAGAACACCTACTGACTCACAATAGTGGATAACGAGTATACAGACAGTACCTTACGGGTACGAATCAAATGCATAACGTACCTTACGGGTACCAATCGAAAATCATTTTATTTTATCGAATTCAAAAGATTTTACAGATGGGACCTTAAACAAGATACAAAACGCATAAGTGGTTCACGAGGAACCAAACGGAATAGAGGGCTGCAGCTAAGAGACTCTATTAGGCATGCCTAACTATCCACTAAGTAATACAATTTAGGTTCCAAATCATAGCATATCATTTATCATGAAGAATTCATAATATTGCACATATAAATAAGCATTTTATATAGCATACTGAGGTAAAAATTCATGAAGAAACCATTTGAAATTCATTTTAGAAGAGAAGACAAAATCGGAAAATAGGGCATGAAGAGGTCACTATGGTGCTCACGACAGAGGCAAACTTGCCCCAGGTCGCGACCACGGCAATCTTCGCGACCTCGCGAGGGATCAAATACAACTCGCTATCATGCTCGCGAAGTAAGCTGCCAGCCCGATCCATCGCGCTCACGCTCGAGAGCCCACTCGCGATAGAGGATCGCCCAAATCAGATCGGTAGCCGAGCGCTCTGTCGTGCTGGCGACAGGTATCGTGCTTGCGCAGAGGCTCCGCTGCACGGCTTGACGGCCAGGCACACTACTCGGCGGAGGGCTCAGACGAGTACGAGAGCTGCTTTCACCGAGCTCTATGACGAGGTCGCGATAATGTCGCGCTCGCGACAGAGTCGTGATTTCCAGCCCTTACACGAGAATTCTGCAGAAAATTCATCTCCACAACACCCAAACGTCCAATCACAACTCAAATATCAACCTACCTCAAATCCAGCAACCCAAACATCATTAACAACATAAATTAAACACAACATTTATACCAAGAATTCCAATTAAATCATGCCAATAACAACATCAATTTACAGAATTTAAAATATCAGCACTATTCATCATTCACCTCAATCAAGAACACAATTAAGTTCATTAAGCCACATTCAAGCCTTCTTAACATATCTAAATCAAAACCCATAACATTCGAACTACAATAAACATCAAGAAACCACAAATTTCCAGAAATTCATCCAAAGAACAAAAATCACAAAAATGCATAAATCACAAAAACTCCCAAACCTGAATCTCCTTAGCTGCTAATCACTCAGTGCCACTTCCCGACGCCTTCTCCTTCCCTTTGGGACCACGAGGAGGCTCAACTAACCAAACAAACCCACAAATCACACAAACAAAAACCCTAGATTAACTCAAAACCCATAAATTATAAGGAGAAGATGAACAAGATGAAGAAAATGAAGAACAAATGCAATAAACTCACCACTAAAAATGCTAAGAGATGATTAATTTCCCACCAACAAAGGCTTCAATCCGAGCTTGGGCACATAAATGGAAAGCAAAGCAAAGGAGATGAAGAATTCTGATCTCCCAATTCTCTCTCTTCTTCTACTTTTCTTTTCCTAACCTAGCCATGTGTCCTCTCCCTAGTGGTGGAAATTAACCACTCACACCCAACAACAATACACCACAGACACACAATGTCACCCCAACTTATAACACCCTACAAATGTGTGAGCACAACACACAAACACAACTCACTCACTCATATCCCACAAACATGTGAGCAACACACACAAATGCAACCCAACTAATTCACACCCTAATACCGTACATGCACGCACATACAAGCAAAACCCACAAAAACATGAAATTTCAAAAATACCCTTGTGACATGCAAATACACATACACAATGCATGCACAAACATGGCTCGAACTTCTTGGGGGCAAATGGGGTGTGACAACTCTCCCCTACTAATAAGACTTTTGTCCTCGAAATTCTCACATGAACTGAACAAATGCGGATACTGAGCTCTCATGGTTGCCTCTGGTTCCCAAGTAGCTCCTTCAACTCCATTGTGATTCCATAATATTTTGACCAAAGGGACTTGCTTACTCCTCAACTGTCTCACTTCCCGAAGTAGAATAGCTTTCGGTTCCTCATCATAAGAAAAGTCTGGCTACACTTGCACATCCTGAATCGACAATACATGTGAAGGATCCAATCTGTACCGACGAAGCATCGAAACATAGAAAATATCGTGCAACTTTGCTAACTCTATCGGTAAAGCAACCTATAGGCTACCCGACCAACCTTAGATAACACTTCATACGGTCCAATAAACCGAGGACTAAGCTTACCCTTCTTACCAAACCGCAGCACTTTTCTCCAAGGAGAAACCTTAAGAAAAACTTTATCCCCGACCTGAAACTAAACATCCTTTCTCTTCAGGTTAGCATAAGACTTCTGCCGATCCTTAGCCGCCTTTAAATTCTGCTGCACAACTCTGATCTTTTTCCTCTACATCTCTAACCAACTCTAGCCCAATAACTGAACGCTCTGATAACTCAGTCCAATAAACTAGAGTCCTACACTGCCGACCATACAAAGCTTCATACGGTGACATACCGATGCTCGACTGATAGCTATTATTGTAGGCAAACTCCATCAACTGCACATATCCGTCCCAACTACCCGAAAAATCCAAAGTACAAGCCTACAACATATCCTCCAAAATCTAAATAACCAACTCTGACTGACCATCTAGCTTAGGATGGAACGCCGTATTGAAGTTCAACTTGGTACCCAAAGTCCTTTGCAATTCTTTCCAAAACTTTGAAGTGAACCTTGGGTCCCGATCTGACACTATGGACAACGGCACTCCATGCAGTTTGACTACCTCATCCACATAGATACTGGCTAACCTATCCATCGGATAATGCACTCTAACCGGTAGGAAATGAGCTGACTTCGTAAGTCGATCCAATATTACCCATACTGAGTCATGCTTCTTCTGAGTCAAAGGCAAACCAGATACAAAGTTCATGGTGATATCATCCCACTTCCACTCGGGGACAGATAAAGGTGTGAGCAATCCCGAAGGAACTTGATGCTCAGCCTTTATCTGTTGACATGTCAAGTACTTAGACACAAAATCCACAATGTCCCTCTTTATACCGAACCACCAATAGAACTGCTTCATGTCCCGATACATCTTGTCACCACCGGGATGCATAGTGAAAATCATAGTTTGTGCCTCTCTCAAAAGTTGTTTCCTTAACTCCTTATTCTCAGGTACACACAAATGATTTCTATATCTAAGCACCCCATCCAAAACCGAAAACTCTTACTGCTTACCCGATCGGACCTCTTGCAAAACCCGCTGCAACCTCACATCATCCTTCTGAGCATCCACAATCCTCTGTCTCAAGGTAGGCTTCACTCTCAACTGAGCAACCAAAGCCCCATCCGAATCAAACCTCCACTTAAACTGCCTCAAGAACAAAGCAGAAACTGACTTTCGACTCAAAGCATCCGCAACCACATTGGCCTTACCCGGGTGGTAATCCAATATGCAGTCGTAGTCCTTGAAAAACTCTAGCCATCGGCGCTGCCTTATGTTCAACTCCTTCTACGTGAGGAGATACTTCAAGCTCTTATGATCTGTAAAGGTCCTACACTTCTCCCCATATAGATAATGCTGCCAAATTTTTAATGCAAAGATCACAGCCGCCAACTCTAAATCGTGCGTCGGATAATTCCTCTCATGTGGCTTTAACTGACGATAAGCATAATCCACAACCTTCCCCTCCTGCATCAACACACAACCAAGCCCGACACCCGAAGCATCACTGTACATCACAAACTCCTTACCCGAGATGGGTTGAGTAAGTACAGGAGCTTCAACTAGCAATCCCTTCAACTGCTCAAAATAGGCCTGACACTTATCCGATCACTCAAATTTGACCCCCTTCCTCAACAACCTCATCATCGAAGCAGCAATCACTGAGAAACCTTTCACAAACCGATGGTAGTAACCCGCTAAACCAAGAAAACTCCTCACTTCTGGAACATTCCTAGGCGCTTTCCAATGAACAATCGCCTCAATCTTCGACGGATCAACTCGAATACCCTTAGCCAAAATAATATGACCCAAGAATGACACTTCCTGAAGCCATAAGTCACACTTACTGACCTTCGCAAACAACTGATGCTCTCTCAACACTTGTAGAACCAACCGGAGATACTCCTCATGCTCACTCTCATCCTTGGAATAAACCAAGATATCATTTATGAACACCACTACAAATCGATCAAGATATGGCCTGAACACTCGGTTTATCAAATCCATGAATGCCGCAGGTGCATTGGTCAAACCAAATGGCATCACTAAAAACTTATAGTGGCCATACCTAGTCTGAAATGCAGTCTTAACCACATCCGCATCCTAAACTCGTAGCTGATAATAACCCGACCGGAGATCAATCTTTGAAAAGACACCCGCACCTCGGAGCTGATCAAATAAATCCTCGACCCTAGGCAATGGATACTTATTCTTCACTGTGACCTTATTAATTTGCCTATAGTCGATACACATTCTCATAGAACCATCCTTCTTCTTAACAACCAAAACTGGAGCTCCCCATGGAGATATGCTGGGTCTGATAACCCCCTTATCCAATAGCTCTTGTAGCTGAGCTTTGAGTTCTCTCAGTTCTATAGGACCCATCCGATAAGGTTCTTTCGAAATAGGCAAAGTACCCAGCACTATCTCTATGGACAACTCCACCTCTCTCTCAGGAGGCAAACCAGGCAACTCACTTGGGAACACATCACCAAACTCTTGGATAACTGGGATATCCTCAATCCTAACTTGATCCCGCTTAGAATCCAGCACCACTGCTAGAAAAGCCTCACAACTCTTCCTAATGAATCTCTTAGCTTGCATTGCGAAAATCACATTATTCAAAGAACAAGCACCCAAACCTTTAACAAACACAGACGACCGATCTCTAACCCAAAGCACCACTGTCTTCCTATGGCAATCAACCACTGCCCGATGCTTACCCAACCAGTCCATGCCCAAAATCAAATCAAACTCTCTGAAAGGCAACTCAATCAAATCTGCTGGGAACTCAAGTCCCTCAACCAATAGGGGACAATTCCTATGTACTCTACTCACATTGACACTATGCCCTAAAGGACTGGTCACACAAAACTCATAATCTAACTGATCTACCACATGTAACTTATCACTTAACTTACCAGTGCACAAAAATGAGTGTGTGGAACCAGGGTCAATTAGAGCATACAATTCAGTGCCATGGAGTAGGAACTTACCAGCTATAACATCAGGTGCATCCTGCTCATCTCTGGCTCTCACTGCATAAGCTCTGGCTGGAACAGGTAACGGACGCTCAATCGACTCAGATGCAGCTCCTTCTCTAGGTCGACCGCCTCGACCTCTACCTCAGCCTCTACCCCATGTAGCTTGAGAAGCATTCAAACCAACTCTACTGGCCTCTCTCTGATCACCTGAAGCCTTATACAATCTCGAACAGTTGGCCAAAAAGTGCTCAGTGCTCCCACGTCTGAAACACCCACCAGTGAGCCACCTACACTCACCCCAGTGGCGCTTGCTACAATGAGAGCACACAGGCATCGACTTGGTCCTACCACCAGTACCGCCTCTACCAGAACCAAACACCGCTGCTGAACCCTATCTTCTACCTCTTGTAGCTGGGCCTACAGATGATTCATCCTGCGGGTTCCTTGATCTCTTACCCGAGGATGAAGAAGATGAACCTCCATGAGAGGGATTCCTCCTCTAAGCCCTCTCTCTCAAAACTAATTTTGACCTCTCAGCCCTAACTGCAGCTTGCACAATCTGGTAATACCCCACTCCCGGAGTACCCATCAAAGAAATAAACATCGCCCGCAATGACTCATTCAAACCGGCCTCAAAATGCCTACACCTGAACTCCTCTGTCAAAATACCTTCTCGTGCATACTTTGCCAAACGATTAAATTCCTTCTCAAAATCAGATACAGACATCGCTCTCTGCTTCAAACTCAAGAACTGAGCCCACTTAGCATCCTTGTATGCCTGAGTCACATACTTGTTCGTGAACTCTCTTTCGAAAAACTCCCAAGTAATCGTGTCAGGCAACTGAGGATGTCGATAAACCAACTCCCACCATTCATATGCAGATCCTTGCAGCAAAGCCACTGAACACTCTACTTTCTGATCAGGAGGACACCAGACTTCTCTTAAAGCACGCTTTATCTTATCAATCCACTTCTCAGCGACTTTTGACTCATCCAAACCCGTTCCATAAAGTCTTCAGCACCAGCTCTTCTTATACTCTCAGTAGGGGGCTCTAGGGGCAGTCACTCTCTCCAAGACCGTAGCCATGTCCTATGACAGCTTGAACATAGCTTCAAAGCGCATGGCTGTGGCCTCGGGCTGTACCTTAGCAGGTAGAGCACAGAGAAATCGAAGGATCAACAGCTTGAGGGTTCACACTCTCGGTGAACTCCTCAAGTGATCTATGATCCGAATTAGAAGCCATCTAAAATAAACAAGAGGACAACCGCATCAGCCAACACAGTCCTAGACATATACTCATCTATGCGCATCACAACAACACCCAGAAAAGCCTAAACCTAGGCTCTTATACCAAAATCTGTAACACCCCCTACCCATACGTATGCGAACCCATCCGCATTGGAGTGGGAAGCCGTACGAGAGGGGTATCGCACCAACAGATCGATACAAAAACATACATTCATCCACAATAACATATATAAATACAGTAGAAATTAAAACTTTTGAGAAATAACAACTGATCATACATTAATATAACAAAATCATTACAATAATATTTTGATCAATTGCCAAAACAAAAGAATTACATATCCAAAAATGTACATAGCGGAAGCTTGACAAAAACTAATACATGAGAGTTCTGTTATAAAAAGAATCGTCATATCATACTACAAAAATAAGTCCCTAACACTAATCCTTCTATGTTGGCTTGACTGGCGGTGACTCTCCTAAATACCAGCACCTTTCGCACTTGCACGGATAAAACACTGTGCTAAGCGATAACTGTAATGGCCCAAAAATTTTAGTGTTTTTATTTATAACTTGTCCACGCTAAAAAATTTGTCGAATGTTAATTTTTGACGCATAAGAGTGGAATTTTCCTTAAAAACTATATAATTTAATTTTTTCAAATAATTTTAAATATACATATATATATATATATATGAGTGTGTGTTTACATGTAAATAAATAAAAAAATATTAAACAAAGAAATAATTAGTAAATGGACAAATAAATAAAATTATAGCATATAATTTTAGCTATGGGTCTAGAAATTAGGGAGGAATTATGAGAAGAAAAAGAAATAGAAAGGGAGAGGCACAAAACAGTGAGGAGAACGGAAGAAACTGAAGAAGAGACAAGAGAGAGAGAGAGAGAGAGGGGAAGAGGGAGATGGTGAAGCACGACGGAAGGGGAGAGGAAGTTGGCGGGCATCATTGGCGAGCGCCGTTGACGATCACGGCGGATTCTTCGTCGTCGCGCATCGCTGTTCCAGGAGAGCGAGAGGAACCCCGCGAGCTTTTCCTGCATTTTTCGGCCAGCTCCGGTGATGAACGGCGACACGAATGCACGATGGGACTCCTGGTGGCAGGCAAACATCCCGATGGCTCTGCATTCTCCTCAATCGCCGGCGATGAGCAGATCGAAGAGGGAGAGAATCGAAGCTGCTGATGTCGATTCTGGCGAAACGGAGGGCAGTCTCGGCGCGTGACCGCTAAAAAAGCGACCTCGATACGTCGAGCTTCCTTTCGGTTATTTTAATGCCTCCGGTGGAGCTCCGGGCGACAGTGAAGGGACAAAAAATTGGCAGAAAATTGGTATGTGGCCACCAAATTTACTTTTCTATGTGATTTTTCCATAAGTTAAAATTTATTAGAGAGTGATTTTAATTAAATACAGTATGTGAACAATATTGTTATTGGTTCATTGATTCGTTGGCAGTGTTGTCATTAGTATTGGCTTACTTGAATAGAACTTAAATTAAGATTTGTCGATTTTTAATTGAATGAAAGGAATTGGAAATTGTCAGTATTCAGGAAGTAGAACAGTATTTGTAAATTGAAGAATTATAGGTTAAATTGTAAGATAGGATTTAACTTGTAATATATTTTGGTAATGGATAAATTATGACACATAAATCAGATTAGTAATTAAATTTTATGAGTAACTTAACGATAATTAAATCTTGAAATATAAATGGGTATCATAATATGTATAATTAGGTAATGGTAGTGTAATTGGTAATTCTTGAAGAATTGGTGGAAATTTAAATGTTAGGGGGGAAATCCAAATAGGCTTATTGAAAGTTTGATTTAAGGATAGCTCATTAAATTGGGTGGAAGGTATGTGAAGTGATTATAAAAATTTAGTTAATGTATGCTTTAAATATTAGGTGAACACTGAAGTTATCCTTCATGTAATTAAATTACTGTTGGAATTAAATTAGAAGCACATGTGTTCTTACACATATATAACTGTGAAATAACATAAATATAATAGTAAGTCTTGTAATAAGTTCCAGACTGTTTGGTAAAATTGATTTAGTTTAGTTAATTTTTTGGGCCGTGAGTTAAAGCTTTAATAAATTTAGCAGATTAAGTTAAACTGATGAATTGAGCTGAATTATTGAAATAGCAGATTAAGTTAAAGCAAGTAGGAACGGTAAATTGTGGCATTCTATTTTAGGGGATATCATGGAATTTTACTTGAATTGTGCTTTTGAACTTGTGAGCTAAGAATGGATAATATACATGTTGTGATGAATTGTTACTGTAACTATTTTAATCTTTATGTGTGTTGAGTTGTGCAAATTGTTAAGTGTTATGAGGAATATGGTAGAGTTGAGAACTTATAATATATGACATTCTAATAAATGAAATTTAGTGTAAATATATAAAACTAGGATGGAATTTATCATGAAGAAAATGATTTAAAGTAAGTGAATAAGAGTTAATAAGAAGGTATTCAGTGAAAGGGGATTAAATTATAGAAGTTTTCTCTCAAATAGTTGTCAGTATGGTGGCTATTTTGAGTCCGCAAGCCGGCAAATTCACCCTGCAAATCACCCTCTTTTCTTGTGAAAATATAATGGCATAAAATAAGGTATATTAATTGTTTGAAATTTATAAAAAAATTTTGACAAGAGTATTGAAATATTGAGAGGGTATTGTTACTTGTTATATTATTATTATTACCATCAGCATGATCATTTATTTATTCTACTTGACTATATGTGAACTTATAAATAGAATGCTACTTTCTATAATGTTCATAGATGTATACCTAAAGATAATAGTAATAATAAAATCAAATAAATTGTTAAGAAAATCAGAGTGTCAACTTGTAAATAAAGGTAAATGGGCTATACTTGTATATATGAAATATATTATAATTGTTAATGCATTTTAATTATGTAAACATGATTAATGGCTTGCTGTGAAGCTAAATCAGTGGAATGTGGCAAGTAAAGGAAGTTGTATGAGAAGATGATTACTTGTGTTACTGGGATTATTTCTAATATTGTAGATCGAACTGTATATTGACATTACTCTATGTAATGAATGAAAATTTTGATTTTACTGGGATAATGTTCAATGATTTTTTCCCTTAGTAGTCTGGCAGTCAAGTCTAGCTCAGGATATAATGGCTAGCCATAGGGACATAAAACCGCGGGTGTGAGCATGACGTCTCACTATTTATTTATAGGCCAATGATGGTCCTATTCTGTAACATTCTGTCTTAATACAGTATCGATATGTATTTCTGTTTTTGTCTTAATACAGTATCGATATGCATTTCTATTTTTGTCTTAATATAATATCGATCTGTATTTCTGTTAACTGTATTATAGAGGTGGTCCCACGAGGTCACTCTATTCTGTATTGAACCTATTGGGGTTCGCATCTCGTTTATCTTGGTCATAGATGTCTGCCAGTTTTTATACAAGGGAAAATGGTAAAGAAAAAAAATTAAATGAGTTTAAAATGATTGAAGTGACGAAAAGGTTTTAATTGGCATTGTGATTGTAATGAACGGTCAAATAGTTAATCTCTGCACTGTTATATATATTAATTGGATTTAAATATATTTTCGTATATTAATGTTCTTATTGGAAGTCTAATGTGTTTATTGCATGTCATATACTGAAATTAATGATATGATAATTAACCTTATGTATGTATACACATTTAACATTTGCCAAGGTGCACTATATACCTGTATTTAAATTAGTTGGTATTGTTAGATTAGAGTTCATTAAGCCACATTCAAGCCTTCTTAACATATCTAAATCAAAACCCATAACATTTGAACTACAATAAACATCAAGAAACCAAAAATTTCAAGAAATTCATCCAAAGAACAAAAATCACAAAAATGCATAAATTACAAAAACTCCCAAAGCTGAATCTCCTTAGCTCCTAATCACTTAGTGCCACTTCCCGATGCCTTCTCCTTCCCTTTGGGACCACGAGGAGGCTCAACTAACCAAATAAACCCACAAATCACACAAACAAAAACCCTAGATTAACTCGAAACCCATAAATTATAAGGAGAAGATGAACAAGATGAAGAAAATGAAGAACAAATGTAATAAACTCACCACTTAAAATGCTAAGAGATGATTAATTTCCCACCAACCAAGTCTGAATCCGAGCTAGGGCACAGAAATGGAAAGCAAAGGAAAAGAAAGACAAAGAGAAGAGGGGAAAATAGGAAAGGAGATGAAGAATTCTGATCTCCTAATTCTCTCTCTTTCTCTACTTTTCTTTTCCTAACCTAGTCATGTGTCCTCTCCCTAGTGGTGAAAATTAACCACTCACACCCAACAACAATACACTACACACACACAATTTCACCCTAACTTATAACACCCTACAAATGTGTGAGCACAACTCACTCACTCATATCCCATAAACATGTGAGCAACACACCCAAATGCAACCCAACTAATTCACACCCTAATACCGTACATGCACGCACATACAAGCAAAACCCACAAAAGCATGAAATTCCCAAAATACCCTTATAACATGCAAATACACGTACACAATGCATGCATAAACGTGGCTCGAACTTTTAGCGGGCAAATGGGGTGTGATAACTCTCCCCTACTAACAAGAATTTTGTCCTCGAAATTCTCACCTGAACTGAACAAATGCGGATACTGAGCTCTAATGGTCACCTCTGGTTCCCAAGTAGCTTCTTTGACTCCGTGGTGATGCCATAATACTTTGACCAAAGGGACTTGCTTACTCCTCAACTGTCTCACTTCCCGAGTTAGAATAGCTTTCGGTTCCTCATCATAAGAAAAGTCTGGCTGCAATTGCACATCCTGAACTAACAATACATGTGAAGGATCCGATCTGTATCGATGAAGCATCGAAACATGGAAAACATCGTGCAACTTTGCCAACTATATCGGTAAAGACAACCTATAGGCTACCGAACCAACCTTAGCTAACACTTCATACGGTCCAATAAACCGAGGACTAAGCTTACCCTTCTTACCAAACCGCAGCACTTTTCTCCAAGGAGGAACCGTAAGAAAAACTTTGTCCCCGACCTCAAACTGAACATCCTTTCTCTTCAGGTTAGCATAAGACTTCTGCCGATCCTTAGCCGCCTTCAAATTTTGCTGCATAACTCTGATCTTTTCCTCTGTATCTCTAACTAACTCTGGCCCAATAACTGAACGATCTGATAACTCAGTCCAACAAACTGGAGTCCTACACTGTCGACCATATAAAGCTTCATTCGGTGACATACCGATGCTCGACTAATAGCTATTTGTGACACGCGCCGGAACCCAGTAAGGGCCCTCGCTTGAACCCGCTTTTAGGATTCAAGGGATTGGTTCGCGTCATTTTGATCATGGGCGTTATGAGACATCTTGGATACTTCCTTCATAATAAAACATTGGAAAGGAAGATCTAGCCCCACGACACCTTTAGGCACCTTTGAGGTATCATGGAGTCGCCACCTAATTTACAAGAAATTGGAAAAAGTCTCTAACCTCTTATTGGTCTAGACCAGAGATTGGTGTTCTGAACTTCACTCTTATTTATGCTTTGGTTAATTATAAATGAGTTTTTAACTTTCTAAAATTCTATCTCTTATCTCACACAATTTATGCATTTAATTAAAAGCGCATTGCGAGCATTCAAAAGCAATAAAGAAAAGCGATAAAGAAAGCGATAAATGAAGTAACTAAGGAAAGCGATAAACACACCAAGCAGACAATTACAAAGGAAATAGGGGCGGAATACAACCCCATTGAAAGAAGATTAAAAATATAAATGGGGATGGAATACAATCTCCAAAATTAAATAATATTGCCCTAAAATTAATTACAAGGGCCCAAAAAGAAATGCATGAAAATAAATTTCAAACAAGCGGACAAAATCACACATGGGGATAACATACATAAATTGGGACATTCGTTTGATTTTAGGAACATTGGTTCCTTTGCGTTTATTTAAAGAAGATTTGAATAGTCATTTGATTGTTGAGTTGAAAAATTGGGATGAATGATCCCATTTTTGGATAAAATTGACTCTTCGTTTTATTGCGTCATTTTACATTGTTTGGCTAAAAGGAGGGATATTGGTCCCAATTTTATTAGTAAAAATTCCAATTTAATTATAAAAATATTTTTGTGATTTTTTATCTCACGCGCACATAAATAAAATAATTATTTTACAAGTAAACACAATAAAAAGGAGGAAAAATAGGAAGGTCTCACCAAACCGGAGTGTTCGTTTGTGTGTCGTGACCCATCAGGGGAGTCACGGGGGCGTTCACATATTGTGACTCAAAATAAATCTTAGATAGAAAAAATAATATTAAGAATACTAGTAATAATTCTAAACAAAATTAATCAAGTGGATACGAAGTAAATACTGAACACAAATACATAATGCTAATAATAATAATAGTGATAATAATAATAATAATAATAATAATAATAATAATAATAATAATAATAATGATAATAATAATAATAATAATAATAATAATAATAATGGACAATGATAATAAACAATAATGAATAAACATAAGCACAAATATAATAATAATAATGATAATAATAATGCCCACAATAATCATAAGAATAACGTTAATAGAATAATAATAATAATAATAATAATAATAATAATAATAATAATAATGATAAACATAAAATAATCAATGCTAACAATAATCACATAAATAATAATAATAATAATAATAATAAAAATGTTGCAACTTAATAATAATAATAATAATAATGCCAAGAAGACAACATGGTAGCCAAATAATAATAATAACACTAATGATGATAACAATAACAACAAAATACAATAGTAATAATGGTGATAATAATAATGGAGATGGACAACGAAAATGGCAAAATTAAAACAATAAGAAATCAAGTTGACACCATAGTATGCCAACAGCAATACACACAAAAAAAATATGCTAGAAATGAATTAAGAATAGGGTAATAATAGCTGAAAATAAAAATATTAACAACAATAAATGATATACAAAAATAAATGAGGGCTGGTCCAAAAATATTTACCCTCAGAATTTATAGATCGAAAAATAGGATGCCTTGATCCGTCCTCCTTGTCGAATTTATGGTTATAAATATTTGAAGAAAATATAAAGATTTGTGTTTTAAATAAATGAGCTCAATGAAATGTTTTTGGCGGGATGATCCAAGACAAGAGGAAATTGATTTTCCTTGCTTAAATCTATCCTCGAATGAAAAACTATTTTGCAAAAAAGAAGAAGAAAAGAAAGTTGAAGCTTGAGAAAAACTTGATGGCTTTTTGCCTTTGAAAGAAAACAATCGGCTGCCCTTGTTTTCTTTTTGAGAGAAAAACTAAAACTTTTCTTTTGAATAAAATGGCAGCCCCCTTGAAATGAAGACAAGAAATCCTTTTAATTCATGTCTTGTCCCAAAAGGGAAACAGGACAAGCCTCATTTCATTTTTCATTAACCAAGAATTGCACAAAAACGTGAAATAACGGAAGAAAACAGACTAGAAAAAGTCAAAAAACTCAGAAAACGCAGCGAAGAAGACCGCGGCCAAAAATGGCCGCATGTGGGGGGCAGCGCACGCGGCCCCTGTCGCACACGGCCTTCGCTACGCGCCTGCCAGCAGGTGTGTGCAGCCTCCGCGACGGGAAAGACCCGTATGCGTGGCACGCAAAACGAAAAATTAATAAAATAAAAAAATAAAATACAAATAGTAAAAGGGAATAAAAGAGAGCAAAAGAAACAGATTTTTGCATTGAAATTTTTGGAGAAACAAAGGGAATTTTCGACAAGGATGACATCATTTTCGACACCTTTACTTGTGGCAAGTATTATTTTCATCATCGGAAGTATTATTTTCATCATCGGGTAATCCTGATCTTGGACCGCCTCGGGACCCGGTGTCTACACTATTGTTGTAGGAAAACTCCATCAACTGCATATATCTGTCCCAACTACCCAGAAAATCCAAAGTACAAGCCTGCAACATATCCTCCAGAATCTGAATAATCCGCTCTAACTGACCATCTGTCTGAGGATGGAACGCCGTACTAAAGTTCAACTTGGTACCAAATTCCTTTGCAATTCTTTCCAAAACTTCGAAGTGAACCTTGGGTCCCGATCTAACACTATGGACAATGGCACTCCATGCAGTCTGACTACCTCATCCACATAGATACTGGCTAACCTATCCATCGGATAATCCACTATAACCGGTAGGAAATGAGCTGACTTCATAAGATGATCCACTATTACCCATAATGAGTAATGCTTTTTCTGAGTTAAAGGCAAACCGGATACAAAGTCCATGGCGATATCATCCCACTTCCACTCGGGGACGGATAAAGGTGTGAGCAATCCCAAAGGAACTTGATACTCATCCTTTATCTGCTAACATGTCAAGCACTTAGACACAAAATCCACAATGTCCCTCTTCATACCGGACCACCAATAGAACTGCTTCATATCCCGATACATCGCGCGCGCCGACGGGCGTCGGTCGCCCCTGTTCTGCCGCAAAATGCCAAATTCGCCAAAAATTGATTTTTTTTCCCGATTTTTTCACAAAAATATGATTTTCTATCCCATTTTTTAGGGTTTTTAAGGATTTTTTCCATTTTTAAAATTCAAATTAAATAATATCTGATTTAATTGATTTTTTCTCATTAATTAGTTAGGTTTTCATCTTTTCTTCATATAAATAGAAAATGATGAAACTAATTGAGGGGGGGGGGGGGGGGGGGGGAATTTTTTAGGGTTTTTCTTCATCTTTTCTCTTCTTCTTCCTCTAAAAATTCTCTCCAACTTTTATTAAATTTTTTCCCAACAAAAAAATGAAAATAATTCAATTCTTATTCTTTTTCCAATGGAATTTCTTCTAATACATGTTTTTAGAAGGGATTTTGTTGATGGGAATTGATTTTGAGACAAATCAAGTAATTATTTGCTCTCAAAATTAATTTTTAACCTTTTATTTGTTTTCAATTAAATTTTTTTCAAGGTTTATTTTATTATTTTTAATCCCTTTTTGATGAACAATGGATTTTGGGGCAAACAAAATAATTGTTTGTTCCTAAAATCTAATTTTCATTTGTTTTTCTAAAAAAGAAGTTTTTTCCGTAAATGATTTTTTCCTTGAGATGAACAAAATAATTGTTTGTTCTTGAGAACTTTTTTGGGTTAATCAATAAAAAGCATTCTTTAGACAAAGAAATTAATTTTTTGTTCTGAAAGAATTGTCGATTTTCCTTTTATCATTTTTCAAACATATTTTACATTGGAATAAAATTTCAACATTTTTATTATTCAATTCTAGTCTTGAAAATTAAGAACAAGGAAATCAATCATCATTTTTACCTTCATCGAATCCGAAACTCTGAGGGTAAACATTTTGGGCTCGATCTTTTTATTTTTTATTATTTTTCTTATATTTAATTTATTAAAATGTATATTATTATTATTTTTATTATTTTCATTTATTTATTTATTTGTTCTATTGCTTTTATATTTGTCTCATTTAATATGTTAATATATTATTTTTCTAACATGTAAATATTGATTTCTTATTATTACTAACATGTAAATAATTTATTTTTGCTTTGATTTCACATTATTTTTAACATTTAATTAATTAATTTATTTTGATTGATCTTTTTTGCCATGAATGTTTTATATTAATCAGGATAACATTAATTAATCATGTCATTTATTTATTCATTTTCATCATTCTTTTATTCATTTTCATCATTCATTTTCATTGCTATTGTTATATATTTATTATTTATTTCTTGATTTGTTTATTGTCATTGTTCATTATTATTATTATTATTATCATGTTCATATTTTTATGTATTAATTCATTAACATTTTTTTATTTTATTTCAGTCACATCCTTTAATTCCTTTGTCATTCATAATGCATTTTTCTCATTTATTTTTTTTATTAACATTTTAATTCATTTATCATTCTTTTGATGTCATATCATTTTATATGTTTTAATTTATTATTTATTATTTATTATTTTATGCATTTAGTTGATCTTATTGATTTAATTACTAACATTATTCCATTTGTGTTTTTTTATGTCAAAACTTATTTTCTTTACTTGGCCATTTTTGCAAGCACCCGAGGAGATCCGGAAGGCTTGTTTAGGTTAAATATTTAATTGCTTTATTTGTAATATTTCATTTATTTGGCTTTTACATTTATTTTGCCATGTAATTTTCTTATAAAATTATTTATTTTAGGCACACTCAAAAGAAAATCACAAAAGCATTTTTATTAATTAACTTGGGATCTTTCCTAATAAAAATGGGACCAATGTCCATATTTTATTCATTCAAAATAAAAATTATCACATCAAAATTGTTTTATAATAAATATGCATGCAAGGACCAATGTCCTCATCTTTAACAAACAACCCGTTATACGTATGATTTGTATTTTATTTACAATGGGGGTTGTATTCCACCCCTAGTTTTATTGTAATTTATTTTCATGCATTTTACTTTAATTATGCTTTATTTATTTATCACTTTACCTGAATGGACAATCTGCGCTTTAATTTAACTGCATTAAATTGAATGAGAAATGGGATGAAATAATAAATTCAAAACTCAACTATAAGCCTAACCAAGGTATGAATAAATGGGATGTCCTAAACCTACTCTGGTCTTTGGGCTCAACGAGGTGAGACAACTATCTCAGCATTCTGTTGGGATGGGGCCTCTAAGACACCTCTTGTGTCTCATAAAAGGCTCAAAATTGCACAGTCCTAGGCGCTACAAGGCGAGAGGGCCATCCTAATATTCTATTAGGGTGGATGCCTCCAAGACACCTCTGGTTTGCCCAAGCGTGAGGCTAGAGGACCTTCCTATCAATAGGGTGGAAGCCTCCAAGACACCTCCGGCTTACCTATAATTGACATAGCAGCGCTGTCTTAGGCTCACTGAGGCTAGACGACCTTTCCCAATGTTCTATTGGGTGGCGACTCTAGGAAACCTCCTTGTTGCCCAAAATGGACGCACTTGTAATTTCTTACAAGTTCTTATGAACCTCATCCCAAAGGCCCTAAAAGTAGGCGATTCGGGGCGCCCCGGGGTTCGGCGCATGTCACGGTGGTGACTCCACTAGGGATAATACTTTAGACTTCGCTTCGAAAGTACCTTGGTTAAAACTTATAATTGGGCTTTAATTTAAAAATTTCATCCTTTTTTCAAAACTGCATTGCATCTCATTCGAGCCTTAGATCTATGCTAGTTTGGTCCCTCTTTCAACCCTAGTGCATTCCCGAAGCACAACCCTACGTTCACTCAATGTAGGGAAGTGTTAAGGATAATCACCAGTCCAAGCCTCGTACCATCATGGTATATCAAATGGAGACCCGATCGATTATTACGCTCGTGATGAGCTAGACCCATTGGCAGGGACCATACTTGGGTAGCCCTAAAGTAATATCACCCTGGCTAAAGCTCATGTAATGGAAATAGATACTTCCCCTAGGTGGTATGAACCATAATACCTTGCTTGCTATATGGATCATTTTTTATTGGACAAACCCAAATGATTCGATTGGTCACCTAATTAAAGGCTTTCATGCCCTGATAGGCCCATGTCAACTTATCCGGACTGCTTAAATACACAATGATCATAACTCATGCGCCTGTGCATTAGTTAAGAGAGGTTATACTGTCGGTTTTCCGCCGTGCACCATGCTCGTCCATCGGGTTCCCTACTAACCCATGGGCCAAGCCTAACTAGGACAGAGACTATACGACCTCGTGTGTGGGGGCAATAAGGTTGGAAGGATCTATCTGCTTGCATGTGGTTATGGATGATGCATTGCATATTCATGTTATTCATGCACAAATAATTTTTTTTATTTCCTCCCTATGTATACATCCGATTCTTTGCATATAATTATTATATGTAGATATCATCTGTGTATAGTTTTTCAAATGTTTCACATGTATCATTGTAATCTCTTTTAGTTACTGTATGCCATTTGTTGCACAGCACGACCATACATTGCATATTATTCATGCATCATTCTAAGCCTTGCTTTTTAACCATTGTAGACCATTTGCTTGGATGGTTAGGGGATCCCAACAATTGTCTAAAGAGTGATCAAAGTTTGGGTTGGCTGACAAAGATTTAGCATCCTTGCCAGAGCATCTAAAGGTAGTAAAAATGGCTGGCCCTTCGCAACAGACCGAAGAGACTCATGCCTTAATTGCCCAGGAGATGGATAGAAGGTTTGAAGAGCTTGAAAAAAGGCTATTGGCTGTGATCAAAGAAAGAATGGATGCCATAGCGCTGGTTCTCCAAGCTCAACTTATGGCGACCACTAGCCTTAACCAAGTAGAGCCAGCCATGGTCAATAAGGCTCGTATAGAGACAGCTGTAGTACCTCCTTTTCCTTTCGAACCCAGAGCTAAGGTGCCCTTTATTTTGCCAGTCGAGCAAGGAAGAGACAAGAAGCTTGCTCTAGAGCACGACTGTATTCCTGAAAAGGAAGACATTTCAGTAGTGATGCAAGCTCTAAATAGCAAACTGTCAAGGGCAGGATATGATGTAAGGTCAGGCTCAGGTCCACACTTAGGTGAAATATTGGAGGGGTCTTGATGCGGTTATAAGAACAAGTAAGAAGGGTAGAAGGAATAGAGCCTTCACAGTCAATAGACATCCCTAAGTCCTCAGGCACGAAAAAAGAGACAGTTGATCTTGAAAAATAAATTATGAAGTCCAAGCTTACAACTACCCGAGTGCGTCTCAATAAAACTGTTACTGGTCCTGCAAGTCTAAGAGTGGGTTGTTATGGTAATAGCAGTAGTGCCCGAAGGACAGGAAAAGCGTCAGCCACAGAAGTGAATCGAAGGCATTTTTCTAATTTAGGCAGATCCTTATCCTATGTCCTCAAGAGACTGATGAAGGAGGGGATATTATAGCCATTGTCGGCTAGGCCCGCTAGAAGCCAGGGGCAGCAAGATCACAAAGGGGATGAGTATTGCACCTTCCACCAGCACACCAGGCATACCACAGATTATTATAAGACCTTAAGACATGCCATTCAAGATATGATTGATTCCAAGAAGATCTCCGACCCAGAAAAGCGAGAGGGAAAGAATAAGATGGACTAAGTGCCTAAGGGGAAAGGCAGGACGGTTCTTAGGGATGATAATAGACCATCGACTGCAACAGCTGTGGTGGCATGAACTGAAGTTGATTAGCTATTTAGAATGTTCTTTTATTTTTGAACTATTTAATAATGACATTTTAGTTTCATTAATAAGATGAACGTTTTTGCTTACTTGTGTTATGTCTCTTATGATTTCACTATGCATAATCATAACCATAACTCATTCATATTTGACATTGATTCAGTTAATGCTACTCTATTTAATCTCAAAAAATTTAGAAAGACCAAAAAAAATCTTGATAGCATCTAATGTAACTCCTGAAGAGAGATCAAAACTTGAGAGAAATTCAACAAAATATAAAAAAGGTCTTTGCTTGGACATATAAAGACACGCTAAGAGTTGATCATGGAATCACTAGACACATCGTTCAAACACACCACAATCATGAATCGGCCATGCAAAAGCTCAGAAGATTGAAGCTAGAAGGGGCAAAAAAGGTCAAAAAGAGGAATCTATAAGCAAAAATGAAGCCAAAATTTCTAGTCCAAGTTCACTGCCAGTCTTAGTTGGTCAATGTTGTACCAAATCGAGAAGAGGAGGAGTGCGTGTATGTGTAAACTATTAGGATTTGAACAAAGCTTATCCTCAAAAAAACAAAAACAAAAAATGAACAGGAGAAAAGAACAAAGATAAAAAAAGAGAAAAATAAAATACAAAAAAGAGAGAAGGAAAAGAATCAATATGTAGATTGGAAAACAATTATGGGGGGCAAGCTTTGTTCAAATCCCGCTGATCTACATGTGCCCGTACTTTGCAATTTTTCTTGACTTTCGAAAAGGACCACAAGAATTATATCGACTCGCAATGGATATACGTTGCTCGAGCTTGGAAATAGACATCATAGGGGAGGTACGCCCTACAGCCCCATCGGACAGGGTAATGTCAAGATGGTCCTCCGCACCACGCAGGATTCAAGGACAGAAGGACACCTTATGGTTAAGGCTAGGGAGTTACTCCAGACGTATGGCATTAAAGACCACAAGTCCTCTCTGTATTGCCCTCAAACTAATGGGGCAGCAGAGGTTGCTAATAAGAAGATCTTGATCAAGATGGTTCAAAACTACAAGGACTGGGCAGAGAAATGGCCTTTTGCACTTTGAAGCTAGAGAACTGCTATCAGAACCTCTACAAGAGTCACTTTTTATTCCTCGATATAGGGGACAAAAGCAATATTAGCCCGTCTGTCCTTAAAAAAAATGAATTAGAAAAAGCCGCTGGAGTGGGTTGGGTCCATTCCAGGCAAAACTTAGGCACAGGGTTGTGTGAAAATCCCCAAAGGGATGCGTTTCCCACTAAGAAAAGCTAGTGTGAAAATCCACAAGGGACGCACTACCTTTAAAACAATGACCTTTGACGCTTGGAGCGATAAGGCGGCATTACTCCGAATGACTTTCCTTTAGGCAAAACTTGATTCAGAGTCCTGGGGCCAAAATGCTCGTTGACCGGGGGGGCAAAGATACTTACGGGTCAGTTCTCCTTGAAAAGATTATGGGTCAGAGTCCGTAAGGCCGACACAACACTTTTCTAGATCCCTGGGGGCATCAAACAATGTGAGCAGCCGAGCAGTACCCTCCACGAATCCCTTAACCACCTGGGATGTGGTCTATCCATTCTTGCATCTCACATGCATAGATCTTCTGCATATCACGTGCATTCAATTCCTTATACATATAGTTGCATACACACAATTTTTGTACATTAACCCTTTGCATGTGTTTTTTGAATATAGTTTTGTATGTATATTTCACACACATAATTCCATATGCACACACAATCTTTTGTATATGTTGTTGTGTACATGACTTAGAAGGAAGGGTCCGAATAGATCTCATGAGCAAGGATGGTTCAAAGGACGAATTCAGCTCAACATTATCGGCCACTGTATCCAGCATAAAATCAGGTGAATATGTACAGAGGTAGAACGCCAAGAAGAGCCAGCCTATCCAGGCACACCATGCTAAGGGCAATCCAAAATCACACAAATCTACAGAAAAGAAGATCCCTTGAGAAGCCGGACTACCCACACATACTTTATGCAATTAGACGCAAAAATGGGCTGGGGTACAGCTTCAGCTCTACATCGGTGCTCATCCACGCCGAACAATCAAATCAAGATGAAGTCCTCATGAGAATGGAATTTCGTGGACCCGCTCCCAAAAAGACATTTAAAAGAGTAAGCCTACTCATGCACGCCATATCGGGAGCAACCAGGTAAGTTTCTCTATCAGAAGATGTACGCTCACACAAATCACACAAAGTATATAAAATCCAAATTCAAATGTACGAAGAATACAACTCTTCAAACAAAAAAAAAAAACAAAAGCAACAAAAAAAACAAACAAAAAAAAACAAAGACAAACAAACCAAAACAACACAAAATAACAAGAAGAAGATATTTCCAAGGCCTTGAAAATCCAATATACTATAAAAATTCAAATACATCCAAAATATAAAAATCCCAAAAACAACAGGAACAACAAAAATGAAAAAAAAAAACAAAAAACAAAGATCATTTTAAGAGTCGCTAAAGACATTAAAACTTATCCGCCTGCTGGCAAGCAACAAAACCTTCAATCTAATTTTCCTTTAAGGAGGCTCAAATATAATTTTCGTATGAGGAGGCTCAAATATAATTTTCTCTGAGGAGGCTCAAATATAATTTTCCTCTGAGGAGGCTCAAACCTGTTTTCCTCTCTAGAGGCTCGAAATCAAAGTCTCTCAGTGAGCATCAAAGCCTCTCGGTGAGCATCAAAGACTCTCAATGAGCATCAAAGACTCTCAGTGAGCATTTAAGCTTCTCAGTGAGCACAGATTTTTGAAGTCTCCCTGCGAGCACAGAGCCCTCTCGAGAGGTATGCAGTTCTTTTCAACAAGGAAGTTGGAGATGATAGAGGAATCGATATTTGGGGAAAAACCAACCGTCCTTCAGGGGGGCACCCGTCTGACATCGGCCCCAACAGGTATGCACTTCCACAGATAAGTACCTCTTTTATATACCCTGCGTATTTTCTTTGTCCATTGTTGTAGAAAAAGGTTCATGATAAGCGCTAGTAAAGAAAATGACGAGTGAGTCACCATGCCGACCTAAGGATGGTTGACAGTCGGATATTGCACTAGCCGGATGGAGGTTAGCAGATCAGACACTGTACTAGCCGGATGGAGGTTAGCAGATCAGAACATTGTAGTAGCCGGATGGGGGTTAGCAGATTAGAACATTGTACTAGTCGAATGGGGGTTAGCAGATCAGAACATTGTGCTAGCCGGATGGGGGTTAGCAGATCATAACATTGTACTAGCCGGATGGGGGTTAGCAGATCATAATATTGTTTTAGTTGGATAGGGGTTAGCAGATCAGAATATTGTACTAGCCAGATGGGGGTTAGCAAATCAGACACTGTATTAGCCGTATGGGAGTTAGTAGATCAGAATATTGTACTAGCTGGATGGGGGTTATTATATCAGAATATTATTTTAGCCGGATGAGGGTTAGCAGATCAGAATATTGTACTAGCCGGATGGGGGTTAGCAGATCAGACACTGTACTAGCCGGATGAGAGTTAGTAAATCAGATAGTGTACTAGCCAGATGGGGGTTAGCGGATCGGACACTGTACTAGCCGGATGAGAGTTAGTAAATCAGATAGTGTACTAGCCGGACGGGGGCTAGCAGATCAGAGATTGTACTGGCCGAATGGTGGTTAGCAGATCAAATATTGTTTTAATCGAATGGTAGTTAGCAGATCAGAGATTGTACTGGCCGGTTGGTGGTTAGCAGAATATATGTTGTAGAATAGATCACAACGGGATTGTAGTTAGAGAACACTACATCTCACAAACACTACGCATGCCGAGACGAGGCCAGCAGAGCACATGCGATAGAACAGATCGCAACCGAAATTGTAGTTAGAGAACACTACATCTAATAGATACTGCACGAGCCGAGACGAGGCCTGTCACACCCCGTTTGCCCCCTACTAGAATGAGCCTGTCTGTATGTGTAAGCATTCGCATGTGTTCGGCATATCATAAGGGTATTTTAGTAAAATGCATATTTTGGGGTTTTTTTAGCATATGGTTATATGTATGACATTAGTGTGTGAATTAATTGGGATATGGTTGTGTGCATTTGAGCATACCATTGTAGTGTGTGCATAAGTTAGGAGTGCATTGGGTGTGTGTAGTGCATGGTTGTTGGGTGTGAGTGATTTATTTCCACCAACAGGAGAGTGACAAATGTAGGGATAGGAAAAAGAGGAGTTAATAGAGAAAGGAAAATGGGAAAGGCAGAAATCCATTTCTTCTTCCCGATTCTTCTTTCTCTTTGGCTCATCTTCTTCCTTTGCTTTTATTTGGGAACCCTAGCTTGGATTAAGCTACTGTTAGTGGAAATCAATCATCTCCTTAGCATTCTTTTGGTAAGTCATTGCATTCCTCATCTTCGTTTTCGATTTATTTTCATCATCTTCTTCTTCTTTGGGTTTAGATTTAACTTAGGGTTTTATTTTGGTTGTTCTTCGATGTGTTGTTGCTTAGCTGTGGCTCCTTGCGATCCTAAGGGCAAGGAGATTGCTGGGAGTAGCGGAGCTAAGTGATTGAAGCTTAGAATTCAGGTTTGGGATTTGTTTGATAAGATTGTTCGATTTTGAGATTACTGTAATTTCTAGCGTTTGTGTTCTTGTGGAACTTGAATGCATATATACTTGATTTGGTTGTTTTAATTTATGAATTGAGTTGTAATTATGTCGTTTATAGTGTATGAGATGTCTTCTGGAAGGTAAGAACAGATTTGTATAGTTTTGATTCAAATTTGGGATTGATTTTTGAGTTCTGGAATTCTGGAAAATAGCATTACTGTTGAAATTCCCGTTGTCTGTGTCTGTCACGTGACTAGCCAAGAAGAGAGGCCAGTCACGAGTCGTGACTCCCAGTCACGCCTCGTGACCAGCCAGAGAGGCAGTCACGAGTGGTGACTGCCAGTCACAACTCGTGACCAGCCAAGAGGGAGCCAGTCACGAGGCGTGACTCCCAGTCATGACTCGTGACCGGCCAGAGAAGGCAGTCACGGGTGGTGACTCCCAGTCACGACCCGTGACCAGCCCAAAGAAAGAAGCCAGTCACGAGACGTGACTCCCAGTCACGACTCGTGACCAGCAAGAGGAAAGGCAAGTCACGTCGTGACCAGAAGCCAGTCACGAGGCGTGACTCCCAGTCACGACTCGTGACCAGCCAGAGGAAGAGGCCAGTCACGACTCGTGACCAGCCCACCTTGTCGGTCACCCCCGTTCGGCCTATTTTCTGAAATTTCTCTGTTTTAACTCAAAAATGAATTTCCGTACTTCTTTTGAATGGATTTATACTGCTGTATGATGCATGTCATACTTTTATATGCTTTGATATAAGTGATACCATGATTCTTCAGATGAATTATATGTTGTATTCTGAATTATGATTTGAATGACGCTTAACCTGCTAGAGTCAAGTAAGTGAATAGTTAGGCATGCCTAATAGAGCCTTTTAGCTGCAGCCCTCAGTTCAGTTTGGACCCCGATCAGGTCCCCGTTAGGTTCCTCGCGAACCCCTCAGTATTAGGATCTTGTTTAAGATCCCCTCAGTAAAAATATTGTGTTTTGATAAAAATGAAATGACTTTTGATTTGTACCTGTGAGGTACCCTCAGTATTCGATTCATACCCGTAAGGTACCTTCAGTACACTCGTTATCCACTACCTCGAGTCAGCAGGTGTTCGATTGGTTTGCTCTGTTCTGTTTTGGCTATATAAATGTGATATCCGAATGAGTATAATTGATGAGATGGTTTTTGGATTATTTGGCATGAATATGAATCTGAAATGCGGAATGTATGGTTTAAAATTATGAGCATGTTTATATGGATTATGTTAAAGCTATTGCATTTGCCATTGTGTATATATTATGTCTTGACGACCATTGTGAATGGCCGCCCATATTTTATGTGTGTTTCCCCACTAAGCGTTTATCGCTTAGCACGGTGTTTTTACCCGTGCAGGTGCGGAAGGAGTTTTGCTTTGAGAGAGTCGCCGCCGTCAAGCCAACACAGAAGCTTTTAGTGTAGGGCTCAGTTTTTGTAATCTGTAATGATTCTTTTTTTATAGAACTCTCCTGTATCAGTTTTGTTATAGCTTCCGCTGTTGTATTTATATTCTGGTTATGTAATATCTTTTGTTTCAGCTAGTTGATCAGAACATTATTGTAATGGTTTTGTTATATTAATGCATGATCAGCTATGGCTTTCTTTTCCTTTAAAGTTTTTAATTATCCTGTATTTCAGTATGTATGGTATGGTTGAATGGATGTTTTGCTCTGTATCTGTTTGGTGGCACCTTTACTCATACGGCATCTCACTCCTTATCGGATGGGTTCGCCTACGTATGGGTAGGGGGTGTTACAAGGCCAACAGAATACACGCGATAGAACAGATCACAAACAGAGGTTGTAGTTAGAGAACATTGTATCTCACAGACTCTGTGCCGGCCTGGACGAGGCTAGCGGTACACCAGTGATAGAACATATTGCAAACAGAGATTGTAGTTAGAGTACTGCATCTCACAAACTCCGTGCAGGCTGGGACGAGGCTAGCGGGACACCAGCGATAGAACAGATCGCAAACAGAGGTTGTAGTTAGAGTACTACATCTCATGAACTCCGTGCGGGCTAGGACGAGGCTAACGGGACACCAGCGATAGAACAGATCGCAAACAGGGTTGTGGTTAGAGAATACCGCATACCACAAACACAATTCAAGCCGAGATGAGGCCAGCGGGACAGATCAGCCACCGTGCATGCCGAGATGAGGACAGCGGGGCACACGTAATAGAACAGATCGCAACAGGGTTATGGTTAGAGAATACCGCATCCCACAGACATCATCCAAATCGAGATGAGGCCAGTGGGATAGATCAGCCACTGTGCATGCTGAGACGAGGACAACGGGGCACACGTGATAAAACAGATCACAACAGGCTTGTGGTTAGAGAACACCGCATCCCACAGACACTGTGCAAGCAGAGATGAGGCCAGCGTGACAGATCAGCCACCGTACATGCCGAGATGAGGACAGCGGGGTACACGCGATAGAACAAATCGCAACGGGATTGTTGTTAGAGGACACCGCATCTCACAGATGACGTGCAAGCCCACAAATGGAAAGCAAAGGAAAAGAAAGACAAAGAGAAGAGGGAAGAACGGGAAAGAGGGATAAAGAATTCTGATTTCCCAATTCTCTCTCTTCTTCTACTTTTCATTTTCGTAACCTAGCCATGTGTCCACTCCCTAGTGGTGGAAATCAACCACACACGCCCAACAACAATGCACTACTCACACACAAAGTCACCCCAACTAATAACACCCTACAAAGATATGCCCATGCACACACTATTACAACCCAACTTACTCACTTACATCCTACAACCAAGTGCGCAAACACACCCAAATGAAACCCAACTAATTCACACCTTAGCACTGAACATGCACCCACATCCTAGCAAAACCCGCAAATATGCATTATACCCAAAATTCTCTTATGACATGCAAATACACACTAAATGCACATGCACAAACATGGCTCGAACTTCTAGGGGGCAAACGGGGTGTGACAACTCTCCCCTACTAATAAGAACTTCGGCCTCGAAATTCTCACCTGAACTGAACAAATGCGGATACTGCGCCCTCATGGTCGCCTCTGGCTCCCAAGTAGCTTCTTCGACTCTGTGGTGATTTCATAACACTTTAACCAACGGGATTTGCTTACTCCTCACCTGTCTCAATTCTCGAGCTAGGATAGCTTTCGATTCCTCGTCATATGAAAAATCTGGCTGCACTTGCACATCCTGAACTGACAAAATATGCGAGGGATCCAATCTATATCGACGTAGCATCAAAACATGGAAAACATCGTGCAACTTTGCTAACTCCATTGGTAAAGCGAACCTATAGGCTACTGGGCCGACCTTAGGTAACACTTCATACGGTCCAATAAATCGAGGACTAAGCTTGCCCTTCTTCCAAACCGTAGCACTTTTCTCTAAGGAGAAATTTTAAGAAAAACTTTGTCCCCGACATCAAACTGAACATCCCTTCTCTTAAGGTTAGCATAAGACTTCTTCGGATCCTTAGCCGCTCTCAGATTTCGCTGCACAACTCTGATCTTTTCCTCTGTATCTCTTACCAATTCTGGCCCAATAACTGAACGCTTGGATAACTCTGTCCAACATACCGGAGTCCTACACTGACGACCATACAAAGCTTCATACGATGACATACCGATGCTCGATTGATGACTGTTGTTGTAGGCAAACTCCATAAGCTGAACATATCTGTCCCAACTACCCGGTAAATCCAATGCACAAGCCTGCAACATATCCTCTAAGATCTGAATAACCCGCTCGGATTGACCATCTGTCCGAGGATGAAATGCTTTACTAAAGTTCAACTTGGTACCCAAAGCCCTTTGCAATTCTTTCAAAAACTTTGAAGTAAACCTTGGGTCCCGATCCGATACTATGGACAACGGCACTCCATGTAATCTGACTACCTCATCCACATAGATACTGGCCAACTTATCCATCAGATAATCCACTCTAATTGGCAGAAAATGAGCTAACTTCGTAAGCTGATCCACTATTACCCATACTGAGTCGTGCTTCCTCTGAGTCAAGGGCAAACCAGATACAAAGTCCATGGCAATATCGTCCCATTTCCAGTCGGGCACGGATAAATGTGTGAGCAATCCCGAAGGAACTTGATGCTCACCCTTTACCTGCTGACAGGTCAAGCACTTAGACACGAAATCCACAATATCCCTTTTCATACCAAACCACTAGTAGAACTTCTTCACGTCTCGGGACATCTTGTCACTACCGGGATGCATAGTGAAAATCGTAGAGTGTGCCTCACTCAAAAGCTATTTCCTTAACTCCTCATTTTCCGGCACACACATGCGGTTTCTAAACATCAACACCCCATCCAAAATCGAGAACTCTGACTGCTTATTAGAACTAACCTCTTGCACAATCCGTTGCAACCTCACATCATCCCTCTGAGCATCTACAATCCTTTATCTCAAGGTAGGTCTCACTCTCAACTGGGCAACCAACGCCCCATCAGAATCAAATCTCCATCTAAACTGCCTCAAGAATAGAGCAGAAACCGAGTTCCGACTCAAAGCATCCGCGACTACATTGGCCTTACCCGGGTGGTAATCCAATATACAGTCGTAGTCCTTGAATAACTCTAGCCAATGGCGCTGCCTCATGTTCAACTCCTTCTGCGAGAGAAGATACTTTAAGCTCTTATGGTCCGTAAAGATCATACACTTCTCTCCATAGAGATAATGCCGCCAAATCTTCAAAGCAAAGATCACGGACGCCAACTCTAAATCGTGCATCGGATAGTTCCTCTCATGTGGCTTTAACTGACGAGAAGCATAAGCCACAACCTTACCCTCTTGCATCAAAACACAACCAAGACCGACACCCGAAGCATCACTATACATTACAAACTCCTTACCCGAGATGGGTTGAGTAAGTATAGGAGCTTCAACTAACAAACTCTTCAACTTCTCAAAGCAAAGCTGGCACTTATCCGACCACTCAAATCTTACCCCTTTCCTTAACAATCTCGTCATCGGAGCAGCTGTCACTGAGAAACCCTTAACAAACCTATGGCAGTAACCCGCCAAACCAAGAAAACTCCTAACTTCAGGGACATTTCTAAGTGCTTTCCAATCAACAATCGCCTCAATCTTAGATGGATTCACTTGAATACCCTTAGCCGAAATAATGTGACCTAAGAATGACACTTCCCGAAGCCAAAAATCACACTTACTAAACTTGGCAAACAACCGATGCTCTCTTAGAACTTGTAAGACCATCTGGAGATGCTCCTCATGCTCACTCTCATCCTTGGAGTAAACCAATTTATCATCTATAAACACTACTACAAATCGATCAAGATATGGCCTGAACACTCGGTTTATCAAATCCATAAAAGCCACCGGTGCATTGGTCAAACCAAATGGCATCACTAAACTCATAGTGGCCATACCTAGTCTGAAATGCAGTCTTAACCACATCCGCATCCTGAACTCGCAGCTGATAATATCCAGACCGAAGATCAATCTTCGAGAAGACTCCTGCACCTCGGAGCTGATCGAACAAATCCTCAACTCTAGGCAGAGGTTACTTATTCTTCACTATAACCTTGTTGACTGCCTATAGTCGATACACATCCTCACAGTACCATCCTTCTTCTTAACAAACAAAACCGAAGTGCCCCATAGAGATATGCTGGGTCTGATAAACCCCTTATCCAATAGCTCTTGTAGCTGAGTTTTGAGTTCTCTCAACTCTACAGGAGCCATCCGATAAGGTGCTTTCGAAATAGGCAAAGTACCCAGCACTATCTCTATAGATAACTCCACTTCTCTCTCAGGAGGCAAACCAGGCAACTCACTCGAAAACACATCCCGCTTGGAATCCAACGCAACAGCCAGAAAAGCCTCACAACCCTTTCTAATGAACCTCTTAGCCTGCATTGCGGATATCACATTGCTCAAAGAACTAGCACCCAAACCTTTAACAATAACAGAAGATCGATCTCTATCCCGAAGCACAATTGTCTTCCTATGACAATCAACCACAGCTCGATGCTTACCCAACCAGTCCATACCCAGAATCAAATTAAATTATCTGAACGGCAACTCAATCAAATCTGCTAGAAACTCAACTCCCTCAACCAATAGGGGACAATTCCTATACATTCTACTCACATTAACACTATGCCCTAAAGGACTAGTCACACATATCTCATAATCTAACTGATCTATCTCATTCAACTTATAAATTAACTTATCTGTGCACAAATATGAGTGTGTGGAACCAGGGTCAATTAGAGCATACAATTCAATGTCATGGAGTAGAAACTTACTGGCTATAACATCAGGGTTATCCTGCTCATCTCTAGCTCTCACAGCAGCTTGCACAATCTGATAGTACCCCACTCCTGGAGTGCTCATCAGAGAAATCAACATCGCCCGCAGCGACTCATTCAACCCGGTCTCAAAGTGCCTACACCTGAACTCCTCCGTCAAAATACCTTCTGGTGCATACTTAGCCAACCTGTTAAACTCCTTCTCAAACTCAGACACAGACATCGCCCTCTGTTTCAAACTCAAGAACTGACCCCATCTTGCATCCTTATATGTCTGAGTCATATACTTGTTCGTGAACTCTCTTTCGAAAAATTCTCAAGTAATCGAGTCAGGCAACTGAGGATGCCTACAGACCAATTCCCACCATTCATAAGCAGACCCTTACAGCAAAGCCACTGCACATTCTACTTTCTAATTAGGAGGACATCGAACTTCTCTCAACGCACGTTTTACTTTGTCGATCCACTTTTCAGCGACTTTTGACTCGTCCAAATCCGTTCCATAAAAGTCTTCAGTACCAGCTCTTCTCAAACTCTCAGCTGGGGCCTTAGGGGAAATCACTCTCTCCAAGACTCGAGCCATGTCCTGGGATAGCTTAAGCATAGCTTTGAATGGCATGGCAGCGGCCTCAGGCTGTACACTATTAGGTTGAGCCGACACAAAAATTTAAGGATCAACAGCTTGAGGATTCACGCTTTCAGCTAACAGCTTAAGAGACCCTCAGACAGAATCAGAATCCATCTAAACAAACAAAGACAACCGCATCAGCAAACACAATCCTAGACATATACGCATCTATACACAACAACAACAACAAAACACCCAAAAAAGCCTAAACCTGGCTCTGATACCAAAAACTGTAACACCCCCTACCCATATGTAGGCGAACCCATCCCGGTATGTCACACCCCATAAGTGGCCTAATCGGAAATTGGCAATTTTAAATGGATATTTAAGGACAATTGAGTAATTTATAAGTGAAAGAGGATTATATTGCAAGGAAATAGAAGATTTAAATGGCAGATTTTAGTTTGGTGAGTAAAAGGTAATTGTCAAGGACTTATTAGTAATATTGTTTAGATCAAATTGTAAAAGAGGATTAAGTGGGTTTGTGAACCGTGCATGTGTGCCATGTGGAAGCAGAGTGTGTGCACGTGGTGAGGGAAAAGAGAAGATTGAGAAAAATTTAGCTGGCTGGGAAACAAAGACTGAAAGTTTTCTCTCTTCTTGTTTTCTCTCTCACGTAAACCACATTATGTTCTTTTCTCCATCTGCTGTTCTTTTCCATTTGCATGTGTATATTTCTGTTGAGGAACTAGGGTTTTGGATGTTTTAGAAGCTTCAAAAGGTAAGTGGCTGTCAGTTTTAGTGTGGTTCTTCTTATTCTTAAGGTTTATAAGATTCTGTTCTTGGGTTAATGACTATGGTTTTATCTGTATGCAAGCATCTGAAGTTAAAAGGATAGAAAAAGGAAAAGATAAAGTGGTGGACTAAGAGTACAGTGGACGTTTTTTTTTTGAACTTCATTTCAGGTTTGGGAGTGTTTCCATTTTCTCATGTTTGGATCCTGTTTGCAGTGATATGAATGTAATTATGTGTGTATATGAAATGTTAAAGTTACGTGTTGCAGTAGACATTGTTACAGTAGAGAAAGAATGATTATGAGTATGCAAATGAGATGTTTATACATGTATATGAATGTGAAACTCTGGTTTGTGTCTCTCTCTGTTTATTTACTGTGATTATATGATAATGTGAATACTGTGAGTGAAATTGCTGTAATTGTGCCCAGAAGACTTAAAGGTACGAGTTAGCATGATTTTTGCATGAAAAATGGACTTAGACAAATTGGGATTTGAGTTTTGAGTTACACTCTGTTTTCACGATGTTTCTGGGTTTTACGTTTTCTGAAAATTCTGGAATTTTGAGATGGAGAAGCTGTTTGTGAGAGGAAGATCACGTGACGTGGTGGGGCATCACGCCGTGACCTCCCTCCTTGGGAAGTCACGTGGCGTGATGAAGCATCACGACGTGACCTTTCTCCCTTTGGGAAGTCGCGACGTGATGGAGCATCACGCCTCGCGACCTCGCCTGTTTCCCTGCGTGTTCTCGTGATTTTTCCCCTCTCCTCTCTGGCGTCACGAGACGTGACGAGTGGTCACGGCGTGACCGCCTATTCTTGCCTGGCGCTCGCGTGAAGCCTGCGTCACGAGACACCACTGCCTGGGTGTCTCGTGACCAGCCTTCCCCTGCTGCCCTGTTTTCTTAAAAACAAAGTTTAACTTCTGTTTTCAAGGGTTTTTGCACTATATGACAAATAATTAGTTTTTAAAATCTGATTTGTGGTTAATAATTATTTAATTATGAGATTGCTATACATGATTAATAATTACTGTACATGATTTACTAATTTATAATTTACATGAACAATAATTATTTCAATGTGAATTATTTGTACTCCTGCCTTTAATAATTGATATTGGATATATTTAAATGTTTTTGAATTTGATCTATATGCATGTAAATATGAATTATAAGCTATCAATTTATGAAATTCTCATGATATGATACTTGAATTGTTGAGTTGTGTCATCTAAGCCTGAATAAGTCATAGTAGTGGATAAGTAAGCGCTTACTTAGGTCAGTGTGTGTGTGCAGCTGCTATATGATAAAACGCTATACGTGGGTCCGTTTGGATCCTTGTTTCGATCCTGTATGGGTCTATATGGATTTAATGCGAGACTTCGGTCTCTATATGAAAAGTACATGTTTGAGACTCATGTCTCTATATGCTTGGGGTACTGTGTTCTATCAGTATCCATTTGACCGTATCCACTTCTAGAGAATATTTTAGACTTATCAGGCTATATGTTTAAATGTGTTGTATATGTTGAGATGCATTGTTGACATGATTACAAGTATATGATGCACATGAATTCTTGTATAGCTTTATATCGCACCTTGAATCTGTATACTTAGAATGATGAGATTTATGAATTGAATACTTGATTGCTGGTATTGTATATATATTTATGCATATCAAGTAAGGAATTTGGAGATATGTTTACATGTAATTTCGATGCCTTTGATTTTGAATCATTAGATTATTATTGTATAAATATTGTATATGCATATTGTTCGTTTGTTTTGTTCCTCCCCACTAAGCGTTATCGCTTAGCACGGGCTCTTTTCCCGTGCAGGTGGCGAGTTTGGATAGGAGTCAGATATCTGCAGGTCGGCCACTAGAAGTCTTTTGGATGAAGTATTTTTGAGTCTTCCGCTGTAATTTTTTTGTATATGGCTTGTGAATAGCAAAGTAAATCTTTTGTAAAGGAACAAATATTATTTTTATATATGTATTTGCTTACGAGCCTCTTTTTGTATAAACTATATTGATATTTGTTATATGTAAAAAGGATTTACTATTAAATGATTAAAAGTTTCTTTACATCTCATTGGTTTTTGTTTATACATGTGTATATGGATTCGTTTATATGTGTTTGCTCGCGTGGCACTCCGGTATCCTTCCAACGGGGATGGCGGGGTGTTACACGGTAGGAGTGAGATGCCATAGGAGCAAGGGTGTCACACCAAACAGATCGAGACAAAGCATACATTCATACATTAAAAACATACGAAAATTTAAAACTTTTGAGAAACATCAACTTGATCATGCATTAATATAACATCATTCCTTACAATAATGTTCTGATCAAACTGATATTACAAAATAATTACATAACCCAAAATATACAGAGCGGAAGCTTACAAAATTACTGATACATTGAGAGCTCTATTACAAAAAGAATCGTCAATCTAATACAAAAGTAGTCCTAACACTAAACCCTCCTGTGTTGGCTTGACTGGCGGTGACTCTCTCAAAGCAAAACGCCTTTCGCACCTCCACGGATAAAAACTGTGCTAAGCGATAAATGCTTAGTGGGGAAACACACAACAAAAGAGTGGACGGCCATTCACAATAGTCGTCAAGGCATAACACATGCGGTATGACATATGCGGATAATCATGTCAGATATATATATAACCATACTTACAGAATAAAGGCATACAATCAGAAGCTTATTAGCACATCCATATACATATAAATTGATCCTCACATTTATCATTTTCATTCGAATATCACATTCTAATAATCATATATGTAACACCACTTACCCGTACTTAGGCGATCCCATCCGTTAAGGAGTGAGATGCCGTATGAGTAGAGGTGCCACCACGCAGTTACAGAATATACATACATCCATACATAAACGTCCATACCGAAATACAGGGTAATTTAAAATTTTACAAAACCATTCATGAAGTAAGTTGATCATGCATTAATATAACGGAAATCATTATATTACTGTTAGATCAACCCAAAGATACAAAAGATAATTACATAACCAAAATTATACATATACATATGCAGAAGCTATTACAAAACTGAAGTAAGAGAGTTCTATAAAAAAAGAATCATCGAGATAATAAATTAGGCCCTACACTAAAGACCCAGCTGTGTTGAGTCCGATGGCTGCGACTCTCCCAAGCAAACTCCCTCCGCACCTGCACGGGTAAACACACCGTGCTAAGCGATAAACGCTTAGTGGGGAAACACACATATAGCAAAGGACAACCATTCACAATGGTCGTCAAGGTAATACACATACAGATGGCATAATCAGAAATACTCATTAACAAAAGTATGAACATATGAACATGTAAACATATAAAGTCATACTTTTGATAAAGTACCACTGCCTTCATAACATCTCATAAATAACATATTCGGATAAGATAATCTCATACATATCAAAGCAATTCAAAATGACAAAGCGCCTGCTGACTCAAAGTAGTGGATAACAAGTGAACAAATAGTACTTACGGGTACGAGCCGATTACAAATAGTACCTTACAGGTACGAATTGAGAAACAAATTTGTACTTTTAATTTCCACAAAACATTTTCAGAAGGGACCTTAAACAAGATCCGAGCACAAAGGGGTTCGCGAGGAACCAAGCGGGGACCTGATCGGGATCCAAACTGAACAAAGGGCTGCAGCTAAGAGACTCTATTAGGCATGCCTAACTATCCACTAGATTGACTCTTGCAGGCTATGCATAATCCATTCAATTCATTCAATAACATTCCCAATTACATATGTACATATTTTCATACATAAAGACATATTCATATAATTCATAAGTTAACAGATATAAGGCTTATGGTCACCAATGGAAATAGGAATTCAAATCCACAAGCACATGCCAAAGGAAACTCATTCAGCATAACAAGACTGCCGCGCTCGCGATGTCTGTCGCGCTCGCGACAGAGACCATAGTCTCTTCGCAGTACGGGGGGGAGGGAACAGCCAGACTCTATCGCGCTCGCGACTATGTCACGATCACGACAGAGACTAATATTTCTCCATCGCAGGCTCGCGATAGATCGCGTGCTCGCGATAGCACAGGCCAGCATTGCGCTCTATCACGATCGCGACGTCGTCGTGCTCATGACCTTGTCATCGGAGTGGTAATCACAGAGAAACTCTTAACAAATCGACGGTAGTACCCCGCTAAACCAAGGAAACTTCGCACTTCCTGAACATTCCTCGGCTCTTTGAAATCGACTATCGCCTCAATCTTAGCTGGATCTACTTGAATACCCTTGGCTGAAACTATATGGCCCAAAAATGACACTTCCCAAAGAAAAAAATCACACTTACTCAACTTAGCAAATAACTGATGTTCCCTCAACACTTGCAAAACCAATCGGAGATGCTCCTCATGCTCGGTCTCATCCTTGGAATACACCAGGATATCATCTATAAACACTACTACAAATCGGTCCAAGTATGGCCTAAACACTCTGTTCATCAAATCCATGAATGCCGCTGGAGCATTAGTCAAACCAAATGGCATCACAAGGAACTCATAGTGGCCATACCGCATCCGAAATGTAGTCTTAACCACATCCTCATCCTTAACCCGAAGCTGATAGTACCCGGACCGAAGATCTATCTTAGAAAACACACCTGCACCCCGAAGCTGATCAAACAAATCCTTGACTCTGGGTAGCGGATATTTGTTCTTCACTGTGATCTTATTGATCTGCCTATAATCAATACACATCCTCAAAGACCCATCCTTCTTCTTGATAAACAGAACCGGAGCTCCCCATGGAGATATGCTGGGTCGAATAAACCCCTTATCCAATAGCTCTTGCAGTTGAGTTTTTAATTCTCTCAACTCTACAGGAGCCATTCGATAAGGTGCCTTCGATACAGGTGTGGTACCCGGCATAATCTCTATGGCTAGCTCAACTTCTCTCTCTGGAGGCAACCCAGGCAAATCACTTGGAAAAACATCACCAAACTCCCGCACAATAGGGATATCTCCAATCCTAACTTGATCTCTCTTGGAATCCAAAACTACAGCTAGGAAAGCCTCACAACCTTTTCTTAAAAACCTTTTGGCTTGAATCGCTGAGATCACATTGTTCACAGAACTCGCACCCAAACCTCTTACAAACACTGGAGCTCGGTTCCTATCCCGAAGCACAAAGGTCTTCCTATGACAATCAACTACAGCCCGATGCTTATCCAACCAATCCATACCCAAAATCAGGTCAAACTCTCGGAACAGCAGCTCTATCAAATCCACTGGGAACTCTACACCTTCCACAAATAGAGGACAATTCCTAAAGACCCTACTCACATTGACACTATGCCCTAATGGATTGGTCACACATATCTCATAGTCTAACTGATCTACCATATGCAACTTATCAACAATCTTATGCGTGCACAAATATGAGTGTGTGGAACCAGGATTTATTAGAGCATACAATTCAGTGTCATGGAGTAGGAACTTACCAGCAATCACATCAGGGGCATCCTGCTCCTTTCTGGCTCTCACTGCATAAGCTCTGGCTGCAACTGGTGGAGGACGCTCAACCGTCTCAGAAATAGCTCCCTCTCATGGTCGACCGCCTCGTCCTCTACCTCGGCCCCTACCACGGGCAGCCTGAGTAGCATTAGATCCAACTCCACTAGCTCCTCTCTGAGGGCCTGAATCCTTGCTCATCTGTGGACAATTAGCCAAACGGTGCTCGGTGCTCCCACACTTAAAGCACCCACCCGTGAGCCACCTACACTCACCCCGGTGAGCCTTGTTGCAATGAGCAAAAACAGGTGTAGCATCCGATCTACCCCCTCTGCCAGAACTAGATACCGTTGCTGAACCTTGCCTTCTACCTCTAGTAGCCGAACCAGCTGATGGCTCATCTTTCGGGTTCCTAGATCTCTTACCCGAAGATGAGGAAGAACCACCCCATGCAGAATTCCTTTGCTGAGCTCTCTCCCTAAGCAATGATTCTGTCTTCTCCGCCCTCATGATAGCCTCTGCAATCTGATAATAACTTACCCCAGGTATACACATCAAAGAGATCAAAGCAATCTTCAAAGACTCATTCAACCCCGCTTCAAAATGCTTGCATCTGAAATCATCTGTCATAATCCCACGCGGAGCATAACGAGACAACCGATTAAACTCTTTCTCATAATCTGAAACTGACATGGCCCTCTGCTTCAAACTCAGAAACTGTGCCCATCTTGCGTCCCTATATGCCTGAGTCACATACTTCTTTGTGAACTTCTCCACAAAGAATTCCCATGTAACCGGATCAGGCATCTGAGGTTGCCTACATGCCAACTCCCACCATTCATAAGCCGACCCTTGGAGTAAAGCCACAGCACACTCAGCTTGCTGATTTGGAGGACATCTGACATCCTTCAAAGCTCTCTTTACTTTATCAAGCCACTTCTCAGCTAACTCTGACTCATCAAGTCCGATCCCATAAAAATCCTCAACACCAACTCTTCTTAAACTCTCTATCGGAGCTCTAGGGGCAGTCACCCTTTCCAAAACCCGAGCCATGTCCTGATGCAATCTAAACATTGCCTCAAAAGGCACGGCAGCGGCCTCGGCCTGGACCCTACCACGTTGAGCCAACACGGAAATAGAAACAGATGGTTCTACAGCTGGAGGATTCACACTTTCAGCGGATTCCTCAAGCGCACCACGAGCAGAATCAGAATCCATCTAACAAACAAGATGACAGCCACATCAGCCAACACAGCCCTAAACATAGACGTATCCACACATAGCATCACATAAACAATCACCCAGAAACGCCTAAACCAGGCTCTGATACCACAACTTGTAACACCCCTTACCCTTACTTAGGCGATCCCATCCGATAAGGAGTGAGATGCTGTATGAGTAGAGGTGCCACCACGCAGTTACAGAATATACATACATCCATACATAAACGTCCATACCAAAATACAGGGTAATTTAAAATTTTACAAAACCATTCATGAAGTAAGCTGATCATGCATTAATATAACGAAAATCATTACATTACTATTAGATCAACCCAAAGATACAAAAGATAATTACATAACCAAAATTATACATATACATATGCGGAAGCTATTACAAAACTGAAGTAAGAGAGTTCTATACAAAAAGAATCATCGAGATACAAAATTAGGCCCTACACTAAAGACCCAGCTGTGTTGACTCCGATGGCTGCGACTCTCCCAAGCAAACTCCCTCCGCACCTACACGGGTAAACACACCGTGCTAAGCGATAAACGCTTAGTGGGGAAACACACATATAGCAAAGGACAACCATTCACAATGGTCGTCAAGGTAATACACATACAGATGGCATAATCAAAAATACTCATTAACAAAAGTATGAACATATGAACATGTAAACATATAAAATCATACTTTTGAAAAAGTACCATTGCCTTCATAACATCTCATAAATAACATATTCGGATAAGATAATCTCATACATATCAAAGCAATTCAAAATGATAAAGCACCTGCTGACTCAAAGTAGTGGATAACAAGTGAACAAACAGTACTTTACGGGTACGAGCCAATTACAAATAGTACCTTACGGGTAGGAATCGAGAAACCAATTTTTACTTTTAATTTCCACAAAACATTTTCAAAAGGGACCTTAAACAAGATCCGAACACAAAGGGATTCGCGAGGAACCAAGCGGGGACCTGATCGAGGTCCAAACTGAACAAAGGGTTGCAGCTAAGAGGCTCTATTAGGCATGCCTAACTATCCACTAGACTGACTCTTGCAGGCTATGCATAATCCATTCAATTCATTCAATAACATTCCCAATTACATATGTACATATTTGCATACATAAAGACATATTAATATAATTCATAAGTTAACAGATATAAGGCTTATGGTCACCAAAGGAAATAGGAATTCAAAACCACACGCACACGCTAAAGGAAACTCATTCAGCATAACAAGACTGTCGCGCTCGCGACAGAGACCATAGTCTCTTCGCAGTGCGCGTGTGACGGGCTTCGCGATCGCGGGGAGGAGGGAACAGTTGGACTCTGTCGTGCTCGCGACAGAGACTAATATTTCGCCATTGCAGGCTCGTGTTAGATCGCGTGCTCGTGATAGCACAGGCCAGCATTGTGCTCCGTAGCGATCGCGACAGAGAGCACATCAACTTTTGCTATCGCGAGCTCGCGACAGCACAGGCCAAGATCACCGGTCTCTGTCGCGCTCACGATAGTGTTGCGATCGTGATAGAGTCGGGATCTGCAAAATCTACAGAATTCTGCAGATTTCTTCCTCTTCCAAAACACACACACAACACACAATTCACACTCAAATGGTCTCTTACCTCAAATCCAGCCACCCATCAACATCAACAGCCACAATATAACATTTATCAACAATTAATTTCACACCAAATATCAATTCAAACTCACAATACCAATAATTTCCAATACCCCCAAATTTGCAGCAAAACTACATCAATCCACAAAATCACTACAATAAACCCATGCTCATGCAAAATTACTTTACCCAATGACAAACCCATGACATACATGCCTTATCAAGAACATATCAAAATCCAATCCGGGAATCACCAAGAACACATGCATAAACACATTTACATACAAAACAACAAATTTCCCAAACCTTGAAATCCTTTGCTCCTAATGCTTAGTTCCACTAGATCTCGCCTTCTCCTTGCCCTTAGGCTCACGCGGAGGCTCAACTAAGCATCAAATCAACAAAACACACAAACACAAAACCCACACTTCAAACCCGAAACCAGAAAGTAGAAAAAGAAGAGAAGATGGAGAACTAAATGAAGAAAAGAAGGACAAATGCAATGGATTTACCTCAAAAATGCAAAAGGATGATCAATCCCCACCAACTAAGCCTTGATTCCAAGCTAGGGTTCTTAGAGGAAGAGAAAAGGAAGAAGAAGAGAGTGAGGGGGGAGAAGAACGGGAAATGAAGACAGCCACCGTCCCCCCTTCTCTTCTCTTTTCTTTTTCTTTTTCTTTTTCCTTAACCCTAGACAAGTGTCACTTCCCTATTGGTGGGATTTGATCACTCACACCCAAAAGACATGCATCACATACACACAAGATACTCCCAACTAATGTATACCCTACAAATGTGTGAACACAAACACTCTAGCACAGCCCCACAAACACACTCTACGAACATATGAGTAACCACACCCAAGTGCAACCCAACTAATTCACACCCTAACACCACACATGCACCCACATGCTAGCAAAACTCTTAAATTATGCATTTCTACCCAAAATACCCTCAACACATGCCAAAAGTCACACAATGCACATGTACAAACATGGCTCATTCTACTAGGGGGCAAACGGGGTGTGACAGTATCGACATAAACCAAAGCAAACAGAACACCTGCGGATTGACAGTAGTGGATAACAAGTATATAGACAGTACCTTATGGGTACGAATCGAATACAGATAGTACCTTACGGGCACGAATCGAGAAACCAATTATTTTATCACATTCAAAATAATTTTCGGAGGGACCTTAAATAAGATCCAAAATTCATAAGTGTTCGCGAGGAACCAGACAGGGACCTAATCAGGGTCCAAACGAAACTGAGGCTGCAGCTAAAAGACTCTATTAGGCATGCCTAACTATCCACTTAGTTGATTCGCAGGTTAAAATTATACAGTTAACGTCCATAGTTCAATTATAACAAGCAAAGAATTCACATACTTTGGTTAATCAGTACATATAAACATCATCCATCTTAGTAGTATAAAGTTCTTATTAAGTGTCATTGTGTGTGCTTAAATCAATAATTTAACACCCCTAAAACACCCTAAACAAATAAGATTTTATTGCAAAAACAAGGTAGGTCACGGTCACAACCAGATTGGTTGCCACCGTGACATACCAAAACTCTCGGCATAATGCAATTCTGGGGTACCTCACGTTCACAACCAAAATGGTTGCCACCGTGACATACCACAGAAACCAAACAGAAGCAAAAGTTTGGGCACCTCACGGTCACAACCAAAATGGTTGCCACCGCGACATGTCCAGAACCCAGAACAGAAGCAAAAATCTGGACACCTCATTTCCAGGCCAAAGCCAAACTTCTCACTCCAACCATTTTCTCCTCACTCATACAACATTAATAAACCATCTAACATCATCAAATCATACCAATATAAGATCCTACTCGTGAATTCTCAAAACAACATCAAGTTACACATTCAATCTCATCACTATTCATACCATAACTCAATCAATTGCACATTTTGGTTCAATAACTCACAATCAAGGTTTCATGAACAATAAAAATCAAAACCCATAACATAATAACCAGTAAAAACATCAAATTTTCTAGAAATTCATTCAAAGAATAAAATCACCAAAAATGCATAAATCACAAACTGCCAAACCTGAATCTCCTTATCTCCTATTCACTTAGTTCCACTTCTTGATGCCTTCTCCTTGCCTTTAGGCTCATGAGGAGGCTTAACTAATGATCAACCCACAAGAACACACAAGACGCAACCCTAAATTAAAAACCCAAACCAGCTAGAAGAAGAAAAGATGAAGACGAGGAAGAACAAGATGGAAAAATGCATAAAACTTACTAAATACACGCAAGATGTGATCAATTCCCACCACCAAGAGCTTGAATCCAAGCTTAGGGCACACAAATGGAAAGCAAAGGAAAAGAAAGACAAAGAGAAGAGGGAAGAACGGGAAAGAGGGATGAAGAATTCTGATTTACCAATTCTCTCTCTTCTTCTACTTTTCATTTTCCTAACCTAGCCATGTGTCCACTCCCTAGTCGTGGAAATCAACCACACACACCCAACAACAATGCACTACTCACACACAAAGTCACCCCAACTAATAACACCCTACAAAGATATGCTCATGCACACACTATTACAACCCAACTTACTGACTTACATCCTCCAACCAAGTGAGCACACACACCCAAATGAAACCCAACTAATTCACACCTTAGCACCGAACATGCACCCATATCCTAGCAAAACCCGCAAACATGCATTATACCCAAAATACCCTTATGACATGCAAATACACACTAAATGCACATGCACAAACATGGCTTGAACTTTTAGGGGGCAAACGGGGTGTGACACTGGGTACGTCGGGATGGCGTGTTCTACGATTTCTCTGTCTACTCCTGGTATATCTTCGTAGGTCCAGGCAAAGACTTTTTAATTTTTTCTAATATTCTCTCAAAATTTTCTCGCTCTTCAGGAGTTATGCTAAATGCTATCAAGATTTCTTTTAGGTTTTCCAAGGTTCCAAGATTAAATGGAGTAGCATCAGTTGAATCAATATCAAATATAGATGGATTATGATCATGATCATGCATAATAAAATCATCAGAAACATCGCACAAGTAAGAAAAATCGTTCATTTTAATGATAAAACTATAACTGTCATTAACATTATTAAAAAGTTCCGGAGTAAAAAGAAAATCTAAATTATTTTCCTCCTCCTCTTTTGCCAGCACAACTATTGAAGTTGACGGCTCTGCATCAATCTAGATTTTTAGAGGCTCTGCAGCGACCCCCAGCACGGCTTCTTCTATCTTTGCCTTCCCTTTCAACTGGGTAGCCACCAACTTCTCGGTGATAACTTCCTCAGGTGTCTCGCGGTCCCAGACTGTCTCCCTGGTCATGATTTCTTCATCCTAAAAGCCCTCTGCTGGCTTAATCAATCCAAAGTCCCAGTCGAAGACATCATTAAAGACCTCAAACCCTAATACAATCCTTCCATCAACCCACTGAGGCTTAGCTTCTCCCATGTAGGTACACACTGTTGTGGCTGGTACAAAACTCTCTTTGATGTGGGGGATTTTCTTCATTGGCTTTTTTCCCCTGTTCACTGCACCTTTGTATCCAAGGCCCTTCCTATCCTTCTGGCCTCTGGTGGCAATGGTGGCTGGCAACCCCTGTAAATTCTTGCCTAGTCCTACGCCGAGGAGGAATGACATCCTCTTCATCATGTTTAGCACTTGGGTGCTTCCTTCCATATGTTTTTCCCCATCTATCATAGCAATATGGAACCCACTGAAAGGCTACCTTGTAATCTCCAATATTGAAACCTGGCTCTACCTGGCAGCCCTTATGGTCACCACCTATACTTCGTGAGGAATCTTGACCATCTAGTATAGTATAGAGGGGATGCCTCCCAGCTTATGGAACCACGGCCTCACCAAAAGGACTGACAAGTTGGCGAGGATAGGCAGGACTTTGAACTCTACCTTCGTCTCCACCGGTACCATCTTGACCACCATTTTGAACGTCCCAGAGGCATGCCTCTGTGAATTATCATAAGTTGTGATCGTTAAATCAGAATTAGCCAGCATATCTTTAGTCACCCCAAAAGCTGCCATTGCTACCTGAGGGCACACATTGATTGATGAGCCATTGTCCACCATAACGCAAGCCTTGTGCATCTAATTGACCTGTGCCCGAATGTACAAGGGGCGGTTATGGTTGCGGCCTTTTGCCGGCAAGTTAGCACTTGTGAATATCACATTTTCCTCAGCTCCTCCTTTTACCACATCCAGTAATTCTGTGGGTGAGATGGTAGTGGCCACGGTTGTCTCACATAGTGCCTCCACAAACTTCTACCTATGGGATAGAGACTGCCTCAAAAGATCCCATATCAAAATTTGAGCCGAAATCTTTTTCAGCTGCTTCAATATCGGGTCATCTTTCGGCTCCCTTTCTTTTTGGCCTACTGTGGGATCTTGTGGCCTTTCTACTTCTGGAGCTACCCTTCCACTCCGGGTCACCGCTCCTACTTTCTTCTTCTTTTCCTTCCTTTCTCCTCCTTCCTCCTCCGACCCCCACGGGTCGGGAACTACTTCATTCTCAACACCATTGTCTTCATTTCCACTTTCATCGATGGACCAGCAATCGATCACTGCAGCGGGAAGCCCTTTTTCACTTACCTCATGGAGGCTCATGACAGCAGTGTTGGCATCGATGCTGTATAACTGTAACAACCCGATTTGGCCCTAGTAGAATTTTAAAATTTTGTTCGGGAATTCAAGAGTTTGTGTGTATAAGAGAGTGTATTTGAACAAGTGGCTTGTGTGTGTGGGTTCTATCGCGGGCGCGACAGAATGCTTCACGTGAAGCCTATTTGAGTTGGATTATTTGATGTATATCGGACACGTGGCGATGTAGGAGCTTGACAAGTGGCATTGTAGGGAAGTGACAAGTGGCATTGTAGGGGTGTGACATGTGGCATGGGTATGTTTTGTTTTATATGTAATTAAATAAAGTATGGGGCTAAAAAGGATATACATGTATTTATAAAAAGATGTACATGTATTTAGTTAATTAGGTAAGTGGCATTAATAAGCAAAGTTAATGTTGGATAGAGTTTGACCATCTGCCCATTTTTCCTTCTTCATGTGGGTTTTCTTATTTTGGCCCTTTGTTCTTCTTTTCTTTTTCCTTTCATTGAGTTTCTGCCGTTTCTTTGCTTTGCCCTCTCTCTTGTCCCTTTTCTTCTTCATTTGCTTGGTTCTTTGAGAAGAACCACTTGGATGGCTTAAAGAGAGTAGTAGGGCTTAATTGGTCCCTTCAAGAAGGTAAGTAACGTGATTTTATGTGTATTGGTTTTCTTCTACTACTTGGTTCTTGTTTCTAATTTAAAGTGAGAAGAATAGTAACTCTAAGTGTCTTGCATGGGTTTTGGTTCAAGCTGTGGCCAAGAGAGTGGATAAAGGTAAGGAGAAAGTTGGAGTGGAGTAGAGAGTGGAGTTCAAGCTTCCTAGAGGTAGGGATCGTGTGCGAATATCATTTTTATTGCTTGCGGTGCTTATGATATGTGTGTATATGCTTATAAGTATGTGAATTGATTAAGAGAGTATGTGTGTAGATGATAGAGTTTGATTTGGCAAATTTTGCTTATTTGTCATCTAACCTCTATGTGATGTTTTTATCATAAGTATAGTTATAGACCTCTTAATTGAGTGATTCTGGAGCCAAGAGAACCACGACTTCTATACCTATAACAGTCTCAGAAATACCCTTGAGAAAATGCTTGCTCTAAGACCCTAAAAATTTGTTAAAACCGTAGTGTCCTTGTTTGGGTCGGGTTATTTGAACATCATAGGTTTTTTAGCTTATATCTAGCATTATAGATGACCAATTGACCTGACATTTGTCCCATTTGAAATTTAACATCCTAGGGAACATTTGTTAAGAGAAAGTGTTGCCTGAAAATGATGTTTAGAGGTCGGTTTAGACGATACAAGTTAGAGGTGAAAAGCAGTCTCCTAAAGGTTCCTGATGGAGCCTTCTATCGCGAGCGCGGTAGAGACACATTCTTCAGTAAGTGGGGTATTATCCTAGTCATGTTGTGTAGTGTGACTCGGAGAGAAAAGGAAGAGAGAGCACGAGTCATGCTAAGGAGCACGAGTCGTGCTAGCACGTAACGTGCTCTAGGGAAAAGAAGGAGTGAGCACGAGTCGTACTCCTGCCTCTCTTTCTCTATTTTTCCTATTTTGATCTTTTGCTTCTGTTTGAGTTGTTATATGTTTAGATGAGTTTTTCATATCACCATTTGGTCCGTGCTCGGTTTAAAATTATCTTTTAAACCTCTTGCATGATTAGTATTATTAAATGTACATGATTAATAAAAGTTGTACATGAAGTAGATGCCTCTGAATTTGATAAATGCACTTGAATTATAGTTGATGAGTTGGTATCTGTATATAGTGTGTGTGAGTGGTATATTGAGCCTGATTACCGTTATAGTGGATAAAAAAGCATGCTTATAAAGGGTTAGAGTGCAGCTGCTAGAGTTGGCCTTAATTGTGCTCAGAGTTTGGAATACCCTGTGTATTCAGTAGAGTTTTGAGTTAATTCTCCATATGCAAAATACTGTAAACAGTATCCAGATGTTGCCAGTATCCACCATTAAAGGAATTCAGGCTTATTAATGTTGTGTAGTGAACTTGAAATGATTAAGAGTATTGTTCTGAATAAATGCTATAGTACATGAGAGTAATGTTTAAGTACATTATAGTTCTATATACAAGTGTATAATTACATGAGTGTGTTTATATGAATGTGGACACATGATAGCGTATATTTGAATAAATGATATGTACAAGTTATAGTGTGCATGAATTAGTGAAAGAGTAGGTGTTACTTATATGTGAGCTCAGAGTATTTGATATTTGAGCATGCAACCTATATATGTATAAGAGCTATACGCATGAGCTAGTTGATTTTATCAAATGAAATGTGTGATTTATTTGTGACTTCGAATAGAAGTCCTTTGCATTATTTTCATTCCCACTAAGCGTTATCGCTTAGCACAGATGTTTATCTCCGTGTAGGTTTACAGGTTCGGATCAGTGAGCGGGCATCTGTGGGTCAAGGCCACTAGGAAGTATTGTTATCTTTCTGTATAAGTTAAAGATAGCGTTGGTGATGTTTTGAGTAACATCATTATGTAATAAGAGAAAAAGAATCACATGTAAATGTATATGTAAAGCTAAATGGAAACAGATTGTAATATGAACATGTATTGTATATATGTAGTTAATACGAATTGCATGTTGGGCCCTAGTGTAGTAGTGATTTATTTTATTATTCTTAAATGGATGTATATTATGCTATCGCTTCCACTAGTGTATGTATATGTATATGTATACGTATGTGTCCGCGTGGCACCCCGATATCCTTCCAGGTGTTATGGGGGTGTTACAATAACTCTCTAAACACAAACACTTCGGGCAGACTAGACCCGATCATGAATACTGGTGGGGGCACATTGTTATACCCAGTCTTCTTCTGATTCCCTCTATTCTCTGGGTCTATGATTTGCTTTGAATCAATCAAGTTCTGAATCACGTGCCTCAGTGCCTTGCACTCATCAGTCGTATGCCCAGTGTGCTGATGATTTGCATAGTATTTATTGTCCTTATGTCCTGCCAGACCTTGAGTCCTGGCTGGTCATGGTGGCAAAGGCTATAACTTACCCTCCTTTATCAGCCTCCAAAGTACCCATGACAGAGACCTTCCTAGATTAGAGAAATGCCTCGGGGCCATGTTGGTGGCTGAAACTTCAGCTGTCTTCCTTGCGCCACTACTGGAGCCTACTGACCTACCTGCCCTCTGACTGTTGCTGCCCTTCTTGGCATAACTCTCATTGCTTGCTCTCCTAGAGAGATACTCTCTTTCTGCTTCGATAGCGATGTCTTTCAGAGACTCCCAGTCTCTCAATGCCTTCATTTTTAGTCCATCTCTCAGATATGGGCTCGCGTTTTTTATGAAGAGCCGTATCTAATCTTGAGTATCTGGCTTTGTTTTCATCTCCAACACTCGGTTCCTCCATTGGGTCATATACTCAAGGAAAAACTCGCCTGCCTCTGCTGCAACAATTCCAAGTCCTTTAGAGTCACCTCTATTCTTGTACTGCAGTCGTACTGCCTCAGAAACTCTACCATCAATAAATCCCAGTCCTCCTTCGTTCTGCGATCAAGCCCGTGATACGAATCCACCGCTGGGCCGGTCAAGCTTAGGCAAAAGTACTCAATCTTCTGCCTCTTTGTCAAAGTAGTACCCTTCATCACCAGTGAGTATTGCTTTATATGTGTGGTGGGATTGGAAGTGCCATCAAATTTGGGGATGTCGGGCATCTTGAAGTTCATCGGGACCAGATCTTACCCCTCTAATTCCTTATCTTTGGGGTTCATCCCTCGACCCCTTATCAACATCTTCGTCATTACCTCAAATTTTTCTTCCATCTTCCTCCGGATGGCCTCTTCTGGCTGGGGTGCTTTCCCTCTTTCTGACACTAGCTCTTCATATTCATCCTCTTCTAGGTCATCATCCAACCTCTGGGCTAGCCTTTTCCTTTAAGCCCCTGATGTGGTAGCCCTTAAGTCCACAGGTGGTGGACGTATCTCCTCCGACGGATCCTCTCTGACCTCCTCCCGTTCTTTTTATCTCTTTTGAGGAGGAGGTGGGTTCTGTGGCACAGCTGGCTGAGCCATTGTGGCCATCATATCCATCATTTGATTCTCAAATTTTTCCAACCTGTGGCCCACCTCTTCTGCTATCAAAGCCGTAGTAGTGTCTGTCCCTCTCGGTGAGCTATTTCAAAATGCATAGAGAATTGAGAGGATGTAGCATGGCTACTTTCTGAGACTGAATCTGAGAACTCTACCCTTTCTGGCAGCTCAATGAACGGATTTTTGCGTAGTCGCCATTGAGGACCTCTTGACCACCTGAACCGATCTATAATGGCTGCAAAACATACCCGTTCGGATGATGCATGAATGACATATAATGGATGATCGTGCTTATGCCACATCCACAAATCACATGCAAGCACATAGGTCCTTCCAACCTTGTTACTCCCGTACATGAGGTCATAGTCTCTTTCCTAGGTGGGATTGGCCCATGGGTCAATAGGGAACCCGATGGACGCATATGGTGTATGGTGGAAAACCGGCAGCATAACCTCCCCTAACTAATGCACAGACGTATGAGTTATGATCATTGCATATTTAGGCAGTCCAAATAAGTTGACATGGGCCTATCGGGGCATGAAAGCCCTTGATTAGATGACCAATCAAATTATCTGGGTTTGTCCAATACAAAATAATCCATGCAGCAAGCACATTATTAAGGTTTATACCACTTAGGGGAAGCAACTATTTCCATTACATGAGCTTTGGCCAAGGTAATGATACTTTAGGTCTACCAAAGCATGGTCCCTGCCAACGGGTCTAGCTCATCACGAGCGTAACGATCGATTGGGTCTCCATTTAATATACCATGATGGTAACAGGCTTGGGCTAGTGATTATCCTTAACACTTCCCTACATAGAGTGAACATAGGGCTGTGCTTTAGGAATGCACCAGGGTTAAAAAGGGACAAAACTAGCATAGATCTAAGGCTTTAATGAGATGCAATACAAATTTCAAAAAGGAATGAAATTTTTAAATTAAAGCCCAATTATTACCAAGGTACTTTCGAAGAGAAGTCTCGAGTATTGTCCCCAGTGGAGTCGCTAATGTGACACGCATTGAACCCCAGGGCACCTTGAACTGCCCGCTTTTAGGGCTTTCGAGAGAGGTTCATAAAAACTTGTAAGAAATTACAAGTGCGTCCATTTTGGGCAACAAGGAGATTTCTTGGAGTCGCCACTCAATAGAACATTGGGAAAGGTTGTCTAGCCTCAGTGAGCCTAAGACAGCACTGCTATATCCATTTTGGGCAGGGCAAAGGTGTCTTGGAGGCCCCACCCTAATAGAACATTAGGATGGCCCTCTCGCCTCATGGAGCTTAGGACTATGCAAGTTGAGCCTTTTTTCGGGACACGATAGGTATCTTGGAGGCCCCACCCCAATAGAACATCGAGATGGCCCTCTTGCCTCGTTGAGCCCAAAGACTAGAGAAGGTTCGGGACTTCCCATTTATTCATACCTTGGTTAAGTTTATAATTGAGTTTTGAATTTAGCGTTTTATCCCATTTCTCATTCAATCTGGTGCAATTTAATTAAAGCGCAGGTTGTCCATCCAAGAAAAGCGGTAAATGGAGTATAATTAAAATAAAGCATATGAAAATAACTTACAACAAAACTAGGGGCGAAATACAACCCCCATTGTAAATTGCTCGCGATTCATACATAAATAGGGATATGCGTTAAGGATAAGGACATTCGTCCTCGCATGCATATTTATTACAAAATAAATTTTGAGGCATTGATTTTATTTGCTGAAAAATAGGATATTGGTCCTCAATTAATTGATTTAAAATCCCATCTTAACGAATAAAAATATTTAACCATTTTTATATCAGCGGAATAAAAAAATGATATTTACAATAACAACATAAATAAAAAAGATAAAGTCCAGAGAATAAACCCAGGTGAGGATCCTTAGGCCATCGCAGCGGCTTCTATTACAAACAGCTCCAGATTCACCAAGCAAGTCAAATAAAACTCACAAAATAAAAGCCATTTTAGTGCAAAATTAGGAGCAAAATGAACAAGAGATTGAGTAATAGTAAAAAATGTGAGAACACTACAAGAAAAATGCTCTTTAACAAAGGGAAATCCGGTCGTTAAAAGTTAAAATCCGGTCGTTAAAAACCTTTAACGACCGAAAAATATGGTCGGTAAAAGATCCTTCGTTAAAAGTATAGATGATCGGATATTGCATCCGGTTGTTAATGTTTTTAATGACCAGAATGTTTCCAGTCGTTGAAAAGTGATTTTTAGCGACTGAATTTTCCCTTTGCTAATTATATTCACTTTTAACGAAGGGATTTTCGGTCGTTAAAAATATATTTTAGCGACCGGATTTTCCCTTCGCTAATTGTATTCAATTTCAACAAAGGGATTTTCGGTCGCTAAAGATACATTTTAGCGACTGGATTTTCCCTTCGCTAATTATATTCACTTTCAACGAAGGGATTTCTGGTTGTTAAAGATACTTTTTAGCGACTGAATTTTCCCTTTGTTAATTATATTCACTTTTAACGAAGGAATTTTTGGTCGTGAAAGATACCTTTTAACGACCAAATTTTTCCTTCGTTAATTATATTCACTTTAAACGAAAAGATTTCCGATCGTTAAAGATACTTTGTAGAGATCGAATTTTCCTTTCGTTAATTATATTCACTTTTCAACCTTTTCTGTCGTTAAAAATACTGTTTTACCGATCGAATTTTCCCTTTACTAATGTTATTCGGTTTCAACGAAAGAATTTTTGGTAGTTGAAGATACTTTTTATCAACAAGTTTTTTCTTTCGCTGTATTCACTATAAATAAAATATTTTATTTAACTATTACCTGTACACATCATTCACGCACATATATATATCAAAAATTATGATAAATAGTTTTTTAATAGATTGCAAAATATAAGATACAAAATATATCAATATTTCGAAATTGGTTGACATTGTATCATATACAATTATAAAATATAAAAACAACCCCTATCTATATCATTCCCTATTCACCTAGAAAATTCTAGAAGAATGCATAATGAACCTTTTATCTTTATTGTCCATTGTTTTGCAAAACCTGAAGAATTTAAAACATAAATTTATAATTAAAATTCATGCATAAAGGCAATAAATCAAAAGGCTAAATAATTTAATATTTTTAATTTAAAATATAATTTACCTTAAATATTCAAAATCTCCTAACAAGCTAGTGTAATTATATATATACTTCAAAATATCCAAAATCCATCAAGTGTAATTATATATACACTTCAAAATATCCAAAAAATGAAAAGGGCTGCAAAGAAAAAGTATAAAATAATCATAAGTTTAATGGCATTATAATGTCATTATAACAATAAAAAAAATAGAATAGAACTTACATTAAAATGGGGAGACAACTGTATAAGCAAAGAATTTGACTTTAAATCCAATTACAGATACTAAATTGAAGCCACACTTTATTAGAAATTAAATCCACGATTCTTTGTCTTAACTAGGGACCAGATTCATTAATTTAGTCACATAAGAGAGAATGAGGCAAAGGGGAAAAAAGACTGAAAAAATTTCTAGTATTCCTAGGTTTATGTCAGCCAAACAATTTCTTGCAGCAAACCAAAAATTAAGTATACCATTTCATAAGAAAACAATCAAACAAATTAACTTGTGAAAACTGGATTAGTTAGCTACTAGCAAAAATTCAGTAAATCAAATGGTAAAATAATTTAGTATTTATTCAACTATATGACTCTTCAGACATATCAGGCAATTTCTTAAGTCAATTATCAAATAATAAGAGCTCAGCCCTTTACCTTTATTTCCTAATTTATATTGAAACATAGCAGGTGACAAGAGTACACTTCAAAATAATATGAACCACTGATTTGCCTTTATGATTAATTATGTAAGACTATCAAAACCAACACGTAGTAGGAGATTAAAATGGCAAGAGTACCAATGACCTAAAATAATTGTTTACCGATAAATCTTGCATTTCCATCCAGATACCTGAACACAAAACAGTTTTAAATTGACATGTCAAGCATATATGGAAAACATTGTAGTTAAAATGAGGTTGAAACTCTCTCATCATTTTAACAAAGAATCATAAAACTACTGCAATAGATAATTACATTATTGCAGCAATAAAAGACCCAAAAAATTATTAATCTATAGGAAAAGTCAACATACCACTTTCTTATGCGCATGATATAAGTCCCATGTTGTTTAGAGGGAATACAGTTCAAATGTTCAAGAACATAATTTAGGAAGGCCCAATTCTGCATATTAATTGCCGGAGCAGGAAGATGGGTAAAAGAAGAAATGAAAATCAACACAATATACCATAAAAATATACAAATGAATCAAAAATCTATTTGGTCTACCTGTATTGCTATTACATCAGCATGATCGATAACAAGAACCTATTCAACCCATTGAAAAATAATGTTTCCAATAGCTTTTAGGATACAAAAAATAGAGAACACAAGAAACAAGATATAACTTACTGCAAAACAAAACAACCAAGGTTCATCGAAATCCAAAGGATATAACTTCCTAGAGCTTTTGTACAGTTATTCAAGTTTTCAATAAAATTAATGTAAACAAATTCCTAGAGTTGATCATCACATCATCAAATAGAGTTGAACAGCCACTGAGGATCAAATAGGATAATAGAACAACCAATATTTACAAAACAAGAATGAAATACAGCTCACTGAATAACTAGAGATAAACCCAAAGCATGCCAACAATATTTTCCTTCATTGCATACAAGTTTGTCTGCTAGATAAGGAGTTTGTGTCTGCTATATCTCATTCTGAATGTACATGGCAAAAAACACAGAAAAAAACACCTACAGTGCTAAGAAGATCTCAAAATCTCAATTTACTTCAAGGAACATAAGGGAAAGACAAAAAGAACTATGCAACAAGAAAAGAAAAATGAAAAAACAGAAACAATTGTATACATTACATTACTTTGTAGTCATTTGATCTGCCATTTCCTTCAGCTGACACAACTATATTATAAGAACTCTCTAAATTATAATAACTACATTATAAATTTTTTCATTATAGCAAAAATTAGAGTGTTGGTTATATCATCTTGTTGTGTTTCTATTTGTTGACTATTTTCCAATTTGATTACAGTTTTCTTGGCAAAAAGTATGTGTCCTTTATCATCTGATGAAACATAGTAATCCTGCCACCCTTTTAATTGGCCTAGAAAACTAGAAATAATGGCTTGGGCAATAGCATTTTCAGTATTACTTTTAGATCTATAGGCACTTGTAGCCATTATATTTCTTATAAAAGATTAAGAATTTGATATTCTGCCAAACCATCAATATTCCATTCATATAAAGGTTCATCATCATATTTAGCTTGTACTATACTTGATCTTTCATCATATTAAGTATCCGGAGGTATTGGCCTAGGATAAAATGTCTAATTTTAGGTTTAAGGGTATATGTGTTAAAATATATCTTTTCTAATATAAATTGTTTTTCGATTTTGTCTATACCTCATGATTTAAAATTTTGATTAATAACTGATATATTATTTTCTTGAATATTTAATTGTGCTAATCTTTCTTCTATCTTTTTTAGAATTAGGTCTTAAGTTTTTAGATTAATATTGGTTCCTAAAGAAAATTCAAATGGTTTAAATAGAGGTGGCTCATTACAGGTTATATTAGAAGATGTTGAAGGGACTGGAGAAGAAGATGCTAGTTGAACCATCATTTCAACTCTCTCTAATTGACTTGCTATTATATTTAATATCTGATTAGAAAATTTATTTTGTAATAAATGTTTTATTTCTTTATTAATTTCTATTTCATTTGATTTTATTTATCTAAATGGTTCTGCTATATATGCTTCATCACTGTGTTTTATTATTAATTTGTCTAATGGCAGATGTACAAAAACTATAGTTTCTTTATTTACAGTATTCTAAACTTTTGCTACTTTACTATTTACTTGTATTTCTTTAAAAGGCTAATCAATATTAGTGCAATAAATTTCAATGAATCAGTGTATTTCCAATCACTTTCACTTTTCAATTACATAAGTAGTAAGATAATTGCTTCATGGTAGTTGCTTAAAATCAATATCATGGTACCAGACACTGTATTCAGATTTGACCACTCATGGAATATGGTTATAATCAAGATTTCTCATCAAATTCAATAAGGAGAAATATCTTAGCTCTGCTAGAAGGTTACTTCACACAAACTATCACAAAAAGAAAAATTTCCAACCATAAAAAAAAAAAGAAAAAAAAACCGTCCTTCGAGAATGACTGTACCCACCTGCCAGACTCATATATGGATACTTATAGCATGTGTAATTCTCGCTAAATTTAACAACTCAAATCAACTAAAAGTAATATCCACTCTTTAACGAAAATTCTAGACAAAACCATCATTCCATTTACTCAAAAATTAAAAATCAAAAGCAAAATGACATTTTAGTTAAACAGAGCTCTCTACAAGCTACACGTATCTGATATCACCAAACCAAATTAACTTTTTTCTAACAAAAATAGAAACAAGAAACAACAGAGAAGCTCAACGCATCCAAAGATTAAAACAACAGAAGCTCCATCCAATCAATCCTGAAAATATCTCAGAGATCGTTCTTTAATCATAATGAAGAAAACGAAAAAAATAAGATGATTACCTGAGAATGAGATGTGTTGGGGAAAAAATTACGAGCTCGAAAATGGATGGAGATCTGATTTTGAATCTACTGAAATTGACAGGAAGAAAAATAGAAATAAAGAGATATTTAACTGTATCAAAAGAGATGGGCTTTTTCAATGTCTCACCTATAATCACTAGCACAGAGCCGAGCCAAACAAAATTAAATCCAGATTTTCCAAAACAAAGAAAAATGATCCAGTAGCTAGAGCAATCTTTTGTGTTTGGGTTTTGCAGACCAAACAAAATTAGGTTAGCATTTTTTTTGCAGAAAGAAAATGGAGCACGTTTCTTCATCTTTTGTGTTTGGGAGATAGAGAATCGATATTGTGTTTGGGTTTTGCAGACCAAACAAAATTAGGTTAGCATTTTTTTGCAGAAAGAAAATGGAGTGTGTTTCTTCATCTTCTTCTATGTTTGGGAGATAGAAAATCGAGAGCAATTCTATTAGGTTTAGCTTATAGTTCACCCAATTCTATGTTTTATTTTAGAGGTAAAGATGAAGTCCCGCCAATTATTTTAGACCATTAACCACCGGATTTTTATTGTTTTAACGATCGAATTTAATCCATTCGCTATATAATAATAAAATTTAAGAACTAATGACCGGATTAATTTCCCTCGTTATTTGTATATTTTAACGACCGAATTTTTATTTTTTTTAACGACCGGATTTAATCCCCTTGTTATATAACGATAAAATTTAAGAACTAACGACCAGATTAATTTCCCTTCGTTAGTTGTATATTTTAACGATCGAATTTTTATCACTTCGTTAAATTTTGGTTGTTAAAAGACAATTTTCTTGTAGTGGAAATTGTAAGGAAAAATAATGGAAAATCAAATGATAAAGAAAAGGGAAATAAAATGAGAGAGGAGGCCCAGGGACGGCCTAAGGCGCTCGAGCGACAAGTGTCCCTAGGCTGACCAGCGGGCTAAAATAACGTCCATCGATGGCCCGTCGCTCGCTTGAGTGATGGTCGTCGGTGGTTGCTTTTGCCCGTCGGTCCCTCATACTCCTAGGCTGACCGGCGGGCTAGGATGACACCCATCGATGGCCCATCGCTCGCTTGAGCGACAACCGTCAGTGGCTGCTCGAGCCCGTCAGTCACTCCTATTCCAAAAAAAAAAGAAAATTCAAATTGTTTTATTCTTTTGATTTGAATAAAACCAAATTTTTATGCAATAAATCACTACAAAGTAATTAAATTCAAAATAATAGATCCAAAATGTTTACCCTCGAATTTTTACCTCGTGAAGGTGAACGTCGTGCCATTTCAGTTCCTCGAGTTCTATAAGGATAGGTCCGCGAGTGCGTGATTTTGAAAAATCTTTGATTGCAAAATTCGTATTGCAAAAGAAAAAAAAGTAAACCAAGAGAAGAAAATTACTTTCTCTTTCTCGGTATTATAGCACTTCGAGTGTTGAAAACAACTAAATTAGCGAAAAATGAATGAATGTCGTTCCCTCGAATCAACTTTGATTCGGAAAAATATTTGACAAAAGCATTTTTGGAGAAAATCGAAATCTCGTGAGAAAACTTCTAAAGTAACTTTTCTGATCCAAATTTTTCCAACCAAGAATTTTCTAACCTAAAATCTTCCAACCCCGAATATGGAACTTCCTTCCCCTATTTATAGGTTTTGAAATTTATTTCAAATAAATTTAAATTTGAAGAGGATTTCCCGAAATCAAATCAAAATCGAATGATCTTCAGAATATTCCCAAAGTTAAATCTAATATTTAAAGATATTTTGAAAATATTTTGGAGATTTTAAAAGATTTAAAAGATATTTTGTAAATATTTCAAAATTTGGAGAATCCGGTGGTTTAAACGACTAGATCACTGACCAATGGACTGCCTAAGGATGACAACCGGGCTTCGATTGTCGGGGTACCAGCGGTCATTTGACTGACGGGCCCTACACATGGCACAGAGATAAGAGACGGCCGTCTCTCGCGAGGAGCGAGCGTCGCTCAAACGAGTGACAGGCGCTGCTCAGGCAAGCGATGGGCTCTATTCCCGAGCGATAGGCTCCCTTACCGAGCGACAGTCGGCACTCATCGTGAGAGATGGGCCTCTCGCGCGAGCGACGGGTTCTCCCACCACCGATGGGCTGCCCGTCTGTTGAACAAAATCCCAATTCTCAAAGTTTGAACTCTCTTCGACTCTCTGAAATCTCCCGTTTACCCAAAAAACCTCCAATCCTTATAAAACAAGGGAATGAACACCCACAACTTTCATCCCTTATCCAAAAACTGACATTAATCTCTTCATCGGGTAACTCTGATCTGGACTGCCTCACGACCCGGTGTCTATAGATGAGCGACAAGGCTAGAGAGAGATTCAGAGCATTGGCTCACGTACAGTTTTGGGCTAGTCGCTTCATCTCCAGACCTTTCTTGGAGAGTATAGGTATGCTGGGGGAGGTAGACGCCTTAGTGGCAGCCGTAGGATGGATGGAGTTCTTATGGCCATCATTTCAGACTCACCCCGAGGTCGTTCAGGAGTTTTTGGCTACCCTTCACTACGGAAGATTTCAGAGATCTGACACGGAGGAGGGGGTTATACAGTTCTGGGTCCGAGGCTACCATTACAGCATGACACACCAGAGGTTCTCTGAGGCTATCGGTCTCCCACATGGGCTTGATATTATAGTTCCCCAGAGGGCCGTGAGGAGGCAGCACTAGGAGATGATTGCCTTGCCGGGAGTGCCATATGACCACGATACGGCAAAGAGTACGGTACTCTTACCTGGGACGAGCAGGTAATCCTGGGTCAGTGAATGGGGCGGAGATTTGGAGCTTCTGGACAATAGTAGCGGGTCGTTGCCTTAACATTAGCCACGAGATTGTGTCTAACCTGGTCAGAGTATCACGGGGAGCAACCCCTATAGTGTTTACGGGAGGAGTGCTGACCAGGTTGCTACTGCAGTTGGGAGCTCTTTTGGACATTTTTGGGCCCGCCTTAGAGGAGAGTATCTATGTGGACGCACCGGCGGCCCTGACCATATGGATGATTACCCAGGTGACAGGCCAGGCTGAGGAGTACCGGCTACTATCCATACAAGAGACCAGATGTGCATTCAACCTCCCTTCGCTCCAGCCAGCAGAGGAGGGGGCTTAGGCGGAGGAGCAGCCTCCACAACAACCAGTGTATCAGGAGGAGCAGCCTCCATAGCAGCAGGGGTATCAGGAGGGGCAGCCTCCACAGCAGCCAGTAGAGGTGGAGCAGCTGTAGACTCCTTCCGACATGGGTACAGAGTTTAGTATGGACGATTTGTTAGTCACTCCTCCAGCACAGAGAGTACAGAGTCCCACTCCTCCTCCTCTAGCACGAGTACAGAGGTCAGCGCCCTGGGATACTTAGAGGTTCCACCCTTATAGTAGAGCAGGGCATCCAAGGGCATCTACCTCCACGGTATCGCCTCTAGAGCTGATGATAGAGCCGGTACCTCCATGGAGCGCAAATAGGAGGAGAGGGATCGAGTAATTTTAGAGCGGATTTGTCGATTCGAGGAGTTAGATTGGCTCATGTTGGAGTGGCTAGGCCAGTAGGAGAGGGTCATAGAGGATCAGGGGAGGCTCATTGAGGAGCTGAGGCAGAGTTTGGTCGCCTCCCATGATGCTGCGGCTCAGAGGGTTGACACCACAGTTCAGATGGTGGAAGAATCCGTTAGTGCCCTCAGGTTCAAGATAGAGGTGTTGGACGGGGCCATACCACCTATTTTTGAGTCCATCAGAGAGTTCCTAGAGCAGACGGAGACTAGGCTCGGGGGCATTAGAGATGCGGTAAGGGATGAGACTTTGAGACTATTGCGAGCCTTACAGAGCTAGGTGGCATAGTCAGAGACACCTTGGAGTTCCTCGGGGTTTGCGCTCAGCCTTTCCTGGATGGGTATGCCTAGATCCAGTTCCAGCAGACCGATCCAGCAGCAGGACAGCCAGTGTCTGCACCGGTAGTCGTCCCGGCTCGTCTTCAGCCAGAGGTTAGACCCTTAGCCCCTCCTAGCCATCCCTCTAACTCCAAAGTAGGGCCGTCCACATCGTTATCTCGGAGCTAGCCAGTGCATGTGTCGGGTGATGAGGACGACCCGGATGAGCCCTCGGACTACTTCCCTATCTAGCTTATTCAGGGAGTCTATTTGATTATAATTGTATATGTGTTGTACAAATTTCGTATTTGGTTAGTGGAAACTTGCATTTACATTTTGTTAAATTTATATTTCATTTTGTATATTTACATCATGCCTAACATTTTACTTATATTTTCAAAACGTTTGATAACACGAATAAGTAAGAAGAAGGAAATAAATGATAACATAAAAATTGTTTATGAAATTACCAGATAAATTAATTTACAATTAATTAATGAAAATTCTGTATAATCACAGGAACACGACATCATGTCGACTCGAGAATGGTTGACATCATACTCTGGTAATCGGATGGTGGTTAGTAAATCAAAAGTCATACATCGCAGAACAGAGTTATAGTTAGATAACACTACCTCTCACATCAATCTCACACCGTGCAGGCCAAGACGTGGCCAGCGGGACACCCACAGTAGAACAAACTGCAACCGAGTTGTAGTTAGATAACACTACCTCTCACATCAATCTAGATGAGACAAGGCCAGCGGGACACCCGCGGTACAACAAACTGCAACTGAGTTGTAGTTGGATAACACTACCTCTCACACAGTGCAAGCCGAGACAAGGCCAGCAGGACACCCGCGGTACAACAAACCGTAACCGAGTTGTAGTTAGATAACACTACCTCTCACACCGTGCAAGTCGAGATGAGGCTAGCGGGACACCTGTGGCAGAACAAACCACAATTGAGGTGTATTTGGATAACACTACCTCTCATACCGTGCAAGCCGAGATGAGGCTAGTGGCACACAGGCAATAGAATAAGTCAAAACGGCGTTGCAGTTGGATAACACTGCTTCCCATGGCATTCAAACATTGGGCAGGCCAATACGAGGTCCGCCGGATGAAGGGGGTCAAACAAGTTGCCAAAGAATCATGGTAGAATACGCTACTACTCTGCAGTAGAAGGTCACCAATCTAATCACAACAGCGGAAAGGTAAGGACTGCTTTAGGTACGCATTTCTTCCTTTCTCCTCTGAATTTTGGCTAATCTACACACTAGTGTACTAGTTTCCCAAAATTGCGGGCAACTGTAGACACCGGGTCCTGAGGCAGTCCAGATCAGAGTTACTTGATGAAGACATTAAGGTTTGTTTCCAAACAAATGGATGAAGATTGTGAGTTTTCATTCTCTGGTTTTACAAGGATTGAGGATTTTTTCTCGACAATAGAAGAATTTGGGGAATCAGGGGGAGTTAATATCTTGGAAATTGGGTTTTGCTCCACCAACAAGTATACCGTCAGTAGAAGCGATGTTCGACGCTTGTGTGAGAGACCTCACTCTCGCAATGAGTGCTAGTTGTTGCTCACTTTTGAAGCCTCATCTCTCATGGGAGCGATGCCAGTCGCTCGCGTGAGAGGCCCGTCTCTCATGATGAGTGCCAGCTGTCGCTCATTTGCTGAGCCCCGTCTCTCATGGGAGCGATGCCCGTCGCTCGCATGAGAGACCCGTCTCTCGCCAAGAGCACCGGCTGTCGCTCACTTGCGGAGCCCATCTCTCTTATGGAGCGACGCCCATTGCTAGTTCGAGAGACGCCTGTCTCTCAAGATTTTATCTCGTGTGAGGGGCCCACTAACCAAAAGACCAAGAATGCCCCCATCAGTGATGCCCATCGATACTCAACCAATGCCCGTCGGTCGACGATCTGACATTATTTGAGCAGGATTTTCCAGATTTTTAAGGAGATCTCCCATTATTTCCAAGATTTTTCCAAAATCTTTTAAATCTTTTCAAATATTTTCAAATCGTGGATTTGATTTTGAGAATATTCTGAAAATCATTCGGTTTCGATTTCAACTTTAGAAATCTTTTTCAAATTTAAATTCTAAATTTGAATTTATTTGAACTTTCTTCCTAAGCCTATAAATAGTGGGAGCTCATTGTTCAGGGAGAGGATTTTGACCAAAAAGAGGATTTTAGCTATTTTTACATAAAATTTTCTTACAAAAGCTCTCTTACTTTTATTATTCCTAAAAATCATCATCAAATATACTTTCAATTTAGGCGAATCCGAGGGAACGACATTAATCCATTTCTATCGAATCCAGCCATTTTAGGATTCACAACTGCTATCAAAATATCGAGAGAGAAAAATATCGATTTGTTTTCGAAAAATGATTTTTGTAGTCCAAAAATCTTCTGAAAATCGCATATCGCGGACCAATCCTTGTTGAATTCGAGGAACCAAAATCGGACAACATTCACGTTCAAAGGTAAAAATCCAAAGGTAAATATTCTGGATTTGTCATTTTCGTATTTAATTATTTCGTAATGATTTTACACACAAAAATCTCATTTATTTAAAACCAAATTAATTTTGCATGTTTTTTTTACGTTTTTTTCAATATCTTGTGTAACCGACGAGTAGAGAGTCCAATGATGGCCGTCCCTCACGCGAGCGATGGGCCATCCATGGACGTTGCCTCTGCCCACCGGTCAACCCAGGGACGCCCGTTGCTCGAGTGTCTTGGGCCGTCCCTGGGCCTTTTCTCACAATTTTTTCTTTCTTTCTATTTCACTTATTTTCTCATCATATTTTATTGCAATTTCTCATGGATTTTCCTTGTTATTTAATTTCTTGCACCTTATTTTACCCTTAATTTTAGCACTAACATGATTTTTGTTTTTGTGAGTTTTATTTGACTTATTTGATGAATTTGGGGTTGTTGAAATGGCGATCGCCACGGTGATCTGAGAATTTTTATCCAGGTCCATTCTTTTAACTTTGCCTCATTTCTTTTACTTTATATATTATTATTGCAAATATTATTTTTACCCCGCTAATATAAAAATGGTTAACAACTTATAGTAATTAAATTGGAATTTTCATTAATAAATTGAGGACCAATGTCCTATTTTTTTCAGCAAATAAAATCAACACTTTAAAATTATTTTTTAAAAAATATGCATGCGAGGACCAATGTCCTCATCCTTAACATATATCCTGATTTATGTATGAAATGCATGCTATTTACAATGGGGGTTGTATTCCGCTCCTAGTTTTGTTGTAATTTATTTTCATATACTTTATTTTAACTATGCTCCTATTTACCGCTTTCCTCATATGATCAATGTGCGCTTTAATTAACTGTATTAAATTGAATGAGAAATGGGATGAAACGCTAAATTCAAAACGCAATTGTTTAGTTCGGCGCGCGTCACACCTAGTGTTCACTCATTATCCGCTACTCTTAATTTGCAGGCATTTACGTTTGATTCTCTTATGATTGCAATCTTGTTATGATAAGACATGATAGTGACTATGATAAGTCACTCTTGTGCGTATAGTATGATATAGGTGATATGTTTTATATGAATAATTATGTACTTTTGTATGTGTCATATGTATTAGTTTTGCCTTGACGGCCACTGTGAGTGGTCGTCCATCTTTTGTTTTCCCCACTAAACATTATCGCTTAGCACGGGTGTGGGTGTTTCATTCGTGCAGGTGTGGAAGCTGTCTGAGTTTTTGAGGAGTGTGATCCGCAGTAATCAAAGCCAACACATTAGAGAGATTCTTTTTGTAGCTTATCTTTTGTATTTTGGTATTCTGATGTAATCTTTTGTAATGTATAAGATTTTGCAAAATATTTCTAATATGTAACTTCTGTAATTATGTAAGGATAATGTACCCCCTATTTTGTAAAGAATATTTTGTTTTTGAAATGATATTTTCTGTTGGCCCATTTTTGTGTTACCTCTTTTAATTTATTTTATTTTGAATGTTTCTTTTCCACTCTGATTATGTTTGTATGATTGTTTATTGGTAACACACTTATCTATACGGGCATTCACTCTCCTTATGGGTGAGTTCCCCTACATATAGGTATGGTGTCTTACATAAATGCTTATCACATACGGATGAGGGATACAGATGGAATGAATGTATGATGGTTCATGTATGCAAAATGATGCAAATGTAGTTTATGAAATAACAATGCACTTTTCCCATCTCCCATGTCTCAATATGCTCATGTTCAAATGATTCCAATGAGATAGCTGACAGGCATATGAAGTGTTAGCACATTCTACATATATATATTCCACAGTATCCTCAATTTTATAATCATCTATGCCTTATTTAACACACTATTCTTGCCACAACATACGCAAATCGGGACAGAAAAAGAAGCAAAGAAGAGAAGAAGGAGCACGACTAGGATGGGAAAGCACGAGTCGTGCTGGCGCAGAGATAAAAGAGAAAAGGGAAAAAACAAAGAGAAAGAAGAGAAGAGAGAATGGGATGAGACGTGCTGAATGAGTATGACTAGGATGGCTGGAGCACGAGTAGGAGAGAAGAGCACGAGTAGTGCTCCTGTAGAGAGAAAAGCGAAGGAGAAAAGGAGGAAAGAAAGGAAGAAATGGCATAACGTGTTCTGTCGCGAGCGCGACAGAGACGACCGTTGGGGCAGTTTTACTTCAAAAGGCACTTGAAAAGTCGCCTATTTATCCTAACAATTACAACCATTTTCAAGAGGCACCTCTGAAGGACATAACTCTTAGTATTTTATAAATATTAACGTATCTGTAAAGTTAAGGGATGATCATTATCAAGTAATTTTCTGTATTTTGGTTAAATAGTTTCTTGTCTTTAGTTAATCTTCTTAGTTAGTTTTATGTTTTGAAGAAGAAGATCAAGGAGAAGAAAATCTTTTACAAGAGATTAAGAAAAAGGTTGAGAGACTTCTATTCGACTCTCTTATCTTTTATTTCTTCTCTGTAAACTCTATGAATATTATTTCATTGAATTTCAATGTTATTATTATTCTTTACTTCATCTATTTCTATAGTCTTTAAATGCAGAATTTCTATTAGTATAATTGTATTATCTTTATAAGTTATAGTAGATTCGAAAGACTGCTTTAACTGAAATCTAATAGAATTTCATTACCAAAATATACTAGAGAGATCAGTATATTGAGATAGTTGTTATAGGTTGGTGTTTATTCTTAGAATTTGTAATTAATAACCTCTAATTCATTAATGAAAATTGTGAGTTAGAATTTTAATTGCATGTTTTAGGCATTTTAATTTATGTCGAGAGAGTAAATTAGAACTATATTCCAACTTGGCTTGCATGAAAAGATAAATATTATTATTTGGAATGATGGATCAAATTCATTATTTTAAGTTCTTCATTATACTTTATCTTCTTCTATTAACATAAAATAGGTTTAATTAGTTTATTTATTACAGTAGTTTAGATTTAACCAACAAGTTATTGAATCATTGTAAACAAGATAAAAATCAAGTAGTAATAGTGAGTAAAAACTATATTCCTCGTGGGATCGACAACCTTTTGTACTATTTTCGGTACACCGTATGCTTGCGGAAATTAGCACTTATAAAATATGCTCAACAAAACCTATGCTTTGATACCACTAAATGTAACACCCCTACTCGTATGTGGCACTCTATATAGTGATATGGTCGGAGCACGACGATAAGTAAGGGACGCTACCAGACGAAGCACAATAGAAACAATAACAGAATCACAAAAATAGAATTATAAAATTTCTTTCAATACCAAATACTTTCACATACCAAACTCATAAAATGCCTTTCACTGTGAATCATATTACATACAAACCATTTATTTCTAAAATAGTGATTCATTACATTACAAAATCATATTATAAATACTCCTACAGACTTGTTGGCCTTAACTGCTGCGTAATGTCCTTGGCGACATCTCTATCTCCAAACCTACATGGATGAAATACCTGTGCTAAGCACAAAGGCTTAATGGAGAAGAAAACATAATATGGACAACTACTCACAGTAGTCGTTGACAAATTCCACACAGTGGAAGCATTCAATAAGATCACTGTAGACACCGGATCCTAAGGCAACCCAGATCAGAGGTTATCGAATGATGAAATTAACGCCTATTCACAGGTAAAAAGGTTGGAAGTGATGATTTCCTTGTCAATTTTTTTTTAAATAAAAAATATAAAATATAAAAACTAAAAATAAAAAAAGGAGTTTTAAAATTATTGTATTTTAGTCAAAATTGTTTCTTTAAAATTTTTTTATAAAAAAAATTCGGTCGTTTCCGGCAGCCGGCGCCCGAGGGGAGACCTCCCTCGCGTGCCAGGCGAGCACCTAGCACGTTGCACGGGCACGCTGGCATTGGGGTGCTCGCCCCTGCACTACGAGGCGCGCGTGGGACGGGCGAGGCGCCGCTCGGCTATCGTGCTTGCGACGGGTGAGGCATTGCTCACCCGCCCTCGCCTGCAAGCTCGCAGCGCGCACACTGGCAACTGGTCGGTCACCCAAATCTGCAGATTTCTGCCCAAAATGCAATTTTTTGCCTTTTTTCATGATTTTTCCCCAAAATTGATTTTTTGTCCTTTTTTTTTATTTTCATTGTATTTTCATTTTTCAAAATTAAGATAGGTCATAAATTATTTTTTTAATTTTTTAATTTTATTTTATTTTTATTTTTCTTTTATCCTTAAAATAAATATCAAAGATTTCATCTTATCTTCTAAATTCCAATATGAATTCAAAACGATTGATTTCATATCCAAATCTAATTTAAATTCAAAGACATTAGATTTTATTTTCTAAAATCTAATTTGAATTAAAAAAGATTTGATATGTATCTTTAAGAATAATTCAAATTTTAAAAAGATTTAAATTTCTAATTTAAATTTTGAAATGATTTGAATTTTTAATTTTAATTTTAAAAAGATTTAAATTTTTAATATAAATTTTAAAAACCTTTGAATTTCTTTTCTTTATCCTCAGTTAACTTATAAATAGCAGGCTGATAATCGAGAAAAAGGATTCGAATTTTTCTCTTCTTCTTCTTAAAAGGAATTCTTTCTTCATTTTCTTTCTCTTGAGTTTTCTTCTTCAAATAAATTTCTTAAATTCAGATTTTTCATTTCTTTTTCTTCAAAAGAACTCTTTCTTCATTTTCTTTCTTTGAGCTTTCTTCATCAAATAAATTTCTTAACGTTTTAAAAATAAATTCTTGATAAAAAAGTCATTCTTGAAATAAGGAAAATAATTCTTTGCTCTTGGAAATTTTTATTTTCTTCCATTATTTTTTTAAATAAGTTTTCTTTCTTGGAATAAAACTCCAATTTTTATTATTTTCAATTCTAATTTTGCGGATCAAAGCAAGGAAATCAATCATCTTTTTCCATCCATCGAATTTGAATTTTGAGGGTAAATATTCTGGGTTCAATCCTACTTTTCTTTTCTTTTCTTTTCTTTTATTTACTCACAATCATTTTATCAACTTGTAGATATTTATATCTATTGTTTATGTATTTATTTTATCTTTGATATTTCCTTTTATTATCATTATTTTGTTTCATTATTCTAGTTACTTGTTATTTGTTTTTTGTTAGTTTATTTATTTCTACTGAATATGGGGCGCTGAGAAGGGGAGCCCACTAGGATGATCCAGGGACGCCAATTTGGTTCATTTTCTTTACCCTATTTCCTTTTAGTTTATTTTTATTTCTAATTTATTGTAAATATTATTTTGAGCCCGCTAATGTAAAAATGGCTAAAGATTTCTACAAATAAATGAGATTTTCCTAAATAAAATAGGACCAATGTCCTGAGTTTCTGTCCAAACAAAATAAATATTTTAATATTATTTTTCTCTAAATATGCATGCGAAGACCAATGTCTTCATCTTTAATCGAATATCCCGCTTTGTGTATGCTTCCTTTTTTGCTCATTTACAATAGGGGTTATATTCCTCCCCTAGTTTTTGTAAGCTATTGTATTTTTAATTTACTTTATTTTTAACTTACTTTATTTAATGCTTTCATTTTATGATTGATCTGATGGTTTAATTGTTGCATTGAACTGAATGAGTGAATGGAATGAAAGATCAAATTCAAAACTCAATCATAATATAATCAAGGAATTAATAAATGGGAAGTTCTGAACCATCTCTGGTCTTAGGCTCAACGAGGTTAGATGAACCTGTCCAATGTTTTATTAGAAAAGGGAATTCCAAAATATCTCTTGCTGCCCAAAATAGGCCTAAGTTGCATTGTCTTAGGCTCCATGAGGGATAGACGAACCATCTCAATGCTCTATTGGGGTGGAGACTCCAAAATATCTCTGGCTTGCCCAATAAAGACGTATATACATCGTCTTAGGCTTCATGAGATTAGATGAATTTTTTCAATGTTCTATTAGAAGGAGGATTCCAAAACATCTCTGATTGCCCAAAATAAACACACTTGCGCTGTCTTAGGGTAAGTGAGGCTAGACGACCTTTTTTAATATTTTATTGGGTAGCGACTCCAAAACACCTCCTTGTTGTCCAAAATAGACGCCCTTGTAATCTTTACAAGTTCCATGAACCTCTCTCGAATACCCTACAAGCGGGTTTTCGAGGCTCCCAGGGTTCGGCACGTGTCACAATCACACACACACACACACACATATATATATATTCATATATTAAATACATATGCAAATTTTCACACAATAATCCCATATAATTGATCATAACCAAAATACTTTAACCTAGCAAAAATATAGCATATCACTTCATGAACATACTTATACAAACATTCTTTAGGTAATTTTCTTAATTTTTCTTTCATATTCTTTAATTCATATGAGTAACATATTGAACATAGCCCAGCGGCTAGCCATTTCTTTATTTTTTTTCCCAAAACATCAGTTTTTGCATTTATCAAAGCAATAAATCACAGGCATAAAAACACGTAGTACCCGAGGGTACATTCATTTCAATAACAGAGGGGATCTAGCAAGATCCAGAAACACATAAGGATCCAAATTCAGGATCTAGTCCTGATCCCAAAGGCTATCAAGACATAGAACAGAGTCTTATAACATTTATATCAATTCCACATTTGTTGCATTCATAAATATTCACTTTACTTTTTGCATTTTCAAGCCATTTTACTTTATATCATTTTATAATATGTCATTTTACATTATGTCGTGTTACATTTTGCTTTTATACTTTATGTCAATACGCCCCTAGCATAATTTAGGTAGAAATCCTTGGACCGGATATACGGGACGCGGGCCCCAGAGTCCCACTACACTGCACTAGAGAATGATCCCAAAGGACCACCACAACTGTAACACCCTTATACCCGTAAATGATGCGGATACCGGATGTCACAATACTACACTGCATTGCCAATCACTGATGATACACTTGAAAGCTCTGATTTTTTTTTTTTTTTTGCAAACATAACAATACAAACGCAACAACATAACAATACATACGCAATAACATAACAATACATTAACACATAAATCACCTACCCATACCGTAGCTTTCCCCAACTACGCTCGTATACGTGCCACGTAAATTCTTCAGTCCTTGTTGTTACTCAATCTTCAATTGCTTCTCCGTCTTCGGCCACATCTAACTATTATAACCTGCGCGCATTTAACACACTACGCGCTGAGCATTAAAATGCCCAGTGGTGGATACTTATCCTAAGTTTTCCATACTAATCCTACATACTTGATCACTTAATTGTTTTACTATATTTAGGTTATGGAGGCGATTATTTCTAAGTCTTTTTAAACAGTTTATAACATACTTTAATGGCGTTCACTAACCTTATCTTTGTTATTACCACTATTATCACTAATCAATGTCTTTACCTTTATCATTACTCTGAAATTCGTTATTCGCTAACATATCATTAACAATTTCACTATCACTTACACTGTTAACCTTTACACTTATTGATTTCACCATCATTTGCACTGTTACTTACTTATCGTTTTCACTATCATTTACACTGTTAATTTTTATAGTCGTCAATTTCACTATTATTTGTCAACTTCGGTGTTTTACCTAATTTATTTCTTTTAATCTTTTCGTTCCTATTATCACTAACTTATCGTGTGCACTAATGTCTTTTGTCGCTTAACACTTTGTTCGGTTTTTCATTTATGATCAATTTCATATGTATCTCCTTTTAATACTTTTATCTTTGTAAATAACCTATTAGATTCTTTCCTTAATTTGGATGCTCAATTCTAATTTAATTTCGGACACTAAATTGTTTATTAACTTACTTAATAATTTGTCATTATTTCACTACTAGTAACCCTGATCAAATACTATTACTTTCTTTGCATTTCTAACATTCTCTTTACAATTTCGATTCTACACTTATCAATAATTTTACTTTATGATATCACTTATCAACTTCATTTCATTTAGACACTCGTTTTGTTTAACAATTTTCACTTATTATTTAGCTATCGATTGACCTATAACTGTCTCTTTTTACTATTCATTTGGTCCGCATATACATCATTATAAATTTCATCACTAATATGTTATGTCTTATTCGACTTTGGTAACTTATATTATTATTATTATTATTCACAATAATGGTCTGTCTATTTTCCTTTATCTTAACACTATGTATTAATCACTCTATCCTTTATCACTTTTACTATGAAAATCTTTATTTCCCAATATACTCTATTAAGCACTTCTAATATTCTAATTATTTTGGCTACACTTAATTTGCCAATCCTACTTATTACCTTTATTCAATTAATTTACACTGTACTTTTATTCACTATAGCCTCTTAATAATTAACTTTACAATTTAATCTCTGTATGTTTCTTACAATTTAAAACACTATCTTTCCATTTCACTTGACTTATATGATCATTATTATCTACCTTATTATTTATTTATTTCCAACTATCATCTCTTAATTTACATATACATAAAACTAATTTATTCATTTACTTAGTAGTCTATTTCTTTTCCATTTACACTTAAATATTATTACTAGTATTGTTATAATCAATTACGTTTAAGTCCAATAAATTTCAGTTATTTACAATAACGCTACTAATGTACCTATTTACCCTTCATTGTTACTAGCATAGTAGTTAAATATAATTAATTTAGTCCCTTATTCACTTAACATTTAATCAAACAATGTTATTCTAAAATTCTTAATTGTTTGCTCACTAATTACAGACATGCATTTATTATCTCTCTTATTGCATAATTATATTTTAATCCCTTCCTTAGCCTTAATATCGTCAATTTGCAACTTAGTTCCTTACTTTATGCTAACTTACAATTTAGCCTTTAATTGTTTTATATCTACAAAATTGCCACTACTTAATTTCATTATTACACTACTTTATTATTTAGCATACCAATTTCCACCTAGTCAATACCATAATATTTTCCTCACATTACACTCTAGTCCCCACATTATTCATCAATTTCAATATTACCACTTTAATTCACTGTAATTACAATCATACCACTAGTTATAATTAATCTCACTATTAATTTTATTATTTACTCACAAATTACATTTTAGTCCTTAAATCACTCATTTAAATTATTTATCCACTTATCCATAAATTTTCAATATCTACAATATAATTAATTAGGTATAATATTTTATTCACTATTTTCTCAATATAATAATCCACTTAAATTCATTAATTAATTAACTATGTTACTATTTTGTCAATTAACATATTCTATTACTAATTCATTAATTAATCTCATCTTAATCATATTATTTATTAAATCACTTTAATTATATTATATAGATACATTTTCCATAATTACTCCTCTAATTATAATTACCTACACTTAAGTCCTTAATCTTTTCACTTAATTCCATATACGTCCCTAACTTTTTCATTAATTACATCTATGTCCCATCTTTTACATTAATTACATTCATGTCCTTACTTTTACCATAAGGCCATCCACGTCCTTTCTTTTTCAATAATTCCCTTTATGTCCTTATTTTCCACTTAATTACCATTTTGCCCTCACCTATTTAATAATTACCCTTTTAAACTTATTTACAATCCATTTTACACTTTTACCCTTATTTACTTATTTAGTTACTATTTTACCCTTTTTAAACTTAATTACCACTTTTAACCTTATATATTTCACTAAATTACAATTAGGTGCTTACTTTATCACTTTTTCACTAATTTACTATTTTAACCCCATATTTTGCGAAGATTACAATTTTACCCTTACACTTACACTTTTTACCTAACTTGCTCACTTTTTACCAACTTTTTATAAAATTACCATTTACCCCTAAACTTTCTATTTACTTCATTTTAGTCCCGTTTTCACTCATTTTCACTTTCATCACCATTTCAATTATTCTTATCACATATTTACCATTATGCCCCTAATATGGACCCAGTAAAAAATCTAATGACCGGATATGTGGGACATGGGCTCCACAGACCCATTACACTATAAAATGATCCCAGTAGTACTATTTTCACTGCACTGCACTGCACTAAACACTGATTTACACTTAACACTGAGATAATCCATCACTGGCCTATCATTATTGAGCTGCCATGACTCATACCGCGGTGTGGAATCCCTATGGCTAGCCAGTTATATCCTGGACTAGATTTTACTAACAAAAAACTACTAAGGGCAACATTTCATCATTATTCATATAAACTTCACATTGTACCATCACACTTATTTTGTCATACACTTCATTTTCACTTACCACTTTACATACACACTCATTAATCATCACTTAATCATATTATTCTATTACATTACATTAATTATCAAAATACACACTTTATTCCTTATAAATACCATTTGGCTAATGAATAACTTTTTCACATCATGCACTTTAATTTTATTTAATCAGTCATTCATACTCTTTACATATTAAACATGCTATAAATATTATTTATATGGCATAATTCATCATATATCTTAATTAAACCCTTTATATACCATTCTGCCACTACCTTACCATTTCATTATAATTTCTTTTAATTCCTTTAATCACTTTATTATGCTTTAAATATATTATATGCATTATATCCATCATTTATATACCATAATCATCATTAAATCTTGATGAAATCCTTTAGTAACCATTCGGCCTACACTAGAGTTTTCATTCCAATAGGTTTTAATTTCATCTAATCTTAATTATACACTATATTAAGTCCACGGATTACGAATATCACATTAGATTTAATTAAACATGCCTAAATCTCATTTTCACACTTAGACATAACCTAAAATATGTATAAAATCAATGGAAAAGGAAGGATAATGTATCCACTCACCTTAGATTCTTGTTCTCCACGTCATAAGCATGCTTTCCATGCCATAACTCCTTAAAACTCCATCATTCCCTTTAATTCCCTAAGGTGGCCGAATTCAAAAATCCACATAACTTAAAAACCAAGCTTCCAATATGAAAGCTAACATCATAAATGTGTTCTACACCCTCGAAAACCCCCATAGGGACCAATAAACTAAATGAAAAACCTTTAAATCACATACCTCAAATCTTGACATAAACTTTCCACACTTGATTTCCTCAACTTCTAGTGGTCCAAATGAACTCCAATAACTTCTATATGATTACAGAGAAGCTGAAATTTGTCTATGAGGTTGAATTTTGTGGAACAATTGGAGAAATGAAGAAGAAAAATGGAGGAGAAGTGAAGAAAAACAATTCGATTTTGAAGAAGAAGAAGGAGGTCGGTTTTGGCTGGATTTATGTAGAGAAATCTGGCCTCCTCTCTTCTTATATACCCCTAAAATGAATCGATCTGGTCCAACAAAGGTGGTCCAACCGATTTAAACCAAAAATTTAGTTTTTCGGTTCAATTGCACTTTTCCAAAGCATCTATATGTTTCTCTCATTATTTTAACTTCTAACAAATTCCATTGATCTTAGAAAATAAAAAATAGGCTCCTTACAAATTTTTAACTCAATTAGAGTCCATTTGGGCCTCGGTTCACTTAAACCGGTTAGATTCGATCAATTTTTCTTCTAACGTAAAATACAACTCTAAAGCTGTCAAAATTCACAGATAACACTTCTATTGTCTTATTCTATACACTTAACATCCATTAGGCCTCATTCACTATTTATAACCCCTCGATCAACACTCGGTTCAAATTGATCCGAACTGAAAGCCAACTTCAGAATGACTTACGGAGGTCAATTTGACTCCGTTTTCAGCTCAAATTTTATCAATAGACTCCTTATAGCCCATAGATCATTTTCACGAAATAATAAAAGTTCTAAAAAATGGACAGTCGGGTTCGCTGTATAGCCACCCCGAGGTTACCCCTCCCAGAATCGCTATACTTTCGGCACACTTATCATTAAACTTTGACACTGGCAAACTCACTCCCTACACTGTTTGATGATGCGATCATCATGATAACACTAAAATTATTCTCTGACACTTTTAGACCGGTATTGTAACGCCCTATTTTCGTCCTGGTAGTTTGGCCTGTGATATGTGTGTTTGTGTGTGTTAAATTGTGGCATGTGCCATTTTGTATTTAAATATATGTATATATGCATGATTTAAATTTTTGTGTTAAGTAATTATGGGGTTTATTTAGGTGTGAATCAGTGTATGGGAGTAGGGTGTGCCTAGTGAGGTTAGGCTTGTGTGTTTGTGAGAGGATGATTGTTGGGTATGTAGTGGGGTAACCTTCCAATGGGGAGTTGCCATGTGGCAAGGGAGTGGGTATGAATTAAGTGAGGAGAGAGGAGAAAGGGTAAGATTTATCTTCTCTTTTTCCTGTTCTCTTCCCTTCTTTCCCATCCTTCTTCTTCTTTTTCTTCTTTGCTTCTTTCTTTCCTTGGAATTCTTCCTTTATATTAGAAATTGTAGTGAGTTTTGGGTGATCTTAAGTTGGAATAGGTAAGTAATAGCTAATTGTTCTTCCTCATCCCCTTATTTCTTCTATTTTGGTTAATTTAGGTTTTTGGGTATTTTGGGGGTTTGAGTTCTAAGTTTGTGTGATGGTTGTTTTGTTCAGAGATCCCTCCTAAAGAGCCCAAAGGCAAGAAAATTGCAAGTGGAAGCGGAGCTCGTGATTAGAATCCAAGTATTCAAGGTTTGGGAATGTTGTGATTTTTGTGTGTTTTGTATGATTTTTGTGTTTTGTGTTAAATGTTGGAACTAATGGGGTATAAGATGGGTAATTGCATCTAATTGTTATGGGTATTAATTGTTTTAGGCTAAGATGAATGATTGGTGAAGAATTGAATTGTGATATGAGTTTGTATGAAATTTTATGAGAAATTGCTGGTTTGATAAATTCTGAAATTTGATCTTGTAAATTTGATGATTTGAGGATGATGACTAGTTTATAAGTCGTGTTTTACGTGATCTAAGGTATTGTGAATGATCTATTGGTGTGGGGATTGTATTTTGAAGCCAATTGAAGATTTGGGTGAATTTTGGAAGTGAATTTATGCAGGTTTTCGTGTAAGGGCTAGAAATCCCGACCCTGTCGCGAGCGCGACACTATCGCGAGGTCACGACAGAGATCGGCGATTGCAGCCTTCGCGCGAGCTGCAGGTGCACTGCCGAGCAGCCTCAGCGTGGGCTCCCTATCGTGAGCGCGACATATATCACAAGCGCGACAAAGCGCTCAGCTGTGGCTCGAGCTGTGGACAGCTTCTGTCGCAAGCGCGACAGAAGCTGCTGGCTGCTCGCGACAGTGAGGTGTATATTTTGTCCTCGCGACAGCACGAGGACTATCGCGACCGCGACGTGAGGCAGATCTTCGCCTCTGTCGCGAACCCGACACCTCCTGGCTTCAAAAAGTAAATTTCATTTATGCTTTTAAAGTTTACTTTTCAGTTTTGTTATACTTTCCTAATTATAAGTAGACAATTTTGAGAATGATATGAATGTAAATTAGTTGATCTATGTTTAACCTGTGAAAGTCAAATTAAGTGGATGATAGGCATGCCTATAGAGTTCAGTTGGGGTTGATTTCACTAACGGTCACTCAACTTATCACTTATCGCGCAAAAATAATCGACTTTTTTTTTTCTTACTTAAATGTCACTAAACTTTTAACATTTTTGCAAAAAAGTCATGTTGACTGGAATCCGGTGAGAACTATCGCTGGATTGATGATATGGCATGCCATGTCAGAAACTACATGTTGTTTAACAATATTTCCAACAAATGCTACATTTAAATCAATTTCACTCACGGTCACTAAACTTATCATTTATCGCGCAAAAGTAACCAATTTTATTTTTTTCCAACTTAAATGTTACTGAACTTCTAATATTTTTGAAAAAAAGTCATATATTTACTATTCGTTGCCACGTGTCATATGTCATGTCATCAATCCGACAAGAGTTCTCGTCGGATTCCGGTCAACATGGCTTTTTTGAAAAAATGTTAGAACTTCAGTGACATTTAAGATAGAAAAAAAATTCGGTTACTTTTGTGCGATAAGTGATAAGTTGAGTGACCATGAGTGAAATTGACCCAGTTCAGTTGCTGCAGCTATGCGTATGCGTTTTGGACCCTGATCAGGTCCCTGAATCGGATCCACGCGATCCTCTTCTTGACTCGAATCTTGTGTAAGATTCTATGCGAAAATGTTTTGAAATAAAAAGATAAAGATGATTTTGATGCCCTCGGGTATCTATGCGTTTCGAATAAATTATGTATTACTCGCTATCCACTACTTTGAATAAGCAGGTCTTTCTTCTTATGTGAGTATGAGTTTGATTTGATAATGTATGTTTGATTGGGTTATCCACAGATATCCTTATCCTCAGTATGTTGAATTGTTTAAGTATGGATCTACATTTGTGCCATGTGTGTGTGATTTATATCAACGTCCACTGTGAGTGGTTGTTTTTCATTATGCTTTTCCCTACAAAGCGTATTCGCTTAGCATGGGTGTTCCATCCGTGCAGGGGTTGTTGGAGTCCATGAGCATGGTGATCCGTTTCAGAAGGGCCAACACAACTAGGAGAGAGATTTTGTAGTTCTGGACTGTATTTCTTTTGCCTATGTAATAGTTTAGAAATCTTTGTAATGAAACTATTGATGTAAGCGATCTTTTGGTGCTACGGCATTTTTGTATTTTGATATATAAAGACCACTTTGTACATTAATAATATTACCCTTTTGTTTTCAGCTTCGGTTCATTATTCTAGAAATTTTATTTCCTGGTTTGAGTGTATGGCATATCATTATATGTTTCTATTTGAGTTTTTGCGTAACAAACCTCATCTATCGGGACCCGTGATCCTCCTCCAAGGATGAAGCTTCATACGTATAGGTAAGGGGAGTTACAGGTATTTGGGCCATTACAATTCTCCCCCACTTATAAAAATTTCGTCCTCGAAATTTTCTTCATGCATCACTTTCACATATTAATATCACTATATTGTCGGGTCATTCAGTTCAAATCACTCATTCACTTACATCAGCTATCATGCCCTACACTCCCTTACGATTCTGTAAACTTATACTATCCTTATGTTTCGTTCAATACCTTCACTCAATTCTGCTATCAATACCCATTCATGGCATGAATACGTATCACTTCGTCCTTAATATACTAACTTTGATCTTAGGAAAGCCTAAACCTTTAATTTGATACAAAAATAAATGTAATACCCTTATACCCGTAAATGATGCGGATACCGAATGTCACAAAACTGCACTGCATTGCCAATCACTGATGATACACTTGAAAGCTCTGATTTTTTTTTTTGTTTTTGCAAACATAACAATACATACGCAATAACATAACAGTACATTAACACATAAATTACCTACCCATACCATAGCTTTCCCCAACTACGCTCGTATACATGCCATGCAAATCCTTCGGTCCTTGTTGTTGCTCAATCTTCAATTGCTTCTCCGTCTTCGGCCACGTCTAACTATTATAACCTACGCGTATTTAACACACTACGCGCTGAGCATTAAAATGCCCAGTGGTGGATACTTATCCTAAGTTTTCCATACTAATCCTACATACTTGATCACTTAATTGTTTTACTGTATTTAGGTTATGGAGGCGATTATTTCTAAGTCTTTTTAAACAGTTTATAACATACTTTAATGGCGTTCACTAACCTTATCTTTGTCATTACCACTATTATCACTAATCAATGTCTTTACCTTTATCATTACTCTGCAATTCGTTATTCGCTAACATACCATTAACAATTTCACTATCACTTACACTGTTAACCTTTACACTTATTGATTTCACTGTCATTTGCACTATTACTTACTTATCGTTTTCACTATCATTTACACTGTTAATTTTTATAATCGTCAATTTCACTATTATTTGTCAACTTCGGTGTTTTACCTAATTTATTTCTTTTAATCTTTTCGTTAGTATTATCACTAACTTATCGTGTGCACTAATGTCTTTTGTCGCTTAACACTTTGTTCGGTTTGTCATATATGATCAATTTCATACGTTCCTTGTAATACTTTTATCTTTCTAAATAACCTATTAGATTCTTTCCTTAATTTGGATGCTCAATTCTAATTTTATTTCGGACACTAAATTGTTTATTAACTTACTTAATAATTTGTCATTATTTCACTACTAGTAACCCTAATTAAATACTATTACTTTCTTTGCATTTCTAACATTCTCTTTACAATTTCGATTCTACACTTATCAATAATTTTACTTTACGATATCACTTATCAACTTCATTTCATTTAGACACTCGTTTTGTTTAACTATTTTCACTTATTATTTAGTTATCGATTGACCTATAACTGTCTCTTTTTACTATTCATTTGGTCCGCATATACATCATTATAAATTTCATCACTAATATGTTATTTCTTATTCGACTTTGGTAACTTATATTATTATTATTATTATTATTATTCACAATAATGGTCTGTCTATTTTCCTTTATCTTAACACTATGTATTAATCACTCTATCCTTTATCACTTTTACTATGAAAATCTTTATTTCCCAATATACTCGATTAACACTTCTAATATTTTAATTATTTTTGCTACACTTAATTTGCCAATCCTACTTTTTACCTTTATTCAATTAATTTACACTGTACTTTTATTCACTATAGCCTCTTAATAATTAACTTTACAATTTAATCTCTGTATGTTTCTTACAATTTAAAACACTATGTTTCCATTTCACTTGACTTACATAATCATTATTATCTACCTTATTATTTATTTATTTCCAACTATCATCTCTTAATTTACTTATACATAAAACTATTTTATTCATTTACTTAGTAGTCTATTTCTTTTCCATTTACACTTAAATATTATTACTAGTATTGTTATAATCAATTACGTTTAAGTCCAATAAATTTTAGTTATTTACAATAACGCCACTAATGTACCTATTTACCCTTCATTGTTACTAGCATAGTAGTTAAATCATAATTAACTTAGTCCCTTATTCATTTAATATTTAATCAAACAATGTTATTCTAAAATTCCTAATTATTTGCTCACTAATTACAGACACGCATTTATTATATCTCTTATTGCATAATTATATTTTAATCCCTTCCTTAGCCTTAATATCGTCAATTTGCAACTTAGTCCCTTACTTTATGCTAAATAACAACTTAGCCCTTAATTGTTTTACATCTACGAAATTGCCACTACTTAATTGCATTATTACCCTACTTTATTATTTAGCATACCAATTTCCACCTAGTCAATACCATAATATTTTCCTCACATTACACTCTAGTCCGCACATTATTCATTAATTTCAATATTACCACTTTAATTCACTGTAATTACAATCATACCACTAGTTATAATTAATCTCACTATTAATTTTATTATTTACTCACAAATTACATTTTAGTCCTTAAATCACTCAGTTAAATTATTTATCCACTTATACATAAATTTTCAATGTCTACAATATAATTAATTAGGTATAATATTTTATTCACTATTTTCTCAATATAATAATCCACTTAAATTCATTAATTAATTAACTATGTTACTATTTTGTCAATTAACATATTCTATTACTAATTCATTAATTAATCTCATCTTAATCATATTATTTATTAAATCACTTTAATTACATTATATAGATACGTTTTCCATAATTACTCCACCAATTATAATTACCTACACTTAAATCCTTAATCTTTTCACTTAATTCCATATACGTCCCTAACTTTTTCATTAATTACATCTATGTCCCATCTTTTACATTAATTACATCCATGTCCTTACTTTTACCATAATTCCATCCACGTCCTTTCTTTTTCAATAATTCCCTTTATGTCCTCATTTTCCACTTAATTACCATTTTGCCCTCACTTATTCAATAATTACCCTTTTAACCTTATTTACAATCCATTTTACACTTTTACCCTTATTTACTTATTTAGTTACTATTTTACCCTTTTTATGCTTAATTACCACTTTTAACCTTATATATTTCACTAAATTACAATTAGGTGCTTATTTTATCACTTTTTCACTAATTTACTATTTTAACCCCATATTTTGCGAAGATTACAATTTTACCCTTACACTTACACTTTTTACCTAACTTGCTCACTTTTTAGCAACTTTTTCTAAAATTACCGTTTTACCCCTAAACTTTCTATTTACTTCATTTTAGTCCTGTTTTCACTCATTTTCACTTTTATCACCATTTCAATTATTCTTACCACATATTTACTATTATGCCCCTAGTATAGACCCAGTAGAAAATCTAATGACCGGATATGCGGGAAATGGGCCCCATAGACCCATTACACTATAAAATGATTCCAGTAGTACCATTTTCACTGCACTGCACTACACTAAACACTGATTTACACTCAACACTGAGACAATCCATCACTAGCCTATCAATATTGAGTTGCCAAGACTTGTACCGCGTTGTAGAATCCTTATGGCTAGCCAATTATATCCTGGACTAGATTTTACTACCAAAAAACTACTAAGGGCAATATTTCATCATTATTCATATAAACATCACATTGTACCATTACATTTATTTTGTCATACACTTCATTTTCACTTACCACTTTGCATACACACTCATTAATCATCACTTAATCATATTATGCTATTACATTACATTAATTATCAAAATACACACTTTATTCCTTATGAATACCATTCGGCCAATGAATAACACTTCTATTGTCTTATTCTACACACTCAACATCCATTAGGCCTCGTTCACTATTTATAACCCCTCGGTCAACCCTCAATCAAACCCTAGTTCAAATTGAACCGAATCGGAGGCCAACTTCAAAATGACTTTCGGAGGTCAAATTGACTCCATTTTTAGCTCAATTTTTATCAATAGACTCCTTATGGCCCAAAGATCATTTTCGCAAAATAATAAAAATTCTAAGAAATGGACAGCTGGGTTCGCTATATAGCCACCTCGGGGTTACTGTGACGCGCGTCGGATCCCCGCAGCCGCCCATGGGACCGCACGCTCGAGGGCGATCGGGGCATTTGTGGGTCTATTGACAACTTGCAATAAATCCCAAGTGCATCTATGTTGGGCAACAAGGAGGTTTCATGGAGTCGCCACCCAATAGAATATTGAAAAAGTTACTCTCGCCTCGGAGAGCCTAAGACTGCGCTTAGTATCCATTTTGGGCCAGCCAGAGGGGTCTTGGAAGGTAAACCTCTCGCCCTAAGGAGCCAAGGATTAGCGCTAAAGTCTCGTGGCACAAAGAGGTGTCTTGGAGGGTAGACCTCTAGCCCCTTTGAGCCCAAAGACCAGAGCTGGGTCCGGGATTTCTCATCTATTTCTACCTCGATTATTTTATATTCAAAATTTAGTTATCATTGATTCGTTCTCTCTCCACACGATGCAATTAATCAAAGGCGCATTCATCCATATTTGGAAAGCCGTAAATAGGCAAGTAAATATCAAAAGCAATAAATTACAATAATACAAGGAGCGAAATACAACTCCTATTTGTAAATGTGCGATACATATACGAATCGGGGCATTGCTTATTTTGAGGACTTTGGTCCTCGCATGCATCATTATTAAAATTGGATATTTTTATTTGTGATGATTTTTATTGGATAAAAATAGGGCATTGGACCCTTGCATTTATACAAACCTCATTTTTATTCAGTATAAAACATTGATCCATTTTTACACTTAACGAGATATGAAAAGAGTATATCCATGTATATAAAATAGTCAATGAATAACAAATGAAAGAGATAATCAAGAAGGTTAGGAAACTAAACCGGATCGAATCCTCCGAATATGGCAGGTAACCCCTCAAGCATCAGGACGGTCCCGGGAAATCAATACATTGCTCACAGAAAGTTAAAGAATGTCAATATAAGAAGAATCAACATAAATAAAGTCAAAAGGACTTGAAAGAGATAGAAAAGGTTGGAAGATGTGGAGACAGAACCCAGCGACGACCTTTCTTAGGTGACCGACGGGCGTCTGTCAAATTGATCGACAAGTCCGTCGCTCACTCAAGTGGAAGAACGTCTGTGAGTGTGGTGACCGACGGGCGTCGGTAAAGAAGATGACCCGTCGGTCACCACTGTCTCCGAAAAAATAGTAAAAAGAACTCTTTTTGTAAGTAAAAAAAATGGTTTTAACACAAAATGAGATAAGGAGAATCAAAATAAAGAAGAATAATGACAAAATTGAAAGAATCAACAAAATAAGGAGTAAATATGAAATGATATGGAGAAGGAATCCGGAATATTTACCCTCAGATAATCGCTTTGGGTGAGATTCTTGTGTTGATTAGAGCCCCGCGCGTTCCACGAGAAGCAAAGATGAAGGATCAAAGAAAGGAAAAATGGACTATTTCCTCTTTAACCCCTCAAAAGATTGACTTTGGAATCAAAATCTAAAGAAAACTAATTAGTTTTTAGTTCCTTTTGATTGATTTGATCCTCCTTTAAAGAGATTTCTTTATGAAATGTGTTTGCTGGAAGAGAGAGAAAATATGCTTGAATTTTGGCAGAGTTTCCCCTCTTGAAAACTTTTTGGAACCCTTTTCTAGTGAAAATTCGGAGCTTTTATAAGCCAGACATGATCGACAGGCGTCGGTGTATGGAGGCGGGCGTCGGAAGAATCCTTCTGACACAAGGATTCGTCCGACGGCCCTGCCACATCCACCGACGGGCATCGGAAAGGTTGCGTGCTCTGGGAAACCAGGCGGCGCTCTGACAGGGGCGGTGATTTTTCGACGGGCGTTAGAAAATGCCATAGGCCGTCTGTGACCCTAAGCGACGAGCTGGCCATCTGTGGAGGAAAACATACCTTTTTGACTCGAAAATCCCCTATTTTCTCCCCCTCTGCCTATGAAAGGTAAAATGACTCACTTCTCGTGGAACGCGGGACTCAAACCTCAAAATCCAAACTATTTATACAGGCTCGAATACTGATTTCATCATAGGGTAACCTCTGATCCGGACTGCTCCGGGACACGGTGCATACAGTTGCCCCCAGTTTTGGGGAAACTAGGGCACAAGCGCCTAGATAAGCCAAAACTCAGAGAAAGGACAGAAAGAAAGAAGGCGTACCTGCGATGGTTCTTACCTTCCGTGCCTTTTGCCGGGTAGACCTCATCTCGGTTTGTTTGGCGGTGTGAAGATACCCCTATCGGTCTCGTCTCGACCTGTAGGTGTTGGTGAGACGTAGCATTCTCTAGCTACGAACTCGATATGAAGAGTGGTGTTTCTCTAACCACAGCTTCGATCTGAAGTTCCCTTGCTAACCCCCATCCGATCTGCAAGGTGCGTAGCACTCTCTGGCTGTCCCGTGAACTGTGAGATGCGGCACTCTCTGGCTACAATCTCAATCTGGTGAAGAGCAGTGTTTCTCTAACTGCAGCTTTGATTGGTGAGAAGCGGTACTCTCTGACCACAGTCTCGAGGTGAAGAGTAGTATTCTCTAACTACAACTTCGATTTCTACTGGCCTCATCTCGGCTTGCTCAGGGTTGAAGAGATGTAGCGCTCTCCGGCTACAAACTCGGTGTGAAGAGTAGTGTTTCTCTAACTGCATCTTCGATCTGAAGTTCCCTTGCTAACCCCCATCTGATCTGTAAGGTGCGTAGCGCTCTCTGGCCGTCGCGTGAACTGTGAGATGCAGCACTCTCTGGCTACAATCTCGACCTGGTGAAGAGCAGTGTTTCTCTAACTGCATCTTTTACTTCTGCTGGCCTCATCTCGGCTTGCGCAGGGTTGAAGAGATGTAGCACTCTCTGGCTACAAACTCGAAATGAAGAGGAGGAAACCTCGCTGGGTTCCCCGTTTCAAAGAAAAAAAACTTAGGCGTCCTTGTTCGGACTTTCAATCGATGCCTGTGTTTGGATCGATGTTTCTCTGTACCTACATGATAAAAAGGTTTTGTTAATTCATGTTTGAGTCGTTACCTTTCAACATGTTTATTAATGGCGTGATTTTGTTATGCCATGTTTCATTTATATTCTTTCTTATTGAGTTGTTGTTCATCATTTCCATCATTTTTGTTTTGGAATGTGAGTGAATGTGAAGGCATATTTTCATCTGCTATATGAATGAATCATAAATAATTGAATAAATGCATAAATCTTGAAAACGAAAGCTTTTCACTAGAAAAATCTATTTCGTACAATGTATATACAAAGTGTAAATGTACAAAAATATGACTCCCTGAATATCATAGGGCGTGTAGTCAGAGGGCTCATCGGGATCCTCATCATCTGATATGTACACTATCCCTGGCGGAGGTTGAGGCGGAGCTGGCCGTGCCGGAGGTGGAGGCGAAGCCGTGGAGGGTCCTGCCTCAGCTTCGTGGGTTCGCCTGAATTGAATCTGAGCGTGGCCATCCAAGAAAGGCTTGGTGCAAGTCCTCATGAACTCCAACGTCTCTGATACTGTGCCTCCCAACTTCTTGAACGCCTGGCTCAACTGAGTCGTCTGCTCACTAGTGGCCCTCTTCATGTGCTCTAGGCGCTGCTATGTCTACTCCCTGAACTCCCTCATGGTCTGAGACAAGGGTGGGAGGATCCCCTCTATCGCCTGGACGCGGGATCTCAGAGAGTCGAGCGACTCGTCGATCATCTGTAGGGTTATGTCAACCCTCTGAGACGCCTGGTCCTGTGACATCCTCAAATCATGAGCGAGCTGCTGCCTGAGCTCCCTCTGACCCTGGGTAATTTGCTCGATCAGCCTCGCCTGCTCACCTCTGAAGGCCTCTATGACCCGAGCCTGCTCATCCCTGAAAGTATCTATGATCCGAGCCTGCTCCCGTGTCGTATGCTTGATGTAGCCGGCCTGCTCCTGAGCTAACCGCTCCACCGACTGGGACTGCTCCTGAAAAGCAGCCTGCTGGTGGTCCAACCTCTCATGAATAGCTATGTCCCTCTCATCCTGTCGTCGCTCTAAGGCTGTGAACATGGAAGTGAGGAGCTGAGAGAAGTCAGGCTGTGCTGGAGGCGGTGCTGTGGAGGTGGATGCCCCTAGGTCACCTCGAGAATACGGATGATACCTCTCAGAGGGCCCGTGGGTAGTCCTCTGTACCCTGACACTCGGCGACGTGCAGGAGTGGGTGCTCGGGATGCTGGTGAGGCGGCAAAGAGCTCATCCATCGTGAACTCCATGTCAAAATCCGGCGGGGTCCTTGGCTGCTCCTGCTGCTGTGGCGGTGGCACAGTCTGAGGCTGAGGAGGCTAGGGCTCTAGCTCTGAGTGTGGAGGCTGATGCTCTGGCTGAGGCTCGGGCTGAGGCTGGTGCTCTGGCTGTGGAGGCTGATCCTCTGGGTGCTCCGGGTGGTCTGGATCTTGACCCAAGGGTGGAAGTGAGAACATCAGCCGGGTCTCGTGAATGGTCAGCACCCTGTAGGCCTCTGCCTGCCCTGATATTGGGGAGATCATCCCCATCTGCACTACCTCTGCGGCATCCACATTGATCCCCTCCTCCAAGGGTCCTCTCAACCTATCTGGGGCAACTGCCAACCTCAAAAGCAACCGGGTAATAACTCCTCCCACTATCACCACCGGTGTCAATCCTCTGCCGACTCTAGTCAAGTTGGCCAAGATCTCATGGCTAATGTTGAGACGCTGGCCTGCCACTAAAGCCCAGAGGCTCCAGATCTCGGGCGCATTAAGCGACCCTGGATTACCAGCTCGACCAAGGTACGAACTGGATAGCACTCTGTGCAAATACCGGAGTGCCTAAGACACCAGTACGGTGCTCTTCGCTGTATCATGATCATACAGCACTCCCGGTAGGGCAATGGCCGCCCAATGGGCGCTTCTCACAGCTCGCCGTGGGATCTCGACCCCCTCCTCCGTAGGGAGCCCCATGGCCTGAGCGAATCTCTGCCTGGTAATACTGTAATGGTTGCCATCGAACAAAAACTGGACCACCCCTGGCTCGGTATCCGAACTCTGAAAACCGGCATAGCGGAGAGTGGCTAGGACCTGGCGAGTAGCCTCTGGAAAAGTCTGAAAGGAAGGGTCAAGGAACTCTGTCCACCCAGCACCCTCGACAAGCAAATCAAACTCTGGGGCCATCCCTAGGGCCTCCAGGAACGGCTGGGATACGAAATGGCTGGCCCGAAGCTCTACCTGAGCTAACGCTCTATACCTCTGAGCTGACTCAGCATCCATCCAACCCGGAACTACGACCTCGGGCTGGGCCTACGGTGTTCTACGTCTGGGAGGCATCCTGTAAAGGAGGAAAAAAATTAGATATCAAAAATTTGACAAAACAAGTGTTATTAGACTTATTTTCAAGGTGAAGGCCTATTTAGGCCTCACCAGGGCAATGGCAGCCCGAGAACGAGATAGAAAACTGATAACAAATGAAAAGGGCGAACGTCCTGTCAAAGGAAGTTGCCCAACTTGCCTCGCACATATCACAGCGAAAGCAACATGCAATTGGCATGGAAAAAATTTAAAGCGAATAATAAAAAAAATGGGTTTTTTTAGGTCCCAAGGCATGCATTATACACAAGAATATTCAATTTTAGAATAAATAATAAAAATTTGGGCAGCACCCCGGCAAGGGTATGCCCAACCTCCTGTATAACAAGGCACCAAAATAGGCCTCAGGCCTCAACAACGATATATGCATGTGAATGGGACGCACCCCGGCAAGAGTGTGTCCCCAACAACACAAAAAAATAACGGGCCCAGGCTTCAAAAGCAATATAAGCACATAATAGTGCGCTAGAAAGTGTAATTCTAAAGCACCAAAGTTACAGAAGAATTCTACTTCTATATGATCATGCAAAGGTTCAGATTTAATTGCATTAAAACAATAATAAAGAAAATGGGCAGCATTCTCCCTAAATTTCTAAGGCATCTAAAGCATCCTAACCGTTTCTAAGGTTAAAGGAAGAAGAAATGAAGAAATAAATTGAATAAAATTCAATAAAAGTAGTTATTAACTTACTTGTAGTCGCGAGAAGTGTAGAAACTGAAGAAATATAAATATCCAAGCACCCGGTGAGTAGAGAATGCGAAAATATGAAGAAATCGCGAAAAAAGAAGGAGAAATGCTTGAAAAACACTAAAAAAATGCAAAAAAACCGTTTGAGAGAGGGAATGAAAGGGACAGCAGGCGCTGCACTGTCTGTCACTCGCCCTTATATAGATTTTTGTGACCGACGGGCTGGGCGTCTGTAGGAGCGACCGACGGGCTGGCCGTCTATCAGTCAATAAATGCGAGTTAATGCGCGTGATGAATGCAATGCTGACGTATGCGTCTGCCAGGTGGATCTCTACCGACGGGCAGGCCGTCTCTTAGGAGAGGCGGGTAGGCCGTCGGTGACACTTCCCTATAAATTCTTACAAAATTTTTGCTCCTCTTATGTCTCTTCATTTTCCAACATCTTGAGCCTTTCATCTTTTTTAGCATGTCTTCTTCTCTAGCCCAAAGGATGCATCGTATCTTAGATGACAAACACACTTGGGAAGAAGGCACCCTTTCCTCTCTGTCTGGGCTGAAATACCTGTGCCGGGTGAAAGTCGATCAGAACCTCCTTCTGGCGGCAACCCACTTCTAGAACCCTCGGTTTCACGTATTTCCGGTTTACCTACCAGGAACTGTGCTCTTTGCCTGAAGAGTTAGCTACCATTCTTGGAGCCTGGTTCCCTCCTAGCGCTCTGCCTTGCGTCCCCCGCTGCGGCCTATTCCAGACCCGGGACATAGCTATGGCTCTTGGCATACCTTCTTCTGAGGCCATCCGGCTGATTCCTCCGGGCTCTTCCTTTGCTCTGGGGCCACTGATTGAGGCTGGGTCTGGGATTTCTCATATATTTCTACCTCGATTATTTTATGATCAACATTTAGTTATCATTGATTCGCTCTCTCTCCACATGATGCAATTAATCGAAGGCGCATTCATCCATATTTGAAAAGCCGTAAATGGGCAAGTAAATATCAAAAGCAATAAATTACAATAATACAAGCAGCGGAATACAACTCCCTTTTGTAAATGTGCGATACATATACGAATCGGGGCATTGCTTATTTTGAGGACTTTGGTCCTCGCATGCATCATTATTAAAATTGGATGTTTTTATTTGTGATGATTTTTATTGGATAAAAATAGGGCATTGGACCCTTGCATTTATATAAACCTCGTTTTTATTGAGTATAAAACATTGATCCATTTTTACACTTAACGAGATATGAAAAGAGTATATCCATGTACATAAAATAGTCAATGAATAACAAATGAAAGAGATAATCAAGAAGGTTAGGAAACTAAACCGGACAGAATCCTCCGAATATAGCAGGTAACCCCTCAAGCATCATGACGGTCCCGGGAAATCAATACATTGCTCACAGAAAGTTAAAGAATGTCAATATAAGAAGAATCAACATAAATAAAGTCAAAAGGACTTGAAAGAGATAGAAAAGGTTGGAAGATGTGGAGACAGAACCCAGCGACGTCCTTTCTTAGGTGACCGACGGGCATCTGTCAAATTGATCGACAAGTCCGTTGCTCACTCAAGTGGAAGAGCGTCTGTGAGTGGGGAGACCAACGGGCGTCGGTAAAGAAGATGACCCATCGGTCACCACTGTCTCCAAAAAAACAGTAAAAAGAACTCTTTTTGTAAGTAAAAAAAATGGTTTTAACACAAAATGAGATAAGGAGAGTCAAAATAAAGAAGAATATTGACAAAATTAAAAAAATCAACAAAATAAGGAGTAAATATGAAATGATATAGAGAAGGAATCCGGAATATTTACCCTCAGATAATCGCTTTGGGTGAGATTCTTGTGTTGATTAAAGCCCCGCGCGTTCCACGAGAAGCAAAGATGAAGGATCAAAGAAAGGAAAAATGGACTATTTCCTCTTTAACCCCTCAAAAGATTGACTTTGGAATCAAAATCTAAAGAAAACTAATTAGTTTTTAGTTCCTTTTGATTGATTTGATCCTCCTTTAAAGAGATTTCTTTATGAAATGTGTTTGCTGGAAGAGAGAGAAAATATGCTTGAATTTTGGTAGAGTTTCCCCTCTTAAAAACTTTTTTGAACCCTTTTCTAGTGAAAATTCGGAGCTTTTATAAGCCAGACACGATCGACGGGCGTCGGTGTATGGAGGCGGGCGTAGGAAGAATCCTTCTGACACAAGGATTCATCCGACGGCCCTGCCACATCCACCGACGGGCGTCGGAAAGGTTGCGTGCTCCGGGAAACCAGGCGGCGCTCTGACAGGGGTGGTGATTTTCCGACGGCCGTCGAAAAATACCATAGGCCATTTGTGACCTTAAGCGACGAGCTGGCCTCACAGACGGGCTGGCCGTCTGTGGAGGAAAATATACCTTTTTGACTTGAAAATCCCCTGTTTTCTCCCCCTCTGCCTACGAAAGGTAAAATGACTCACTTCTCGTGGAACGCGGGACTCAAACCTCCAAATCCAAACCATTTATACAGGATCGAATACTGATTTCATCATAGGGTAACCTCTGATCCGGACCGCTCCGGGACACGGTGCTTACAGTTACCCATCCCGGAATCGTTATAATTTCGGCACACTTATCATTAAACTTTAACACTGTGAAACTCACTCCCTATACTGTTCGATGCTATGATATTCATGATAACACTGAAATTATTCACTGACACTTTTAGACCGGTATTTGGGCCATTACAACAACAATTACAATGAACGTATGACATATGACATGTAACATTTAACATATAACATAGAGCTATGGGAGACCATTGTGAATCTTCCATAGTCATGCAAGTCACCATGACTTGCACCACGGTACGGAGGTCCCTATGGCTAGCCAAACATATCCTGAGTAAGATTTTGACCGCTAGACCACTACTAAGAGCAATTTTTTGTTAATTCCTTAAACTCAATTTTTACATTTTTAACACTTCCACTTATGTTGCATTTCATTTACACATTTACTTTTAATTTATGTCGTATTAACATATGATCAATTACTTGAATATTTGTGTGTCTCCCAATTACATTCATAATATGAGTTTCTACGTATACCATTTATTTCATTTATAATCACATTACATTTTTGAACAAATGATTCATTTGCTTTATTGGTTCATGTGCTCACACATAGACATACAAGCATGATAATTAATCTAGTATTCACATTAAATAGTTCAGAACAATATGGTCAAACAACATTCATTGCGTAACAGTACATTTTGGTACTGTCCTTCATAAGATTTTATGAACTTCCATATGACAACATTTTCATATTCATGCTTAGCATTGCCTAATAATTTTAAATAACAATTAAGCCTACTCGAGGCTCGAATCATTTTAATCACACATATTAACTTTTTATAGTTCGGTTCGGACTTAAAATAATATTCCATGCTTCTTACATATCCCAAGGGTTGGGAATCAGAACCACGTAGTTCTATATACTCTAATATACTGTGTAAAGACATAATAAACATATAATCGGACAGCGGATCATGTAACAGATCAGGTAGCAGAGCAGGTACAAATCAGATAGCAGATCAGGTAACAGATCAGGTAATAGATCAGGTAGCAGATTAGATACAGATTAGATAATAGATCAGGTAACCTATTAGGCAACAGATCAATTAACAGATTAGCCAACAAATTAGTAACAGATAAGATAATAGATCAGCAACTGTGACGCGCCCTGAACCCTAGGGGCCCCAAAAACCCGCCTTTAGGTCATTCGAAAGAGGTTCATAAGACTTGTAAAAGATTACAAGGGCATCTATTTTGGGCAACAAGGAGGTGTTTTGGAGTCGCCACCCAATAAAACATTGGGCAGGGTCGTCTAGCCTTACTGAGCCTAAGACAGTACATGTGTGTCTATCTTGGGCAATCAGAGATATTTTGGAATCCTCCATCCAATAGAACATTAGAAGGATTCATCTAATCTCTTGAAGTCTAAGACGATTGCATATACATCTATTTTGGGCAAGCCATGAGTCCCCACCCCAATAGAACATTGGGATGGTTCGTCTAACCTCATGGAGCCTAAGATAATGCACTTAGGCCTATTTTGGGCGACAAGAGATATTTTGGAATTCCCTTTCTAATAGTACATTGGAAAGGTTCATCTAACCTCGTTGAGCCTAAGACCAGAGATGGTTCGGGACTTCCCATTTATTCATACCTTGATTAAATTATAATCGAGCCTTTTATGTTAAAATTTCATTCCATTTTCTCATTCAGTTCAATGCAAGAATTTAAAACTCAGATCAATCATATAATGAAAAGTAGTAAATAAGATAAATGAAGCATAAAATAGATCGAAATAAAATATGATTATTTAAATCAAAACTAGGGGCAGAATACAACCCTTATTGTAAATGATTAGAAAATAAACAAACATACATAAAACGGGAATATCCATTTTTGGAATGAGGACGTTGGTCTTAGGGAAGAAATAATGTTAATATGTTCATTTTGTTTGGAAAAAAAAAAGGACATTGGTCCTATTTTATTTAAGAAAAATTATGCTTATTTGTATAAATCCTTTGCCATTTTTCGTATAGCAAGCTCAAAAATAATATTTAAATTAAATCAGAATTAAAACTTCAAGTAAAAGGAAATAGGGTAAGGAAAATAAAACCAATTAGGTGTCCCCGAATCACCCTGGCGAGATCTCCCTTCTCAGCACCCCATATCGAAAATAAACAATTAAACTCACAAAAGCGAATAACTTGTTAATAAAAAAAATAAAATCAAATGACAATGGAAAGGATTAATAAAAAAAAGCAATGGGTAAATAATCTGAAAAAAGGAAGGAAATTACCTTGAAAATAAGTGGAAACAAAAATTAAAGGGAAGTAAAATAAAATAATAAAGAAAGGGGAAAGGGGAAAGGAGGGCCCTGGGATGGCCCAAACTACATAAGCTACGGCCTTCCCTAGGCTGGCCGACGGACAGAAAAGAAGTTCCACGATGGCCTGTTGCTCTGTTGAGCGATGGTCGTTGGTGGACCTTCAGCCCGTCAGTCATCCCTGACCAAGAAAAGATAAAGGAAATTTAATCAAAATGCAACTTTTCACAATTAAAATCCTTTTTTGGTGCAATTAATCCCAAATAAATTAATATTGTAACGACCCAAAAAGGGCCTAGTCGAAATTCGCATGCTAAGTCGGAAAATAAAGTGTATTTCAGTAATTGTGCATGAGGAAATTTGGATAATAAGGACTTAATTGCAAAATTAATTAAAAATGTTAAGTGAAGAAAGCATCTAGTGAGGCAAGTGTTTGGTACCATGGATTTTGTGTGTTTTAAAAGAGATTATCTTGTGTGTGTTGTGCTTGGTGCTTTGATGATGAGTAAGTCAAGTTTTGGACACATGTGACCATTGGAATGTGACACATGGCATGGTAGTTGAGGGCATTTAATGAAAAAGGGAGAGAGAGGGAAGAAAGGGCAGAAATTGAAGAAGCTTCCCGTGGAAGCTGTCCCTTTTCCCCTCTTTCTTCACTTTCCCGTTCTCTCTATTCCCCCTTGCTTCATTTTCTGCTCTCAACCCCCTCCCTTGTGTGCTTCCTTGAGCTTTGAAGTTGGATTTCTGAATTTGAGCTGGGTTTTGAAAGGTAAGTGTCCGGGTTTTGCTTTGGGTTCTTCATCTCCTTGTTTTTCTTTATTTATCTTCTTTGGTTAAGTGAATGAATGGTTTGACTTAAGAGTGTGTTTGGTTGGGTTTTTGTGCAAGAATTGGAGGAGAGAAGGAAGAGCAAAGGAAAAGAGAAAATTAGATTTTGAAGGGATAGTTTGAAGCTTCAATTTTTGAGGTTTGGGAGTGTTTTTGCCCTCTTTTCTCTTTGGATCATTTATGTGTTATGTTTAATTTCTGATGATCTTGAGTGTCAAGTTATGGGAAATGTATGTAAATTATTGAGTTGGACTGTTATTTGGCATGATTTAAAGTTATAGTGATTTGAATGTATGGTAGCAGTCAAATTGCATAAACTAGAGTGAGTTATGATTTGCTTGTTCTTGTGATTTCTTGCTTAAATTAGTATAAATTGAGTGTATATTGATGATGAGCATGACTTGATATGCTTTGGAGTGATGAGGTAAGTGTTAGTGCATGATTGAGTGTGTTTGAAGTGGTTTGAGTTGGAAAGAAGTGCCGGAAGTGCAGATTCTGGGCAATTCTGGGATCTGTCGCGAGTGCGGTGTCTGTCGCAAGCATGACAGAGTGCAGAATGGATCTCTTGTTGCTGAGCAGCCCTCTGTCGAGAGCATGATGCATGTCGCGAGTGCGACAGAGAGCTCGGTAGGCCGAGCTGTGGTTAGGCAAGAACCAGCGCGAGCTGGCCTGTGAGCGCGATCGCGAAGGGGAAGTGCCCGGTCTCTGTTGCGAGCGCGACAGAGCTCGGTATTGTGAGCATTTGCCTAGCGTGCTTTGTCGCGAGCGTGCCTTAACGAATGAGCACATGTGATGGGGTACCCTGCTCTCTGTCGTGATCGAGACAGAGGTCCTACCTGTCTGCTCTGTTTTTCGAAGTGATTCTTTTTGTCCCACTTTTCACGGTTTCTCACTATTGCATGGTACACGATTTTTCTTATGCCTTTGTGATATATTGTCCTAGCGTTGTATTAGTTAATATTATTATGATATTTTTTTGATTCGTGTACTGCGATAATAATAATAGTATTGAACTGTGAGTGAGCAGTTGAGCCTGAAGTGTCAAAGTAGTGGATAATTAAGCATGCTGAAGAAGGGATAGTGAGTGCAGCTGCCAGTATTGATGCCGCTATGGGCCTAGCAATTTCGGTTGACCTCCGTTAAGGTCTTAGTGAAAATATTTTGAGACTCCGGTCTCCCTTGCTACCTTCGGGTATAAATGTTTTGACGCTTCGGTCTCCCGTGTAATGTTCCCGTATCCACCACCAGTGAAATTCATGTTATGGTTTAATGTGTTTGGCTTTTTGTTTAGTGAAGTGTTATAATCATTGAGTAATTCCAGTATTGCATTTGCTCTATGTTTGTTGTTTTAAGTTCTGTTTCCTTATAGTGATTATGACTTATGTATCTCTGTTTCCTCTACTTAGTGAATTCAGTGTGATGCTTAATTTCATTTATAATTGAATGATAGTATTGTATAGTGTTTTGTTATCTTTGTTCCTCCCCACTAAGCATTATCGCTTAGCATGGGCTATTTTCTCGTGTAGGTAGCAGGTTTGGTTTCGCTCGAGTCGCGCATCTGCAGGGTTGGCCACTGGGAGTAGAGTCTTGTTTATTTTGTACTCCTCCTGTATTCTTTTGTATTTGTATTCTTTTGATTAGTGGCATATGTAATTTTTGTAAAGATCCTTTATGTAATTCTGAATGATGTATATAATATATTTTAATTTAACGTTAATATTATGAGTTTTATTATTGTAATGTATGCTTCCGTTGTCGTGTATGTATGCTTCTGAGTGAGTGTCGGGTAGCACTCTGGTGTCCTTCCAATGGGGGCATCGGGGTGTTACAGTTTTGGTATCAAAATGCCGGTTTAGGCGGTTCTGGTTGTCTTTGATTATTTAAGTGTAGAGTCTTTGCATGCGAGCCGATTTTGTGTCGTGGCTTAATGCAAATGTGTCTTGTCTTGTGTAGTGTCTAGATGGAGTCTGATAAAAGTGAGAACGTGGGTGAGATAACGGGCAGTGTCAATGCACTGAGAGTCGAGGAGTCTGCTTTGCAGTATCAGCGTGGTGAGCGTCGTGATATACCTGGTATGGGATTTGGGAATTCGGCTTTAGTGCAAGGATTACTTCAGTTAGTGGATAAGTTAATGGCTCTTATGGCTCTTAAGGCTCCTACTGAGTTGTTGAGGAAAAGAGGAGCCGAAGATTTTCATGGGACTTCGTTGGACCAATTGGATTTGGCCGAGTTCTGGATTGAGAGAGTGGATCGAATTTTGTAAGAGATTAATTGCCCCGCGAATCAGAGGGTATCCTGTGCAGTATCGTTACTTCAATGGCCGGCGTATGATTGGTGGAAGCTTGTGCTTCGTAACCCTCAACGACCAGTTGAGTTGACATGGGACTTCTTCAAGCAAGAGTTTGAACAAAAGTATGTGACAAAGGCATACCGTGAAGCCAAGTGGAAAGAGTTCATCAGTTTGAAATAGCGGGGTATGACAGTAAGTGAGTATGAGAATGAATTTAGCCGGTTCAGCAAGTATGTACCGGAAGTGCTTCTGACTGAAGAGTTTAAGTGTAGACATTTCCAGAAGGGTTTAACGGAAGTGATCAGAGGACCGTTATCGGCTATGGCGGTCATGCAATAGGTCATTTACTATCGGCTAGTTGCAGCAGCGATCAAGCTAGAAGAATCTGAGATGATTAAACAAAAGATTGAGTAAAAGAGGAAAGCACCGGATAGCGGACTTGGGAGTGGTAAGAAGTCCAGAGGTGTTCCGAGTTGTGAAGGAGCGAAGGGATCGATTCCAGTACGTTCAGAAGTTAGGAGTATAGCACCACCCTCTAGTAGGGGAAGTGTGATTCCGGAATGCGAGCATTGTTAGAAGCGCCATTAGGGCGAGTGCAGAAGGGTCTCTGGAGTGTGCTTCAGATTTGAAAGCAAAGAACATATGGTAGCCAACTATCCAGATCGACGAGAGCTTCAGGATCAACCAGAGAGTAGAGTGAGTAGACAAATATCGAGAGGGAATCGAAGTGGAAGAGGCAATGGACGACCTTCCCAGGCGCCATCAAAAATAGTGCAAAAGCCGTCAACTGAAGAAGTGTATGTGCGTCCGCAAGTGTATGCTATGATCAAAGAAGATGCAGCGGAACGAGCAGGACGTTCTGGTAAGTTGTATTATTAGCTTTTATTATGTTCGGTTTTTTTTTGGGTTGTTGCATTTGCAGATAGCGGGGAAATTTCAAGGACGTAATTTCTTTAAGGGGTAGTGATTCTAATGACGCAAAAAGGGCCTAGTCGGAATTCCCATGCTAAGTCAAAAAATAAAGGGTATTTCAATAATTGCATATGAGGAAATTTGGATAATAAGGATTTAATTGCAAAATTAATTAAAAATGTTAAGTGAAGAAATCATCTAGTGAGGTAGGTATTTGGTACCAAGGATTTTGTGTGTTTTAAAAGAGATTATCTTGTGTGTTTTGTGCATGGTGCTTTGATGATGAGTAAGTCAAGTTTTGGACACATGGGACTATTGGAATGTGACACATGGCATAGTAGTTGAGGGCATTTAATGAAAAAGGAAGAGAGAGGGAAGGGAGGGCAGAAATTGAAGAAGCTTCCCGTGGAAGCTGTCCCTTTTCCCCTCTTTCTTCACTTTCCCGTTCTCTCTACTCCCTCTTGCTTCATTTTCTGCTCTCAATCCCCTCCCTTGTGTGCTTCCTTGGTTGGATTTCTGAATTTGAGCTGGGTTTTGAAAGGTAAGTATCCGGGTTTTGCTTTGGGTTCTTCATCTCCTTGTTCTTCTATATTTTTTTGGTTTGGTTAAGTTAATGAATAGTTTGACTTAAGAGTGTGTTTTGCTGGGTTTTTGTGCAAGAATTGGAGGAAATAAGGAAGAGCAAAAGAAAAGAGAAAATTGGATTTTGAAGGGCGGTTTCAAGCTTCAATTTTTAAGGTTTGGGAGTGTTTTTGCCCTCTTTTCTCTTTGGATCATTTATGTGTTATGTTTGAATTTATGGTCTTGAGTGTCAAGTTATGGGAAATGCATGTAAATGATTGAGTTGGACTGTCGTTTGGCATGATGTAAAGTGGTAGTGATTTGCATGTAGGGTGGCGGTGAAATTTCATAAATTAGAGTGAGTTACGATTTGCTTGTTCTTGTGATTTCTTGCTTAAATTAGTATAAATTGAGTGTATATTGATGATGAGCATGTCTTGGTATGCTTTGGGGTGATGAGGCAAGTCTTAGTGCATGATTGAGTGTGTTTGAAGTGGTTTGAGTTGGAAAGAAGTGCTGGAAGTGCAGATTTTGGGAAATTCTGGGCTCTGTAGCGAGCGTGACGTCTGTCGCGTCGGGCTCATAACAGAGTGTAAAATAGCTCTCTTGTTGCTGAGGAGACCTCTGTCGCAAGCGTGATGCATGTCGCGAGTGCGACAGAGAGCTCGGTAGGCCGAGTGTAGACACCGGGTCCCGAGGCGGTCCAAGATCAGGATTACCCGATGATGAAATAGAAGACCGATTTTCGGCAAGAAATGGTGAGAATCGATCGTTCCCCTGTCAAAGGTGTGTTTTTCAGAAAATAATTAAAAATATATATTTTTGGGGAAATTAAAATTAAGATGGAGTAAAAAAAAATAATAAATATATTAATTTTGTTTCAAAATTTAAAATTTAAAATTTAAAATAAAAAAAAAAAGAGAGTCGCGAAGGCCGCCTGCGGCGGCGCGGGGCCGCCTGCGCGGCAGGCTGCCCCAGCGCGCAGGGGCGCCTGCGCAGCAGGCCGCCCAGCGCGCAGGGGCGCCTGCGCAGCAGGCCGCCCAGCGCTCAGGGGCACCTGCGCGCAAGGCAGGTGCCTCGCGCGCAGGCCCCCCTGCGTACGAGGCGAGGGGCCTCGCGTGCAGCCCCTGCGCGTGAGGCGGGGGGCGCCGCGCGCCCCCCCCTCCCTGCGCGCGAGGCGAGGGGCCTCGCGCGCAGCCCCTGCGCGCAAGGCAGGGGGCGCCGCGCGCCCCCCCTGCGTGCAAGGCAGCTGCCTCGCACGACCCTCCTGCGCGCGCAGCCTGCCGCGCGCGGTGCAAGGGCACCACGCGCAGGCTGCCGCGCGCCCTTGCCCCCCTCCGCGCGACCTGTCTCGCCTGTCCGTCTTTTCCGCTGTTTTCAGTCTGAATTCTTCTCAGTCTGATTTTCCGTTGTTTCACCATTTTATGCTACCTTGGACTAACAAAAAATAAAAGGTTTTTTGCCCCTTGCCATTTTTGGCCAAGGCAAAAGTTAAATGAAGATTTGGACCCTCATTTTTGGAGGACGGAAGAATTTTTTCAAGGCCCTTTTTTTCTTTGAACTTTCTTTTCTCTCCAGGGGCCATTTTTTTGCTTTAGCTACTATTTTCTTTCTTTTTTCTTAGGTTTTAAATCTTGATTTGCTCCTCAAAAAAAAAAGATATAATCCATCTTATTGAGTGATTTGGGTTGGGAAAATTAATTTCCTTTTACTCAAATCATCCATCAAAAAATATTTTCCTCAAAGTATTTTCTTGATTTTATTTCAAAACATTAGATTCTACATTTTCTTCAAATATTCATCAGTACAAATCTGACAAGGAAAATCGATCGGGACACCGTTTCCCCAATCTAAAAATTCTGAGGGTAAACATTCTCGGACTTGTTCTCATTTATTTATTTTATTTTTTATTTGTTTACATTTTTCTTTATTTTATATAATTTCTATTCTATTATCATTTTTATTCTATTTAGTAAACATATTTTATATGTCGTATTAATTTGTTAAACTTATTATTATTTAATCATTATCATTATTTGTTAAATCCTATTTTATGCAAATGCATGTTTCACTGTCACTATATTCTTTCATTTTTGCATTGCATTTTATATATTTTGGGCCAATCTATAGTACTTTCTTTGTCTTCCTGCTTTGTCTTCTACGGATTTACATATTGTTTCTTTTGCATGGTTTCATTTCAATTGGTTGGGCACTTTCTTCACTTCATTTATTTTACCTTTATTTTAGTTTTCTTCATTTATAGATATTTTATTCTCTTTTGTTTTATTCTTTTATTTTATTTCATTAATTTATTGTTTTTATTTAGTTTAACCATTATCGCTATTTAAAGTTAATTTGTTTCCTATTATTATTATTATTATTATTATTATTATTATCATATTTGTTCATATTATATTCACTATTATTTATTATCATTATTATTGCTATTATTATTTCTGATTGATTATTCTGTTTTCATATTATTTGTCACTTACTACTACTATTATTTGCATTATTACCACCTTATTATCACTATTATTACTATTATTATCATTATTATTATATATTCATTGTATATTTATTGATATTATGTTATTATAATTGTTAGTATTATCATCACATACTTATTGTCATGCTAATGTTTATGTGCCATATAATATTATTATTTGTTATCATAATATTATTGTCGTTATCATTATTTATCATTTATTATTATTGTTATATTTTGCACTTACTTGATTAATTTGCCTAAAATATTTACTAATATTATTTTTGATGTTAATTTCTGTATGAATATTAATTTGAGTCGGGCCATGTGAGCGCCCCGCGACTCCCCGGATGGGTCGCGACACGTGGATGGACACTCCATTTTGGTGAGATCTTTTCAATTCCCCTTTGATGTGTTATGTGTTTATTTGTATATATATATTTTTTATTCGTGCACGCGTGCGATAAAAAATCACAAAAATATTTCTATAATTAAATTAGAATTTTCACTAATAAAATCGGGACCAATTTCCCTTGTTTTAGCCCGACCATAAAAACATCACAACTAAAAAACGAAGAGTCAATTTTCAATAAAATGGGATCACTCATCCTGGTTTTTCATTTCAAACAATCAAAACGACTCTTCGAACCCTCTTTAAGTTAACACGAAGGAACCAATGTTCCTAAATTTCGAACAAGTGCGAAGGAACCAATGTTCCTAAAATAATACCCCGATTTATGCATGTCTTTTTATTTCGATCTTGTGTGAGTGTTTTAAATTCAAGTTCTTTTCTATTCGGGCCCTTGTAATTAATTGGGGCAACTTTATTTATCTTTTGGGGATTGTATTCCGTCCCACTTACATCTTTAATCTCCTTTTATTGGGGTTGTATTCTACCCCTATTTCTATTGTAATTGCGTGCTTGCGTGTTTACCGCTTTCATTTATCGCTTTCCCTGTCTATTGCTTTAACGCTTTTATTTACTTCCTTTACATGCTTGAAAATGCGCTTTTACTTTTAATGCATCCTCGTGTGAGATGAGAGATATAATTTTAAGAAGTTAAAAAACCCACTTATACTTAACCAAAGCATAAATAAGAGGGAAGTTCCGGACACCAAATCTCTGGTTTAGACCAATAGAGGTGAGAAACCTTTTCCCAATTTCTTGCAAAATTGGGTGGCGACTCCAAATACCTCAAAGGTGCCTTTAGGCGTCAATAGGCTAGGTTATTCTCCCCAATGTTCTATTGGGAGGGATACACCGATGATGTCTCATGGCGCCCATGATCCAAAAGACGCGAACCTTCATACCTCGAATCCTAAAGCGGATTCAAAGAGAGGGCCCTTACTGGGTTATCCGGGTTCGGCGCGCGTCACAGTGGCGACTCCACTGGGGACTTTGTGTTTGAGACTTCACTCCGAAAGTGCTTTGGTTAAAATTTATAATTGGGTTTTTGAAACTTAAAATTCTATCTCTTTTCAAAAATTTCATCATATCATTTTAGAGCCTTAGACTTACGCTAGTTGGTCCCTATCTTACCTCGGTGCGTTCCTAAAGCACGACCCTACTTTCACTCATTGTAGGGAAGTGTTAGGGATAATCACCAGCCCAAGCCTTGTACCTTTTGGTATATCGAAATGGAGACCCGATCGGTCGTTATGCTCGTGATGAGCTAGACCCGTTGGCGCGAACCATGCTTGGGTAGCCTAAAGAAAATCACCCTGACTAAAGCCCATGTAATGGCAAATAGAAACTTCCCTAGGTGGTATGCTCCTTAATACGATACTTGTGATATGGGTTGTCACGTATTAAACAAAATCAACCAATTTGAGTGGTCTTTTATCAAAGGCTTTCATGCCCCGGTAAGCCCACCTTAACTTGATTGAATTGTCCAAATACGTAAATGGCCAAAACTCATACGCGTGTACATTAGACTAGAGCTGTTATGCTGCCGGCTTTTCGCCGTGCCCTTTGCGCGTTCGTAGGGTCCCCTGTTGACCCATGAACTAAGCCCACCTAGGAAAGAGACCACATTGCCCCGTGTGCGGGAGTAATAAGGTTGGAAGGGTTTGTTTGCTTGCATGTGGTTGTGGATGCTGCATCGTCACGGCCATGCATTCTTAATGCCATTCATGCATCATGCTAACGAATTGGATTTTTTCAGCCATCATAGATCCATTTGAGTGGTCCAGAGATCCTAGCGGGAGGTTGGTCAGAAATCAAGTAGTTGAGCAGTCAAGTTCAGCATCAGCATCGGGTTCAGATTGGGATAGAAACTCAGACTCTTGTTCAGAACAGTCCTCCGGATCAGTAATGGCAGAATTACCGCAAGATTCGGGTGCTGTAACAACACAAGACTTGGACAAGAGATTCGAAGACTTTGAAAGGAAAATGCTTGCTATGATGGGGAACCTTATCGCCCAGATGATGCCACACGCTGGACAACCGTCCGGAGCTCCAATTGTTGACCCGGTCGAAGCACCTGTTGTGGAGACCACTATACCAACTACCATTGTACCACAGCCAGTCACTGAACCTAGGGTGGCGGCACCAGTTGAGCAACCGAGGGTGAGAATTCCAGATCCAAGGGATGATTTCTTAGGGGAAGAGGAAGATGAGCCAGTAGTTCCCCAAGCGGTGAGGTGCAAAGCTCCTAAGCTAGAGGACGATGTGGTAAGGAAGATGGAGGAAAGAATGGAGGCCATCGCACGAATGGTGTCGGTCGGAAAGGGGGTCATCCCCGAAGATGTAGACTTGGGTGAGGAGGAGCTACTGCCTTAGAGATTTAAGATGCCATATTTGCCAAAATTTGATGGCACGTCTGATCCTTCGGCCCATCTTAAACAATATGCCTTGATCATGAAGGGGACGGGTCTTACCAGGAAGCAAAAAGTGGAGTACTTCTGCCTTAGTTTGACGGGGTCAGCGATTGATTGGTACCACGGTTTGGACAGGAGGTCGAAAGAAGATTGGGTTTTGCTTACAAGTGATTTTATGAGGCAGTACGACTGCAGCACCCGCATGGAAGTGACGTTAAAAGACCTCGAGCTCCTGCAACAAAAGTCTGGCGAATCTTTCCATGATTACCTTACGCGGTGGAGGAATCGCGTTATGGAAATGAAGAGGAAGCCCGATACCTCGGACCAAATCAGACTATTTATCAAAAATGCAAGCCCATACTTGAGGGAGGGGCTTAAGATGAAAGGACTCAAAGATTGGGAATCCTTAAAAGACATAGCAATTGAAGCCGAATTGGAGTACTTGGCAAGGAAGGCCAATAATGACAGTTTTGCTCGGAAGAACTTTGGGAACCAAGGGGGAAATAGGTCGAGTGGCGCTGGAAGCAACAGTAACAGAGTGGGAAAGACAGCGGAAGTTTCAGCCACTGATGTGAACCAGAGACACTATTCAAATTTGGGAAGACTATTGTCCTGGGTCCTAGAACGATTAATGAAGGAGGGAAAACTTCAGCCGTTGCCAGCTAGACAAGCTAAGACCTACGGCCAGCCGAACCATAGAGGGGACCAATACTGTGCTTTTCACCAGCACACTGGTCACCTCACTGACTCTTGCAGAACTTTAAGGGATCGGGTCCAAGATCTTATTGATAGTAAGCAGATCTCCGACCCTGAAAAGAGGGAAAAGAAGAAGAATACCGGGTATAACGCCGTTCCTCCCCCAGTCTTCATGATAGGATCAAGTTTGCCAGAGTGGTATGTGTTGAGGGATCTCTACGGCAATGACTACATGGCTATCGTCCGCCCCGAACAGGAAGTCAATAGGGAGAAGCTCCAAGTCAACATGATAGAATGTTGGGACTCAGCCAGTGAGGGTGAGACTGAAGAGGCCGACGAGCCGAAGGATGTATGGAACTCTGGGGGTGAAGAAGACAAAGTGCAAGAGGTACAGGCTGTTACTCGCAGCGGAAGAGTGGTGCCGGAAATTGAGAAGCAACATGACCCGATGCCTCCGACGGTGGAGCAAGAAACGGAAGAGAATCAGATCCTAAAGCAACTGAAGAAGACGACAGCACAAATATCCATCTGGGACCTATTGAGGCAATCCCCGAGCCACAGGCAGAAGCTGGTTGAAGCCTTATGTGAATCGACAGTCGCCACCACTATCTCACCCTCCGAGTTATTGAGCATTGTGAAAGGGGGATCTGAAGAAAACATAGTCTACACCGAAGCCGACTTGCCAATCGAGGGTCGTAATCACAATCGCCCTCTATATATTCGATCTCAGATCAATGGTAAGCACACGGCCTGTGTCATGGTGGATGATGGGTCCTCCATTAATGTGTGCCCACTGGTGGCGCTACCTTCACTTGGATTGAATGAGAGCATGTTGAATGAATCTGATCTGACTATTACTGCTTATGACAACTCGAGAAGGCAAGCTGCTGGGACTTTTAAAGCTCAAGTCAAGACCGGTCCAGTTGAGATAGAGGCTGAGTTTGTTGTCCTGCCAATACCGGCTAACTTTGCAGTGCTACTTGGAAGGCCTTGGTTTCACAAGTTGGGAGGGGTTCCATCTACGCTCCACCAAATGATTAAGATTCCCCATGAAGGCCAGATTGTAACGATTAAAGCAGCTAGTGATAATCAAGTGTCAGTGCTCAGAATTTCCAATCAACCCTTCAGTGGTTTCCACGTGGCTATGGTGAATGAGGAAGATGAGTCGGTGGTAAGCCCTCAAGTTGTCAATATGATAAAAAGGATGAACTTTCTCCCCGGGGCTGGTTTGGGTAAGAGCTCACAAGGGATTCAAGAGCCCGTCGACACAAGGGGGCAAAAGGATAGGCGAGGTTTGGGCTACGCTGTTGATGCCAAGAAGAACAAGCCCGCAAGGAAGCCTGCGGAAGTGCCGCACATTTTGGAGACTTTTGTACCGGCTGCATCGGTGTGTGCCTACTGTGGGGAGGCAGAGCCTCAGTGGATTGATGGCAAGATCACCCCGGGTTTTGAAATCTTCAATGATGTGTTTGACTGGTCCGAGGGGATGGTCAAGGCGGTGGAAGCCTTCTGGGATGAGGAAATCTTCAATCAGACTCTAGCATGGGATCGAGAAGTTCCCGAGGAAGTTATCACCAAAAGCCTGCTGGCTGCTCAATCAAAGGGTAAAGAGAAGATGGAAGACGGAGCGGCAGTGCCAGAATCGAAGAGTTTGAATACGGCTGAGGTTCAAGATGAAGGGCCGTCGGCTCCAGCACCCGCACCGGTAGAAGATGATAATGATAGCTTTGCTGATGTACTTTTTATTCCCGAACTATTTGACAATTCTGTCTGTAATTCTGAGTACTTTAATAATATGAATGACTTTGCTTACTTGTGCGATGTTTCTCATGATTTCATTATGCATAATCACGAGCATGAATCATTTATATTTGACATTAACTCAACCAATACCACCTCATTTAATCTCGGGACTTTGGAAAATCCAAAAGAAATCTTGATAGCATCCGGCGTAACTCTTGAGGAAAGGATAAAATTTGAGAGAATTTTGAAAAAATATGAAAGAGTCTTCGCCTGGACCTATGAGGATATGCCAGGGATTGATCGGGCAGTTGCTGAACACGCCATTCCGACCTACCCAGAGTGCAAGCCGATCAAACAGAAGCTCAGAAGACTGAGGCCAGAATGGGCAGAAAAGGTAAAGGAAGAGGTGCACAAGCAGATCGAAGCAAAGTTCCTAGTAGAGGTCCAATACCCCACGTGGTTAGCCAATGTTGTCCCCGTAGCCAAGAAGGATGGGAGAGTCCGAGTATGTGTTGACTACCGAGACCTGAATAAAGCCTGCCCAAAAGATGATTTTCCCCTACCCCATATTGATGTACTAGTGGATAGCGCGTCCGCCTGTATAATGTACAGCTTTGTGGATGGGTATGCGGGATACAACCAAATCCTTAACAAGATTGTGGATCGAATCAAGACAGCTTTCATCACAGAATGGGGAACGTTCGCATACCGAGTAATGCCTTTTGGGTTGAAGAATGCCGGGGCGACGTACCAAAGGATGGCTACCAAGATCATGGATGACTTGATCCACAAGGAAGTCGAAGTGTATGTCGATGATATGATGATCAAGTCAGCAACTCGAGAAGGACATTTCGAGGCCTTGGAAAAGTTCTTTCAGAGGATCGACAAGTATAATCTTCGCCTCAATCCTAAGAAATGCATTTTCGGAGTCACCTCGGGTAAGCTGTTAGGCCATGTGGTAAGCCAAAGGGGAATAGAAGTGGACCCTGATAAAATCAAGGCAATCAGAGAAATGCCAGCGCCCCAAAAGGAAAAGGAAGTTCGGAGTTTTCTGGGCAAATTGCAGTACATCAGTAGGTTCATTTCCAAGCTCGCTTTAGTGTGCGAACCAATTTTTAAGCTCCTCAGGAAGAATCAGCCAGTCAGGTGGAACGACGACTGCCAAAAGGCTTTTGATGTCATTAAGGTTTACCTCCAAAATCCCCCAGTACTACGACCGCCACGGCCTGTTAAACCTTTGATTCTCTACCTAGCAATAGAGGAAAATTCTGTCGGAGCCATGATGGCCCAAGAGGATGAATTCGGGGTCGAATTTGCGGTTTACTACCTCAGCAAGAAATTCCTCCCTTATGAAGCCAAGTATGTTGAAGTGGAAAAGATCTGCCTGGCAGTAATCTGGGCATCCAAGAAACTGAGGCATTACTTTCATTCCTACAAAGTGCAGGCTGTTGCCAAGCAAAATCCCCTCCGATACCTGCAACAGGCACCCTCTTTACTAGGGAAAATGGGAAGATGGTTGATATTGCTACAAGAATTTGACGTGGAATACATCACTAGAAAGACCATTAAAGGTCGAGCAGTGGCCGAGTTTCTTGCTGACCATCCAATTGAAGGAGACCAGCTATTGTATGAATTCCCCGACGAAAATGTGGTAGCTATCACCGTGCAGAAGTGGCAGATGTATTTTGATGGGGCAGTAAATAGCAAGGGAGCCGGAACAGGAGTGATTCTAGTAACCCCAGACGGAGAGAAGCTTCCATTAGCCAAGAAACTGAGGTACAGAGCCACCAATAACGAGGCTGAGTATGAAGCCTGCATCTTTGGGTTAGAGGCACTCTCAGCCGTGGGGGCAAAAGTAGTAGAGGTCTTCGGGGACTCATCTTTAGTAATCCACCAAGTCAGGGGTGAATGGGCCATCAAGGAAGGGCGGCTGTTGCCATATGCAAAGTGCTTGAAAGAACTTAGTGGCCGGTTTGAAATTTGCACTTTTAACTACGTGCCCCGAGATGAGAACCAATTGGCAGATGCCCTAGCCACCTTAGTATCCATGTGGGATAACCCAGAAGGAACAGTTATGAAGCCCGTGCTCATTTCCAGTTCGAGCAAGCCATACTTTGAGACCGAGCAAATCGGGGATGTTGAAATTACTGATGGAAAGCCATGGTACTATGATGTCCTGAATTATTTGGAGAGGTCATTATTCCCGGAAGAAGCCACTGAAAAAGACAAAAGGCTAATCCGCAAACTGTCCACTCAATTCATCAGTGTAGATGGGGTGTTGTACAAGAGACAATCCGATGGCATACAACTCAGATGTTTAGATGAAAAAGAGGCCAAAAGGGTTATGGAGGAAACCCATGCAGGGGTCTGTGGGGCCCATATGAATGGTCTGGCCCTGGCAAAGAAAATAATGCGGCAAGGATTCTTCTGGTTAACAATGGATACAGATTGCTCTAAATATGTGAAGGAGTGCCAATTATGCCAGCAATATGCTAATCTGAGACACCTGCCGGTGTCGGAATTGTGCAACCTGACGTCTCCGTGGCCATTTGCTGCATGGGGGATTGACATAATAGGAGAGATACACCCGACGGCCTCTAACGGGCACAGGTTCATTGTAGTCGCCATTGATTACTTTACCAAATGGGTTGAAGTTGAATCCTTCAAGAAATTAGGCGCCCGGGAAATGGCCAGGTTCATCGAGCGACATTTGATCTGTAGGTACGGTCTTCCGCATCACATCGTGTCGGATAATGGGGTACAGTTCCAAGCTGAGACTAAGCAGATGCTCAAGAAGTACGCCATCCAGCACCATAAGTCCTCTCCACACCGACCACAGGCCAACGGGGCGGTCGAGGCAGCTAATAAGAACGTCAAGAAGATATTGGCTAAGATGGTGCAAACCTATAAAGACTGGGCCGAGAAATTGCCATTCGCACTATGGGGCTACAGGACCACTGCCATAACTTCCACGGGGGTTACCCCTTTCTCCCTGGTTTACGGGACGGAAGCAGTTCTACCGGTAGAAATAGAACTCCAGTCATTGAGGGTGGTGATAGAAACTCAGCTACCAGAAGCCGAATGGGCTCAGCAGCGGCTGCTACAGTTGAACCTATTGGATGAAGATAGGATGCGAGCGTACTACCACAACCAGATCTACCAGAAAAGGCTGGCCCGCTCATTTGGGAAGAAAGTAAGAAAGCACCCATTGAAGGAAGGAGATCTAGTCTTTAAACAAATGAGGCCAGGGGTTCCGGATTTTCGAGGCAAGTTCAGGCCAACTTGGGAAGGACCCTTCGTTCTGAAGAAGCTTTTGTCTAAAGGGGCTGCGATCCTGACAGATGGGGATGGGAATGAATTCAGGGAGCCGGTCAACGTCGACAGATTGAAAAGATTCCATGGCTGAAGACAAAAAAAAAAAAAAAAAAAAAAGAAGACAAAAAAAAAAAATAAAGAGAGAAAAATGTTCAATCAAGAAAACCCGAGAGGGCTGATTGATAACAGGAGTGTGATGCTTTTAAGATCTATCCCGAGATTAGATGTGGTCTGGTATCTTGGGGCCTAATGTCAAATGATGATCATGTGTAATGAAATCACACGAGAAACGTGTACATGTATGCAATTATGCACTCAGAGAAGTTCTCTTATCCAATGAATGTCCATAGTTCTTTTCAGACGAGTAGTATGTCACTGCTGTCACTTCCCATTCGAATGAGCACAATTTATCCGTGAAACCGATAGAAATTAAAAAAATAATAATAATAATAATAATAATAATAATAATAAAAATAAAAATAAGGCCGTTAGAGATGAAAACCGTGACTGGCACTCTAAGCAAAAGTTAGGCCAAAGGGCGGGGTGAAAACCTGGTAACAGGCAGTCTGCCCTACAAAAAAATGAAATAAATAAAAGCCGCTGGATTGGGTTGGGTCCATTCCAGGCAAAAATAAGGCACAGGGTTATGTGAAAATCCGACAAGGACGCATCTCCCGCTAAGAAAAGCTAGTGTGAAAATCCATGAGGGACGCACTACCTTTAAAACAATGACGCTTGGAGTGATGAGGAAGCATTACCTTGGGCAACCCCTTTCAAGTAAAGACACACATCGGGCAATCCTCCCTGAAGAATTATGAGTTACAGTCCATGAAACAGGACGTCGCTTACAGACGCTTGGGGGCATAATCAGCCAAACAAAGCCACGAGTCGCTTCAGCAAGAGTTACCGCACCTCGACCACTGGGCCACTTAGATGAATGATGTCACCTGCATCCTGCATGACATATGCATATGCACGTGCATAGCTTACCCTTGCATACAAATCTCTTTTGTTTTCGCAGGAAAGTCTGGCGCCTTCACACACCGATAAGCTGGTGTTTATCAGTCGCTCAGCCGTGGTTTCACACGCCGACAAGCTGGTGTTCTATCAACCACGTCCTTCCAAGTCTGGCGCCTTCACACACCGACAAGCTGGTGTTTATCAGTCGCTCAGCCGTGGTTTCACACACCGACAAGCTGGTGTTCTATCAATCATGTTCTCCAAAGTCTGGCGCCTTCACACACCGACAAGCTGGTGTTTATCAGTCGTTCAGCCGTGGTTTCACACGCCGACAAGCTGGTGTTCTATCAATCATGTTCTCCAAAGTCTGGCGCCTTCACACACCGACAAGCTGGTGTTTATCAGTCGCTCAGCCGTGGTTTCACACACCGACAAGCTGGTGTTCTATCAATCATGTTCTCCAAAGTCTGGCGCCTTCACACACCGACAAACTGGTGTTTATCAGTCGTTCAGCCGTGGTTTCACACGCCGACAAGCTGGTGTTCTATCAATCACGTTCTCCCAAGTCTGGCACCTTCACACACCGACAAGCTGGTGTTTATCTGTCGCTCAGCCACGGTTTCACACGCCGATAAGCTGGCGTTCTATCAACCGCGTTCTTAAAAGTCTGACGCCTGTACACACCGATAAGCTGGTGTTTATCAGTCGCTCAGCCATGGTTTCACGTCGACAAGCTGACGTTTCTCAATCATGTGACCGGTAGTAATCCTATGATGCCGACAGGCTGGCAAGACCAAGTCCCGGACAGCGACCGCCTCAGGTACGCGTCTTTCCCTCTCTTTTCTGGATTTTGGTTCACTTAGGCACCTAGGTTCTAAGTTCCCCAAAATTGGGGGCAACTGTAGACACCGGGTCCCGAGGCGGTCCAAGATCAGGATTACCCGATGATGAAATAGAAGACCGATTTTCGGCAAGAAATGGTGAGAATCGATCGTTCCCCTGTCAAATGTGTGTTTTTCGGAAAATAATTAAAAATATATATTTTTGGGGAAATTAAAATTAAGATGGAGTAAAAAAAAATAATAAATATATTAATTTCTTTTCAAAATTTAAAATTTAAAATTTAAAAAAAAAAAAAAAAAAAAAAAAGAGAGTCGCGAAGGCCGCCTGCGCGGCAGGCTGCCTCAGCGCGCAGGGGCGCCTGCGCAGCAGGCCGCCCAGCGCGCAGGGGCGCCTGCGCAGCAAGCCGCCCAGCGCGCAGGGGCACCTGCGCACAAGGCAGGCGCCTCGCGCGCAGGCCCCACTGCGCGCGAGGCGAGGGGCCTCGCGCGCAGCCCCTGCGCGCGAGGCGAGGGGCGCCGCGCGCCCCCCACCTGCGCGCAAGGCAGGGGGCGCCGCGCGCACCCCCCTGCGCGCGAGGCAGCTGCCTCGCGCGACCCTCCTGCGCGAGGCAGGCTGCGCGCAGCAGCCTGCCGCGCGCGGTGCAAGGGCACCACGCGCAGGCTGCCTCGCGCCCTTGCCCCCCTCCGCGCGACCTGTCTCGCCTGTCCGTCTTTTTCGCTGTTTTCAGTCTGAATTCTTCTCAGTCTGATTTTCCGTTGTTTCACCATTTTATGCTACCTTGGACTAACCAAAAATAAAAGGTTTTTTGCCCCTTGCCATTTTTGGCCAAGGCAAAAGTTAAATGAAGATTTGGACCCTCATTTTTGGAGGACGGAAGAATTTTTTCAAGGCCCTTTTTTTCTTTGAACTTTCTTTTCTCTCCAGGGGCCATTTTTTTGCTTTAGCTACTATTTTCTTTCTTTTTTCTTAGGTTTTAAATCTTGATTTGCTCCTCAAAAAAAAAGATATAATCCATCTTATTGAGTGATTTGGGTTGGGAAAATTAATTTCCTTTTACTCAAATCATCCATCAAAAAATATTTTCATCAAAGTATTTTCTTGATTTTATTTCAAAACATTAGATTCTACATTTTCTTCAAATATTCATCAGTACAAATCTGACAAGGAAAATCGATCGGGACACCGTTTCCCCAATCTAAAAATTCTGAGGGTAAACATTCTCGGACTTGTTCTCATTTATTTATTTTATTTTTTATTTGTTTACATTTTTCTTTATTTTATATAATTTCTATTCTATTATCATTTTTATTCTATTTAGTAAACATATTTTATATGTCGTATTAATTTGTTAAACTTATTATTATTTCATCATTATCATTATTTGTTAAATCCTATTTTATGCAAATGCATGTTTCACTGTCACTATATTCTTTCATTTTTGCATTGCATTTTATATATTTTGGGCCAATCTATAGTACTTTCTTTGTCTTCCTGCTTTGTCTTCTACGGATTTACATATTGTTTCTTTTGCATGGTTTCATTTCAATTGGTTGGGCACTTTCTTCACTTCATTTATTTTACCTTTATTTTAGTTTTCTTCATTTATAAATATTTTATTCTCTTTTGTTTTATTCTTTTATTTTATTTCATTAATTTATTGTTTTTATTTAGTTTAACCATTATCGCTATTTAAAGTTAATTTGTTTCCTATTATTATTATTATTATTATTATCATATTTTTTTTCATATTATATTCACTATTATTTATTATCATTATTATTGCTATTATTATTTCTGATTGATTATTCTGTTTTCATATTATTTGTCACTTACTACTACTATTATTTGCATTATTACCACCTTATTATCACTATTATTATTATTATCACTATTATTATATATTCATTGTATATTTATTGATATTATGTTATTATAATTGTTAGTATTATCATCACATACTTATTGTCATGCTAATGTTTATGTGCCATATAATATTATTATTTGTTCTCATAATATTATTGTCGTTATCATTATTTATCATTTATTATTATTGTTATATTTTGCACTTACTTGATTAATTTGCCTAAAATATTTACTAATATTATTTTTGATGTTAATTTCTGTATGAATATTAATTTGAGTCGGGCCATGTGAGCGCCCCGCGACTCCCCGGATGGGTCGCGACGCGTGGATGGACACTCCATTTTGGTGAGATCTTTTCAATTCCCCTTTGATGTGTTATGTGTTTATTTGTATATATATATTTTTTATTCGTGCACGCGTGCGATAAAAAATCACAAAAATATTTCTATAATTAAATTAGAATTTTCACTAATAAAATCGGGACCAATGTCCCTTGTTTTAGCCCGACCATAAAAACATCACAACTAAAAAACGAAGAGTCAATTTTCAATAAAATGGGATCACTCATCCCGGTTTTTCATTTCAAACAATCAAAACGACTCTTCGAACCCTCTTTAAGTTAACACGAAGGAACCAATGTTCCTAAATTTCGAACAAGTGCGAAGGAACCAATGTTCCTAAAATAATACCCCGATTTATGCATGTCTTTTTATTTCGATCTTGTGTGAGTGTTTTAAATTCAAGTTCTTTTCTATTCGGGCCCTTGTAATTAATTGGGGCAACTTTATTTATCTTTTGGGGATTGTATTCCGTCCCACTTACATCTTTAATCTCCTTTTATTGGGGTTGTATTCTACCCCTATTTCTATTGTAATTGCGTGCTTGCGTGTTTACCGCTTTCATTTATCGCTTTCCCTGTCTATTGCTTTAACGCTTTTATTTACTTCCTTTACATGCTTGAAAATGCGCTTTTACTTTTAATGCATCCTCGTGTGAGATGAGAGATATAATTTTAAGAAGTTAAAAAACCCACTTATACTTAACCAAAGCATAAATAAGAGGGAAGTTCCGGACACCAAATCTCTGGTTTAGACCAATAGAGGTGAGAAACCTTTTCCCAATTTCTTGCAAAATTGGGTGGCGACTCCAAATACCTCAAAGGTGCCTTTAGGCGTCAATAGGCTAGGTTATTCTCCCCAATGTTCTATTGGGAGGGATACACCGATGATGTCTCATGGCGCCCATGATCCAAAAGACGCGAACCTTCATACCTCGAATCCTAAAGCGGATTCAAAGAGAAGGCCCTTGCTGGGTTGTCCGGGTTCGGCGCGCGTCACACCGAGCTGTGGCGAGCCGAGCCCCAGTGCGAGCGAGATCGCGAAGGGGAAGTGCCCGATCTATGTCGCGAGATGAGCTATTGCGAGTTGAGCTCCAGCGCCAGTGCGATCGAGAAGGGGAAGTGCCCGGTCTCTATCGCGAGAACGATAGAGCTCATTATTGTGAGCATTTACTGAGCGTGCTTCATCGCGAGCGTGCCTTCCCGCTCGAGTGCATGCGATGGGGTACCCTGCTCTCTGTCGCGAGCGCTATGCATGTCGCGATCGCGACAGAGTCCCTTCCTGCCTGCCCTATTTTTTGAAGTAATTCTTTTTGTCCCACTTTGCACGGTGTCTCACTATTGCATGGTACACGGCTTTGCCTATGCCCTGGTGATATATTATCCTAGCGTTGTGTTAGTGAATATTATTATGATAGTGTTTTAATTTGTGTCCTGCGATAATAATAAAGGTATTGAACTGTGAGTGAGCAGTTGAGCCTGAAGTGTCAAAGTAGTGGATAATTAAGCATGCTTAAGAAGGGATAGTGAGTGCAGCTGTCAGTATTGACGCCACTATGGGTCTAGTAATTTCGGTTGACCTCCGTTAAGGTCTTAGTGAAAATGTTTTGAGACTCCGGTCTCCCTTGCTACCTTCGAGTATAAATGTTTTTAGGCTTCGGTCTCCCGTGTAGTGTTCCCGTATCCACCACCAGTGAAATTCAGGCTATGGTTTAATGTGTTTGGCTCTTTGTTTAGTGAAGTTTTATAATCAATGAGTAATTCCAGTATTGCATTTGCTCTATGTTTGTTGTTTTAAGTTCTGTTTCCTTATGGTGATTATGACTTATGTATCTGTGTTTCCTCTACTTAGTGAATTCAGTGTGATGCTTAATTTCATGTATAATTGAATGATAGTATTGTATAGTGTTCTGTTATCTTTGTTCCTCCCCACTAAGTGTTATCGCTTAGCACGAGCAGTTTTCCATGGAGGTAGCAGGTTTGGTTCCACTTGAGTCGCGCATTTGCAGGGTTGTCCACTAGGAGTAGAGTCTTATTTATTTTATACTCCTCCTATATTCTTTTGTATATGTATTTTTTTGATTAGTGACTTATGTAATTTTGTTAAAGATCCTTTATGTAATTCTGAATAATGTATTTAATATATTTTAATTTAATGTTAATATTATGAGTTTTATCATTGTAATGTATGCTTCCGCTGTCGCGTATGTATGCTTCTGAGTGAGCGTTGGGTAGCACTCTAGTGTCCTTCCAACGGGGGCATCAAGGTGTTACAGTTTTGGTATCAGAGCGCCAGTTTAGGCAGTTCTGGTTGTCTTTGATTGTTTAAGTGTTGAGTCTTTGCATGCGAGTCGATTTTATCTCGTGGCCTAATGCAGATGTGTCTTGTCTTGTGTAGTGTCTAGATGGAGTCTGATCCAAATGAGAACGTGGATGAGATGATGGGTAGTGTCAATGCACTGATAGTCGAGGAGTCTGCTTCACAGCATTAGCGTGGTGAGCGTCATGATATACCTGGTGGGGGATTTGGGAATCCGACTTTAGTGCAAGGATTACTTCAGTTAGTGGATAAGTTAACGGCTCCTAAGGCTCCTACTGAGTTGTTGAGGAAAAGAGGAGCTGAAGATTTTTATGGGACTTCGTTGGACCAATCGGATATGGCCGAGTTCTGGATTGAGAGAGTGGATCAGATTTTGGAAGAGATTAACTGCCCCGAGAATCAGAGGGTATCCTGTGCAGTATCGTTACTTCAAGGGCCGGCGTATGATTGGTGGAAGCTTGTGCTTCGTAACCCTCAACGACCAGCTGTGTTGACATGGAACTTCTTCAAGCAAGAGTTTGAACAAAAGTATGTGACAAAGGCATACTGTGAAGCCAAGTGGAAGAGTTCATCAGTTTGAAACAGTGGGGTATGATAGTAAGTGAGTATAAGAAGGAATTTAGCCGGTTAAGCAAGTATGTACCGAAATTGCTTTTGACTGAGGAGTTTAAGTGTAGTCATTTCCAGGAGGGTTCGAGGGAAGTGATCAAAGGACCGTTATCGGCTATGGCGGTCATGCAACAGGTCGGCTACTGCCGGCTAGTTGCAGTAGCGATCAAGCTAGAAGATTCTTAGATGATTAAACAGAAGATTGAGCAAAAGAGGAAAGCACCGGATAGCGGACTTAGGAGTAGTAAGAAGTTAAAGGTGTTCCGAGTGGCCAAGGAGCGAAGTGATCGGTTTCGGTATGTTCAGAAGTTGGGAGTATAGCACCACCCTCTAGTAGGGGAAGAATGATTCCAGAATGCAAACATTATCAGAAGAGCCATTGGGGCGACTACAGAAGGGTCTCTGGAGCGTGCTTCAGATGTGGAAGCAAAGAACATATGGTAGCCAACTGTCCGGATCGACGAGAGCTTCAGGATCAACCCGAGAGTAGAGTGAGTGGACAAAGATCGAGAGGGAATCAAAGTGGAAGAGGCAATGGATGACCTTCTCAGGTGCCATTGAAAACATTGCAAAAGCTACCAACTGAAGAAGTGTATGTGCGTCCGCAAGTGTATGCCATGATCGGAGAAGATGCAGTGGAATGAGCAGCACCTTCTAGTAAGTTGTATTATTAGTTTTTGTTATGTTCGTTTTTTTTTAAGGTTTTTGGATTTGCGGATAGCGGGCAAATTTCGAGAACATAATTTCTTTAAGGGGGAGTGATTGTAACGACCCAAAAAGGGCCTAATCAGAATTCGCGTACTAAGTCGAAAAATAAATGGTATTTCAGTAATTGTGTGTAACACCCCCTACCCGTACATAGGCGAACCCATCCGCAAGGGATTAGGCAGCCGTATGAGCAGGTGTGCTACTGGACAGAAGCGATACAAAGCATATATATAAGTACGAAAGAATTTAAAACTTTGAGGAGCAAACACTGAACATACAAAATTCATAAATCCGCATACATTAAGCGAAAGCATACACCTATACAAACTTACAACCATACAACAGAAGCCTCAAACGAAAGATAGGACAGAGGAAATACTTAAGACGTAAATATAAAAATATTTATGCCGTCCAAAATATTACATCAGTATCTTTATTATTATTACATATACATATTATACAGAAATACAAAATCCCAATTACAGAGGCTGGACAAAGTACAAAATTTCTAGCTCCTATGTGGCCAACCCTTGCAGATGCGCGACTCGAACCGAACCAAACCTGCCACCTACATGGGAAAAGAACCCGTGCTAAGCGATAACACTTAGTGGGGAAACACAAAAGAAATATGGGCGGCCATTAATAATGGTCGCCAAGGCATAACACATGCAAATGGCATATACGGACATTCATAACGCATATAATATTATACTTGCATATAACAGCCGTGCGTTGGAGGATCATATCCACCTTCTTATATAATCATTCAATAGTCAATGTCGCATTTTCACGCAAACTAATTCACATGCTAGTCCATAATAATTAGCAGTATAAAATCACATTCGTATACATACTAATTCACATGCTTATAAGCACAATCGATTATATTCAAACGCAGTCGCAATACGATATATTTGAATAATCGCACACAATAGGCATGTTTGAGTCACATTTAACCCAATCAGGGATTTATAATCACATTCGAATTCATAACTGATTCTCATGACTGAAATCTTACACATTCGGATATCATATTCTCATATTCATATCAGACAAAGCAAACAAAATAACTGCTGACTCAAAATAGTAGATAACAAGTATATGGACATCACCTTACGGGTGCGAATCGAGTACTGACATCACCTTACGGGTGCAAATCGAATACTGACATCACCTTACGGGTGCAAATCGAAAATCAATTTCATTTTCACATTCTAAAACATGTTCATTAGGAACCTTAATCAAGATCCAAACACATTAAAGGGTTCACGAGGAACCAAATGGGGGACCTGATCAGGGTCCAAACGTCCAAAGGGCTGCAGCTAAAAGACTCTATTAGGCATGCCTAACTATCCACTAGACTGACTCTCGTAGGTCATGCATCATTCAAATCATGTGTCAAATCAGACAGTATATAAATATCGTCATACTTAATCCAGAGTATAGTAGACATATAAAGAAATTCATAATATCAGCCATGCATCATACTATTCGTATTACAAAGCATACAATATAATTCCATCAACATGCTTTAACACTATTTAGTATTCTAAAAATTATCAGAGTCAAATATGGAAACATTATCAGGTCAGTCATTAACCTAACATTCAAACTTTACTTTTAACAACTAACCACTCTTTACAAAAACAGGGTAAGTCACGGTCACAACCAGATTGGTTGTCACCGTGACATACCAAAACTCTCGGCAGAGTGCAATCTTGGGGTACCTCACGGTGGTAACCCATTAGGTTGTCACCGTGACATACCCACACCCCAAAACATAATGCACTTTTGGGGTACCTCACGGTGGTAACCCATTAGGTTGTCACCGTGACATACCCACTGCCCAAAACAGAATGCTATTCCTCACACTTTATTATATCATTCATACCAACCATTTGTATATTTATATAAATACTTACTTACCCGATTTGCCACATTATGGGTCTCCATTTAAATGAGGAATTCATAAGCTAAAAGCATTAAATCACATTTACCATTATCATATTATATAATCACTCAAATATCCACATGAACCATAATAGCATCATAGATATCTTGCATACTAATACGTTCTAATAACATTTATTATCAATGCATGCATCATATAATATTGTTAGGCAATTACTTCAATCATGCATTCACTGCTCATATCCCATATATATATATTTCATTAATCAAACTCATTTCATTTGATGTCGTTCATGTGCATATAACTTAAATCTCAATTCATAACTATGTATACTTGTTCATATCATACAATTTTATATAGATTAAAGTATTATAATACTCAATAATGTCATTATACTTAATCCTATTCATGAACATTTTCCAAGGGATAACTATTCTTAAACTCATTTATAGTCCTAAACATGCATCGGATGGATCCTAGAAAGTTTCGGTGTGATACTGCTTCAATTCGGGAAGAAAAACACATAAAATGGTCAAAACAGAAGGGGTCACGCTGGTAATGACTTTGGTTATGACCGTGAGCTCCAAAACTAAGCATTCTACCTTCTCTGGGCATTGGTCACGGTGGCAATGACGTTGGTTGACACCGTGACATACCAAAAATTTGCAAAACAGAAGGCAAAACTCAAGACTGCTTTCCACTTCCAACTTTAACTGCTTAAACCGACCTATAAACCTCATTTTTAGGCAAACATACTTCTTAAAAAATGACCCTTAGCATGTTAGATTTCATATAGAACAAATCTCAGGTCGTTTGGACACCTAAATGTCCAGATATGATCAAAACAACCTATATTGTTCCCCTAAACCTGGCCAGAGAAGATAGCTCTACTTCATGACCACTTTTGGGACACTTACAGTTAAAATTAGCTCAAACGTATTTCTAACACATTTGTAGGAATATATCTTAGATTTCCAATGGTACTAGTTTCATACCATTTGAAGTTATACAACTCCAAATACATCTTAATAACCGAAGAAAGGTCAAGTGCATTCTAACCCAGTTTTTCACCCAAAATCCTATTCACATACACAAATGAACAATTTAAACCAACACTCACTACCATCATCATATATCATCAACAACACATTCAAGAAACTTATATCACACATGAATATACTAAAATTCATACGTATAATAGAGAGTTTCCCAAACCTCTATGAAGCACAACCCACTATCCTCTTCAAGCTTTAATCCTAAATCTTTTCCTTTGTCCTTCTTTCTCACTTCAATCACTTGCAAACAATCAAAACAATAACTTTATTAACCCATGCAAAACACCCACAAAACCCATTCCAATCACGAGAGAAGGAGAAGAAGAAGAAACCTAAATAAACATTCAGCTACTAACCTCTTAGAACCCTTCTATACTCAAACCCTAGGTCAAAGCATCCAAAAGCCAGCACATGCAAAGTAAGGGAGAGCAGAAATGGGAAGGAGAAGAGAACGTAAGAGTGAGGAAAGAGGGCAGGAGCTGATAGCTTCTAAGGGAAGCCAAAGAAAATCTGCCTTATCTCTCTCCAATTCCCTTCAAATGCCATTAATGCACTCATCCACTAAATCCACTTGGCAACCAAGCATTGGACCCAACAAACCCACTTTGACTTTATGCACTAACACACCATACAACACATGCACCATAGTTGCTCCTTCAAATCAATGACTTAAATTCCATGGCACCAAACTCCACTCACACCTAATAATCTCTTATAAACTTAACATCCTGAGTACCATACTCACAAACCACTAGATAAAACCACAACAAATACCCTACATTTATACACCACATGCACACCAAATAATTTCCCTCACTTAACTTATTTAATTAATTACTTTGCAATTAAATCCTTATCATCAAATTCACTCATGCACAAATTACCGAAATACCCTTCACTTATCCGACTTAGCTTGCCGATTCTGACTAGGCTCGATTTGGGGTGTGATAACTCTTCCCTCCTAACAGAATTTCGTCCTCGAAATTCACTTACACCGGAAAGAATTCCCAACATTACATTCCATGTCACCAACAAACTCATACACTTCACTCTCCAACTACTCACTCGCTTACACATATCACCATCATTGTACTCTTAAATCACTTTCTTATATTCGAATCAAACACATTCATCAGAATGATCATTACTTAACTGCCCATCAGAAATCAAAGCCCAAACACTTTACACATAAATCAATTAACTTTCGCCGATTGCTACATAAATCCTTCAATACTTAAAAGATGTCCATCATATCTACGTTTCTCCTTAACAATAACACTCCTGTCAAAGTCCAAAATCCTTTTTACCTTCACTTGTATAAGATCCCGAAATACTCTTTCTGCTCAACTTTAACCAAACACATAACACTTTCCTCAACTTTAACAATAACCTTTCTTTTCTGTGGTACCTTCTGAATAGGGCCTTGAGAAACCCAAGGTATAGTCAGCCTATCAAAAATCTGAATCAATCCTTGCACTAATGTCCTATCATTAGAAACAGGACTGGAATCTCCAACCAAAAGATGTTCGAAAACACTCTGATTAGCACAACTGGGTTCACACTTGCTGTTGTCTCGCCCACATTCTCACTAAAATCAGACTCCATCTAGACACAACACTAGACAAGACACATCTGCATTCGGCCACGACACAAACCAGACTCGCATGCAAAGACACGACACATAACCGACTAGCATGTAAAGACTCGACACTTAACAAACAAGACAACCAGAACCGCCAAACCTGGCTCTGATACCACTAAATGTAACACCCCCTACCCGTACATAGTCGAACCCATCCGCAACGGAGTAGGCAGCCGTACGACCAGGTGTGCTACCGGACAGAAGCAATACAAAGCAGATATATAAATACGAAAGAATTTAAAACTTTAAGGAGCAGAAACTGAACATACATCATTCATAAATGCACATACATTAAGCGAAAGCATACACCTATACAAACTTACAACCATTCAACAGAAGCCTCAGACGAAAGATAGGACAGAGGAAATACTTAAGACGTAAATATAAAAATATTTATGCGATCCAAATATTACATCAGTATCTTTATTATTATTACATATACATATTATACAGAAATACAAAATCCCAATTACAGAGGCTGGACAAAGTACAAAATTTCTAGCTCCTATGTGGCCAACCCTTGCAGATGCGCGACTCGTACCAAACCAAACCTGCCACCTGCATGGGAAAAGAACCCGTGCTAAGCGATAACGCTTAGTGGGGAAACACACAAGAAATATGGGCGGCCATTAACAATGGTCGCCAAGGCATAACACATGCAAATGGCATATGCGGACATTCATAATGCATATAATATTATACTTGCATATAACAGCCATGCGTTAGAGGATCATATCCACCTTCTTATATAATCATTCAATAGTCAATGTCACATTTTCACGCAAACTAATTCACATGCTAATCCATAATAGTTAGTAGTATAAAATCACATTCGTATACGTACTAATTCACTTGCTTATAACTACAATGGATTATATTCAAACGCAGTCGCAATACGATATATATGAATAATCGCACACAATAGGCATGTTTGAGTCACATTTAACCCAATCAGGGATTCATAATCACATTCGAATTCATAACTGATTCTCATGACTGAAATCTTACACATTCGGATACCATATTCTCATATTCATATCAGAAAAAGCAAATAAAATACCTGCTGACTCAAAATAGTGGATAACGAGTATACGAACATCACCTTACGGGTGTGAATCGAGTACTGACATCACCTTACGGGTGCGAATCGAATACTGACATCACCTTACGGGTATGAATCGAAAATCAATTTCATTTTCACATTCAAAAACATTTTCTTTAGGAACCTTAATCAAGATCCAAACACATTAAAGGGTTCGCGAGGAAATAGGGGACCTGATCAGGGTCCAAACGTCCAAAGGGCTACAACAAAAAGACTCTATTAGGCATGCCTAACTATCCACTAGACTGACTCTCGCAGGTCATGCATTATTCAAATCATGTGTCAATTCAGACAGTACATAAATATCGTCATACTTAATCAAAAGTATAGTAGACATATAAAGAAATCCATAATATCAGCCATGCATCATACTATTCGTATTACAAAGCATACAATATAATTCCATCAACATGCTTTAGCACTATTTAATATTCTAAAAATTAGCAAAGTCAAATATGGAAACATTATCAGGTCAATCATTAACTTAACATTCAAACTTTACTTTTAGCAACTAACCACTCTTTACAAAAACAAGGTATGTCACGGTCACAACCAGATTGGTTGTCACCGTTACATACCAAAACTCTTGGCAGAATGCAATCTTGGGGTACCTCACGATGGTAACCCATTAGGTTGTAACCGTGACATACCCACACCCTAAAACAGAATGCACTTTTGGGGTACCTCACGGTGGTAACCCATTAGGTTGTCACCGTGACATACACACTGCCCAAAACAGAATGCTATTCCTCACACTTTATTATATCATTCATACCAACCATTTGTACATTTATATAAATACTTACTTACCCGGTTTGCCACATTATGGGTCTCCATTTAAAAGAGGAATTCATAAGCTAAAAGCATTAAATCACATTTATCATTATCATATTATATAATCACTCAAATATCCACTTGAACCATAATAGCATCATAGATATCTTGCATACTAATACATTCTAATAACATTTATTATTAATGCATGCATCATATAATATTGTTAGGCAATTACTTCAATCACACATTCACTGCTCATATCCCATATATATATATTTCATTAATCAAACTCATTACATTTGATGTCGTTCATGTGTATATAACTTAAATCTCAATTCATAACTATGTATATTTGTTCATATCATACAGGTTTATATAGATTAAAGTATTATAATACTCAATAATGTCAGTATACTTAATCCTATTCATGAACATTTTCCATGGGATAACTATTCTTGAACTCATTTATAGTCCTAAACATGCATCGGATGGATCCTAGAAAGTTTCGGTGTGATGAGGGTTCAATTCGGGAAGAAAAACACATAAATTGGTAAAAACAGAAGGGGTCACGGTGGTAATGACTTTGGTTGTGACCTTGAGGTCCAAAACTAAGCATCCTGCCTTCTCTAGGCATTGGTCACGGTGGCAATGACTTTGGTTGTCATCGTGACATACTAAAAATTTGCAAAACAAAAGGCAAAACTCAAGACTGCTTTCCACTTCCAACTTTAACCGCTTAAACCGACCTCTAAACCTCGTTTGGAGACCTAAATCTCCAGATATGATCAAAACAACCTATACTATTCCCCTGAACCCGGCCAGAGAAGATAGCTCTACTTCATGACCACTTTTGGGACACTTAGAGTTAAAATTAGCTCAAACTTATTTCTAACAAATTTGTAAGAATATATCTTAGCTTTCCAACGGTACTCATTTCATACCATTTGATGTTCTACAACTCCCAATACAGCTTAATAATCAAAGAAAGGTCAAGTGCATTCTAACGCAGTTTTTCACCCAAAATCCTATTCACATAAACAAATATACAATTTAAACCAACACTCACTACCATCATCATATATCATCAACAACACATTCAAGAAACTTATATCACACATGAATATACTAAAATTCATATATATAATAGAGAGTTTCCCAAACCTCTATGAAGCACAACCCACTATCCTCTTCAAGCTTTAATCCTCAATCTTTTCCTCTGTCCTTCTTTCTCACTTCAATCACTTGCAAACAATCAAAATAATAACTCTATTAACCCATGCAAAGCACCCATAAAACCCATTCCAATCACGAGAGAAGGAGAAGAAGAAGAAACCCAAATAAACATTCAGCTACTAACCTCTAAGAACCCTTCTATACTCAAACCCTAGGTCAAAGCATCCAAAAGCCAGCACATGCAAAGTAAGGGAGAGCAGAAATGGGAACGAGAAGAGAACGTGAGAATGAGGAAAGAGGGCAGGAGCTGATAGCTTCTAAAGGAAGCTAAAGAAAATATGCCTTATCTCTCTCCAATTCCCTTCAAATGCCATTAATGCACTCACCCACTAAATCCACTTGGCAACCAAGCATTGGACCCAACAAACCCACTTTGACTTTATGCACTAACACACCATACAACACATGCACCATATTTACTCCCTCAAATAAATGACTTAAATTCCATGGCACCAAACTCCACTCACACCTAATAATCTCTTATAAACTTAACATCCTAAGTACCATACTCACAAACCATAACAAATACCCTACATCTATACACCACATGCACACCAAATAATTTCCCTCACTTAACTTATTTAATTAATTACTTTGTAATTAAATCCTTATCATTAAATTCACTCATGCATAAATTACCGAAATAGCCTTCACTTATCCGACTTTGCTTGCCGATTTCGACTAGGCCCGATTTGGGGTGTGACATTATGCATGAGGAAATTTGGATAATAAGGACTTAATTGCAAAATTAATTAAAAATGTTAAGTGAAGAATCATCTAGTGAGGTAGGTGTTTGGTACCAAGGATTTAGTGTGTTTTAAAAGAAAGTATCTTGTGTGTGTTGTGCATGGTGCTTTGATGATGATTAAGTCAAGTTTTGGACACATGGGACCATTGGAATGTGACACATGGCATGGTAGTTGAGGGCATTTAATGAAAAAGGAAGAGAGAGGGAAGGGAGGGCAGAAATTGAAGAAGCTTCCCATGGAAGCTGTCCCTTTTCCCCTCTTTCTCCACTTTCCCCATTCTCTCTACTCCCTCTTGCTTCATTTTCTGCTCTCAACCCCCTCCCTTGTGTGCTTCCTTGAGCTTTGAAGTTAGATTTCTGAATTTAAGCTGGGTTTTGAAAGGTAAGTGTCCGGGTTTTGCTTTGGGTTCTTCATCTCCTTGTTCTCCTTTATTTTTCTGGTTTTGGTTAAGTGAATGAATGGTTTGACTTAAGAGTGTGTTTGGGTGGGTTTTTATGCAAGAATCGGAGGAGAAAAGGAAGAGCAAAGGAAAAGAGAAAATTGGATTTTGAAGGGACGGTTTGAAACTTCAATTTTTGAGGTTTGGGAGTGTTTTTGCCCTCTTTTCTCTTTGTATCATTTTTGTGTTATGTTTTAATTTCTAATGATCTTGAGTGTCAAGTTATGGGAAATGCATGTAAATGATTGAGTTGGACTGTTGTTTGGCATGATGTAAAGTGGTAGTGATTTGTATGTAGGGTGGCAGTGAAATTGCATAAATTAGAGTGAGTTATGATTTGCTGGTTCTTGTGATTTCTTTCTTAAATTAGTATAAATTGAGTGTATATTGATGATGAGCATGTCTTGGTGTGCTTTGGAGTGATGAGGTAAGTGTTGATGCATGATTGAGTGTGTTTGAAGTGGTTTGAGTTGGAAAGAAGTGCGGGAAGTGCAGATTCTGGGCAATTCTAGGCTCTGTCGCGCTGCGAAATGGCTATCTTGTTGCTGAGGAGCCCTATGTCATGAGCACGACAGAGAGCTCGGTAGGCCGAGTTGTAGCGAGCCGAGCCCCAGCACGTACGCGCCTGTGAGCGCGATCGCGAAGGTGAAGTGCCCGGTCTCTGTCGCGAGTGCGACAGAGTTCGGTAATTTGAGTGTTTGCCGAGCGTCCCTTCCCGAGTGAGTGCGCGTGATGGGGTACCCTGCTCTCTGTCGCGAGCGCGACACACATCGTGATCACGACAGAGGCCCTTTCTGCTTGCCCTATTTTCCAAAGTGATTCTTTTGGTCCCACTTTGCACGGTTTCTCACTATTGCATCGTACACGGTTTTGCTTATGCCTTGGTGATATATTGTCTTAGCGTTGTGTTAGTGAATATTATTATGATAGTGTTTTGATTCGTGTCTTGCGATAATAATAATAATAGTATTGAACTGTGAGTGAGTGGTTGAGCCTGATGTGTTAAAGTAGTGGATAATTAAGCATGATTAAGAAGAGATAGTGAGTGCAGCTGCCAGTATTTACCCCGCTATAGGTCTAGTGATTTCGATTGACCTCCGTTAAGGTCTTACTGAAAATGTTTTTAGACTCCGGTCTCACTTGCTACCTTCGAGTATAAATGTTTTGAGGCTTCGGTTCCCGTGTAGTGTTCCCGCATCCACCACCAGTGAAATTCAAGCTATGGTTTAATGTGTTTGGCTTTTTGTTTAGTGAAGTGTTATAATTATTGAGTAATTCTAGTATTGCATTTGCTCTTTATTTGTTGTTTTAAGTTCTGTTTACTTATGGTGATTATGACTTATGTATCTCTGTTTCCTCTACTTAGTGAATTCAGTGTCATGCTTAATTTCATGTATAATTGAATGATAGTATTGTATAGTGTTGTGTTATCTTTATTCCTCCCCACTAGGCGTTATTGCTTAGCACGGGCTGTTTTCCCATGTAGATAGCACGTTTGGTTCCACTCGAGTCGCGCATCTGCAGGGTTGGCCACTAGGAGTAGAGTCTTGTTTATTTTGTACTCATCTTGTATTCTTTTGTATATGTATTCTTTTGATTAGTGGCATATATAATTTTGTTAAAGATCCTTTATGTAATTCTGAATGATGTACGTAATATATTTTAATTTAATGTTAAGATTATGAGTTTTATCATTGTAATGTATGCTTCTGCTGTCGTGTATGTATGCTTTTGAGTGAGTGTCGGGTAGCGCTCCGGTGTCCTTCCAACGAGGGCATCGGGGTGTTACAAATATGAAGCAATAAAATAAATTAGAAGTTGATCCAAAATGTTTAGCCTCAGAATATTACCTTCTTGAGGAGAATGTTGCGTGATCTTTTCCCTTGAATTCTACAAGGATCAATTGGCAATGTGCAATTTTGAGGAATTTTTTTTTACCGCAAAATTGTAATTTTTCAAAATCAGACCAAGAGAAGAAAATTAGATTTTTCCTTCATGATTTTTTTCAAAGTAATCGTGAATATTAAAAGGTCAGATCGAGCAAAAATGAATTGATTTTGCTTTCCCGAATTCTCCTTTTTTGAAAAGATTTAATGAAATTTTATAGGAATAAAGAAGAATAATTCTTGGAAATTCCTTTGGTATTTATAGCTTTAAAAAAACCTTTCTAACCTTTTTCTGAAAATTTTTCCAACCATTTCGACAAATTTTTCTAACCCCTAAAAATGATTCTTATGCCACTATTTATAGATTACGATGAAAAATTCAAAAAATTTTAAATTTTAAATTTGAATTTGAAAAAGATTTATGAAGTCAAATTTAAAACTACCAGATTTTGGAAGATATTTGGAAATCAAATAAAATATTTGAAGAAGATTTGGAAATCAAACAAAATATTTGGAAAATCCTTTGAAATCCCATGAAATCCCCGTAAAAATCCTTGTAAACCGCCATAGATCCCTGACCGACTGGCATCGTTCGGCATACCCACGGGCGTCGATCGCAGAGGTAGCCCCAGTCATTTCCATCGATGGGCTATTACATGAGGGATGGGCGGAGCGACGGTCATCGCTCGTGCAAGGGGTGGGCCATCACGCGCGAGCGACGGGCATCGCTACCGAGAGGGACGGGTGCCCCAGGGACGAGCGATGGGCATTACTCACGCGAGGGATGAGCATCTCTCGGAGCGAGTGATGGTCACCCCTTTACCGAAGGGATACCCGTCGGTCAACCCAAAAACCAAATCTTCAACCAAACAGCTCCTTTCAACGCACAGAAACTTCCCATCGCTGTAAACGTTTAATTCTTTTAAATTCAAGGGGCGAAAATCTAGAACCTCCGTCCATTTGCCAAAAAATAGTTACCGATATCTTCATCGGGTAAATTTGATCTGGACTACTTCAGGACCCGGTGTCTACTGTTGCCCCCAATTTTGGGGAAACTAGCGCACCAGTGTCTAGATGAGCCAAATTTCAAAGAGGAGAGAAGGAAATGCGTGCCTGAGGGAGTCCTTACCTTTTGTCATGTTGACGTTTGTGGCTTACTACCACTGAGCTGTAGCATATTATACTACAATCCACTCGTAATTGTTTTGCTAACCCCCATCCAGTCTGCATGGCATGTCCTTTCTAGCCACCATTCGGCTTGCATGGCATCTGATTGCTGCCGCTGAGCTGCAATGTATTTTACTATGACTTGTTTGCCATCACTTTGCTGACCACCATCCGGCCTGCACAACATGTCCTTGCTGACCACCATCCGGCCTGCACAACATGTCCTTGCTAATCACCATCCGGTTTGCAAGGCATATGATTGTTGCGGTTGAGCTGTAGTGTGTTCTACTGCGACCCCTTTGCGATTGTTCTGCTAACCCCCATCCGATCTGCACAGCGTGTCCTGCTAACCACCTTCTGATTTGTATGACATCTAATCGCTGCCGTTGAGTTGTAGCGTATTCTACTATGAACCTATTGATATATCACATTTATCTTGCTGGCCTCCATTCGGCCTGCACAGCATACCCCTTGCTAACCCCCATCCGATTTGTAAGGCATCTGATTGTTGTTGTTTGAAAGGCAGTGTGTTCTACTACAATTCATCTAATATACCGCATTTGTCTTGTTGACCACCATTCGTCCTGCATAGTATACACCTGCTAACCCCCATCCGATTTGCAAGGCATCTAATTTTTGATATGCTAACCACCATCCGGTCGGCATGGTTTCTGATTGGCTGACCACCATTCGGTCAGCATGATCTCAGATTCGCTGACAACTCTCCGATCGACATGATATCTGATTTACTGACCACCATTTGATCGTCATGATATTTGACTTGCTGACCACCATTCGGTCGGCATGATCTCTGATTTGCTGACCACCATTCGGTCGGCACTATGTTTGATTTACTAACCACCATCCGGTCGGCACTATGTTTGATTTACTTACCACCATTCGGTTGGTACTATATCTGATTTGCTACTGAGTCATAACCGAATTCTATTATAACTCCACTGGCAGAATTTTCTGATGACAAACTCAATTTACGCGTCATGAGTTAATGGCATGTTCTACCTGCAATTTAAAAAGATTTTGTTATCTTATTGTGTTGATTGGATCATTTTAAAACGTGGGCTTTATGTCTTTTATCTTTGTTTATTGTTATTTATTTTGTTCATCTTCTCTATTCTTTATTTCACTTGTTTTCTTTTGTTATGTTGTTTTGATGCATCAGGCATTACTGAAGCCAAACATGAAATATTAATAAGAATCTGCAAATTGCTCAAATAAATTTACACTTTAACAACATAAATATTTCACTAATAGAATGTAGATTTTGTAAATCAACAGACAAAATACACTAAAACTCCCTGAATATTAGCTACAAGGGTGAATAACCTGTGGGCTCCTTTGGGTCCTCCTCGTCATCTGACACGTGGATAGGCTAAGCGCTAGCGGAAGATGGTCTTGCCACGGAGGTGGAGGGTCCGGCTCTAGAGGTAGGAGGCTGATTGCTGAGAGCTGAAGGTCCGTCCTCTGTGGCTGGCTGAGGATGAATGATGATAGGCGGCGGTACTGCTGTTGCATGCTGTGCTGCTTAAGTGGCCTACTAAAACTAGACCTGAGCATATCCGTTTAGGAATGGCTGTGCACAAGTCCTGAAAAACTCTAAATTCTCGATGATTACCCTACCCAATCCTACAATAGCCTGAGACTGCTCAAAACTCTGGCGCCTGGATGCATCTCTAATACCTGTGATCCTATTCTCTGTCATCTGCCTCAGCTCCCTGATGCATCCAGATATAGTCAGTATGTGTAGTGGCCCAAATGCCGGTTTAGAAGTGACAGTGCATAATTTCAGTGATACCACGATGATCGCAGCATCGAACATTGTAAGCAGTGAGTTTGTCAGTGTCAAAACTTATTGATAAGTGTGCTAAAAATATAGCGGTTCCGATATGGGTAACACCGGGGTGGCTATACAGCGAACCGGGCTGTCCGGTGCCCAAAAAATTCTGATTTCACAAAAATGATCTGTATATCGTAAGGAGTCTAGGGGTGAAATCGGAACTGAAAACGGAGCTAAAACGACCTCCGAAAGTCAGTTCGAAGAAAGCCTCCGGTTCGATTCAAATAGTAATCAAGTTTGACCGAAATTTGACCGAGACTCTAAATATAGTAAACGACCTCTGAAAAATTATCAGAAGGTATAGATGGACTCAGAATAGTGTGTAAAATAGTTTGGTGGTAAAAAAGAAATTTTATGGAGACACTGAGAAATTAGTGAACCGGACTGAATTAATTGAACCGAACCGAATAGTTATCCTAATTGAGATGGAACCAAGGTCTAATGGGTTTATAGGAGTCAAATTGATGCTAAGGGTGAAAAGTGAACTGAACCGGTTCGACCAGTGAACCAGTGAACCTGACCGGACCAGTTGACTAGGTTTGACTAAAGTTTTACTATGCTCTAAATGGAGTTCTGGACCTCGAAAAAATTATTTTGAAGCATGGTTGTGCTTGAAATATTATGGGGAATCAATTGGTAAAGAAAAATAAATTTTACGGTAAGACAGAAAATTGAGTTATCGGACTGGAAGGGAATTAGTAGATTGGGAAACGATCTCCGATTGGGCTGAAATTTTACATAGAAGCTAAATTATATATTTTGAGAATTGTGGAATAACGTTTTGGAGAAATTGAGCTTGAAAAGTGAGGAAAATAATTTTTGGATGGAATATGGGCTTAATAACCTAAATGGGCTTTAGGGTTGGCCTAATAGGTTAAAGCAAGCCCAAGCCCACTCAAGACACATGTAAAAGGAAGAAAAATCTCCCATTTTCAAGAATTCTTTCCACCCTTCTTCCTCCTCTTCTTGGCCGAACTCTACTCTCTCTCTTTTTCTTGAATTTTCTTCTTCTCTCTTCAAAGTTCTTCATAAATCTAACCCTCCTAAGTAAATTATAGCCTCTCTTTTCATTGATGATGGTTTCAAAACTCATTTGGAGAGGAATAAGTGGGAAAAACCAAGTGTTCAAGGTTATGCACTAAAAGTGAGGATTTTTATGGAGAAGATGGAGTTTTAAGGAGATAAGGCATGGAAAGCAAGCTTAAGTAGTGGAGAGTATGGAAATAAGGTTAGTGGATACAATATCCTTTCTTTTCCATGGTAGAGGCATGATTTTAGGTTATATTTGTATTATGTGTATGTGAAAAATGCATGAATAATTGAATCTAACTTAATATATGTGATTAGTGGACCTAAAATAGTATAAAGTATGATTAGATGAAATTAAACCTAAGTGGTATGAAAATTCTAATGTTGGCCGAATAGTATATTAAGGATTTCTTCAAGATTAAATGAAGTTTATGGCTTATAATTGATGGTTATTATATGTATAACATATTTAAGACATGATGGAGTGATTAAAAGAAATGAAAGAACACATAAAGAAAATCAAGTGTTGTGGCCGAATGGAATATTAAAGAAAATAATGAGTTATGCTGTGTAACACGGCAAATAAATGACATTTATGGCTAATACAATATGTAAATTGAATGATTGAATGTTTAAATGAAATGAAAATGAATATAATGAGAAGTTAGTGTGTTGGCCGAATTGAATAATGAAGAATTTAGTTAGGTATATTGGGAATGATGGCTTATAATGGATGTTTATAATAAGTATAACATGTAATTGCAAAAATAAAGTGATTAAAGAAATTAAAAGTGAACATAATGATATAATGATGCTTTGACCAAATTGAGTGTATGGGAATAATGCGAATTGAGTGTATTTTGATGATTTATTATAATTATTGGCATTAAATGATAAATTGATTATAAACGAGTGTGTATGCAAAAATGCAAGTGAAAATAATGGGTATGCCGAAATGTGTATGATGATAAAGTGTGATATTTATATGAAATAATGATGAAATATTGCCCTTAGTAGATGCCTGGTAGTGAAATCTAGTCCAGGATATAATTGGCTAGCCATATGGATTTTTACACCACGGTACGAGTCATGGCGACTCGATATTGATAAGCCAATGACGGCTTATCTCAGTGTTCAGTGTAAATCAGAGTTCAGTGTAGTGCAGTACAGTGAGAAATGGTCCTATCGGGATCATTTCATAGTGTAGTGGATCTGTGGGATCAATGTCCCGCATATCCGGTCAATAGATTTTCTACCGAGTTCATACTAGGGGCATAATGGTAATTATGTGATAGAAATGGTTAAAATTGTGATAAAAGTGAAAACGAGTGAAAACTGGACTAAAATTGATAAATAGAAAGTTTAAGGGCAAAATCGTAATTTTGATAAATTATGAGAATAAAACAGTAAATTAGTGGAATAGTGATAAAATAAGGACTTAAATGTAATTTAGTGACAATACAAGGTTAAAAGTGGAATATAAGTATAAAAAGGGTAAAATAGTAATTAAAATAAGAAAATAAGGGTAAAAGTGTAAAAGAGAAAATATGTAAGGGTAAAAGGGTAAAAATGAATAATGAAGGGTAAAATGGTAATTGATGTAAAAGTGAGGATATAAAAGGAATTAATGAAAAAGAAGGGACATAGATGTAATTTAAGTAAAAGAGAGGACATGGATGGAATTAATGTAATAGTGGGGATATAAATGTCATTTTTTGAAAAGATAAGGGTACAATTGGAAACCTTGGAAAATGAATAAGGATTTAAATGTAATTAGTGAAATAATAAATTTAATTAAATTGATTAAAATATAATTAGTGTATAATAAGATTTATTGTTTAATTATGTAATTAAATTGATGAACCAATTGGTTAAAAATAATGTGGGTTTAATAAGAAAATAATTATAATAAACAATAGTAAATTAAATTTGAAATTACTATTTATTAGGGATGTAATTGTAATTATAGTGAATTGAAATGATAAAATTGAAAAGTAAGAGTTAAGCAAGGACTAAAATGTAAACTTAAATTTGAATGTTATGTAGGATTAAATGACAAGGTGTATAATAATATATGAATAAATATGGTAATGGAATTAAATAGTGACAATTTCGTAATATGGCATAGTTAAAAGTAAAGTTGTATATTAATAAAGATTTTAGAAACTAATTTGTAAATATATATATATCATAGTGGGGTTAATTAATAGATTGAAGTGTAAGTAATCCATAGTATGAATAATAAGTATGTAAGTGGATAGTTAGTGAATAAATAATTAAAGAATGATGAAATATTAATGTATGAATAATTAGTAAGTGTATAATAGTTTCTTGATCGATATATTTATAATATGTATGTGTGTATATAATGATATTAAATGTGTGTGTAATATGATTATATTTGAAATACTGATGTAATTAAAAATAAGTGGCAATGAAAGATAAAGAGGTAAAATGGCAATATTGTGAATAAGTAATTAAGTGAGAATTTAATTGTAATTGATTATTATAAGAAAAGTGGGGATTTAAAGGTGAATAATGAGAAATTTACTAATAGTGAAGTGAAGAAAATATTAATCTGAATATGCCTAAATCAACGAGGGGTCATGGTGAATTAAAGTATAGTGCAAGATAAGGAAAATAAAGATTTTAAACAATTAATAAAATTGATGGTGCGCTTCTTGAAGTAATAATCTAGAAAGAGTTTAAGTAAGAGCAATGGGAAATAATAAGTGAAGATTATAAGTGATAAATTTTAGTATAAGTAATAAGAAAATGATAATATGAAAGAAATTTATAGAACTGTTATAATGGTAAGTGTATAAGTGAATGAATTTGAAAAAGGGGGGTATGTATTAATAATGGAACTGTAAGTATGATGATGATATAAACAAATGGGTTTAAATAATAGTTAAGATAAATATTTAACTGTGTTTGGAATAAATTAACATAGGGTTTCTAAAGTGAATAATAGAAGTGAAAATAATGTTAGTAATAATAGGTCCAACATTGATTAAGAAATAAATAAGGAAATTGTGATCCAATAATTAGCATTCAAGTAACTTAATAACTGAATTGTAATGTATTCATTCAGTGATAACATAATTCATACATGAGTAGCGATAAATAACGTAACAAAAGAGTTGATACAGTGGAAAGGCAAGAAAGTAAAAAGGGAAAGTTAAACACATAAAGTAAGTTATAAAAGTAAATTAATGTTTCAAATTCTAAAACAATGACTAATTGATAAGTAGTTACAAAGGTAAACACAAGATAATGTCAAGGGATAGAAATGAAAATGGATTGATAAGTGATAAATGAATCGTAGTATTATAGTATTAAATAATTACTAATAATAAATAAATAATTGATAATCGAATTGAACAGTGTTAAGTCATAAGAATATTAATAAGAGATGAAATGATAAGTGGTTAAAGTTTATAACGTAATAATCAAATATAGTAAAAGTAATAGTGTAAGCGATAGTGAAAGTAATAGTTAAAGTTGCAGTGTAAGTGAAAGTGCTACGGATATTGATAACAGTGTATAAAATGAACAGTCGAAGCTTAGTGATAGTGAGAAAAACAAAGATAACGAACATCATAAAAGTGTATAATAATCATTCCAAAGTTTCAGAAATTAATGCTGTTATAATTTAAATATAGTGAAAGAAATATATATATATATATGTGTGTGCATGCATGTCTTATTGTTGTGAAAAATTTAGGATATGTATCCACCACTGGGCATTTTTAATGCTCAGTGCGTAGAGTGTCATTGCGCTCAGGATATGGTAGATTTTAATGTGGCCGAAGATGTAGTATCGATTGGACGAAAATTTTGGCAGCAAGGATCGATGTTTGGCATGGCATGTATACGACTGTGGAAAAAGAGATACAAGGTATATGGTATTGTTCTGTTTTAGTGTGTGTATGTTTGTGTTAGTAAAAAAAAAATAAAATTCTACAGAACGATCGAGTGCATTGTAGTGCTTGTCAGTGCAGTGTCGTGACATCCGGTATCTGTATCATTTACGGGTATAAGGGTGTTACAGTATGGAACCCTCTAACACCTCCACCCAGAATCTGAGGGTAGTAACCGACTCGTCAAGCATCTGAACAGCCTCATCGACCCTCTAACACCTCCACATACATTAGCGTTTTATAACCATACATAGAAATACTTATTTACTTTAAATCAAAAAGAATGTATCATACAAAACTTATCATATACTTTAAATCACTTAATGGCCCTAAAGATAGTTATCCTTCATAAATTCCCGAAATACATTTCAAGCCTCGAAATATGAAGTTCAGAAATTCCTTTTGATACAAATATTTCAAAATCGTACAAATTACAGTATCAATACCTAAACCAAAACATTTCATATTGATCAAACCTATAGTGGTTCAAAACTAAACAAAACATTTCAATATTGAGATTTGGTTTGTGCTTGAAGTAAATATTCCAAACTTCCTACGTATCCCTATGTTAGGGAATCAGAACCATGTAGTTCTACAGAGAACTCGATACAAAGATATTCCAAAATAATCATAGCTCATTAACTAAATTCAATTATCTATCTCATACCCAAAACTTATTATTTCTCTTACGTCCTACTCAATATATAATTTACCGTGTTCATTAAACCCAACAAATATCGTACATGAATTCCTTACCAATATACTTACAGTAATTGTCCCGGCTAAAGTCTTATGGATAAATAACACATAACATACCTGTATTCTCATTGTAACATATAAACGAATATATTTATAAAGTTCATTTATAAATTACTCAACTACAACAACCCACACATCAAATATGTCAATATTTCTTTACAAATACTTCATACAGACAATCATACTCGTAGCTTTTGAACAGATTTATAACATGCATTAACCAGGTATGACTTCTCATGCGATCAATACTCATAACATCCGTTATAGACAAATCAATTATAGCAGATATGCATATCCAATACTTCAGTAAACCTCTACCAAGACATCCTACAGGCACTCATGTCCATAACATTGAAACAAAATAATACAAGCCTATTTAACAAACATTATTCGATAAAACTCTCTTCATTTACGGACATTAGTTTATTATACAAATTACATAGGTACACGAAGGTACCACTCTTTTCCACATGAGTGTCCATAAAAGATCGAAAAAAGAGGGGTGCGTAAAGCACCAGTCAAATGGCATTTATCACAAATGCATCAGATATTTATTAACATATCTTTTCCACATCATTACAGAATTTATCGATTCATTCACATACTCAGAAACATATCACAAACAAACAATACACCTACTGACTCAGAATAGTGGATAATGAGCAAATAGTGACGGTACCTTACGGGTACGAATCGAACAGTGACGGTACCTTACGGGTACGAATCGAAAACCATTTTATTTTCTCACATTCAAAACATTTTATAGAGGGGACCTTAAACAAGATCCAAATACTTTTAGGGATCGCGAGGATCCAAACGGAGACCTGATCGGGGTCCAAACAGAACAGAGGGCTGTAGCTAAAAGACTCTATTAGGCATGCCTAAATATCCACTAGACTGACTCTTGCAGGTCATGCCTAATCCAAATCATGTTCCAAAACACAACATATAATTTATCATGGATAACATGTTATTTGTCATGAAGAAATCATGATATTACACATATAAGCAAGATAATATAGCATACAGTAGTGAAAAGCCATGAAAAGATATTTAAAACCCATTTTAGAAAAACAAAACACGTGAGAGAAACAAGGCATACTGGAGTCACTATCGTGATTGCGATAAGGTCACGCTCACGATAGAATGGCGTGAACAACCTTCACGAGTCGTGAGTGTTGCTCACGTGCTCATCGAAGGCTCACGACTCTTGAACCTTGTTCACGACTCATGAGCTTTGTTCATGACTCGTGAACATGGTTCACGACTCGTGAACATGCCCTCTGACTTCTGTGTGATCCACACGCAAGAGCCTGATTTCACGCCTCCGTCGCGCTTACGACAGTGTCGTGACCTCCAGTTCTCAGCAAAACGCAGGAAACCCATAATTTTCAAATCAAAACCATTTTCACCCGAATCAAACTTAAACTCAATCTTACCTCAAAATTAAGCTTTTCAAACACCATAATCAACATAAAACACTGTATTTTCACAATCAAATTCAAGTAAATCATCCATTCACCAATTAGTTTCTCAACAATCATAAAACCAAAAAATTCCACAGTAATTTCATTGAATCTCACAATCACTTCAATGATTCCACAATCATGCATAATCATCCATCCCAACTAAAAACCCATATCATGTATACCAATATAAGCCTAATTACCCATCATAAATTTCCAGAAATTCATGCAAACCCAGAATATCCAACATGAACATCAAAACACAAGAAATTCCCAAATCTCTTTTGAAGCACAGCCCAGCTATCCTTTCCAAACTTCAATCTTTAAATCTTCTCTTTACCCTTGCTTTGCTTCTTCTTATCATCAACAACTTGCACAAATAAAACCCAAGAATCACTTAACCAAAAACCATAACTTAAAATCAAGCAAAACCAGGAGGAGAAACCAAAAATGCAGGAAACCCTAACCCCAAACACATACCTCTTCAAAGCTGACCCCAAGCTCAACCAAAGCACCAACAATCACCAGCAACCAGAAAGACAAGGAGGAAAGGCAGCAAATGAAGAAGAAAAGAGGAAGAGGGAATGGGAAATACAAGAGAACAGGAATGCAGAATTTTTCCCTTTTCTTTTTTCTTCATTCAATGCACACACCTATCAAGTCCACTTGGCAAACTCCCATTGGCTCAAGTCAAAATATCTTGTCCTATTACTCTTTGATCCTAGGCAAATCCTACTTAAATCCTTGGCAAACTTACACTTCACTCACTAACACAATAATTCCTCACTTGAACTTTAATAATTCTTCAATTAAGTCCTAACTCATACTTCATAATTTTACCATTAACTATACTTGCCGAAACTTTCACTTAAATTCATAAATGGTTAATTTGACATACCTAACACTTCAATTTTACCCAAATCCTTCTAGGGTACTATTCGGGGTGTGACAATAACACCCCGATACCCCTTTTGGAAGGATATCGGAGTGCTACGTACACTGATACATATAAACGTGCAAAACAAAAAAGGCAACATTAAACCGAAAGGATCATATAAGTTAAATAACCAAAAAAAAAAATAATATCAAAATCATCCTATAAATATAATGATACAAATATTATAAAATTATATCTTAATAACCTTTTTTATGTACCTCTACTGAAATATCCTATACAAAAATTACATTGTTAAACCAATAACTCTTTACAAAACATATACATAACTATATAAAATACTAGCAAAAGACAAAATGGACTCCATAAGAAACTCCTATTGGCCGGCCCACAAATTCGCCACACTGAAACTGAACTTACGACTTGCACGGGAAACCACCCGTGCTAAGTGATAACTGTAACACCCCCTTACCACAAGTAGAACTTTACTACAATGGCTATGGAGTGTCACCACACAAAGCACGTGCATAGTTCAGTTTTTCATACAAAGTTTAGGATAAATAAATTTCTTTCAAAGGCAACATTTAATTTCATTTTGAAAATCCACACATTACATTACCTAACACTTATAGTCTTACAACAAATTTCACTTTGGAGAAAATAACTTTTCTGATACCAAACATAATTCCATTACACATGCCAATTAAAACTACACATCTCATACTATTATAAATAACCCATAATTATAGCGGTTCCTAATGTGTCGGCCGTTGGCGATGCAAAACTGTCTTCCAAAACTATATTCAGATACCGGCATGGATAAAACTTCCATGCTAAGCGATAATGCTTAGTAGGGAACAATAACATACTAAACTCATACATAATAATCATTATATCAAAACTTGAACATGCATTACATTGTTACATACATAAAGTTTATTATCAATCATATCTAAGTCATTCTTAATTCATTATTCTATATCATGTATTCACACTTGCCATAATAATTATTTTAGTATGCTTCTATTCATTCATTACAACTCTATGTATATCACTATGTACAGAGTCATATTTAAATGAGCATGATCACGTAATGCAGAATATCAAATAACAATTACTTATATATAACATCACATCTCAAAATTTTAAATACAAATATGTATCATGCATGCTTTATTGATTCAATGGCAATGTCACATATTTAACAAATCAATTTTCATGTTTAAATCATTTACTTGATACCACATACTACACTCATTGAGCATTAAGCTCAAACAAATACTAACAATTATCCATGCCAATATATATATAATATGTTTTCATCAAGTTTCGTGCTAACTATCATGCTTCAGACTTAATATATGGGCATACATGTTGGATAATCACATTAGGATATGCATTGACACTTACTCTTCACATGCACATCGCATTCTTATCAATATGTGTATAATATAAAATTATCATTTCTATTTATTAACACAATCATTATAGGTTTCTTGCTTGCAACTGAAAGATGCAGATAACGGGTATCACATCAGTACCCGAAGGTACAGAAAACATATTGTATCCGTAGATACTCACATTCATATTGGTACCCTAAGGTATAGAAATATCAATAATTTCGCATTGAAGAATCCAGTAAGGATTCAAATCGCATTGTGATTCCAAAGGAATCGGACGCATTGCGCTGCAGCACTTAGACCCTATAGGCATGCCTATCTATCCACTACTTGACTCGTAGGCTATATTATAATTCCAGTTATTCATATTATCCCATTTCAAATGTGTATATATATACAACAATAATATGGCTCACTTCACTATTATTTCACAAGCATAGCATAATAATTAATCTCATACACATGTTCTTTTTACATATAAATATGAATTAATTGGTCATTTGAAGTCCTCAAGAAGTCCTTTAAAATGCTTAAAAGTGTCGCGCTTGGGACCCATTTCACGCTCGCGACAGAACATCACCTATGCCTCTATCGTGCTCGTGATAGAATCTCCCATCTCACACTTCATCATTTAATTCATACACGTTGCTTACACATTTAATTAGGCACACATACTCACCTGATTTGCCACACTATTGGTCTCCATATAAATAAGAATTCATAAGTTCAAAATATTAAATCACATTTATCATTATCATAATATATAATTACTCATATATCCACATGAACCAATTTAATATCATTAAATATCTTGCATAATAATACATTTTAGTAACATCTATATCAATTCATGCATCATATCATAATGCTAGGCAAATGCTTCAATCACACATTCATTGAACATATAGTCATACTCTCACACATCTCATTCACTTCAATCATACCCATATTTTCCTCATATACAATCCAACCTCATTACACACCTACATATGGTTCGCATTCTCCTTAAGCAAATTCATTCCATTTGCTATCCATCACATGTATATAACTTAATCTCAACTCATAATTATGCATACTTGTTCATATTATACATGCTCATATAGATTAAAGCATTATAATCCTCAAATGTCATTTAACTCGACTGAATTTTATTTTATACAATTATGCAATATTACTACACTAGTTTATTACTAATCTTAATAAAACTCATGTTTATTTTCCAAGTACAAGCTATTCATTTACTCAATTAATAGTCTTAGACATACATCCAATAGTTCCTAGAAAGTTTCGGTGCAATACGGGTTCAATTCTGGAAGGATAAACATTAACAAATACACAAACTAGAGGTGGGTAAAGGTGGAGAATGATTCATGCCAACCATGGGGTAAAAATTAGAGGGAAAAACCCTCATTTAGATTGTTCTATCGCGCTGGCAACTATGGTCGTGCTCGCAATAGTAGCCTTCCCCAAATGCCCCATGAGACTGCTTTTCACCTCAATTTTGAATCGCCTAAACTAGCATCTAAACTTATTTTTAAAAAAAAACTTCCTTCTTAGAAATTTGTCCCCAAGAGATTAAATTCCTAATGCAACAAGTTTCAAGTCATTTGGACACCTAAATCATCAGATATGATCTAAACAATCTATATTGTTCTGATAAACCCGCCAGAATAGGCACACCTATATTTTGGCCACTTTTAAGACACTTAGAGCAAGAATTAGCTGAACCATATTTTTAGAAATTTTTAGAAGCAGATCTTAGGTTACATCTCCATTTTGAAGTAACCAATTTGGAGCATTAAAACTTAATCTATGGGCAAAACAGTCACTAAAGGTCAAGAGAGACCTACACAGAAACTTACCCTACAAGCACATTTTTCCTACTTCATGCATATGACTTCTAAATTCAACTTTAATGACATTTTTAACCAATATGCTCTCCTAATCATTCATTCATATATATGTTAACTTGCATAAGACACAATTCTCATATCAATTTAATTAAAACTCAAGGAGTTATGGGCAACAGAACATAACATGCTTCAAAAAGGCCCTCCTACAAATTTAGTTACACTTTGAGCAGTTTTGGAGTCTTTAGAGTCCCCTAGACAACGAGACTATTTTCACAACAACTAAAGACATAGACATTACAGATTCAACCCAATTAGTCTCATTCAATTTAGAGTTATAGAACTCACAATATAGCATAAACAACTCACATAAGCTCATTCCCTCAATTCCATATCATATATCACAAATACACATTTATAAGTCAATTATACACCTCATGGCACATGGAAGTTCCGAGTACATTTTTTTCATTTATATAAACACAACAATTCCGTCATTCATCCAAAATTACAGTTCAAATATAAGTCAATAAAACTCACAGTATTCATTATCTACCAACATGTTCATTTCTTCAACTTAACACTTCTCATAATATAATTTACACACTTTAAGTACACAAGCAATCATTTAACACACACAAAGCAATTTAGTTCCCAAACCTTAATTTCCTTATCTCCACTAAGCTCACATGGCACCTTGATCATCAATTCTCTTCTTTCCCTTTCCTTTCTCATAGCCACCATCACATGCATAGTCAAATTCCAAAACTGGAAAACAAGGGGGATTAATTCCCATCTCAAAACAGAAATGAAGAAGGAGTCGAAGAGGATGAAGAACGACCTAATTAAACACTTACCTTGCTAACTCAAAAACTTCACTCTGCTAATCACTCACTTAATCACCCAACATAAATTATGGAGTTAGAATTTGAAGGAGATAGATCATGTAAGAAAGAAGAAGAAGAAGGACAAAAACTTTGAAAGGAAGCAGCTAAAGATCACATGCAAAGAATGAAGTTTTCTCTCTCTGTTATGACCGAAAATGTACCCTAATAGTATTGACCTAATTTTGGCATGTGAGTGAAATGGAATGTGTAACTTGAACTTAAATGGAAGGTTGGAAGGACTTGATTGAAAGTTGAGTGAAAAGTTTAGTGACCAATTGGTATATATATATGAGATTAAGTTAGGAATGGATTATTGGCTGATTTGTTTATCTAATGATGGATTAATTAAGAATAAAGTAATGTAAGCAATCAGTTAGTGGGAGGCAGGTTTTGTGAGTGGAATCCGTGTGGCTCCTTGTGAGTATGCCACCTCTACCTTTGCATACATGAGTTATCTAAGGAAAGGGAAAAGATTCATTTGTGTAATTTAGTCAATTTTCTGTGTTCTTTCTTTTCTTTCTTGCATGAGAATAGTCCTTAGGTCTCTAAAGCTATTTGCATAATTGTTAAGAAGGTCAAGTTGTTAAGTTGCTCAAGAGTTAAGTTATTGGACTTAAGAGGTAAGTGATTATGAATGCTTGTTCTCATCTTCTACTCTTTCTTTTTTGGTTTGAGTTGGTTTGGAATGAGAATTGATAGATCATGTTCAATTCTGGAATTGAATTGGTTTTGTTAGCTGAAGAAGTGAAGAAGGATCAAGGAAAAGCTGTAGTTGGAGAGCCGAGCGTCCGTCGTAATTAGGAGCTAAGGCGACAAGGTTTGGGAACAAACCCTAAATGTGTAAACTGTATGATTTGTAATGGTCAAATAGAGACTTTGATATGAGCTGTATGTGTATGTGGAATGATGGCATTGAGCATGAAATTGTGTTACCTGTTATTTGTTGGTTGTGGAGATGTGTTTAGTGAATGAGTTGCTTGAGAGCATGTATGCTATGTGTGAATTGGGATTGATTATAAATTGTGCTAAAGATGAATGCCAAAACAAGAAGGGAAATTGGGTATGTGCTAATTGAGTAAGTGGTTGATGTATTTGGGTTGATTGCCAAAAGTGAGAATGAGATTTGAAGTCTTAATGTGAAAAAACAATTGGACTGGAAAGCACAGTTGTGCTAGTGACAAAACACAGCTGTGTTATAGTGTTTTTGCATGGGTCACGGTGATAATCAAATTGATTGTTACCGTGAGGTATGCTTGAGTTCAATTTTGCCTAATGGATTTTGTATGTCACGGTGACAATCAAATTGATTGTGACCGTGAGGTACCCAAGAGAACATTCTGCTTTGCAAAGTGCGGATATGTCATGGTGACAATAAAATTCATTGTGACCGTGACATACCCTCAAGTTGCATTATGCCGAGAGTTGGGAACATGTCACGGTGATAATGAAATTGATCATGACCGTGACCTGTCCCCAGTTTGCATTCTGTTTTGAACTTCAACATGTCACGGTGATAATGAAATTCATTGTGACCGTGACCTACCCTATTTTTGCAATATAATCCTAATGTGTTTGGACTTCTAAATGGCAAGGCTTTAAGCTGTAATGAAGGACATTATGAGTAAGTATTATGTGTGTATAATGTAATGTATATTTGCATAAACATGATGATTTTTGAATGCAATCAAATATGTGATTATTAACTATGAAAGAATGAGGCTGGAAATGCTATGAGTATGCAAGTGAAGTAAATAGCTGTGTGCTAACAAAAATGTATAAAGTGAATGTGATGTTGGGCAACAACATATGTGATGCGAAATGTGTTCAATATGAAATGAATAAAATGTTTAACAACTTAAGCCTGCGAGTCAAGTAGTGGATAGTTAGGCATGCCTATAGGGTCAAGTGCTGCAGCCCCATGCGTTAAAAGTGTCTGGTTCCATAGGAATTACAATGCGTAAACAATGCGAATAATCCTTGCTGGATTTTATTATATGTGGATTGATAATGTGTACCTGAGGGTACCAATGCGTAAATGAGATCTCAATGCGATTTTAGTACCTGAGTTGTACCAATGCCATACCCGTTATCTGCATCATTGAATTGTAGGCTAACCAGTTAATTAATAAATGGAAATGATTAGGATATAATATAGCATGTAATGTGGATATGTGAATAAGTGATTGATACCTTATGATTGAATATAGTAATGAACAATGCTATGCTTGAAATGGTACTTGCTATGATAATAATTGTTCTGGCATGTCTACTAGCATGTAATGTCACACCCCATAAGTGGTCTAATTGGATTTAGCAATTCTAATTGGCAATTTAAGGGCAATTGAGTAATTTACTAATGAAAGAGGATTAATTTGCAAAGAGATAAAAGTAATTAATTCCAGATTTTTAGTTTAGTGAGGAGAAAGTAATTTGTCAAGGACTTAATAGTAAAGAGGAATAAGTGGATTTGAGGAACCGTGCATGTGTGCCAAGTGGAGAGTGAGTGTGTGTGTACGTGGGTGGGAGAAAAGAAAGGGGCGGAATGTTTTTAGTTTCTGGAAACTAAACACATGAGGTTTTCTCTCTTTTGCTCTCTCTCACGTTAGCCATCTCTTCCCTCTCCATTTTCTGTTCTTTTTCCATTTGCATGTGTGTGTGTTCATCTATTTTGAGAGCTTTGGTTTTGAGCTTTGAAGCTTCAGAAGGTGAGTAATTGTCCGTTTCAAGTGGTTCTCCATTTTTCATTGCTGTTTCTTTGGATTGATTTTGGGTTTATTTGTTGGTTCATGTAATCTGTTGAAGAGAAGAAGAAAGATAAAGGGAAAGAGAAGGTTGTGGACTGAGAGTGCAGTGGACATTTTGGGACTTCAGTAACAGGTTTGGGAGTGTCTGTTTTCTCAGTTTTGGATCCTGCTTTCAGTGTTGTTATTAATGTGTTTGTATGTGTGTTTGTATATAGAAATGTTAAAGTTATGTGTTGCAGTAGACCTTATTACAGTAGAAAAAGAATGAATATGAGTGTGCAAATGAGATGTTTATATATGTAAATGAATGTGAAACTCTGGTTTGTGTCTCTCTCTGGTTATATTCTGTGATTATATGTTAATGTGAATTCTGTGAGTGAAATTGCTGTAATTGTGCTCAAAAGACTTAAAGGTATGAGTTAGCATGATTTTTGCATGAAAAATGGTTTTGGATAAGATGGGGTTTGATTTTTAGTTATACTCTGTTTTTCACGTTTTTCTGGTTTTTGTGTTTTTCTGGGAATTCTGGAGTTTGAGGAAGGAGAAGCTATCTGTGAGAGGAAGATCACGTGACGTGATGGGGCATCACGCCGTGACCTCCCTCCTTGGGAAGTCACGTGGCGTGATGAAGCATCACGCCGTGACCTGCCTCCCTTTGCGAAGTCGCGACGTGATGGAGCATCACGCCTCGCGACCTCGCCTATCTCCTGCGTGTCACGAGATTTCATCTCGTGACCTCTCTTCCTCTCCTCTCAGGCGTCACGAGACGTGACTGATGGTCACGCCGTGACTGCCTGCTCCTCTGCGTGGCGCTTGCGAGAAACCAACGTCACGAGACTTGACAAATGGTCACGGCGTGACCGGCCTCTACCTGCTGCCCTGTTTTTCTAAAATGAAGTTTTAACTTCTGTTTTTCAAGAGTTTTCGCACTACATGACAAATGTTTGGGTTTAAAATCTGAATTGTAATTAATAATTGCTTATTAATGAGTTGTATACTTGATTAAATAATTAATGTACATAATTTACGAGTTTATATTTTACATGAACATAACTTGACTTGAATGTGAATTATTTGTACTTCTGCCTCCAATAATTGATACTGGATTTATTTAGATGTTTCTGATTTTGATCTAGACACATGTACACGTGAAATATGTATTTGCATTTAGTTGTATTTAATATTGATATTGATGCTTGAATTGTTGAGTTGAGTTTTAAGCCTGAATAGTCATAGTAGTGGATAAGTAAGCGCTTACTTAGGTCAGTGTGTGTGTGCAGCTGCTATATGATAAAACGTTATACGTGGGTCCGTTTGGATCCTTGTTTCGATCCTGTATGGGTCTATATGGATTTAAATGCGAGACTTCGGTCTCTATATGAAAAATACATGTTTGAGACTCATGTCTCTATATGCTTGGGATACTGTGTTCTATCAGTATCCATTTGACCGTATCCACTTCTAGAGAATATTTTAGACTAGTCAGGCTATATGTTTAAATGTGTTGTATATGTTGAGATGCTTTATTGACATGATTACAAGTATATGATGCACATGAATTCCTGTATAGCTTTATATTGCACCTTGAATCTGTATACTTAGAATGATGAGATTTATGAATTGAATACTTGATTGCTTGTATTGTTTATATATTTATGCTTGTCAAGTAATGAATTTGGAGATATGTTTACATGTAATTCTGATGCCTTTGATTTTGAATCATTAGACGATTATTGTATAAATATTGTATATACATATTGTGCATTTGTTTTGTTCCTCCCCACTAAGCGTTATCGCTTAGCACGGGCTCTTTTCCCGTGCAGGTGGCGAGTTCGGTTCAGAGTCGGATATCTGCAGGTTGGCCACTAGGAGTCTTTTTGAATGAAGTTATTTGAAGTCTTCCGCTGTAAATTTTTGTATATGGCTTGTGTATAGCAAAGTAAATCTTTTGTAAAGGAACAAATATTATTTTTGTATATGTATTTGCTTACGAGCCTCTTTTTGTAAAACGATATTGATATATGTTACATGTAAAAAGGTTTTACTATTAAATGATTAAAAGTTTCTTTATATCTCATTTGGTTTTTGTTTATACATGTGTATGTGGATTCGTTTATATGTGTTTGCTCGCGTGGCACTCCGGTATCCTTCCAACGGGGATGGCGGGGTGTTACATGTAATGTATGGTGTCTCTGATGTGTGATAAATTATTTGTTATATATGAGTTCCCCACTAAGCGTTATCGCTTAGCATGGATTTACTCTAATCCGTGCAGGTATGGACGAGAGGTGACTGGAGGACGCCCCCGTATTTTGTACGGTCAACAATAGGAAGTGAATAGTGTAGGTTTGGGGTCGTTACTTGGGAATTTTGTATAAGCTTTTTGTATAGTTAATATGTGAATCGGGTTTGTAAAGGCATGTAATAATGTGATAACTATGAATGTTACCCCCATATGTATGCATGTCTTATGAGTGGTTTTGGTGTATGAACTAAAGTAGTTGGCATGTGATGCGTGAGTTATGTTTATAGATGTTGAAATTTTATTGTTCAGGTTAGGCTTGTGTTCTGTTTGTGTGTGTGCGGCCTTCTCTAACAAAGATTAGCTGAGCTAGTCTTTCATTAGGGAATGGGCGTCACATGTTGTGGTATCAGAGCTTAGGTTCAGTTTTTTCTGGGAGTTTGGGTAGTTGGATGCGTATAGTTATGTTGACCTAATGCGGACGTCCTTGTTTTATCTGTGTAGTCTTTTAAACGATGGATCCTGATCGTAATACCAGAGAAGAGACTGCCGAAAGTGTGAACCCTCATGAGGCGAAAATGACGGGGTCCGATCAGTCACGGCCTGTTAGTTTTGGGAATGAGATTCCAGTGGGTCCAATGGAAGCTTTATTAAAAGTGTCACAAGATATGGAAAAGGTTATGAAACGAATGACTGCACAACAAGCACCATTCGAAACCTTGAGAAAACATGGGGCTGAAGAATTCCATAAAACTGGGTTGGATGAGTCTGAAAAGGCAGAGTACTGGCTAGAAAAAGTACAGAGGATTTTGGGTGAGATTAAGTGTCCTCTGGGGTAACAAGTGGAATGTGTGGTGATGTTGCTTCAGGGAGCATTATATGACTGGTGGAAGCTGGTTTTGCAGAATCCGATGCTTCCTAATCCAATCACCTGGGAGTTCTTTGAAAAGGAGTTTAGAGATAAGTTCGTGACAAAAGCTCACAGAGAGGCCAACTGGAAGCAGTTCTTGAATTTAGGACAGAGAGCTATAACGGTTGCAGAGTATGAAAAAGAATTATGTCGCTTGAGCAAATATGCGCCGAAAGATGTTCCGACTATGGAGTTCCGGTGTCAGCAGTTTGAAGAAGGATTGCATGAGGAAATCAAGGCATTCTTGGTTTTGCTGACTACTGAGCAGAATGTGAGTTACTATCGGATAGTTCAGGCAGCCATGAGAGCCGAGAGGTCTTTGGGAGCTCAATGAGATAGATTGCAAAGAAGAAATGCTAACAGAGGTGGTTCTCAGGAGGGAAAAAGGTCAAGGGATTCTTCCTTGGCATCACCTGCGAAATCAGTGTTTAGTTTTGCAGCAAGAGGTAAGAAGCGTGGGGCTCCTTCAGCAACTGGCTCTGGAAGAGAAGCATCTAGTAACAGGAGCGAGGTACATGACTGTCCTCACTGTTGTAAGAGGCATAAAGGAGAATGCTGAAGAGTGACGGGTGCTTGTTTTAGATGTGGTAGCACTGAGCATTTCCTTGCTAACTGCCCGAATTCTTATGAGACGACAGGAAATCAGCAAGAGCAGAGTAGGGGTGGTTCAAATTTGCCTTCTGCTAATAGAGGAAGAGGAAGAGGTAATCAGTCTAGAGGTGCAGCAAATTCTGAGATTGTGGATAGGCCCAATGCGGCGCCAGTCCGGGCTTATGCAATGAAGGCACGAGAGGAACAGGATGCACCTGAGGTGATAGCAGGTACTATTCTACTTTATGGTGTGGAAATGTTTGCACTTATTGATCCTGGCTCAACTCATTCATATGTGTGTGTGCTAAAAAGATATGTGAAAAGATGCATAAAGCTGAATGATTAAAATATGATATATGTGTGTCTAGTCCTTTGGGAAATAATGTGAATGTGAACAAGGTATATAGAGATTGTGCATTAGAGGTTCAGAGTAGAATATTCTCAGTGGATTTAATAGAGCTGCCATTTGATGAGTTTGATTTAATTTTGGGTATGGATTGGCTGACTAAGTATAATGCAGTGGTTAAGTGTAAAAGAAAGATTGTGGTACTCAGTGATGGTAAGGGTAATAAAGTAATAGTAAGAGGAGTCTGTAACACCCCCTTCCCATACGTAGGCGATCCCATCCGAGAAGGAGTGAGATGCCGTATGAGTAAAGGTGCCACCAAGCAAGTACAAAGTATAACATACAATCATTCATAACATACATTCAGAAAATACAGAATAATTAAAAACTTTACATAAAGAAAGCAAAAGCTGATCATGCATTACTATAATTAAACTATTACAATAATGTACTGATCAGCAAGTTGATACGAAAATAATATTACATAACCCAAAATATAGATACAAAAGCGGAAGCTGATACAAAAAATAGCCCTACACTAAAACTCTTCTGTGTTGGCTTGATGACGGCGACTCTCACAAGGCAAAATTCCTCCCGCACCTGCACGGGTAAACACACCGTGCTAAGCGATAAACGCTTAGTGGGGAAACACACATAAATTATGGACGGCCATTCACAATGGTCACCTAAACATGTCACATTCAGAATGGCAATATGCAAAGGTTAGCATAATACATATAAACGTATTCACGTATAAAGGCCATATAGTCAATAGCTCGCAATCATATTCATTACAGAATAATCCAGCATGTGTTTCATCATTAACTTATTCAGAAATTCCATATAGTAGTCAAATCAGATCAGAACAATTCCAATTAACGAATAAAGAACACCTGCTGACTCTAGACAGTGGATAACGAGTGTACTGAAGGTACCTTATGGGTACGAATCGAATACTGAGGGTACCTCACAGGTACAAATCAAATATTATATCATTTATCAAAGCATGTTATTTATATACTGAGGGAATCTTAAACAAGATTCTATACTGATGGGTTCGCGAGGAACCAAACGGGGACCTGATCGGGGTCCAAACTGAACTGAGGGCTGCAGCTAAAGACTCTATTAGGAATGCCTAACTATCCACTTACTTGACTCTAGCAGGTTATGCGTCAAACGGATCACATTTCAGAGTACGGAATATAATTCATCAGAAAAATCATGGTATCACGTGTATCGAAGCATCAAACAGTAAGACATGCATCATACAATAGTAAAGTCCATTCAGAAGAAATACCAAATTCATTTCTGAGTTAAAAACTAGGAAATTTCAGAAAAACGAGCTGAGCGGAGAAACGGGCGAGATTGGCTGGTCACGAGGCGTGACTGGCCTTCCCAACAGGCAGGTCACGCGACGTGACCGAGGGTCACGCGACGTGACTTGCTTGTTTCTCGCCGGTCACGTTGCGTGATCTTCACAAATCACGCAATGCTCTCGCAGGTCACGGCGTGACTGGACGTCACGTCTCGTGACGTGCTACTCCCTCGCAGATCACGTTGCGTGATCTCGCAGATCACGCATCGCCTTCGCAGGTCGCACGACGTGACCGAAGATCACATCACGTGACCTGCTTGTTCTTCAGCTGGTCACGCGACTGGCTTCTCAGCAGGCAGGTCACGGCGTGACCGAGGGTCACATCTAGTGACTTGCCTTCTTCCGTAGCTAGTCACGCGACAAAGAAGAACTTCAACAGTACTTCGATTTTCCAGAATTTCCAGAATTTTCAGAACAACAATTTCAATCCCAATTTGATTTAAAACCATACAAACCTGTTTTTACCTTCCAGAAATTATCTCAAACAATATAGGCAACAATTATACAACTCAATTCATCAACTAATTAATCAAATCAAATCAAGAACATATGCATTCAAACTCACAAGAACATAAACCCTAGAATTTTACAGTAAAATCAAAATCACACAATTTCACAAATAAATATTCCCAAACCTGGATTCTAAACTTCTATCACTTAGCTCAACTAGGTCCAGCAACCTCTTTCCCCTTTGGATCACGAGGAGCTTCAGCTAAACACATCACAACAAGAACATTCACAAAACAAACCCTAAGTTAAATCTCAACCTAAGGAAGAAGAAGAAGTAAATGAAGCAACTAGATGAGGGAATTCAATTACTTACTAGAGAGAATGCAAGAAGAGGATTAATTTCACCAATAAGACATTGAATCAATAATACAGTACTTGAAATAAAGAAAGTGAAGAAGAAGAAAGTGAGTGAGAAAAGAAACGTAAATCTCTAAGTCCCTTTTCTTTTATTCCTTTTTCTTTTTCTTTTCTTTATCCTAAATATGTATCAATTTCCTATTGGTGAAGCTAATCACTCACACTAAAATAACCTACACTACACACACCTAAAACCCTCTTAACTTTTGCATACCCTACAATGGTATGAACACATGCATACAAATATTTCTCATTTAATTAACACACTAATGCCATGTATGCACCCACATAATAATAATAATAACCCAAAAACATATATTTTACTAAAATACCCTTATGAAATGCCGAACACATGGGAATGCTTACACATACAGACAGACAGATAGACAGACAGGCTCATTCTACTAGGGGGCAAATGGGGTGTGACAACTCTCCCCTACTAATAAGAATTTTGTCCTCGAAATTCTCACCTGAACTGAATAACTGAGGGTACTGAGCTCTCATGGACTCCACTGGTTCCCAAGTCGCTTCTTCGACTCCATGATGGATCCACAATACTTTAACTAAGGGAATCTGCTTATTCCTCAACTGCCTCACCTCTCGGGCTAGAATAGCTCGCGGTTCCTCATCATAAGAGAAGTCTGGCTGAACCTGGATATCCTAAACTGACAGAACATGCGAAGGATCTGATCTGTACCGACGAAGCATCGAAACGTGGAATACATCATGCAACTTTGCTAACTCCATCGGTAGCGCCAATCTGTAGGCTACAGGTCCTACCTTAGCCAAAATCTCATAAGGTCCAATGAAACGAGGACTCAGCTTACCCTTCTTTCCAAATCGAAGCACTCTCCTCCAAGGAGAAACTTTAAGGAAAACTTTGTCCCCGATCTCAAATTGCACGTCTTTCCTCTTCAAATTGGCATAAGACTTCTGTCGATCCTTGGCTGCCTTCAGATTCCGCTGCACTACTCTGATTTTATCTTCAGTATCTCTGACCAAGTCTGGTCCAATCATAGATCTCTCGGATAACTCGGTCCAACAAATCGGAGTCCTACACTGACGACCATATAAAGCCTCGTATGGTGCCATACCGATGCTCGACTGAAAACTGTTGTTGTAGGCAAACTCCATCAATGATACATATCTGTCCCAACTACCCGGAAAATCCAAAGCACAAGCTCTCATCATATCCTCCAGAATCTGAATAACTCGCTCTGACTGACCATCGGTCTGAGGATGAAACGCTTTACTGAAGTTCAACCTAGTGCCCAAAGCTCTCTGTAACTCCTTCCAAAACTTGGAAGTAAACCTCGGATCTCGATCTGACACTATGGACAAAGGCACACCATGCAACCGAACTATCTGATCCACATAGATACTGGCCAATCTATCCATGGAGTAGTCCACTCTAACCGGCAGAAAGTGAGCTGATTTCGTAAGCCGATCCACAATAACCCAAACTGAGTCATGCTTCCTCTGAGTCAAAGGCAAACCAGAAACAAAGTCCATGGCAATGTCGTCCCATTTCCACTCAGGAATGGATAAAGGCATAAGCAAACCCGAAGGAACCTGATGCTCAGCCTTTACCTGTTGACAAGTCAAGCACTTGGAAACAAAATCCACTATATCACGCTTCATACCGGACCACCAATAGAATTGCTTCATATCTCTATACATCTTCTCACTGCCCGGATACATAGTAAAGACTGAACTATGCGCCTCACTCATGAGCTGTCTCCTCAAATCCTCAGATTCTGGCACACACAAGCGATCTCTGAACATAAGTACCTCATCCCGAACTAAGAACTCTGACTGCTTACCCGATCTAACCTCATGCACAATCTGCTGAAGCCTCACATCGTCTCTCTAAGCATCCACAATCCTCTGTCTCAAGGTAGGCCTCACACGCAACTGGGCAAGCAAAGCCCCATCAGAATCCAATCTCCATCTGAATCGCCTCAAGAACAAAGCTGAAACTGACTTCCGACTCAAAGCATCGGCGACTACATTGGCCTTACCCGAATGGTAATCCACAATGCAGTCATAGTCCTTAAATAACTCAAGCCAACGCCGCTGTCTCATGTTCAACTCCTTCTGTGAGAGGAAGTACTTCAAACTCTTGTGGTCCGAGAAGATCCTACACTTCTCCCCATACAAGTAGTGATGCCAAATCTTCAAGGCAAAGATCACAGCTGCCAGCTCAAGATCATGCATCGGATAGTTCCTCTCATGTGGCTTCAACTGACGAGAAGCATAAGCCACCACTTTACCTTCCTGCATCAGCACACATCCAAGACCAACTCCAGAAGCATCACTGTAAATGACAAACTCCTTACCCGAGATGGGTTGAGTAAGGATAGGAGCCTCAACAAGCAACTACTTTAACCGATCAAAACAAGACTGACACCTGTCTGACCACTCAAATCTGACTCCTTTCCTCAACAATCTAGTCATAGGAGCAGCAATCACAAAAATCCTTTAACGAACCGACGGTAGTAACCTGCTAAACCGAGGAAACTCCTCACTTCCTGAACATTGCGAGGCGCTTTCCAATCAACTATCGCCTCAATCTTAGCTGGATCTACTTGGATACTTCTAGCTGAAACAATGTGACCCAAGAATGATACTTCTCGAAGCCAGAAATCACACTTGCTAAGCTTAGCAAACAACTGATGCTCTCTCAACATCTGCAAAACCAATCGGAGATGCTCCTCATGCTCACTCTCATCCTTGGAATACACCAAGATGTCATCAATGAACACTACTACAAATCGATCTAAGTATGGCCTAAACACACGATTCATCAGATCCATAAAAGCCGCTGGAGCATTTGTCAAACCAAACGGCATCACAAGAAACTCATAGTGGCCATACCTAGTCCGAAATGCAGTCTTCACCACATCTGCATCCTGAACACGAAGCTGATAGTACCCTGATCGAAGATCTATCTTGGAGAAGACACCCGCACCTCGAAGCTGATCAAATAAATCCTCAATCCTAGGCAAAGGGTACTTATTCTTCACTGTAACTCTATTAATCTGGCGGTAGTCAATACACATCCGCAGGGATCCATCTTTCTTCTTGACAAACAGAACTGGAGCTCCCCAAGGAGATATGCTAGGTCGAATAAACCCCTTATCCAATAACTCTTGTAGCTGAGATTTAAGTTCCCTCAACTCTACAGGAGCCATCCGATAAGGTGCTCTCGAAATAGGTGCTGTACCTGGCATAATCTCAATGGACAACTCAACCTCTCTCTCAGGAGGCAAACCAGGCAACTCGCTCGGGAACACATCACTAAACTCCCGTACTACAGGGATGTCCTCAATCTGAACCTGATCCCTCTTGGAATCTAACACAACTGCTAGAAAAGCCTCATAACCCTTCCTGATGAATCTCTTAGCTTGCATCGCAGAAATCACATTATTCAACGAACTAGCACCCAAACCTTTCAGAAACACAAGAGACTGACTTCTATCCCGAAGTACAACTGTCTTCCTATGGCAATCAACTACAGCCCGATGCTTACCCAACCAGTCCATACCCAGAATCAAATCGAACTCTCTGAAGGGTAACTCAATCAAATCCGCTGGAAGCACAGCTCCCTCAACAATCAGAGGACAACTCCTTAAAACTCTACTCACACTAACACTATGCCCTAATGGACTGGTCACACAAATCTCATAATCTAACTGATCAACTGAATGCAATTTATCAACAATTTTATTTGTGCACAAGTATGAGTGTGTGGAACCAGGATCAATTAGAGCATACAACTCAATGTCATGGAGTAGGAACTTACCAGCAATAACATCAGGCGCATCCTGCTCATCTCTGGCTCTCATAGCATAAGCTCTAATGGCACCCTGAGGAGGATGCTCAACAGTCTCAGAAGCAGCTCCCTCTCTATGCCGACCACCTCTACCTCGACCTCGGCCTCTGCCACGGGTAGCCTGAGAAGCATTCGAACCGACCCTACTGCTCTCTCTCTGGGAACCTGAATCCTCATGCAATCTCGGACAACTGGCCAAAAGATGCTCAGAACTCCCACACCTGAAGCACGCACCGGAGAGCCACCTACACTCACCCCGATGTGTCTTACTACAATGGGGACAAGCTGGTGTAGTCTCAACTCTACCACCCCTACCAGAACCTGACACAGCTGTAGAACCCTGTCGTCTACCGCTAGAAGCCGGGCCAGAAGATGACTCATCCTGTGGGTTCCTAGATCTCTTACTCGAAGAAGATCCTCCACGAGAAGAACTCCTCCTCTAAGCTCTCTCTATCATCACAGTCTCAGACAACTCAGCTCTCACTGCAGCCTCCACTATCTGATAGTAGCTAACCCCAGGTATACACATCAAGGAAATCAAAGCAATCTTCAGAGACTCATTTAACCCTGCCTCGAAATGCTTGCATCTAAAGTCATCAGTCATAACTCCTCGTGGGGCATAGCGAGACAATCTATTGAACTCCTTCTCATAATCTGCGACAGACATAGCCCTCTGTCTCAAACTCAAAAACTGCGCCCATCTCGAATCTCTATAAGTCTGAGTAATATACTTCTTTATGAACTCACCCTCAAAGAACTCCCAGGTAATCGGATCCGGTAACTGAGGATGCCTGGAAACCAATTCCCACAATTCAAATGCAGACCCTTGCAGAAGAGCTAGTGCACACTCCGCCTGCTGATCAGGAGGACACCGAATCTCTCTCAAAGCACGCTTGACTTTATCTAACCATCTCTCTGCCAACTCAGATTCATTCAAACCAGTACCATAAAAATCCTCAACTCCTGCCCTCCTCAGATTCTCCATAGGTGCTCTAGGAGCAGTCACTCTCTCCAAAACCCTAGCTATGTCCTGATGCAGTCTAAACATAGCCTCAAAGGGCATGGCTGCGGCTTCGGGCTGGACCCTAGCATGCTGAGCCGACACAGTAACAGAAACAGACGGATCTATAGCTGGAGGATTCACACTCTCGGCGGATTCCTCACGCGCACCATGAGCAGAATTAGAAGTCATCTAAACAAACAAGAAATAACCGTATCAGCCAACACAGATCTAGACACATACACATCTAAGAAACTCAAAACAATCACAACAACACCCAAAAACGTCTAAACCTGGCTCTGATACCACAAACTGTAACACCCCCTTCCCATACGTAGGCGATCCCATCCGAGAAGGAGTGAGATGCCGTATGAGTAAAGGTGCCACCAAGCAAGTACAAAGTATAACATACAATCATTCATAACATACATTCAGAAAATACAGAATAATTAAAAACTTTACATAAAGAAAGCAAAAGCTGATCATGCATTACTATAATTAAACTATTACAATAATGTACTGATCAGCAAGCTGATACGAAAATAATATTACATAACCCAAAATATAGATACAAAAGCGGAAGCTGATACAAAACTGATACAAAAATAGCCCTACACTAAAACTCTTCTGTGTTGGCTTGATGACGGCGACTCTCACAAGGCAAAACTCCTTCCGCACCTGCACGGGTAAACATACCGTGCTAAGCGATAAACGCTTAGTGGGGAAACACACATAAATTATGGACGGCCATTCACAATGGTCGCCTAAACATGTCACATTCAGAATGGCAATATGCAAAGGTTAGCATAATACATATAAACGTATTCACGTATAAAGGCCATATAGTCAATAGCTCGCAATCATATTCTTTACAGAATAATCCAGCATGTGTTTCATCATTAACTTATTCAGAAATTCCATATAGTAGTCAAATCAGATCAGAACAATTCCAATTAACGAATAAAGAACACCTGCTGACTCTAGACAGTGGATAACGAGTGTACTGAAGGTACCTTACGGGTACGAATCGAATACTGAGGGTACCTCACAGGTACAAATCAAATATTATATCATTTATCAAAGCATGTTATTTATATACTGAGGGAATCTTAAACAAGATTCTATACTGATGGGTTCACGAGGAACAAAACGGGGACCTGATCGGGGTCCAAACTGAACTGAGGGCTGCAGCTAAAGACTCTATTAGGCATGCCTAACTATCCACTTACTTGACTCTAGCAGGTTATGCGTCAAACGGATCACATTTCAGAGTACAGAATATAATTCATCAGAAAAATCATGGTATCACGCGTATCGAAGCATCAAACAGTAAGACATGTATCATACAACAGTAAAGTCCATTCAGAAGAAATACCAAATTCATTTCTGAGTTAAAAACTAGGAAATTTCAGAAAAACGAGCTGAGCGGAGAAACGGGCGAGATTGGCTGGTCACGAGGCGTGATTGGCCTTCCCAACAGGCAGGTCACGCGACGTGACCGAGGGTCACGCGACGTGACTTGCTTGTTTCTCGCCGGTCACGTTGCGTGATCTTCACAAATCACGCAACGCTCTCGCAGGTCACGGCGTGACTGGACGTCACGTCTCGTGACGTGCTACTCCCTCGCAGATCACGTTGCGTGATCTCGCAGATCACGCATCGCCTTCGCAGGTCGCACGACGTGACCGAAGATCACGTCACGTGACCTGCTTGTTCTTCAGCTGGTCACGCGACTGGCTTCTCAGCAGGCAGGTCACGGCGTGACCGAGGGTCACGTCTCGTGACTTGCCTTCTTCCGTAGCGAGTCACGCGACAAAGAAGAACTTCAACAGTACTTCGATTTTCCAGAATTTCCAGAATTTTCAGAACAACAATTTCAATCCCAATTTGATTTAAAACCATACAAACCTGTTTTTACCTTCCAGAAATTATCTCCAACAATATAGGCAACAATTATACAACTCAATTCATCAACTAATTAATCAAATCAAATCAAGAACATATGCATTCAAACTCACAAGAACATAAACCCTAGAATTTTACAGTAAAATCAAAATCACACAATTTCACAAATAAATATTCCCAAACCTGGATTCTAAACTTCTATCACTTAGCTCCACTAAGTCCAGCAACCTCTTTCCCCTTTGGATCACGAGGAGTGTCACACCCCAAAATAGCCCTGGTCGGATTGTGCATGCTAAGTCGGGATCGGAAGGGTATTCCAGTAATTTGTTTTTGAGAAATTTGGTGTGTTAAGGACCTAATTGAAAAGATAACTAAGTTCATAAGGAAAGAATTGTGTATGTGAGTGGAGTGCTATTTGTTTAAGGACTTAAGAGCATTATTGGACTTGGAAAAGTTTAAGTGGAGTTTGGGGTCCAATAGGATGTTGCCAAGTGGACTGTTAGGTGGGCATTGAATGGGGAAAAGAAGAAAAGAAAGTGGAAGAGAGAGGGAACACAGATTGCATTCCCGTCCCCCTCCTCTCACGTTCTTCTTCTTCTTCTCTTCTCCTTTCTCTTTGTTTTTCCTTTCATTCCCGTTGGCTTGGGTTGTGGTTGGCTTGGTGGAGTTTGTACCTTGCTTGAAGAGGTAAGTTGGATTTACGTTCTGTTCTTCTTCTTCTCTTCTGCTGGTTTTGGTTGAGTTAGGGTTTGGACTAAAGATTTTGGGGGTTTTGTTTGTGCAAGCTTTGGGTGATAAGGAGAAGGTTAAAGGCAAGGAAAAGAGTGAGGTTTGATCTTGAAGTTGGAAGCCTGATTTTGGAACGTGATTTTGAGGTCTGGGAGCTCTGTTTACTGCATTTGGATTTCTTAATGTTTTTGCCCTAAATCTCACTTAGGATGTATATGTGCTTGCATTTCTAGAATTGGTATATTTGGCATGAGTATATGCATGATTATGTGAATATATGTGTTAGGAATGCATGATGCGAATTGAATAAAAGTTACTGGGTTTAGGTCTTGAATTTACTGTATTTTTAGGGTTTATGTGTTTGAGGAACTTGATTTCGATTGTCTTGATTAATTTCTGGAATGTTTAGTTTAGTTTGATCTTGAGTGAGTTGTGATATGCTTTTGAGTGACAAGGTAAGAGTTTTTGCATGATTGGATGAATTCTGAGGGTTTTCTTTTAGAATGGATTTCTAGAAAACGATGAGAATGTGCAGATTTGCGATTTCGGGGAAGAAGAAGAGGGCAAGAGGAGTAGCTCACGTGACGTGAGCTAGGCTAACGTTACGTGAGCAGATTGCTCACGTTACGTGAGCAATGCTCACGACGTGAGAAATGCTCACGTTACGTGAGCAATGCTCACGACGTGAGCAGATTGCTCACGTTACGTGAGCAATGCTCACGACGTGAGCAGATTGCTCACGAGGCGTGAGCTATGCTCACGCGACGTGAGCAACCCTCATGTGACGTGAGGTCTCCCAGATCTTCTGTTTTGCTTCTGTTTTTCCTTCCCAAGTGTCCAGTTTTTATAAAATGATTTCCAAACACTTTTTATGGTATTTTTCCTTACTGTGTGCTATGTTGTCTTGCTGATATGACTGATTATTCCAATTTAATTGGTATTAATAATATGTTATCTATGACAAGTTATATGTGGTATTTTGGAATAAGTTGTGGATTACAATGATCCTGTTAAATGACTGTGGGATTTTAACAGTATGGCTTGGACTGTAATATGTTTATTATTGTGATATGTATTGCACGTCATATTTTGAATGCGAAGGATTTATAAAAGTAACTTTCTGACTGTTAGTTCTCAAACATGTTCTGTCTTAATGTGAATTATGTTATGCATATCTTTAGTCTGCTTCTTCTTTAAGAATAATTTGCCATGCTTAAGATTATGTAATCACTTTCTCCGATCTAGATGATGCGTCTTTGGTCATTAGCATAATATGTTTCCACATGTGTTCCTGATATGCTTTAGTAAATTAAGTAGGGATAAAAATACGATTGATTGACCTATTGCATGTTTCAGAATATAACTTGAATGAGGTATGATTGATATTATGCTATGCTATATTTATTTGAATAATATGAATAATGTCTGAATGCATGATTATACGTTAGCCTGGGAATTCGAAGTGTTATGTTTAAATGTAATTTGGACTATGCATGATTTATACTTAGTAACCTCACCTAAAACATATGTTTAGGATTATGTTTTGATAACCATTGGCATGGTAGTACCTCTTTACCAGATTCTTGGCATGCTTTAGAATATTGTTTAATGTTAAAGTGTATGGACTGTAATATGTTTTGCCATGCGGAATTGTATGAGCATATTTATATGTCTATTGTACTTTGATTTATGCATGATGTATATATTTATATATATATATTTATGCGTTGTACGATTCGAAATGTGTATTGTTTTATGCATGACCTGCGAGAGTCAGTCTAGTGGATAGTTAGGCATGCCTAATAGAGTCTTTCAGTAGCTGCAGCGCCCTTTGAACGTTTGGACCCTGATCAGGTCCCCCGTATGGTTCCTCGCGAACCCCCCCTCAGTACGGATCCTCGTGATCCTTTTTAATGAATTTGGATCGGGTTAAGATCCCCCATCAGTAAAATGCTTTTGTGATAAATAAAATGGTTTTCGATTCGTACCCGTAAGGTACCCTTTGGCCGACTTGTACCCGTAAGGTACTAATCAGTTCAGTACACTCGTTATCCACTATTGTGAGTCAGCAGGTGCTTTATTGGTTGGTATTATTCTGAAATAACTATATGAATGTGATATCCGTTTGATTATGATAAGGATTTCAGGAATCAGTTTATATGTATATGAATGTGAATATGGGCTTCAACGTGTATGTCTGTATTATGTCAGCATGATTTCATAGTTAACATGATTATCTGTTCTTGTCATGTGATTTGTTATAAGTTTCTGAATGCTTTGAAATGATTCGATTGATGTACTTAAGTTTTTGACTTAAGCATAGTTTTGTGATATGTATTAGCATGTAAACCGAAGCAGTGGTGATGGTAAGTATGTAATGATTACTGTACTTTCTGCATGCTAATGATATGAATGTAATACTAAGTGGTTATGCCTTCAGTCTCCGTTATCAGAATGTTTCTGCTTGATGCTTAATATATTTTAGAGTTGCGCAGCGGTATTGTGATGCTCTAAATGTTATCCTTTGGATATTTGACTAGTGTGTATGCTTAACATGATGATTGGGTTGTCAGTTCAGGCGTGGGTACTTAGTGATATTTAATACATGTGTATAGCTCTTGTGACTCCGCATGGTAAGATGCTATCATTTGATACCCATGTAGGTTTATGCATGAGTTATAGTATGTAGTTCAGCATGATGATATTTGTATCATATATTGTATCATGTCTGTATTGGTATATCCTGGACATGAGTTTATGGTCTGTTTGTGAGTTATCGATTGAATGCCTTTATTGTGCAGCCTGATTATTGATATGCTATGAATATCCGCATTTGCCATTTGAATGTGTTATGCCTTGGCGACCATTGTGAATGGCCGTCCATATTCTTGTGTGTTCTCCCCACTAAGCGTTTATCGCTTAGCACGGATTTCCTTTCCGTGCAGGTGGCAGTTTTGGTTCTGTTCGAGTCGCGCTTCTGCAAGGTCGGCCACGTAGGATTTAGAGTTCTGTATTTTGGTTCAGCTCCTGTATTTCAGCTTTTATAATTCTGTAGTATTGTATATGTAATTATTATGTTTCGTTCTTGAGTTTTCTTTTGGGAATGTAATAGTTAGTATGTCTTTATGTTTAGATGTTTAGTTATTCCTTTGTTTTATTATTTCACTGATGCTTCCGTTGAATGGTTATATGTATGCTTCTGTGTATGTTTCAGCTTAGTGTCTGTGTGTGCATAAGTTATTGCATGATCAGTCCGTGCCTGCAGGTAAGGTAAGTTTTTAATTAATCCGTATTTCTGTATGCATGTTATGTATGAACGTATGCTTCCGCATTGTGCATGTGTATTTCTGTATATGTGAGCGTCGTGTAGCGCGTCCGTCGGCGTCCTTCCAACGGGGACGGTGATGGGGGTGTTACAAGGAGCTTCAGCTAAACACATCACAACAAGAACATTCACAAAACAAACCCTAAGTTAAATCTCAACCTAAGGAAGAAGAAGAAGTAAATGAAGCAACTAGATGAGGGAATTCAATTACTTACTAGAGAGAATGCAAGAAGAGGATTAATTTCACCAATAAGACATTGAATCAATAATACAGTACTTGAAATAAAGAAAGTGAAGAAGAAGAAAGTGAGTGAGAAAAGAAACGTAAATCTCTAAGTCCCTTTTCTTTCATTCCTTTTTCTTTTTCTTTTCTTTATCCTAAATATGTATCAATTTCCTATTGGTGAAGCTAATCACTCACACTAAAATAACCTACACTACACACACCTAAAACCCTCTTAACTTATGCATACCCTACAATGGTATGAACACATGCATACAAATATTTCTCATTTAATTAACACACTAATGCCATGTATGCACCCACATAATAATAATAATAACCCAAAAATATATATTTTACTAAAATACCCTTATGAAATGCCGAACACATGGGAATGCTTACACATACAGACAGACAGATAGATAGACAGACAGGCTCATTCTACTAGGGGGCAAATGGGGTGTGACAGAGTCTGTGTAAATCCCCTAGTGAATGTGGTTTCAGCGATGCAAGCGTATCGTTATATGAGGAAGGGGTGTGAAGCGTACTTGGCTTTGGTGTTAGACAGTAAGAGGGAGCATGTGAAACTACAAGATATAATTGTGGCAAAAGAATTCCCTGATGTGTTTCCAGAAGAGTTGAGTGGTGTACCACCAGTAAGAGAAGTTGAATTGTCCACTGATATAGTACCTGGAATAGTACCAGTGTCTAAAGCGCCTTATAGGATGGCTCCAACTGAATTAAAGGAGTTCAAGACACAGTTGCAAGAATTGTTAGACAGAGGGTTCATTAGGCCTAGTGTCTCTCCATGGGGAGCACCGGTCCTATTTGTTAAAAAGAAAGATGGTACCATGAGAATGTGTATAGATTATCGGCAATTGAACAAAGTGACCGTAAAGAACCGGTATCCTTTACCGCGAATTGAAGACTTGTTTGATCAGTTAAGAGGGGCAGGTGTGTTTTCGAAAATTGATTTGTGTTCGGGGTATTATCAGTTACAAGTAAAGAAAGAAGATATACTTAAGACTGCATTTAGGACCTGATATGGGCATTATGAGTTTCTAGTAATGCCTTTTGGGTTGACTAATGCGCCTGCTGCATTTATGGATTTGATGAATCGGGTATTTAGACCGTATCTGGGTCAATTTGTGGTAGTGTTCATAGATGTTATTCTTGTTTATTCAAGGAATGAAACGGAGCATGAGCAGCATTTGAGGATTGTGCTTCAGACATTGCGGGAACATCAGCTGTTTGCCAAACTGAGTAAATGTGAGTTTTGGTTGTGAGAGGTATCTTTTCTGGATCATGTAATATCTTCTGAAGGTATCAAAGTGGATCCGGCTAAAATAGAAGCGATTGTGAATTGGAAGCCACCTAAGAACGTGCTTGAAATTCGTAGTTACTTGGGGTTGGTTGGATACTATAGGAGGTTTGTGAAAGGGTTCTCGATGATAGCTTCTCCACTGACAAGGTTACTACGAAAGGGAGTTAAGTATGAATGGACAGAGAAGTGTCAGCAGAGTTTTGATCAGATAAAGGGAATGCTAGTTGAAGCACCGATTCTTACACAGCCTATGACTTGTAAAGAGTATGTGCTATACACTGATGCTTCAGGTATAGGGTTGGGTTATGTATTAATGCAAGATGGAAAGGTGGTAGCGTATGAGTCAAGGCAATTGAAATCACATGAGCAGAATTATCCAACTTATGACTTGGAGTTGGCAGCAGTAGTGTTCGCTTTAAAAATTTTGCGACATTACTTGTATGGTGAGAAGTGTAGAATTTACACCGATCACAAGAGTTTGAAATATCTGCTTACTCAGAAGGAATTGAATCTAATACAGCGAAGATGGCTCGAGCTATTTAAAGATTATGACTGTATTATGGATTATTACCCGGGAAAAGCTAATGTAGTGGCTGATGCTTTGAGCAGGAAATCAATTTCAGCATTACAGTTAAAGCACAGTTGAAAGCGAGACCGGTCTTGAGAGACGAGTTAATAGCTGCATAGAGGAATGATGCGAGGTTGCAACAAGTTCTGCAGTCAGTCAGTGATATGGACAAGACTGACTATTCAGTGAATGAAGATGGGGTACTGCTGTACAAGAACAGAATGTGTGTAGCAAATGATAAAGAATTAAAGAAGAGATTGATGCATGAGGCCCATAATATAGTTTTCACTATGCATCCAGGTGGAAACAAGATGTACCAGGATCTGAAACAGTTATTTTGGTGGCCCGGTATGAAGAAAGATATAGTGGAATATGTATCCAAGTGCCTGGTATGCCAACAAGTGAAGGCGGAACATCAAGTCCCACAAGGAAAGTTGAATCCACTCCTTATTCCACAATGGAAATGGGATAATATCACGATGGATTTTGTTTCGGGATTGCCTCTGACTTCAAGATAGCAAGATGCAGTATGGGTTATTGTGGACAGGTTTTCGAAATCGGCTAACTTTTTACCAGTTCGGCTGGATTATTCTATGGAAAAGTTGGCTGAGTTGTATGTAAGAGAAACTGTCCAATTGTATGGGATACCTCTCTCTATCATTTCTGATAGGGATCCCAGATTTACTTCTAAGTTTTGGAGGAGTTTGCAAACGGCGTTCGGTACAAAATTGAACTTCAGTACTGCTTTCCATCCGCAAACTGATGGACAGTCAGAAAGAATTATTCAGGTTTTGGAAGATTTGATGCGAGCATGTGTACTGGATTTCTCTAAGAGTTGGGATAAATATCTTCCACTTATGGAATTTGCTTATAACAACTGTTATCTGACTAGTATTAGCATGGCACCGTATGAAGCTTTGTACGGAAGGAAATGTCGCACACCAATTTGCTGGATGGAATTGAATGAGCACAGAATTATAGGGCCAGATTTGGTTCGCGATACAGAAGAGAAAGCAAGACTTATTCAGCAAAGAATAAAGGCAGCTAGTGATAGACAGAAGTCCTATGCAGATTTAAAGCGAAGAGATATTGAATTTGAAGTGGGTGACAAAGTGTTTCTGAATGTATCTCCTTGGAGGAAGGTATTGAGGTTTGGCAAGAAAGGATAATTGAGTCCGACATTTATTGGACCATATGAAGTTCTGGAAAGAGTGGGCTCCGTAGCATATCGATTGACTTTGCCTCCGGTATTAAGTAAGCTTCATGATGTGTTTCATGTGTCCATGTTGAGAAGGTATAGATCGGATGAATCTCATGTGTTACCTATGCAAGAAGTGGAGGTTCAGCCAGACTTCACCTATGATGAGAAACTGAAGGCAATATTAGCAAGAGAGGTGAGACAGCTTTGGAATAAGCAGATACCGCTTGTGAAAGTGCTATGGCACAATCATGGTGTTGAAGAGGCAACTTGGGAACCAGAAGCAGCTATGCGAGAATAGCATCCACAACTGTTTAACTCAGGTATGAATTTCGAGGACGAAATTCTTTAAGGAGGGGAGAGTTGTCATGGCCGGAAATGTACCCTAATAGTATTGACCTAATTTTGACATGTGAGTGAAATGGAATGTGTAACTTGAACTTAAATGGAAGGTTGGAAGGACTTGATTGAAAGCTAAGTGAAAAGTTTAGTGACCAATTGGTATATATATATGAGATTAAGTTAGGAATGGATTATTGGCCGATTTGTTTATCTAATTATGGATTAATTAAGAATAAAGTAATATAAGATATCAGTTAGTGGGAGGCAGGTTTTGTGAGTGGAATCCGTGTGGCTCCTTGTGAGTATGCCACCTCCACCTTTGCATGCATGAGTTATCTAAGGAAAGGGAAAAGATTCATTTGTGTAATTCAGTCAATTTTTTGTGTTCTTTCTTTTCTTTCTTGCGTGAGAATAGTCCTTAGGTCTCTAAATCTATTTGCATAATTGTTAAGAAGGTCAAGTTGTTAAGTTGCTCAATAGTTAAGTTGTTGGACTTAAGAGGTAAGTGATTATGAATGCTTGTTCTCATCTTCTACTCTTTCTTTTTTTGTTTGAGTTGGTTTGGAATGAGAATTGATAGATCATGTTCAATTCTGGAATTGAATTGGTTTTGTTAGCTGAAGAAGTGAAGAAGGATAAAGGAAAAGCTGTAGTTGGAGAGCCGAGCGTCCGTCGTAATTAGGAGCTAAGGCGAAAAGGTTTGGGAACAAACCCTAAATGTGTAAATTGTATGATTTGTAATGGTCAAATAGAGACTTTGATATGAGCTGTATGTGTATGTGGAATGATGGCATTGAGCATGAAATTGTGTTACCAGTTATTTGTTGGTTGTGGAGATGTGTTTAGTGAATGAGTTGCTTGAGAGCATGTATGCTATGTGTGAATTGGGATTGATTATAAATTGTGCTAAAGATGAATGCCAGAACAAGAAGGAAAATCAGGTATGTGCTAATTGAGTAAGTGGTTGATGTATTTGGGTTGATTGCCAAAAGTGAGAATGAGATTTGAAGTCTTAATGTCAAAGAAGAATTGGACTGGAAAGCACAGCTGTGCTAGTGACAAAACACAACTGTGTTATAGTGTTTTTGCATGGGTCACGGTGACAATCAAATTGATTGTGACCGTGAGGTATGCTTGAGTTCAATTCTGCCTAATGGATTTTGTATCTCACGGTGACAATCAAATTGATTGTGACCGTGAGGTACCCAAGAGAACATTCTGTTTTGCAAAGTGTGGATATGTCTCGGTGACAATGAAATTCATTGTGACCATGACATACCCTCAAGTTGCATTCTGCCGAGAGTTGGGAACATGTCACGGTGACAATGAAATTGATTGTGACCGTGACCTGTCCCCAGTTTGCATTCTATTTTGAACTTCAACATGTCACGGTGACAATGAAATTCATTGTGACCGTGACTTACCCTGTTTTGGCAATATAATCCTAATGTGTTTGGACTTCTAAATGGCAAGGCTTTAAGCTGTAATGAAGGACATTATGAGTAAGTATTATGTGTGTATAAAGTAACGTATATTTGCATAAACATGATGACTTTTGAATGCAATCAAATATATGATTATTAGCTATGAAAGAATGAGGTTGGAAATGCTATGAGTATGCAAGTGAAGTAAATAGCTGTGTGCTAACGCAAATGTATAAAGCGAATGTGATGTTGGGCAACAACATATGTGATGCGAAATGTGTTCAATATGAAATGAATAAAATGTTTAACAACTTAAGCCTGCGAGTCAAGTAGCGGATAGTTAGGCATGCCTATAGGGTCAAGTGCTGCAGCCCCATGCGTTAAAAGTGTCTGATTCCATAGGAATCACAATGCGTAAACAATGCGAATAATCCTTGCTGGATTTTATTATATGTGGATTGATAATGTGTACCTGAGGGTACCGATGAGTAAATGAGATCTCAATGCGATTCTAGTACCTGAGTGGTACCAATGCGATACCCGTTATCCGCGTCATTGAATTGCAGGCTAACCAGTTAATTAATAAATGGAAATGATTGGGATATAATATAGCATGTAATGTGGATATGTGAATAAGTGACTGATGCCTTATGATTGAATATAGTAATGAACAATGCTATGCTTGAAATGGTACTTGCTATGATAATAATTGTTCTGGCATGTCTACTAGCATGTAATGTATGGTGTCTCTGATGTGTGATAAATTATTTGTTATATATGAGTTCCCCACTAAGCGTTATCACTTAGCATGGATTTACTCTAATCCGTGCAGGTACGGATGAGAGGTGACTAGAGGACGCCCCCGCATTTTGTACGGTCAACAATAGGAAGTGAATAGTGTAGGTTTGGGGTCGTTACTTGGGAATTTTTTGTAAGCTTTTTGTATAGTTAATATGTGAATCGGGTTTGTAAAGGCATGTAATAATGTGATAACTATGAATGTTACCCCCATATGTATGCATGTCTTATGAGTGGTTTTGGTGTATGAACTAAAGCAGTTGGCATGTGATTCTTGAGTTATGTTTATAGATGATGAAATTTTATTGTTCAGGTTAGGCTTGTGTTCTGTTTGTGTGTGTGCGGCCTTCTCTAACTTAGATTAGCTGAGCTGGTCTGTCATTAGGGAATGGGCGTCGCACTCTCCTTCAAAGCTTATATTACATGTAGGAACTAAGGCAGGTTATGCCACTTGGATTCCACCAACTCTTCTCCCCAATGCATGCCAATCCACCTCTTTTTCCTCCAATGCATACCAATCCACCTCTTTCTCCTCCAATGCATGCAAATCTGAAGTGGGAAAGCCAAAGGAAGACACTTGGGTTCCACTATCTCTTCCTTAATCTGCATTATTATAATCTGCATTTGATTAACACTAATTAACCTCCATTAACTTTAATCATGCACATTTACCAATTAGTCACTTAAACTTATTTTTTTTCAATTGGGTCCTCAATTTCTCAATTAAACTTAAATTCAAATTAAAAATCCCAAATCCAATTCATCCAATTACCCTATTTAAACCAAATACTACTAGGGTACAATTCAGGCTGTTACAATAACGCTTAGTGGGGAGGAATATAAAATAAGGTAGAGATATGCATATATACATAACCATAGGACCAAACAAATTAACTTATCAAAAATATCATAACATGCAAGCAATACTCTACTTGAACATCATGTCATCTACATTTACACACACACACACACACATATATATATAACACTACTATTCATCATGTGCACACACGCAAGTATGAAACAAGTAAACATCAATATATGATAAACACAATAAAACATCATATCTTGTCATTTCTCATATACATAAACATGTAGCATATACCAATTCTCATATCATTAGAAACATATATATGCTTGATTACACAATAAATAGTGGATACGGGTACTATTGATACTGATAGGACACAGTATCGGAAGCATATAGAGACATGAGTCTTGAGTAATGTATACCCGAAGGTTGGAGGGAAGACCGCAGTCTCGAATCATATAGACCCAAACGGGGCCGAATTATAAGACCCAAACGGGGCCAACATGTAGCAGCTGCACTCACACTCTAACCCTTAATAAGCATGCTTATCTATCCACTACTATGACTTATTATACTCAAAATAACTCTATACTTATCATGTAAACATTACTCAAATACACATATACAAATAAAGTCATCATAACTCAATTCTTATAAGTCAAACATTTGACCAAGCATATAGTTCATATATTCTTTTCAATTATCATGAAATGATTTAATAATGCGTGCTCAATCATAAATCATGGGTGAGAAACCATGCAAAGGATTTAATTACAAAGAACATTTGGGGAAAAATTGGGCTTACATGGCGGTATGGTAAATCCTTACCACCGAGTAACATGCCAAGCCAGAAATTAGGAAGAAATAATTCATTTACATGGCGGTTTATAATCTCTTAACTGCCATGTAGAAAGTTACACAGTGGTTAGGATCCTTCTGACCGCCGTGTTGCCTGACGGACAAGCTAAAATCTCACAACCAGAATGCGATCATACAGCGGTATGGAATTCCTTACCGACGTGTAAATCGACTAAAACTAAGATTTTTGGCAGAAAACTCACTTGCTTCAAACCAAACTCAACTATAATCATCACAACATGCATATAACTTCAACCCACTTAACATATACATTCTACTCATGTTTACAATCATATTAATAACAATTATGACTTATTAAAAGCAATAATTTAGCAAGAGTGCTCAAAACAAATCTCAAATTCAAAAGTTACTCTAAATCATGAAATTTACTTTCCAATTTCCATTTACCAAGATTTCATCTAACATATCATACATAAATCCAATCTCAATTCAAAACATGCATATATATATAACCCCATTTAACGAATCAAGTTTCTAGAATGTAAACAAAATCACAAGATACATCTAAAACACATAAACTCCCAAACCTTCAAAATTGAAGCTTTCAAAATCCAACTCCCTTAAATAATCCACTATCTCCTTACCCTTGCTCTTTTTCTTGCCACCAGATTCATGCACAAATCAAACCAAGCAAACCTCTCTTGAATCAAAATTGATAACTCAAAACTCAAATCAAACCAAAGGAAAGAAGAAAAAACCTTATAAACCAACTTACCTCTTCAATCAAACATTTAAACTCAGAATAACCAACTCAATCTTCTAAACAATTCAACCAAGAGTAAGAGATGAAGATGAAATAAATGAAGAAGAGGAAGAAGGAGGCAAACATAGAAGGAGAGAGCAACGGGAACCAAAGAAAAGTTTGCCTTCCCTCTCTCCTCTTTGCCTTTCTTTCCTCTTTTCATTTAATTCTTCCCAACCACCCATGCCAAGTGTCAAGCTCCAATTGGTCAATCTTTTAAAATCCTTGTCTAATATTCCTTAAGTCCTTGTTCAATTTCCTTTAAGTCACTAACCACAATCTTTCATTTAATAACTTTAATTCTTCTTTCAGCTTAGTCCAAAAATAAATCCAAATTCTTACTTGCACATTAATAATAATACCCCTTTTTCCAAAGCAAAATCCTTGTAATTTTACTAGGGTATATTTTGGGTTATTACAGGTACCCCTAGCATAGCAATGGCCTCTTATTATTACCTCCGAATGGCCTTTTAGGGTATCATCACATTCCCCCCGTGAGGAAGTCCAATGGCCTGTGCAAATACCTAGCGTGTGATGCTATAGTGGTGCCTCCTGACCCAAAACTGGATGACCCCTTTCTCTGAGTCTGATCTCTGAAATCCCCTATTGTAGAGGGTAGCGAGGAACTCTCTGGCAACCTTTGAGTGGGTCTGAAAGGAGGGCCTAAGGAATTTCGTCCATCCTACTGCCTTTATGAGCGTGTCGACCTCCTCTAGCATCCCCATACTCTATAGAAAAGGCCTTGAGACATAACGGCTAGAGCAGAACTGTAAGCAAGCCAAGGCCTGAAATCTCTCCCTAATATCGGGGCTCATCCACTACGGAGCCTGAGTCTCGAGCTGATCCTTGGGGACATTGCGATTTGGAGGCATCCTGAAAAAAAAAAGAAAAAAGTTAGTTTTGTATAATAATCGTAAGTGAGGTAAGTACAATTTCAAAATTTTTTAAAATTTTGATAGCATTTCTGCTAAAATGTGCCTACCAAAATTTTTAGCAGCATCCTGATAAGGATGTGCCTACCCAGAAAATTCTAAAGAAAATTTGGGTAGCATCCCAGCAAGGATGTGACCAACTCCCTTCATGAAAACACAAATAAAAAGATAGGCCTCAGGCCCTAAGCAACAATTTTATTGGTGCATGATGATCAGTCATTCGACAATTTGGTCTAATTCGGTGCACAATTATCAATCATACGGGGGCATATTCTAAGTCTTATTTTTATCATTTTTACTACTTTTATTATTTCATTATACATTATTTTCATCATTTACACTTTAATTGTCAAGGTACAAGGTCCCAAAATGCGCAAAAGAAAAAGGCAAAATTTGTCCAATAATTTGAAGCACATACACCTATCATGCATTTAAAACTAAAATTAAATAAAAATACGTGAAAAGAAGAAGAAAAATACTGTAAAACAAATCTAGTAGTAGATGAGGTGGACTAGAAAAACTGTACAAAAAATTGGTCCTATGAGTGCGCGGTGGTGCGAGGATCGTTTTGGCCTAAGTGGTGTGCAAAATGGGTTAAAAATGGGTGAGAAAATGGAGAAAAATTGAAAGGTCCCATCGGTTTGCGAGGGAGAGGGAAGAAGAAGGAAAAAAAGAAGAAGAAAAAGAGCCAAAGACACACGGTTACGCACGATTTATATAGATTTTGCTGATCGACGGGCTTCCCGTCTGAGGGCTGACAGAAGGGCATCACTTCGGCCGTTCAAAATTCCCATCACCTTTTTTCTCCTTTTTTTCCCTCCTTTTCTCAAATTTTTTAAAAGAAAATACTTCCTGAATATCTTGCCCCCAATTTTCGTGCGCGGTACACTTTTCTATCAACTTTTCTGTAAAATTAAAAAAAAGGCAAAAATATACATAAAATATTTTATGCGCATAAAATGAATGAAATGTGCAAGAGAACAGATTCCCAGGTGGTCAACTGGTTGACTGATGGGCATGCTGTCAGAAGACCGACCGATGGGCAGCCCGTCTATCGTTGCTTTCTATAAATATCCCATATTTTCCTCGAATTTCATGCATTCCTCTCTTTGGACTTCAACTAGAGCTCCTTTTTAAGGTTTTTTCTTCTTTTTCTCTTTTACTTTCCATTCAGTTTTAGTTTTTGCCCTGAAACATTGAAAAATGTCGTCCCCTGTCCTTAACAAGATGCATCGGGTTCTGGATGACCCTCGGACTGGGAAAATACTACTTTGACCCCCTATTCTAGTCTGAGATTTGTGAGGAGAATTAGAATGGACCAAAACCTTCTATTAGCTATAGCCTGCTTCTGGGATCCTCATTTCTATGTCTTCCAGTTTACCTACCAAGAATTATGTCCCCTGCCTAAAGAGTTTGCCACTATAATCGGAGCGAGGCTTCCACTATGCACACCACCTTGTATCCCTATCTAAGGTTTTGTCTATGCGAGGGACATTGCATTGGCCTTGGGCATTTCTACCTCAGTCACCACTGGACTGGTCCCTCGGGGGACCACTTTTACACTAGCACCACTGATCGAGGCACTAGAGGGTTTCTCTACTATGTTTACTTATTAGGCTAGCATTGTCCTTCTGTACTTATTAGGCTAGAGGGTTTCTCTACTATGTTTACTTATTAGGCTAGCATTGTCCTTCTGTTATACCTTTCTAGGTATTTGAGAGTGACTTCTAATGAGTTGACTGGCGATTTTCGGTGGTTCGGGATAGTAGACGGGATCCATCGTGGCCTGACCCTATTCCCCCTGATTTTGGCTGACATAATTCTGGGCTTAGATTTTGTCTATACCGACCCTTCTGTTGCCTTAATCGAGAGCCCCTTATTACTTCAGGTACATCATTATTTTAAAATGTAGTGCGTCCCTTGTGGATTTTTGCACTAGATTTTCTTAGCGGGAAATGTGTCCTTTTGGATTTTCACATAACCCTATGCCTTATTTTTGCACAGAGTGGACCCTACCCATTCCGACAGCTTTTTCCTCTTTTTTTTTTCTTTTATTCCTTTTTCTTTTTCTTTTATTATTATTTTCCTTGTCTTCCAGGTATGGCTACAAGAGAAGCTGAGGGTATTATCAGAGCCCCCTCGCAGGGTGATCAGCCAATACTCATTGAGGCATTTTCTTCCCCGATAGCGGTTGTACTCTTTTGCCTCTCCTGATGAGGGTGTCGCTAGATTTAGTGAGGTGGCGAACGAGGACACCAATTTCATAAGCCCCTGGTTCCCTGGATCTTCGGGGTGTGTTCCCTTATGCGGGCTTAATGAGGCTACCTTTTACATCACGGCACATTGTACCCGATAGTTTGAGATGATTCAGGAAATTGTGAGGCTCCCTTTATCTTTTCAGGGCGGCATCTTATCTTCAGCCTTCACTTCTAGATATTCTAGTCTCTGGGCAAGGCTGCCGGTAAATACCATCATACCTTCCGTCGAGGATTGCTCTACTACTTCCACTAGTACCTATAAGAGTTGGGTACTTAGCCCTGCAGTCGATAATAGGATCCACCGACTTAGGCACCTGGTCGGAGAGAGCAGTAAGAGAGTGTAGTTTAGATTTACATGCATTTTATAATGAACGATGTCTTTATTTTTACAAAAGAACGGGAAAATAATGAACACATAAGTTGAATGTCTTTTGTTTTATTCCCTTTTGAAAAATTGTGTACATTTCGATATGATTTCACCATATATGATCATCATTTAACATAGATTTACATTGTAAAATTACATCTATTCTCAGGGTAGGTCTCAATAGCATCAAACTCCTAATACTAATTAGCCCTCTCGGGTTTTCTTGATTAGCCATTTTCTCTTGAGCCTTTAATTTTTCCCCAGGGTGCCCTTTTTAGGTTTTCACCCTGACGACGTGCCCAATTTTACCAAAGGCCACCTTTTTTTAAGTTTTTGACCCGCGGAGCATTTATTCTCTTCTTTTGATTTTTACGTCTTTAGCCATCGAACCTTTCGATTATGTCGATGTTGACTGGTTCCTTGAACTCATTCTTATTGCTATCTGCTAGAATTGCTACCCCTTTTGATAGAATCGGCCTTCCCATATAAGTCTGAACTTTCCTTATATAACCGGTACACCTGGTCTCATTTGCTTGAAAACTAAATCCCCTTCCTTCAACGGATGTTTTCTGACCTTTTTCCCAAATGATCGAGCAAGTCTCTTCTAATAAATCTAATTGTGATAATAGGCTCGTAGTCTGTTCTCGTCCAGCATATTCAAATTTTGCAACCGCTACTGCGCCCAATCAGTTTTCGAAATCTGAGCCTCCATGACCACCCTTAAAGACTTGAGCTCCACTTCTACTGGCAATACAGCTTCTGTCCCATACACCTAAGAATACAGTGTGGCCCTATTAGAAGTTCTAACCATGGTTCTATAGCTTCAGAGCGAGAAAGACAACTTCTCTACCCAATCCTTGTAATTCTGAACCATTTTGGCTAGAATCTTCTTAACATTCTTATTAGCAGCCTCTACTACCCCGTTGGCTTGCGGACGATACGAAGAAGACTTGTAATGCTCAATGCCATACTTTTGGAGAAATTTTTTTGTTTTAGCCATGAACTGTACCCCATTGTCAGATACAACGTGGTGTGGGAGACCATATTTGCATATTAGGTTCTTTTCCTTGAACTTGGCCATATCCCTGGCATCAACGCCTCTACCCACTTAGTGAAGTAGTCGATAGCAACTATGATGAACCTATGTCCATTCAAGGCTGTAAGGTGTATCTCCCTAATGATGTCTATCCCTCAAGCTGCGAATGGCCAAGGTGATGTTAAGCTATGTAGTTTCAAAACTGGCAAATGCCTCAAGTCTGCATACTACTGGTATAACTGGAAATGCTTCACATATTTTGAGCAATCCGTATCCATTGAAAGCCAATAGAACCCTTGTCTCATGATCTTCTTTACTAGCATTAACCCGTTCATATGAGCCCTATAGATTCCAGCATTGGTTTTTGCCATAACTTTCTTAGCTTCTTTCTCATCCAGACATCTCATTCCACACCCCAACCTATATCAAGGAGACTTCCATACAAACTGGAGGAGAGGGCTCCCTGTATAGATAGGCGTGTCACACCCCACTAGTACAGACATGCAAACATTACATATATAGAGCGACATATCAGAGAAATTTTAAAACTTTAATATAAAGAAGAATGATATTGAACAAAACGTATATTTCATTAATATACCAAAAGAAGATCTTTACATATTACATCAGATTACAAAAAGAACCAATTTACAAAAGCCCAAGATACACAGTTCAAAAGGGCTAACAAAACTTTACATCCGTTACAAAAAAATAAAGGAAAGCCTATACTATAAAACATCCCAACTCTAGTTGCGTTGGCCTTCCCGATGCGACACGCCCAGAACACGCGTACCAAAAACCTTCCACACCTGCACGGATAAACACCCGTGCTAAGCGAAATCGCTTAGTGGGGAAACACACAATGCATGACCGCCACTCACAGTGACGGTAACAGAAAACACATGGAAACAATCCAATTATGAGCATATAATCGTACATACTTAATTCAGATATTAGCATTCACATTCAAGCATTCTTGTACAAAACACAATGACACCTGCTTAATCATAATGAGTGGATAACGAGTACATATAGATACTTGAGAGTATCGATATCGTCACATATACCTATAGATACCCGAAGGCATCAAATCATTCTTTTTATTTTGTTTCCAATTGTTATTACGTGGAATCTTAGGAAAGATTCAGACAGAGGGATCGCGAGGATCCAATCGTGGGACCTGATCAGGGTCCAAGTCGTACATATAGCTGCAGCGGCACATAACTCTATTAGGCATGCCTAACTATCCACTTATCTGACATTAGCAGGTTATGCAAAATCTTATCACGTTTACATGTATATATTACTAGGCAAAAGATAGTCAAAGCTTAATAAGATTGCATGCAAAAGAATTTAAGTCATTAAGCAAAGAGAAGAAGAAATCAAATTTGGAAGTCACGTCTGTCGCGCTCGCGACGACTGTCGCGCTCGCGACAGAAGCCAAGCTACACTTCCCCGCCTCGTCTCGCGATCGCAAGAGATCTCATGGTCGCGAGAGGACGTAGGGATGGCTCTTCTGTCGCGCTCGCGAGGCTTGTCGCGCTCGCGACAGAAGAGAACCTAGCACAAGCTCGGAGCTCGAGCACTCTGTCGCGCTCGCAATGGTTGTCGCGCTCGCGACAGAGAGCTCTCTCGAGTTCTTTGGCGCGCCGTCTCTCGCGCCGGCGCGAGGATTGAAACCCCCGCATTCTGTCGCGCTTGCGACAGTGTCGCGATCGCGATAGACACGGGTTTTTCAACTCTTACGCCCAATTTCTGCAGATTTCACACAAATTTCACATCCAAACTTCCAAAATTGATTCCAAAACTCAAAATTCAGCAATTCAAGCATTCACAACTCATAACATAAATAAAAACCCAATTTCATCACCATTTATCTCAATTAAAACAAGTCAATTACATGTCTAATTCTAAGAATATCCAAAACAGCAATTTTGACAACCATTATAACTTTTCATATAATTTCCCATAAATTCTTCAACAATATGCATTCTTTCTCATCATATATCACACTAATTTCGATTTAAGTTATAACAACTCAACTCATAATCCCAATCAAAGCAAAAACACATTTATCAAACCCAAATCACAAAAATGCACAAAAGATAAACAATCCCAAACCTTCTATCCTTAGCTCCTAATCGCGAGCTCCGCTTCCGCTTGCGATTCCTTTTCCTTTATTAGGTCTAGGAGCCTCCTCTGAACCATAAACCCATAACAATCAAGATCAATTTTACAACTACCCACAAATGAATTTTCAAATATTTAAACCTAGAGAAGAGGAAGAGAAAGAAATCTAAGACATCAATAACTCCCACTCACCTCTAAGCTTCAAAAATCCACAAGTTAATCAACTAAATCTTCTCAAGGGAAAGGAGAGGAAGTAAGATCGGGCCAAGAAGAAGGAAAGAGCAAGAAGAAAGAAGAAGAAAGGAAGAACGGCGTGAGGAAGGAAGAAGAACGGAAAAACAAGGGAAATGGCTGATTTCTCACTCTTCACCAAACCTCATTAAATGCCCACTTATCCTCTTAGCCACATGTCACACTCTCCTTAAGCCACATACCCTTTAACACACCCTACTCCCAAACTTGGCTATACACTCTAGGCTAACCCTTACTCATACTTTTACTTCTATACACTCCCATATACTATATCCTAACTCCTCTTCTCAACTAATATACATAAATTAAATAAATAAACCAATTTAACACACACATGCAACACCTAAAATACACACATTCCGACACGGACAGGCTCAAACTACTGGGGTGGTTTTGGGGTGTTACAATACTCCCCCACTTAACAGAATTTCGTCCTCGAAATTCATACCTGTTCCGAACAACTGAGGGTATTGTAATCTCATAGCTTCCTCTGGTTCCCATGTAGCTTCTTCAATACCGTGATGCTGCCATAGAACTTTGACTAACGGTATCTGCTTATTCCGAAGCTGTCTGATTTCCCTATCCAAAATCCTTTTCGGTTCTTCATCAAAAGAAAAGTCTGACTGAATCCTAACATCTTGCACTGGTAGCACATGCGAAGGATCTGACCGATATCTCCGAAGCATAGACACATGAAAAACATCATGTAATCTAGCTAACTCCATAGGTAAAGCTAATTGATATGCTACTGGACCCACTTTCCTTAGAATCTCATACGGTCCAATAAAACGTGGACTTAGTTTGCCTTTCTTGCCAAAACGGAGAACCTTACGCCATGGTGACACTTTCAAGAAAACTTTATCACCTACTTCATACTGAATATCCCTGCGCTTCAGATTAGCATAAGAATGCTGTCGGTCCTTGGCTGCCTTCAAGTTCTGTTGTACAACCCTCACTTTCTCTTCAGTATCCCGCACTATATCCGGACCTATCATAGCTTTTTCTGACAGTTCAGTCCAACATACTGGTGTTCTGCATTTCCGTCCATACAGTGCTTCGTAAGGAGCCATACCAATGCTTACCTGGTAACTGTTATTATATACGAATTCCATCAAAGACACATACCGATCCCAGCTTCCTGAAAATTCTAAAGCACAACCCCGAAGCATATCTTCCAAAACCTGAATAACCCTCTCTGATTGCCCATCAGTCTGTGGATGGAAAGCAGTACTGAAATTTAACCGTGTTCCCAAAGCTGCTTGAAGTTCTTTCCAAAACTTGGATGTAAAACGAGGATCTCGGTCTGATACAATGGATAGTGGAATCCCATGCAATCGCACTATCTCATCCACATAAAGTTTTGCTAACTTGTCCATCGAATAATCTACTCGCACTGGTAGAAAATGTGCAGACTTCGACAACCTATCCACAATAACCCATACCGAATCATGCTTAAGCTGAGTCATGGGCAAACCAGATACAAAATCCATCGTGATGTCATCCCACTTCCATTGGGGAATGGGTAAGGGATGAAGCAATCCCGATGGCACTTGATGCTCGGTTTTCACTTGCTGACAAGTAAGACACCTAGAAACAAACTCTGTTATCTCTCTTTTCATTCCTGGCCACCAATAAAATTGCTTCAAGTCTTGATACATTTTATCCCCACCAGGATGCATAGTAAATACTGATGAATGAGCTTCTTGCAACAGCTTCTTTCTTAATTCCCCCACATTAGGTACACATAACCGAGTACCATGCCTCAACACTCCTTCACTGGCTAATAAGTACTCAGACTGTTTGCCCTCTTTCACCGCTTGACAAACGCGCTGAAGCACATGATCATCTAACTGAGCCTTTGCAATTTCCGATTTCAAACTAGGCTTAACTTTAAGTTGAGCAATCAGAGCACCTTCAGAATCAAATCTCCATCTGCCTCGACTAGCCAGTAATGTAGACAAAGATTTCCTACTAAGAGCATCTGCCACCACATTAGCTTTACCCGGATGATAGTCAATGATACAATCATAATCCTTGAAAAGCTCTAACCATCTCCGCTGTCTCAAATTTAATTCTTTCTGAGTTAACAAATACTTGAGACTCTTGTGATCGGTGAAAATTCTGCACGTCTCTCCATACAAGTAGTGTCGCCAAACTTTAAGCGCAAACACTACCGCTGCCAACTCCAAATCGTGAGTCGGGTAATTCCGCTCATGAGGCTTCAACTGTCTCGATGCATAAGCTACTACTTTATTCCCTTGCATCAAGACACAACCTAACCCAATTCCCGAAGCATCACTATACATAGTGTATTCCTTACTCGAAATTGGCTGTGTGAGAACAGGAGCTTTAACCAATAACTCTTTCAACCGATCAAAACTGGCTTGACACTTGTCAGTCCAAACAAACTTAACATCCTTTCGAAGTAGCCTGGTCATAGGAGATGCTAACACTGAGAACCCCTGAACAAACCGTCGGTAATACCCTGCTAATCCCAGAAAACTTCGCACTTCTGGCACATTTTTCGGAGGCAACCAATTAACAATTGCTTCAATTTTGCTAGGATCAACACGCACACCTTCCGCTGACACCACATGTCCAAGAAAGGCCACTTCTTTCAACCAAAACTCACACTTACTGAGTTTCGCATACAGCTGATGATCTCTTAACATTTGCAATACTAATCTAAGATGCTCCTCATGTTCCTTTCGATTTCTAGAGTACACCAAAATGTCGTCAATAAACACCACAACAAACTTATCCAAATACGGTCGAAAAACACGGTTCATCGGGTCCATAAAGGCTGCAGGCGCGTTGGTCAAACCAAAAGGCATCACTAGAAATTCATAATGACCATAACGCGTCCGAAAAGCCGTCTTCGCCACATCTGCTTCTTTCACCCCTAACTGGTAATAGCCTGATCTCAAATCTATCTTAGAGAATACCCCGGCTCCTCTCAACTGATCAAAAAGATCCTCAATCCTCGGCAATGGATACTTGTTCTTAATAGTCACTTTGTTGAGCTGTCGATAGTCAATGCACATCCGAAGGGTTCCATCTTTCTTCTTAACAAATAACACTGGAGCGCCCCACGGTGACACACTTGGCCGAATGAACCCTTTATCCAACAACTCTTGCAACTGACTCTTCAATTCCTTCAATTCCATTGGAGCCATTCTGTAAGGAGCCTTAGAAATCGGAGCTGTACCTGGAACAATCTCTACTGACAATTCAACCTCTCTCTCGGGAGGTAATCCCGGTAATTCTTCCGGAAAAACATCTACAAAATCTCTTACAACCGGAATATCTTGAATCTTAACTTGACCTCTTCGAGAGTCCAAAACCACAGCTAAAAACGCTTCACATCCCTTCCTGATAAATCTTCTGGCTTTCATAGCTGAAACCACATTATGCAAAGAACTGCTTCCAATTCCCTTTACCACAACAGGCATTTGATCCTTATCTCTCAAAACCATTACTTTCCTATGACAGTCCACTACCGCTCGGTGCTTATCCAACCAATCCATTCCCAAAATAATATCAAACTCATGGAATGGCAAACAAATCAGATCTACTACAAACTCGGTACCCTGAATCTTTAAAGGACACTTCCGACACACCCGATTAACCATAATACTCTGACCCAACGGACTGGATACACAAATCTCATATTCCATCTTCTCCTCACTACCCAAACTATCCCACAACTTACCAGAACACACATAAGAATGGGTAGAGCCCGGGTCAATTAAAACATAAACTTCAGTATCAAGCAAAGAGAACTTACCGGCAATCACTTCAGGAGCATTCTGTTCCTCTCGAGCCTTCATAGCATAAGCTCTACCAGATGATGGCACTGGATGATCTACTGATTCTGAGGCTTCTCTATCACGAGGCCGTCCACCTCGACCCCTTCCTCTACCCCTATTACGACTTCCTTGGGGTACATTAGATCCAGCTCGGCTCCCTTCTTGTTGTCCCGAAGGATCTCCAAGTCGGTTCGGACAATTTGCAAGTAAATGGTCCGTAGAGCCACATTTAAAACAGCCTCCTGTTAACCACCGACATTCACCCCAATGTGGACTATTACAATGAGAACATCGGGGAGGGCCATCTCCTCTACCTGAACCCGCTCCCCTAGAAGAACCCTGTCTTCTTCCTCTAGGGGCCGGACTAGCTGTAGACTCATCAGCAAAGTTTCCTTGCGATTCCCTCGACCTCTTGCTTGAAGAAGAACCACCTCTTGCAGACTTTCTTCTTTGAGCCTTTTCTCTCAATATATTCTCAGAACGCTCCGCCCTCAAGGCTGCTTGAACTAACTGATAATACCTCACATTTGGAGCCGACATCAATGATATTAACATCACTTTTAAAGATTCATTCAAGCCTGCTTCAAAATGCTGACATCGAAACTCTTCTGTAAGGACCCTTGGCGGTGCATACTTACTGAGCTTATTGAACTCATCCTCATACTCAGCCACAGACATTGTTCTTTGCTTAAGAGTGAGAAACTGCGCCCACTTGGCATCCTTATAAGCTTTAGTCACATATCGATTCTGAAACTCATCCTCAAAGAACTCCCATGTTATCGGTTCAGGAACTTGCGGTTGACTAGACACTAACTTCCACCAATCATAAGCTGAACCTTGTAACAAAGACAAGGCACACTCCACTTCTTGCTCCGGTGGGCATCTTATCTCCTTAAGTACTCTGGATGTCTTTTCTAACCACATCTCTGCCTTGTTAGATTCATCTATGCCAGTACTAAAGAAATCCTCTGCACCATGTTTTCTTAACCTTTCAATAGGGGCACTTGGCGCCGTTACCCTTTCTAACACTCTTGTCATACTCTGAAGCATCGCTTCCATCGGTCCCAAAGGCACCTCAGGATAAACCCTAGGAGGTTGAGCCGGACCAGAAACTGAAGGATCCTACTCTTGGGGATTCGCACTTTCCGCTGACCCCTCAAGCGATCCACGGGCGGACTCCATAACTACAAAACATAAACACAGTGCGCATCAGGCCAACACAACTCTAACAACTAACTAACACACTAATACCCAATAATATCTAAACCTATGGCTCTGATACCACCTAATGTCACACCCCAACCTATATCAAGGAGACTTCCATACAAACTGGAGGAGAGGGCTCCCTGTATAGATAGGCGTGTCACACCCCACTAGTACAGACATGCAAACATTATATATATAGAGCGACATATCAGAGAAATTTTAAAACTTTAATATAAAGAAGAATGATATTGAACAAAACGTATATTTCATTAATATACCAAAAGAAGATCTTTACATATTACATCAGATTACAAAAAGAACCAATTTACAAAAGCCCAAGATACACAGTTCAAAAGGGCTAACAAAACTTTACATCCGTTACAAAAAAATAAAGGAAAGCCTATACTATAAAACATCCCAACTCTAGTTGCGTTGGCCTTCCCGATGCGACACGCCCAGAACACGCGTACCAAAAACCTTCCACACCTGCACGGATAAACACCCGTGCTAAGCGAAATCGCTTAGTGGGGAAACACACAATGCATGACCGCCACTCACAGTGACGGTAACAGAAAACACATGGAAACAATCCAATTATGAGCATATAATCGTACATACTTAATTCAGATATTAGCATTCACATTCAAGCATTCTTGTACAAAACACAATGACACCTGCTTAATCATAATGAGTGGATAACGAGTACATATAGAAACTTGAGAGTATCGATATCGTCACATATACCTATAGATACCCGAAGGCATCAAATCATTCTTTTTATTTTGTTTCCAATTGTTATTACGTGGAATCTTAGGAAAGATTCAGACAGATGGATCGCGAGGATCCAATCGTGGGACCTGATCAGGGTCCAAGTCGTACATATAGCTGCAGCGGCACATAACTCTATTAGGCATGCCTAACTATCCACTTATCCGACATTAGCAGGTTATGCAAAATCTTATCACGTTTACATGTATATATTACTAGGCAAAAGATAGTCAAAGCTTAATAAGATTGCATGCAAAAGAATTTAAGTCATTAAGCAAAGAGAAGAAGAAATCAAATTTGGAAGTCACGTCTGTCGCGCTCGCGACAGAAGCCAAGCTACACTTCCCCGCCTCGTCTCGCGATCGCGAGAGATCTCGTGGTCGCGAGAGGATGTAGGGATGGCTCTTCTGTCGCGCTCGCGAGGCTTGTCGCGCTCGCGACAGAAGAGAACCTAGCACAAGCTCGGAGCTCGAGCACTCTGTCGCGCTCGCGATGGTTGTCGCGCTCGTGATAGAGAGCTGTCTCGAGTTCTTTGGCGCGCCGTCTCTCGCGCCGGCGTGAGGATTGAAACCCCCGCATTCTGTCGCCCTCGCGATAGTGTCGCGATCGCGACAGACACGGGTTTTTCAACTCTTACGCCCAATTTCTGCAGATTTCACACAAATTTCACATCCAAACTTCCAAAATTGATTCCAAAACTCAAAATTCAGCAATTCAAGCATTCACAACTCATAACATAAATAAAAACCCAATTTCATCACCATTTATCTCAATTAAAACAAGTCAATTACATGTCTAATTCTAAGAATATCCAAAACAGCAATTTTGACAACCATTATAACTTTTCATATAATTTCCCATAAATTCTTCAACAATATGCATTCTTTCTCATCATATATCACACTAATTTCGATTTAAGTTATAACAACTCAACTCATAATCCCAATCAAAGCAAAAACACATTTATCAAACCCAAATCACAAAAATGCACAAAAGATAAACAATCCCAAACCTTCTCTCCTTAGCTCCTAATCGCGAGCTACGCTTCCGCTTGCGATTCCTTTTCCTTTATCAGGTCTAGGAGCCTCCTCTGAACCATAAACCCATAACAATCAAGATCAATTTTACAACTACCCACAAATGAATTTACAAATATTTAAACCTAGAGAAGAGGAAGAGAAAGAAATCTAAGACATCAATAACTCCCACTCACCTCTAAGCTTCAAAAATCCACAAGTTAATCAACTAAATCTTCTCAAGGGAAAGGAGAGGAAGTAAGATCGGGCCAAGAAGAAGGAAAGAGCAAGAAGAAAGAAGAAGAAAGGAAGAACGGCGTGAGGAAGGAAGAAGAACGGAAAAACAAGGGAAATGGCTGATTTCTCACTCTTCACCAAACCTCATTAAATGCCCACTTATCCTCTTAGCCACATGTCACACTCTCCTTAAGCCACATACCCTTTAACACACCCTACTCCCAAACTTGGCTATACACTCTAGGCTAACCCTTACTCATACTTTTACTTCTATACACTCCCATATACTATATCCTAACTCCTCTTCTCAACTAATATACATAAATTAAATAAATAAACCAATTTAACACACACATGCAACACCTAAAATACACACATTCCGACACGGACAGGCTCAAACTACTGGGGTGGTTTTGGGGTGTTACATCTCAATTGAATGCCATCGACTTGTCATTTGTACAACACACCATCTATGCAGATAAACTTAATGGATAGCTTGCAGAGCAATCTTTGATCCTTTTCAGTAGCTTTTTCTAGGAATACCCTCCTTTCTAGGTAATTCTTGATGTCATGATACCATGGTTTCTCGTCAATAACTTCGACTTCCACGACTTGATTAGACTCAAAACTGGGCTTTTCTGAACTAGAGATCAAGATGGTCTTCATGACTACCCCTTTTAGGTTATCCTATATTGATACTAAGGTCGCGAAGGCATCTGTTAACTGTTTCTCATCCCTCAGGATGAAGTGAAAGGTGCGTACCTCAAACTGATTGCTTAAACCCTTCAGATGCTTCACATATGGCATTAGATGCTCTTCTTTTATGGCCCACTCACCCCGGATCTGGTTGATTACTAGTGATGAGTCTCCAAAGACTACTGCTTTTTTTGACCCCAAGGCTATCAAGGCCTCCAACCCGAAGGTGCAAGCTTCATTGTTAGTAGCCCTATATCTCAGATTTTTTGCCATTGGAAGTTTTTCACCGTCTGGAGTATTTAGAATGATTCCTACTTCTGCCCCTTTGCTATTTATAGCTCCATCAAAATGTAATTGCCAACCTTGCACTGCAATGGCCATAACATCCTCGTCCGGGAAGTTAAACTCAAATGAATCTCCTTCGATAGGGTGCTCTGCCAAAAACTCTGCTACCGCGCATCCCTTAATGGTCTTTCGAGTGATATATTTGACATGAAATTCTTGTAGTAGTAACAGCCACCTTCCCATTTTCCCTAACAAAGATGGAGATTCTTGTAGGTATCTTAGAGGGTTCTGCTTTGTAACTGGTTGTACCTTATAAGAGTGGAAGCAGTGTCTCAACTTCTTAGAGGCCCAAATCACTACAAGGCAGATCTTTTCCACTTCTGTATATTTGACCTCATAAGAAAGGAACTTCTTACTAAGGTAATAGATTGCAAACTCTACTCCAAATTCATTCTCTTGAGCAATCATGGCACCTACTGAGCTATCTTCTGTCGCTAGGTATAGGATTAGCGGCTTGACCGGTTGAGGTGTCTCAAAACTGGGGGATTCAGCAAGTATTCCCTATTGGTATCGAAGTCCTTCTGACCGTCTTCATTCCATACTACAGGTTGATCTTTTCAGAGCAACTTAAAGATCGGCTCACAAATTAAAGTGAGCTTGGCGATGAACCTGCTGACATACTATAACTTGCCCAAGAAACTTCTGACATCCTTTTCCTTCCGAGGCACTGGCATCTCCTTGATGGCCTTGACTTTGTCCGAGTTGATCTCAATCCCTCTCTGACATCCTTTTCCTTCTTAAGGCACGCACTATAGTTTTTACTATGCATCCTGGAAGTGAAAAGATGTATCGTGATCTGAAACAGTTCTTAGCCCAAGATGAAAAGAGATACTATGGATTTTGTTTCCAAATGCCTATCATGTTAGCAGGTAAAGGCTGAGCATAAAGTTCTCTTTGGGTCGCTTAATCCTTTTCCTATTCCTCAATGGAAGTGGGATAATGTCATGGCCGGATTTGTACCCTAAGAGAATTAACCTAATTTGGCATGTGTGTGAGTGGATTGAATGTGTAGGATTGGACCTAATTGAAAGAAAGCAGTATAGTTAAGGGGTTAAATGGTAATTATGAATGTTTGTGCTAAGCATGAGTTAAAGGCTGATTAACTAGTTAATGGAGGGTTAATTAGGAATAAAATAAAGTAAGAAATTGGTAAGTGGAGGCAGGTTTTCTGAAGTGGATTCCGTGTGGCTTTGTAGGGTTTTGCCACCTCCTTCTTTGCATGCATTTGCCTAGTGAAGTCAGAGGTGAGTGTGTGTTGGCCTCATTCTTCATTTTCTTCATTTGGCTTTGGCTTTCTTCTTGTTTCCGTGAGTAAGGATGAGAGTGGTTTAAGTGGATGTGAGCATGTAGCTAATTGGAACAAGAATTAAGTGTTAAGACCTTAAGGTAAGTGGTTTTGTGTGCATATTTTCATCTTCTACTCTTCCTCTTAGTTTTGATATAGTTTGGAATGAGGATTGATGGATTGTGCTCAATTCTGGAATTTGAACTGGTTTTGCTAGCTGAAGAAGTGAAGAGAGATAAGGGAAAGGCTGTAATCGGTGAACCGAGCGTCCGTCGTAACTAGGAGCTAAGGCGACGAGGTTTGGGAACAAACCCTAATTGTATGAATATGTGATTAGTGTTGGTTAAATAGGGTTTTGAACTGAATTGCATGATATGTGAAATTGAAGGTGGAGCATGAGTTATGTGATGCTAAATTGTATGATTATAGTAGCAATATGATTATGATTTGTACTATTATTGAATGCCAAACAAGAAGGGAAAATCAGGTATGTGTTATTGATTGTGTGGTTGTTGCATTTGGGTTGATTGCCAAACAAATAAGAATGAGATTTGAGGTCTAGGCGTAAAAGGAGAAGTGGACTCAAAAAGCACAGCCGTGCTAGTGATAAACACAGCTGTGTTTTGGTATTTTTGCATAGGTCACGGTAACGATGAAATTGATTGTGACCGTGACATATGCTGAGTTCAATTCTGCCTAGAGGAATTTGGTATGTCACGGTGACAATGGAATTCAGTGTGACCGTGACCTACCCAGGAAGGCATTCTGTTTTGCAAATGAGAATATGTCACGGTGACAATGAGATTCATTGTGACCGTGACATACCCTCAGGTTGCATTCTGCCGAGAGTTGGGAACACATCACGGTGACAATGAAATTGGTTGTGACCGTGACATGTCCCCAATTTGCATTCTGTTTTTGACTTCAATATGTCACGGTGACAATGAAATCCATTGTGACCGTGACCCACCCTGTTTTAGCAATATAATCCTAATGTGTTCGGTCATTCAAATAGCATGGCTTTAAGCTGAAATGAAGGACAGCATGAGTAAGTAATGTATATGTGTTAAGTGATCTACAAATGCATACAACTATGATGACTTCTGAATGTGATAAGTTATGTGAATATTAAATGGGAAGACTGAATTTGAAAGCATATTGAATATGCAAATGAAATATATGGCTGTGTGCTAATACAAATGTGTAAAGTGAAAAGTGAACTGAATAACGTGTTTAACAACTTAAGCCTACGAGTCAAGTAGTGGATAGTTAGGCATGCCTATAGGGTCAAGTGCTGCAGCCCCATGCGTTAAATGTGTCTGATTCCATGGGAATCACAATGCGAATATCCTTACTGGATTGTGTTATGTGAAATGATGAAAGGTACCAGAAGGTACTAATGTGATAAGAAGCACCAGAAGGTGCTAATGTGAAAAAGTAGTCTCGATGAGATTACTGGTATCTGAGAGATACCGATGCGATACCCGTTATCCGCGTCATTGAATTGCAGGCAAAGTGGCAGAAAGGCTAATTGGTTAATCGGCTAAAAGTTAATAAAATATAAACAGAAGTGATTGTGATACAAGAAAGTATGGAAATGTGAATAAGTAATTAATGCCTTATGATTGAATATAGTAATGGTTGATCTGGCATGTTTATTAGCATGTTATGTATGATGATTCTGATGTGTGATATATTACATGCTATGTGTATGAGTTCCCCACTAAGCATTATCGCTTAGCATGGATTTACTCTAATCCGTGCAGGTACGGACGAGAGGTGACTGAAGGACGTCCCCCGCATTTTGGTACGGTCAACAATAGGAAGTATATAGTGTAGGTTTGGGGGCTTGTTATTCGGGACTTTTGTATAAGTTTTATATGGTTAATATGTATTTTGAATATGTAAAGGCATGTAATAATATAGTAATCACGGATGTAACCTCCCACATGTATTTGTGTCATGTGAATAACTAAGGCGTGTGATTAATAGTAGTTGGCATGTGATGCATGAATTAAAATAGTGTGTGATAAAATTTTATTATTCAGTTTCCGCATGTGTTCTGGGTGTGTGTGCGACCTTCTCTAACTAAGATTAGCTGAGCTAGTTTTTCGTTAGGGAACGGGCGTCACAGATAATATTACTATAGACTTCATATCAGGGGTTACCTTTGACTCAGCGAAAATATGATTCGGTTTGGGTCATAGTCGATCGGCTTACTAAGTTGGCTCATTTCTCACCGATTCAACTAGATTACCTGATTGATAAGTTGGTGGAGCTTTATGTAAAGTAGGTGGTCTGATTGCATGGAATTCCATTTTCAATTGTGTCTGACCAGGATTTGAGGTTTACATCGAAGTTTAGGAAAGAGTTGGAAGCTACTTTAGGTACACGACTGAATTTTAGCATTGCTTTCCATCCTCAGACCGATGGGAAGGCAGAGGGGGTTATTCAGATACTAGAGGATATGCTTTGGGTTTGCATTTTTTTATTTCTCAGGTGTTTGTGATAGATATGTATCTCTGATGGTATTTGCGTATAATAATAGTCATCAAATGAGCATCGAGATGGCACTATATGAGGCTCTATATGGAAGGAAGTGTAGGACTCTAGTTTGTTGGACTGAGTTAACCGAACGTTCTTTTGTTGGGCCAAAATTGGTTTTGGATACCGAGGAAAAGATCAGAGTGGTGCAACCGAATTTGAAGGTAGCTAAGGATAGACAGAGATCCTATGCTAATTTAAAGCGAAAAGATATTTAGTTTGATGTTGGAGATAAAGTGTTCCTTAAAGTATCACCGTGGCATAAAGTTTTACATTTTGGCAAAAAGGGAAAGTTGAGTTTGAGGTTTATAGCACCATATGAGATTTTGGATAGGGTTGGTCCAGTTGCCTACATGTTAGCTTTACCGAAGGAATTAGCCAAGTTGCACGATGTGTTCCATGTGTCGATGCTTCGTCGGTACAGATCAGATGCGTCTCATGTGTTATCGGTTCAAGATGTGCGAGTTCAGCCTGATTATTCATATGATGAGGAACCCAATACTATTTTGGCTCGAAAAGTGAGATAGCTCAGAAATAAGCAAATTCCTTTGGTTAAAGTACTATAGCATCATCACAGGGGCAAAGAAGCAACTTGGGAACCAGAGGAGATTATGAGATCAAAGCATCCTCAGTTATTCAGTTCAGGTGAGAATTTTGAGGACGAAATTCTTTTAAGGAGGGGAGAGTTGTAACACCCCGATTCCTACCCTAGTAGTTTTGAGCTAGTGTGTGTATGCGTTGGTTATTGAAGGGTATAATTATATGTTATGTTTTAATTATGTGGTATAGTTGTGTTGTTGAAAAGAAAAGAAGTACTAGAAGGGGAATTGGCCAAATTCACCAATAATTTAGTGACGTGTGGCAGGAGAGAGAAGGTGTGGAAGGGCTATGCTATATAAGTTTAGGAGACAGAAAATGAGAGAGAGCGCCTTGTCTATCCCTCTCTCTCATTTTTCTTTCTCACGCCAGCCCTCCTCCTTCTTCATCTTCTTCTTTTTCCTCTTCCATCTTCCTCCTTGCCCACTTTCGTTCCTTCTAGCCTTGGTGATTGGTGTTTGGTTTGGCTAATTTTAGAGCTACTCAAGTAAGTATTTCTCTCTTCTTCTTCTTCTTTTCTTTTCTTTTCTCGTTTCTCTCTTGTGGCTGTGTTTAGGGTTTATGAGTTTTGGTGTCTTTGGGTTGTTGTAACTGAAATTTCTCCTAAGGATCCTAAAGGAAAGGAGATTGTTAGTGGGAGTTCAGCACATTGACCCCTTGGAGCATAGGAATTCAAGGTTTGGGAATTTGCTTGTTTTTGCATATTTTCTTTATCTTTGAATTTTCTGTTTAATTTTTAGAAATTGAGAGTGAAAATGTGTTCATGTGTGCTTAATTGAAGTATATGATGATGAATTGAAGTGATATTGCTATTATGGGTAGTGGAATTGAGATTGGGTATGATTTTATAAGGTTTTTGGAGAAATTTCTGGGTTTCAAGAATTTATGGTTTGAATTGCTTATTTTGATGTTTTAATGCATGTTAATTAGAATCAATCTTGGGTTTTATGTTGTATAGCTTATTTTGAATTCCTATTGATGTTTGTGTTGAGGTTTGATGGGTGAATTGCAAGTTGGGGATGGTTTAGGTGATGAATTTCGGTAGATTTTTGGCTGAAGGAGCTGGAAACTCGACTCTACTGCGAGCGTGACAGAACCAAGTCATCCAAGCTCCTGCCAACGCAACCTCAATCACGAGCGCGATAAAGAGCTGGGTTGCTGAGCAGCTGCTGGACTAATGGTTGTCACGAGTGAATCTATGCACGCGAGCGCGACAGTGATCTTCCTTGCCCCTTCTGTCGTGAGCGCGACTCTATCGCGGGCACGACCGAAGCCTTTATTCCCCTTCTGTTACGAGCATGACTATCCCCTGTTCTTTTATGTTTATTATTTTTATGCCATTTTGCATGGTTCTCATGTATTTTAATTGCACTTATGTATAAATTATCATGTTATTCAATATCTTCAATATATGTTCAGTGTGTTGAATTATGCCTAGCCTACAAGAGTCAAGTTAGTGGATAGATAGGCATGCCTATAGAGTTCTGTTAGCTGCAGTCTCTTTGTGTTCTGGGCCCTGATCAGGTCACCATTTGGGTCCTCGCGATCCTAATGTGTTTGGATCTTGTTTAAGATCCCCAATGTGAAAATGTTTTTGAATGAAAATGAAAGAAGTTGCTTTTGTTCATACCCACGGGTACTAATGCATTTACTAGTGACGCAATCTCAGCAAGTGTACTGAATCAGCAAGTAATAAAGTGGGGTATAATTAGGACCCTGACTTATCATACCTAAGGGATTGTGTGTGCAAGTTATGAAGATCAAGTGTATGCTAAAGAATTCCCAATTGATTGATGTGAATGAGTTATCTATTAATTAAAAATAACAGAATTTAATAGCCAAAACATGCAAATAGAATTTAATAAATGAAACTGACAGTAATTTTGGCAAAAATGAAATAATAGCAAAGGAATTAATAAGTAAGAGAAATCGATTTAAAAGAAACGTTGCTCGGGTTCACTTATCCACCCCGTACCCAAATGTGAATTAATTTAATCTAAGAAAATATAAATGAATGAATCGGGATAAGCCTCTTAACCCAACTGTCCCATTTCGGAGCAAGCTACACTAATGGCATAACGTCCCATCCGGAGCAAGCCATACAATTAACCTAAGCACGGGTCTGAAATCCTAAGTTCGGTTTGCTTTCCCATTTCGGAGCCAAACAACACAAAACTCATTTATCTTACTCCCTCCTCTAATTTTAAATCATAAAATCCTGCACATCTAGATTCCCTTTTCGGAGTTACCCAAAAGATACAGCATACATAATGTAAAAATTGAGTAAAAATATTCATGGCCTTCAATCCATACAAGCTAAACATCCAATACACATACATGATAAAAACCATACATCGAAGCAGGAAAATAACTTGAGAAAATAAACAACATAAATTAATCAATAAGCAACAGTGAGATAAACCTTTCATTCATATAAATAAATCCAAAAGATGTTCAGAATTCACATCATGGGTAAGGGATTCAAAGATCCCCCAAATAACTATGAGACAACTCACGATCCATTACAAAATTAAGAGGAAAAAGGAAAAAATAAACCCAGAAATTCATTGAGGAAGAAATCCCGATTGAATCCCACGTTCTCCGATCTTCTTCTTCGAATCTTTGATGGAGAATTGCTCGAGACTATGGAAATTAGAATATAATTGATGTGTATTAAAATTGATCTATGTGTTTTAATATAATTCTCTCGACTTGTAATTTAAATATAAAGAAAAATATTGAAACCCTAATTAAGAACAATAGAAATGCTTAGAAGAATTCCAGATCTCAAAACCCTATTTGAAAAACTACCTAAAAAATTAGTCTCCCACAGCCAAAAATAAATTTTATATTTATAGATCTCGAGGGGTCACAGTGGCAATGAAGTGCTTGCCACCGTGAGGCATCAAGGGTCACGGTGGCAACCAAATGGTTGTCACCGTGAGACTATCGAAGGAATGAATTTGTCTGGATGAATATGAGGGGGTCACGGTGGCAACCAACTTTGTTGCCATCGTTAGGTGCTCGACTGCAGCTACTGTCTTGGAACTTCTTTATGCCATGGTGGCAATGACTTTTGTTGCCACCATGAGGTACCTCAGCCTTTGATTTTGTCTTGTAAGATTTCATGTCACGGTGACAACCAGAAGTGTTGCCACCGTGAGGTACCTTCTCATTGCAATTTGCCGGATGAAGTTCTATGTCACGGTCACAACCATTTGGTTGTGACAGTAAGGTACCTAAAAAATCCTGCAATCACAATTCAAACTCTATTAAACTACTCCCTAAAATGCATAAAAATCTAATATAACTACAATTGACAAAATTAACTAAAAGTAATCATAACATAATAATAAACACAACTAAAAACCCAAAAATCATACGAAAATACTAACAAAACTAAATACTAAATTGAAGTTATCAATATACCCCACACTTAGACTTTGCTCGCCCTCGAGTAAATGAATTATCCATATTCCTTAAATTTCAAGCTCTAACTCGGAATAAGAAAACTTAAACAATAATCATAGCACTTAACAGAAGAGTCTTAACCTCAAATCCTCATAGCAATTTATATCAAGTAATTCCATGTGTGTGTGCTAGGCTAAAAACAATTTTCCACTTTTCAAAAACAAAACAACCAGCGCATTCCAGCAATTTAGCAAAGAAAATGAATTAGCAATTAATTTGCATATTGGTTTCGCACTTGAAACTTAGGATAACCATAAGCCTCTCCTTTAGCACCGAAACCACAAGGGTCATCTCCACTAAACAACTCAAGCTAAGAATAGGATCACTAGGACTTATTCCAAGCTAGGGAATTGGCTAACAAGAATAGTTAAGGAATTCAACAAAGAGTCAGCCACTCTACCTACATACACCACTACCCAATCTGAACACAATTTTGCCATGACCTGCTTTCAATTTACCCACAATTACCAAAACTCGTCTAAACTTCCCAAGATGAAAAACAGTAAACCACAAGAAAAAGAAGAGACAAAAGTCCCTAATGATTTTTTTTTTCAAACGTGATAATCTTTTATTGTGAAAACATCTTCCTCTCTTTTAGTGTACCCCACACTTAAACTTTTCTACAAATGACCAACTCAAAATCAATGATCAATATTCTCATCAAATTTTTATTTTTTTTATTTTTTATATTTAAGATCATTGAGATAATCGAGCTAACCTAAATTGTTTCTCAGATAAATAAGGTGAAATACCCACAATTCTCATTTTTTAACAAATTGGACTTCATAAAGGAAAGATTAAAAATATGCTAGGCAACACCCCATAGTTTCACAATTTTTCTCACACCCATACTATTTTAACAGAGAATACCCTTATTCAACTTTCAATGCTACCCTAACCCAATCCTAGAGTGGCCAATTCTTAAAAAGGATAGGCAAAAGCATTTAGGTTAAATGGTGAAATATGAGTGTAACAATAAAAATTGCATAGTACGGTTTTAGCATACCAAATTGACTCAACGAGGCTAGCAATGGAAAATTAAGCATATAAGTTTGTCAAAAGTCATTTAAAGTGGTTACAAAAGAAAAAATTTGCCTAGATCATGTCCTAAACTTGCTAGAGTTGTTATAATGTTTCGAAGGGTGATGAAGAAGGTTCTAACTATCCTAAAATTCCTTCACTCAAAAGCTTTCACACACTGGTTTTTTTCAAGTTTTTCGCAACCAAGCCTATAGTGCATAAAAGATAGGAATTTACAAGATATGTGAATAATTGAGATTATATTGCCGCTAAAACATACAATTACTCTCTTGCAAAAATCAGTTTTTAAGATAATCCATTCACAACTTAAAGTTCAAACCATTCACATCAGAAATATCTAGAGGCAAACTAAGCTAAGATAGGAAAATTCAAATAACAACAATTAAGTATACAAACAACTTAAACAAAATAAAACATGCGAATAAAAATAAATAAAACATATTAAATTGTTAGATACAAATTGAGATGTTAGAATTACTCCCCCTACCCCACATTTAAAATCTTGTTGTCCCCAGATAGTTACAAATCAAAAAATTAAATCAAAATATAGGACAGGAGGTCTCCCTGCTCAAGTCTCTGGTGGTTGTGGTGGAGGAAATTGCGCATCAAAGCGTGCAGTCAATGAAGTAAGTCCCAGCAGCACTTGATCCATTTGGGATTGCAGGTTCGATTGCGTCGCGGAGATGGACTCCATGAGCTCCATCAGTGCGGCGTATTGCGGAGAGGAGAAATGTTCGTGCTCTGGGGTTGGAGGAGTTGGTGCTTCAGGATCTTCCTCTTGCTCACACGGTAAGCCTCCCAAACCATGCTCCACCCGCTACAGATACTCCTCTCGAGTAGTCAGACGATACCCATTTGCAGCTGTCTCATCATCCGCTATGACCTTCATATTCTTCAACATCTTCTTGTCAATAGCTGCAATGGAAGATAGCGGTTTGGGTTTCCTCAATGGGTGATGTACACCCTTAGCAATTACAGTCACCAAACCACCCAACGCTATCTTCTTAACCTTCTTCAGGTTCCACCGCATTTCCTCCAATTTATGCCATAAATGTGAAGCACTATTAATCTACACTACCCTTACCATACATGCTAAAAACAGCGCCTCAGGTAAGTTCACCTGCCCTGCTGAGTCCACATGACTCAAAAAAACAACGAGAAAAACCGATGAATAATCCGCAGGGCATGACTGTTGAGATGGTGCGCCTTCGTCTTTCCCGACACATACGTAGTGGCTGTCACCGTATCTCTAATGGATTCCCAGGCATTATCTTTATCATAATCATTGAAGTAATCCAGTGCAAGGGAAGGGAAGCCAAGCAGCTATGCAAATCTCACAAAAGAAATCTCATATTCTGTGCCCTCCAGAAAGAATGAAACCGTTCCAGGATCTCGGCTGATCCGACAAGTCACAGTTGCCACAAAATCTCTGGTTAAGTTAGGGTAAACCTTCTCATTTTGTAAAAACAACCTCTCCCAGCTAATGTTTGCAATAAGTCATTGAATTTTATTCCTTATTCCCAGCTTCAAAAGCAAATCAAAATCCAAATAAGTGGTAGGAATATATAAGCATTTGGAGAACAATGCATATGCCGCCTTCTTGCTGCTTGGTACCCAACTCGGTACTTTGGAAATGTTGATAGAGGGTTGGCTGGCTGGTTGGCTGGAGGAACTAGAGGCGAGAGCTGAACTCTTTCTCTTAGGAGACAGTGCATGAAAATAATTGACCAAATTCAATAGCATTCTAAGTGCATAAAATAGCAATGGCTCTAAATATCTAGCATCAGTTATCAAGCTCATTCTAACCAAGCAAAAAAAATCTTAACATACCCATTTTATTTTATAAGAGATGCATCAATTCACAAAGCAGTCAAGAAAGTTCAATGACAGCAATAAGCACAATTCAACATGAGGGCAAAGTGAACTCTACATTCCACCTTATTAAGAGATGCACAATTCTGAAAAAAGAGTCATTAAAACATTTTAACAAACATTTGGTATGCAGCAAATTAACTCACTGTAATTGGAAACCACAGGCACTAACAACAACCCAAATTTGAAATTGAAAGCAATAAAATGTAGAATAAAGTAGTTAAAGCCGAATAATTCCCAATTTCAGCCAAAAATTTGAGTAAAATCAACAACCAAATTCACGCATAAAACATGCCCTAATTTCCTACTCCATATACGTTCATGGGTTCAATGAGAAAGTTGCAAAGTGAGAACGAAGTAAGAATTGATATGTGACACCCCCTACCCATACATAGGCAATCCCATCCGATAAGGAGTGAGACCAAATAGATACAAAGTAACTCATACATTCATTCATATCATACATACAGAAACATGAGATAATTAAAAACTTTAAAGGAAAAGAAAGCCATAGCTGATCATACATTAATATAATAAACCATTACAATAATGTTCTGATCAACTAGCTGAAACAAAAGATATTACATCACCAAAATATAAGTACAAAAGCGGAAGTTGAAATAAAACTGATACAAGAGAGTTCTTTACAAAAAGAATCATCAAAGATTACAAAACTGAGCCCTACACTAAACCTTCTGTGTTGGCTGGACGGCGGTGACTCTCTCAAAGCAAAACTCCTTCCGCACCTGCACGGGTAAAAACACCGTGCTAAGAGATAAACGCTTAGTGGGGAAACACACATAAAATATGAACGGCCATTCACAATGGTCGTCAAGTCATAACACATTCACAATGGCAAAATGCAATAGCTCATAACATAATTCATAAGAACATGCTCACAATTTAAAGCCATACATTCTGCATCTCAAATTCATATCCATTTCCATATTAGTTGAACATCCATTTCATCAATATACTCATGCAGATATCACATGTATATAGTCATAAGAGTAGAGAAAACCAATCGAACATCAAAAGAACACCTGCAGACTCTGGGTAGTGGATAACGAGTGTACAGACAGTACTTTACGGGTATGAGCCGATTACAGACAGTACCTTACGGGTACGAATCGAGAAAACCATTTTACTTTTAACTTTCACAAATCATTTTAAAAAGGGACCTTAAACAAGATCCTTACACATAATAGGGTTCGCGAGGAACCAAGCGGGGACCTGATCGGGGTCCAAACGAGACGGAGGGCTGCAGCTAAAAGACTCTATTAGGCATGCCTAACTATCCACTTACTTGACTCTAGCAGGTTATGCGTCATTCAAATCATATTTCAGAATATAACATATAATTCATTTGAAGAATCATGGTATCACTCATATCAAAGCATATAAATGTATGACATGTATCATACAACAATATAAGTCCATTCGGAAGTATTACGGAATCCATTTTTGAGTTAAAACTGGGAAATTTTTGAAAATGGGCCGAACGGGGTGACCGACGAGGTTGGCTGGTCACGAGTCGTGACTGGCATCACAACTCGTGACTGGCCTCCTCACAAGGCTTGTCACGAGACGTGACTGAGGGTTACGCCTCATGACTGGCTTCTTGGTCACGTCGTGACTTGTCTCTCTCTTGCTGGTCACGAGTTGTGACTGGGTGTCACGTCTCGTGACTGGCTTCTTTAGGGTTGGTCACGCGTGACTGTCTCAGGCCGGTCACGAGTCGTGACTGGGAGTCACGCCTCGTGACTGCCTTCCTCTTGGCTGGTCACGAGTTGTGACAGGCAGTCACAACTCGTGACTAGCTTCTTTCTGGCAGGTCACGAGTCGTCACTGGAATTCACGTCTCGTGACTTGCCTCTCTTCTTGGGTAGTCACGCGACAGACACAGCAAAACGGGAATTTTCTACAGTAACACGATTTTCCAGTTTTCCAGAATTTTCCCAGAACACAGAAATCAACTCCAAACTTGAATCAAAATCACACGAATCAGTTCTTACCTTCCAGAAGATCATTCAAGCATCAAAATGACATATAACAACTTAATTCAACACTCATCACAACCAAAATCATACATAACCACATTCAAGAACATAAACCCTAGAAATTACAGTAAGTTCAAATCAAGCACAATCCACAAGTAAAAATCCCAAACCTGAGATTCTAAGCTTCAATCACTTAGCTCCACTCGTCCCAGCAATATCCTTGCCCTTAGGATCGCGAGGAGCCTCAGCTAAGCACAACACAACAAAGAATATCCAACAATGCAAACCCTAAGTTAATTCTAAACTCAAGGAAAAAGAAGATGAAACAAATGAGAGAATAAAATGAGAAGAATACAATTACTTACCAAAGAGATGCAAAGAGATGATTAACTTCAACAATACAAACTTGAATCCACACCACAATTCTTATAATGAAGAAAATGAAGAAGAAGAAGGTGAGTGAAGAAGGAAACGTGAATCTGCCAATTTCCTTTCTTTCTTTCCTTTTTCTTTTTCTTTTCTTTGCCCTAAGCATGTGTCCATTTCCTATTGGTGAAGCTAACCACTCACACCAAACTAACATGCACTACACACACCTAATACACTCCCAACTAATAACACCCTACTATGGCATGCTCAAGTGCACACAACTATTACCCAATTAATACACACACTAATACCCTATATGCACCCACATACTAACAAAACCCAAAAACATGCATTATTACTAAAATACCCTTATGATATGCCGAACACATGCAAATGCATGCTCACACAGACAGGCTAATTCTACTAGGGGGCAAACGGGGTGTGACAACTCTCCCCTACTAATAAGAATTTCGTCCTCGAAATTCTCACCTGAACTGAACAACTGTGGGTACTGAGCTCTCATCACTCCTCTGGTTCCCAAGTCGCTTCCTCGACTCCATGATGAATCCACAATACTTTTACCAAAGGGATCTGTTTACTTCTCAATTGTCTCACCTCTCGGGCTAGAATAGCTCGCGGTTCCTCATCATATGAAAAATCTGGCTGAACCTGAATATCCTGAATTGAAAGAACATGCGAAGGATCTGATCTGTACTGACAAAGCATCGAAACATGAAACACATCGTGCAACTTTGCTAACTCCATCGGTGACGCCAATCTATAGGCTACAGGTCCTACCTTAGCCAAAATCTTATAAGGACCGATGAAACGAGGACTAAGCTTGCCTTTCTTTCCAAATCGAAGCACTTTCCTCCAAGGTGAAACTTTAAGGAAAACTTTGTCCCCGATCTCAAAATGTACGTCTTTCCTCTTCAAGTTGGCATACGATTTTTGTCGATCCTTGGCTGCCTTCAAATTCCGCTGCACCACTCTGATCTTTTCTTCGGTATCTCTAACCAAGTCTGGCCCAATCACTGATCCCTCGGATAGTTCGGTCCAACAAACCGGAGTCCTACACTGACGACCATACAAAGCCTCATATGGTGACATACCGATACTCGACTGAAAGCTATTGTTGTAGGCAAACTCCATAAGCGACACATATCTGTCCCAACTACCCGGGAAATCCAAAGCACAAGCCCTCATCATATCCTCTAAAATCTGAATGACCCGCTCTGACTGACCATATGTCTGAGGATGAAATGCTGTACTGAAGTTCAACCTAGAACCCAAAGCTCTCTGTAACTCCTTCCAAAACTTGGAAGTAAACCTCGGATCCTGATCTAAAACTATGGACAAAGGCACTCCATGCAACCGAACTATCTCATCCACATAGATACTGGCCAATCTATCCATCGAGTAGTCCACTCTAACTGGCAGAAAATGAGCTGACTTCGTAAGCCGATCCACTATTACCCAAACTGAGTCATGCTTCTTCTGAGTCAAAGGCAAACAAGAAACAAAGTCCATGGCGATATCATCCCACTTCCACTCAGGAATGGATAAAGGCGTAAGCAATCCCGAGGGAACCTGATGCTCGGCCTTTACCTACTGACATGTCAGGCACTTGGACACAAAATCCACAATGTCTCTCTTCGTACCGGACCACCAATAAAACTGCTTCATGTCCCGATACATCTTCTCACTGCCAGGATGTATAGTGAAAACTGTACTATGCGCCTCACTCATGAGTTGTCTCCTCAAATCCTCAGACTCTGGTACACACAAGCGATTTCTGAACATAAGCACCTCATCCTGAACTAAGAACTCTGACTGCTTACCCGATTTGACCTCTTGCACAAACCGCTGAAGCCTCTGATCATCCCTCTGAACATCCACAACCCTCTGTCTCAAGGTAGGCTTCACACACAACTGAGCAATCAAAGCCCCATCAGAATCAAACCTCCATCTAAACCGTCTCAAGATCAAGGCTGAAACAGACTTCCGACTCAAAGCATCAGCGACTACATTAGCTTTACTAGGATGGTAATCCACAATGCAGTCGTAGTCCTTAAACAACTCAAGCCAACGGCGCTGTCTCATGTTCAACTCTTTCTGTGTGAGAAAGTACTTCAAGCTCTTATGGTCCGAAAAGATCCTACACTTTTCTCCATACAGATAATGACGCCAAATCTTCAAAGCAAAGATCACAGCCGCCAACTCAAGATCATGCGTCGGATAGTTCCTCTCATGTGGCTTTAACTGACGAGAAGCATAAGCCACAACCTTACCTTCTTGCATCAAAACACATCCAAGGCCAACACCCGAAGCATCACTATAAATGACAAACTCTTTACCCGAGATGGGTTGAGTAAGAATAGGAGCCTCAACAAGCAACTGCTTTAACTGATCAAAACAAGCCTGGCATCTATCTGACCACTCAAATCTGACCCCTTTCCTCAACAATCTCGTCATCGGAGCGGCAATCACAGAAAAGCCCTTAACAAACCGACGGTAATACCCTGCCAAACCAAGGAAACTCCTCACTTCGTGAATATTTCTAGGCGCTTTCCAATCAACAATCGCCTCAATCTTGGCGGGATCAACCTGAATACCTCTAGCTGAAATAATGTGACCCAAGAATGACACTTCTCGAAGCCAGAAATGACACTTGCTAAGCTTGGCAAACAACTAATGCTCTCTCAACATCTGCAAAACCAATCGGAGATGCTCCTCATGCTCACTCTCATCCTTGGAATACACTAAGATATCATCAATGGACACTACTACAAATCGATCTAAGTATGGCCTAAACACACGGTTCATCAAATCCATAAAAGCCGCTGGAGCATTGGTCAAACCAAACGGCATCACAAGAAACTCATAGTGACCATACCTAGTCCGAAATGCAGTCTTAACCACATCTGCGTCCTGAACTCGAAGCTGATAGTATCCTGATCGAAGATCTATCTTGGAGAAAACACCTGCACCACGAAGCTGATCAAACAAATCTTCAATCCTAGGCAACGGATACTTATTCTTCACTGTGACCTTATTAATCTGCCTATAGTCGATACACATCCGCAGAGATCCATCTTTCTTCTTGACAAACAAAACTGGAGCTCCCTAAGGAGATATGCTAGGTCAAATAAACCCCTTATCCAATAGCTCTTGTAACTGAGTCTTAAGTTCTCTCAACTCTACAGGAGCCATCCGATAAGGTGCTTTCGAAATAGGTGTGGTACCCGGCATAATCTCAATGGACAACTCAACCTCTCTCTCAGGAGGCAAACTAGGCAACTCGCTCGGGAACACATCACTATACTCCCGCACAACAGGGATGTCCTCAATCTGAACCTGATCTCTCTTGAAATCCAACACGACCTCTAGAAAAGCCTCAAAACCTTTCCTGATAAACCGCTTGGCTTGCATTGCAGAAATCACATTATTCAAAGAACTAGCACCCAAACCTTTCATAAACACAGGAGACTGACCTCTATCCCGAAGCACAACTGTCTTCCTATGGCAATCAACTATAGCCCGATGCTTACCCAACCAGTCCATACCCAGAATCAGATCAAACTCTCTGAAAGGTAACTCAATCAAATCTGCTGGAAGCACAACTCCCTCAACCATCAAAGGACAACTCCTAAAGACTCTATTCACACTGACACTATGCCCTAATGGACTGGTCACACAAATCTCATAATCTAACTGATCAACCACATGCAACTTATCAACAATTTTATCTGTGCACAAGTATGAATGTGTGGAACCAGGGTCAATTAGAGCATACAATTCAGCGTCATGGAGTAGGAACTTACCAGCAATAACATCAGGCGCATCCTGCTCCTCTCTGGCTCTCACAGCATAAGCTCTAGTTGCAACCTGAGGAGGACGCTCAACAGTCTCAGAAGCAGCTCCATCTCTAGGCCGACCGCCTCGACCTCTACCTCTACCTCTACCTCTAGTAGCCTGAGAAGCATTCGATCCAACTCTGCTAGCTTCTCCCTGAGGTCCTGAATCCTCACTCATCTGGGGACAACTAGCCACACTGTGCTCGGTTCTCCCACATCTAAAACATCCACCAGTGAGCCACCTACACTCACCCCGGTGAGCCTTACTGCAATTCGCATAAACACGTATAACATCAGATTTACCACCTCTGCCAGAACCAGATACTGCTGCAGAACCCTGTCTTCTACCTCTAGAAGTTGAACCAGCTGCTAGCTCATCTTGCGGGTTCCTGTATCTCTTATCCGAAGATGAGGAAGAACCACCCCTAGCAGAATTCCTTCGCTGAGCTCTCTCCCTAAGCAAAGATTCCGACCTCTCTGCCCTCATGGCGACCTCTGCAATCTGATAATAACTTACTGCAGGCATACACATCAAAGAAATCAAGGCAATCTTCAAAGACTCATTCAACCCCGCTTTAAAATGCTTGCATCTGAAATCATCTGTCATAACCCCACGCGGAGCATAGTGAGACAACTGGTTGAATTCTTTCTCATAATCCGATACTGACAAAGTCCTCTGCCTCAAACTCAGAAACTATGCCCATCTTGCATCCCTATAAGCTTGAGTCACAAACTTTCTAGTGAATTCCTTACTGAAGAAATCCCAAGTAACTAGATCAGGCATCTGAGGTTGCCTACTAACCAATTCCCACCATTCATATGCTGACCCTTGAAGCAATGCCACAGCACACTCAGCTTGCTGATTCGGAGGACACCTGACTTCTTTTAAATCTCTCTTTACCTTATCAATCCACTTCTCAGCTAACTAAGACTCATCTAGCCCAATCCCATAAAAATCCTCAACACCAGCTCTTCTTAAACTCTCGATAGGGGCTCTAGGAGCAGTCACTCTCTCCAAAACCCTAGCCATGTCCTGATGCAATCTGAACATAGCCTCAAAAGGCATGGCTGCGGCCTCGGGCTGGACCCTAGCTTGCTGAGCTGACACAGAAATTGATGGATCTACAGCTTGAGGGTTCACACTCTCGGCGGATTCCTCAAGTGATCCACGAGCAGAATTAGAAGCCATCTAAAACAAACAAGAAACACCCGCATCAGCCAACACAGATCTAGACACATACACATCTAAGCAACTCAAAACAACAACAACACCCAAAAACGCCTAAACCTGGCTCTAATACCAAAAACTGTAACACCCCCTACCCATACGTAGGCAATCCCATCCGATAAGGAGTGAGACACCGTAAAAGTAAAGGTGTCACCAAACAGATACAAAGTAAATCATACATTCATTCATATCATACATACAGAAACATGAGATAATTAAAAACTTTAAAGGAAAAGAAAGCCATAGCTGATCATACATTAATATAATAAATCATTACAATAATGTTCTGATCAACTAGCTGAAACAAAAGATATTACATCACCAAAATATAAGTACAAAAGCGGAAGCTGAAATAAAACTGATACAAGAGAGTTCTTTACAAAAAGAATCATCAAAGATTACAAAACTGAGCCCTACACTAAACCTTTTGTGTTGGCTGGATGGCGGTGACTCTCTCAAAGCAAAACTCCTTCCGCACCTGCACGGGTAAAAACACCGTGCTAAGCGATAACGCTTAGTGGGGAAACACACATAAAATATGAACGGCCATTAACAATGGTCGTCAAGGCATAACACATTCACAATGGCAAAATGCAATAGCTCATGACATAATTCATAAGAACATGCTCACAATTTAAAGCCATGCATTCTGTATCTCAAATTCATATCCATTTCCATATTAGTTGAACATCCATTTCATCAATATACTCATTCAGATATCACATGTATATAGTCATAAGAGTAGAGCAAACCAATCGAACATCAAAAGAACACTTGCAGACTCTGGGTAGTGGATAACGAGTGTACAGACAGTACTTTACAGGTACGAGCCGATTAAAGACAGTACCTTACGGGTACGAATCTAGAAAACCATTTTACTTTTAACTTTCACAAATCATTTTAAAAAGGGACCTTAAACAAGATCCTTACATATAATAGGGTTCGCGAGGAACCAAACGGGGACCTGATCGGGTCAAAACGAGACGGAGGGCTGCAGCTAAAAGACTCTATTAGGCATGCCTAACTATCCACTTACTTTACTCTAGCAGGTTATGCGTCATTCAAATCATATTTCAGAATATAACATATAATTCATTTGAAGAATCATGGTATCACTCATATTAAAGCATATAAAAGTATGACATGTATCATACAGCAATATAAGTTCATTCGGAAGTATTACGGAATCCATTTTTGAGTTAAAACTGGGAAATTTCCGAAAATGGGCCGAACGGGGTGACAGACGAGGTTGGCTGGTCACGAGTCATGATTGGCATCACAACTCGTGACTGGCCTCCTCACAAGGCTTGTCACGAGACGTGACTGGGGGTCACGCCTCGTGACTGGCTTCTTGGTCACGTCGTGATTGGCTTCTTGGTCACGTCGTGACTTGTCTCTCTCTTGCTGGTCATGAGTCGTGACTGGGTGTCACGTCTCGTGACTGGCTTCTTTAGGGCTGGTCACGCGTGACTGTCTCAGGCCGGTCACAAGTCGTGACTGGGAGTCACGCCTCTTGACTGCCTTCCTCTTGGCTGGTCACGAGTTGTGACAGGCTGTCACAACTCCTGACCAGCTTCTTTCTGGCAGGTCACGAGACGTCACTGGAAGTCACGTCTCGTGACTTGCCTCTCTTCTTGGGTAGTCAAGCGACAGACACAGCAAAACGGGAATTTTCTACAGTAACACGATTTTCCAGTTTTCCAGAATTTTCCGAGAACACAGAAATCAACTCCAAACTTGAATCAAAATCACACGAATCAGTTCTTACCTTCCAGAAGATCATTCAAGCATCAAAATGACATATAACAACTTAATTCAACACTCATCACAACCAAAATCATACATAACCACATTCAAGAACATAAACCCTAGAAATTACAGTAAGTTCAAATCAAGCACAATCCACAAGTAAAAATCCCAAACCTGAGATTCTAAGCTTCAATCACTTAGCTCCACTCGTCCCAGCAATATCCTTGCCCTTACGATCGCGAGGAGCCTCAGCTAAACACAACACAACAAAGAATATCCAACAATGCAAACCCTAAGTTAATTCTAAACTCAAGGAAAAAGAAGATGAAACAAATGAGAGAACAAAATGAGAAGAATACAATTACTTACCAAAGAGATGCAAAGAGATGATTAACTTCACCAATACAAACTTGAATCCACACCACAATTCTTAGAATGAAGAAAATGAAGAAGAAGAAGGTGAGTGAAGGAGGAAACGTGAATCTGCCAATTTCCTTTCGTTCTTTCCTTTTTCTTTTTCTTTTCCTTGCCCTAAGCATGTGTCCATTTCCCATTGGTGAAGCTAACCACTCACACCAAACTAACATGCACTATACACACCTAATACACTCCCAACTAATAACACCCTACTATGGCATGCTCAAGTGCACACAACTATTACCCAATTAATACACACACTAATACCCTATATGCACCCACATACTAACAAAACCCAAAAACATGCATTATTACTAAAATACCCTTATGATATACCGAACACATGCAAATGCATGCTCACACAGATAGGCTCATTCTACTAGGGGCAAACAGGGTGTGACATGATAGTACTCACAACATGAATTCAGAGCAATATGAGAGGACAAAACTAAATAGTCTTAAAATTCAAGCCTCAAAACCATAGCAATGGAGAAGAACAAGAATAGAGAAAAATGTAGAGGGAAAACAAATAAAAATGAAGAAAAAAGAAAGAGAAAAATTACTTACTTGATGTAAATTTGCAGAAATCGTTGTCAAAAAGGGAGAATCGAAGCACAAAAATAGTAGAGTACAGCGAATAGTGCGAACTTTGAGAATGCAAGGTGTGGTAGAGTGAGAAATAAAACACGAAAGACTAAGTTTTTAAAACAGGTATCACGGGGGTCACGGTCACAACCAAACGGTTGCCACCGTGACATACCCAAAATTTTCAGTCCAGATTCGAACTGCCACAGGGTCACAGTGGCAATTAAATTGGTTGCCACCATGACATACCACGATTTCAAAATAGAATGCTTCCTTCGACACGTCACGATCACAATGAATTTCATTGCCACCGTGACATGCACCCACTTCAAAATAGAATGTAAATCACCAATTGGTCACGGCGACAACTAAATTGATTGTCACCGTGACATGTACACATGCCAGAAAAGTTGTCACCGTGATATGTACACACGCCAGAAAAGAATGCATCTTACCATTTGGTCACGGTGACAACCAAATCCATTGTCACCGTGAGATAATAACACTTCAAAACAGAATGTAAATTGCCATTTGGTCACGGTGACAACCAAATCCATTGTCACTGTGACATGTCCCAGACCACAATCCAGAATGCAATTTTCTTTGGTCAGGGTGACAACCATTTCTGTTGCTACTGTGACCTACTTCAACTTTGCAAAATTTTTTTTTCACAAGCCTCACCAAACTTCAAGTTTCAAAAACTAGAAAATTCTCCAACAAAAAGATAGCTACACTAAGACCACAAAGCACAAAAATTGACAAAAATAAGCACGACTAACAACCTAAAAAGATTCAATAAACACAAAATAACAAAGTTTGAGAAATAGTTCTGCATTTAACCAGTCCACAGTTGGACTTTTAAATACCGTCAAGGGTCCTCAAGGGTGACAATCGCTGAAGCACTATCAAATGTCGCTTCGAAATAGGGCTTCACACGATGTCCGTTCACCTTGAATTCGTTCTCACCCCTCGGGTGCCTCAATGTCACTACTCCAAAATTTTTAGCTCCCACAACTTCAAAGGGTCCCTTCCACCGTGATTTCAGCTTTCTGGGAAATAACTGTAGCCTGCGATCATAAAGAAGCACTTTCATTGTAGGCATAAATTCCTTCCTCATCAACTTTCGATTATGCCACTTCTTGGTATTGTCCTTGTATTTCGTGGCATGATCGTATGCCCAAAATCGGAGCTCTTTTAGCTCATTCAGCTACAAGGACCTGCACTTTCCTGCACTTTCAAGGTCAAAATTAAAAAATTTTGTGGCCCATAGGCCGTATGCTCTAATTCCACCAGAAGGTGATAGGATTTTCCATAAACCAACCTAAAGGGAGACATCCCTCACTACAAGAAATTACACCTTTTATGACGCAAAAAATTGTCATAAAAAATTCATTTTTCGTCGCTGAAAAAATAAGGTGACGAATTTTTATCGTCACAGAGAACGTAATGGTAGGTGCGTAACATAAAAGTTTAAGTGACAATTTAGTTATTTGTCACCGTAAGTATATTTTTTGTGACGAAAATAATTATCGTCAGCTTTATTTCTTACTTTTCATGACAAAAATTATGTCACAAATAAAATTACATTTCGTCACATTATACTGTTTATCGTCACAAAAAATTGAGATTTTTTATGACAAATTTAAAATTCGTCACAAAATTAAACATTTTTAATGACGAAACACTGCTTCCAGTTAAAACCATTAAGTATTGGTTACGTAATTATCGTCACAAATAAATATAATTTTCGTCATAAAATATTTAATGTCGTCATTAAATCTAATACTTTAATTGACGAAAAATGATTTCATCATTAAATTAATGTATATTAATGATGAATATAAATTGTTATATTATTTTGCAAATTAGTGACAATTTTTTATTGTCATTAAATTATATTTTTTTATTACAATATTAATATCGTAATTGTAAACATTATATCGTCATTTATAAACTAAAAAGTCGACAAATTATGACAAATATACTTATCATATATGTGTTGTATTAAAAATGACATATTTTAAAGTTAATTTCATACAATTAATTAAATTTCTAAAGAAAATCTAATATAATATATTTATTCAAATAAAAGGTTAATTAAATAAAAAGATACTATCTAATGCAAAAAATTAAATTTGCATCCTAATCCAGAAATAAATTCTGTTGAAACTTCAAAATTTGCATCTTGTTCCTACAAAAATAAATCATATATTAGATAAAACAAACTCAATCATATAACACCCTTAATCTATACACACACTACGGTTCCAACGATACTGCACGATTACTTGATTGTCTTAAACTACTCTTAAAATTGTTGCGAAATCCGTGTAATTATTTTTTTTTATCCTTTCACTATACCCATCTACCCTATAGCTCTTTAGTTTTACTATTCATTCAATCAAAATACACATATGTCACTTAATTCTATCGAAATATCGACAGAATTTCCTCTATAATATTGCCTATCCCCTGTAAACAATAAAATCTTTACACTTCAAATAATCATCTATTCATTCACCCCGCTTCAATTGAAACTCCAACACAAGTTTGCCAATCCTCCAATTTAAGTCCAATCTCACACACACCATATATTATAATATACTTATATCATCCACTTTCAATACTCAATTCAATTATACAAAATACAAAGGTACAAAATTAATACATCAAAACTATCAGCTATAAATAATTTAAGATATTAATATGCATTTGTTAACTTTTCAGCTAAATATATATATATATATATATAAACAATCAAGTAATCGTGCAGCTTCTATGTGCTCCTTAAACCAGTTCATAGTATACATCCAACTCTTATCCATTTTTTTAATATAACCTAAATGAAAATAATCATTATTAAGTAATTGGAAAAATAAAATAATATTGTTAAAGTTAAATTGAGGCAACGTATATCATACATAACATAAAACATATATATATATATATATATATATATATATATATATATATAATTATTTTGGGTAAAATCTACATACTATTTAAGTAGTTTTCAAGACAATAATAAAAACATACAAAAGAATTTTATAAATTTTTAAGATAAAAAAAAAGGAGAAAAACCTGATAATGAAAAGTTGACACTGGTGTAGACCTTCAAAAATATAGTTGATTCTTGTGTATCCTAAAAAAAAAGAGAAAAATATATATTAATATATTATTAATAATAATATAAATATTAATAATAATATGCTCAAAATAAATAAATTTAACAAATTTACATGACATACAAAATATATTTACTGCCCATTCACTTTAAGAGCTTCTACAATCACACTGCATTTCCCAATTCAATTTGAATTAAAAAAAAATCAACCAACAAGTCAAATAGATAAATTACATATAAATCTGTTTCTAGAATCAAAATGTAGAAAATAAAAACCACATGTCCAATAACTTATACAAGATGGATCAAGGACTTGTACAAGACGACAAAATGTCATTGCTAATACTAATGTTAGGATTCAACAGCTGTCTCTTGTCAATTAATATGTAAGACTAAATTTTTAACAAGTCAGAACTCACCAATTCAAGACAGTTGAAATTACTAAATGCAAAATAACCTAGTATGGAATCCAAAATCAGTAAAGTGATACTTAAGCAAATGTTGGGCAGTGAACCAAAATATGCTTCAATAATGCAATCAATTGTAATACAAATGCTAAGCTAGTAATGCTGCTACTTTTCAAAGATATACAGGAACAAAATTGCCCTCATACTACTACTATTCAATAGCATCCTATAATTAAATATGTAATTGTGTTTCATCTGGAAATAAGAATACTAACTTAAAGTATTCCCACAATATTCATACATTGATTCCAAACAAAATAATGCACTTAAATTATTCTAATATTTTTCATCAAGAACTATCACACACCATTGTATATATCTGCACATGCTAATATTTTTACATTATATAAATACTACCCTGATAATTTTGAACAGTTCCTATATCATACATCTTTCCAAATTCAACTCCTGCTCTCATAATGGAAGAACATACAAAGTTTTAAACACTAAATTATACATGTGCTGTTCATGTCTAATCTTAGCATTTATTCAATTGTCCTTTCATGTACTAAATTAACAACTTTATATTACCAATCAATACATTCTCTTTAACAATGAGCCTCTTTCTAATTAATTACTACCATATGTTTCATGTATCTATATTAAATTTTTTATATTAATTAGTCATTTTCTTTTGTTTTTATACTTCTTATACTTTTAAAAATTTACTACCTTCACTTACAATCCAACATAACTTATAAATTTACATATATCCACATGCCCATAAACTATATTTGTTATCCATAGTTACATGTTACTTTCCTTATTCTTTTCTTTTAATTACTATCAAAATTAGTCCTATAAAAATGTATGGTATTAGATTCTATATCTAACATAACTCGGTCATAGATGAAATTTTCAACTAAACTTCACATAAAACAAACAGGTTTAAGCATTGAATTATCCACTTAACCATTCTTTTTTAAGTTATAAAATCATTTAAAGCATAATTTTCTTCTCTATTAATGTATAATTATGTTAATAATTATATCAATAAGTTGCTGTCCACCATTCTATTTTAATTAATTATATAATTAGCCTTTACATAAATTTATTCTAACAATGTTTAATTGTATACTTTTCCTTTTTATTTCTATCTACACTAACAGTACCTATTTCCCTCACAATAAAACTTAGTCTAATTACTCAATAAACCACATTTCACACCAAGCTTTCCAATCTATTCCTGGTCACTTAAAAAGCTTTTCAGGTTATTAACTCATCTCATTAACCAATTAGAAATCCAAAGTCTTTTATTAGTTAACAATCTATTTTCTCTTAAGCCTCATCTCCCTGAATTGAACAAATTAACTACCTACACAGTCCCTCATTCCATAATTCCTGCTTTTCTACATAAATCAACATTCCTAAATCAATAATTAAACATCAATAACCAACCAAACTGAATTATCATCGTAAACACACATAACACAGAGCATAAAATTTCCTCAAATCAATTTGGTTCATTAAAATTTACTAGGAAAGTAAATTTGGCAGTCACATACTTATTTTTATCCTTTGGCTCCCCTTTTACCGCTCACCGGATACTCACCGGAGCCTCATCGGAGCTCCACCAGAGGCACCATCATCAGCGGATGAGAGCTCAAGGCATCAGAACTTCATTTTCAATCTAAAAATAAAAAATCTAACTTATTTTAAGATTTAAACATTAAATTCTTAAAATAGAATCCCAACTCCCCAATTCTTCCATTCCATAAGATTTCTCACAAATTAAAAATTGATAATAAATTCACTTACTATAGGGCCGTTATACAAGGAGGGAGAACGGGTGGCGTTTTCCCGGTGATTGGCGACAGGAAGGAGGGGAGGCGACATCGGGTGGAGCTAAAACAAGACTCCAAACGCGCGAGAAAGAAAAGACAGCAGGTGCTGCCGTCACGTGCGAAAGAGGAGAGGGATAGGAAGCCTCCGGCGGTTGACGGAGGGCAAGAGTGGACTGAGCGACGGGGAAGGGAAAGGAAGGGCAGATCGGGAGGGGCCTGGAGTGGGATCGGGAAAGGAAGCAGGAAAAGCAAGAAGAAAAGAAAAAGGAAAGGAAAAAGAAAAAGAAAAAGTAAGGTGTTTTGATCCAAAAACGACGTAGTTTTAGGTATTGTAGGGCAATTTGTGTCAATTTCCCATCAATCTATATTAATTTCACTTTAAGTCCCAATTAATTATTCCACCTCTCCTTTATTTATTTTTTTTTCTATATCCATTTAAATTAAATTTCTTTCAAAATTTCAACCTATTTAAACATTTTCCAATATTTGGGGCGTTATATCGCCCGTCTCCGACCCCTCCGCCGTGCTCCGCCAGCCCTTTCTCCCTCTCTTCATTCGGTTTCTACTCTTCCCTGTTCTCCCCTTTCGTGTTTTTCCTTTCTTTTTTTCTATTTGTTCTTTATAAATTTTTCTATATAAATCTAAACTCTTAAAGATATTTTTGTATTGTTAATATTTATTTTTTATGATATATTTATTTGTTATAAATAAAATTATTGTGACGAAATAATTTTATCGTCACTAATCATTAAATTGTGACAAAATATAATTCATGTCACAAAAAAATAAGTATTTTATGACGAATTTATGTATCGTAAATAGTTATTTTTTTCGTTATTTTTTCCTTCTAAAAGAAAAGACTGAAAATTTTTCCTCTATTTCAAAGGTGACGAAATTGTATCTCGTCATAATAAATTCATTTTTTGTGATACATTTATTTGTCATAAATAAAATTATTTTTAGAACTAAATTTTTTAAAAAAAAAATAATTAGAAATTTCTTTTTATCTTTATATCTTATTTGTGACGAACTGATTTTATCGTCACTAATTTATTTAATTATAACAAAAGTAATTCGTCATAAAAAATAAATATTTTGTAACGATTTGATACGTTGTAATAAGTTATTATTTTGTCATTAAATTTTTTCCCTCTAAAAAAACGGTGAAAAATTTTCCCTCTTAAAGAAACCATGACGAAATATTTTTTTCGTCACAAAATTAATCTATTAGTGATGAAAATTAAAACATAAAATGACGCAAGATAATTTCGTCACAGTAATAAATAGTATGGTGACGTTTTAAAATATTTGTCGTTGTAAGTTATAATTAGTGATGAAATTTTATGCGTCATTAAAAAATTTGTCACAGAAAGTCAAATTTCTTGTAGTGCCTATCGGTGTCTTAAATGCTATCCTATAAGCCCATAGAGCTTCATTTAGCATAAAATATCAATCTTTCCTAGATACATTGACCGTCTTTTCTAAAATGGCTTCTAATTCTCGATTTGACACTTCAACTTGTCCATTAGCTTGGGCATGATAAGGGGTAGTAACCTTATGCCTAACTCCAAATTTTTTCAATAAAGTTTAAATTGGTGGTTAACAAAGTGTTTAACACCATCGCTAATAATGGCTCTAGGGGCTCCATATCGGGTGAATATATTGCTTCTCAAGAATTCTAACACAACTTTGGCATCACTAGTCTTAATGGCTACAGCTTCTACCCATTTGCACGCATAGTCTACTGCCACTAGAATGTATTCAAACGCGATAGTCAGCGCGAGCGCGACAGAGCGCGCTAAGGGAAGAAGAGAAAAAGAAGAGAAAAAGAAGAGGAGAGAAGCTGTCGCGACCAAGGGAAGGCGTCGCGAGGTCGCGACAGGGCGCGGAGAAGGCATACGCGAGGAAAGGCGAGCGAAAATGAAGGCGTGCTCTGTCGCGAGCGCGACAGGCGTCGCGATCGCGACAGAGGGATCCGTTAGACACTAAAGTTCAAATTTGAACTTTAAGAGTTGCACCTTTCCACCAACTATTACAACCTTTGTAGAAGGGCATCTGAAGGGGCATGAGCTGATATTATAAATACTGTTTTTAACTGTAATTTACATATAGAAAGAGATATTTGAACATTTGAATATATTTTTCTGTAAGTTAGAATAGTTTTCTTTAGTTTTTTACTTAAGTGAATTTATGTGTTGAAGAGAAGATAACATACAAGGAAGAGGACTACAATTGGTGATCTGAAAAGGGTTGAGAAATCTCCTTCTTCAATTCTTATCTTTTGATTCTTCTTTATATTTTTGTGATGTAAATTCTGAACTTGAATGTTAATATCAAGTATTTTATTGTTCATATTAATTTAAGTGTTCTTACTTGTAGAATTCGTCATTAGTACATTATTTATGATCATTATAAGTTTGAGTTTAATTGAGAAATAAATTCATTCTTATATCTAATTGGAAATTAATCATCAAGATATTGTTTGAGAAATCATAATATTGAAATGGTTGTTATAGGTTGTGCTCTATTCCTAAGATTTACATGTATAATAATCTAGTTCTTAAATGAAAGTTTGGAATTAGACTTATAAGTGTATGTTTTAGGCAGTCCTATTTATATTGAGAAAGTAAGTAGGAAATTTATTCAACTTGGCTTGCAAGATAAGAATGTTAAAATCATTAAGAACAATTAATTCAAATTCCATCTTTATACTTAGCATCATTAATCTTTTCTATCTTCTTGGATTCTCATAAATTCGATTTAATTAGTTTACATGTTAGATTAGATTAAAATCAACTTTATCATTAATTAATCATTGTAAACAAGATTAAAATCAATTAGTAATAGTGTGTAAAAATGTTCCTCGTGGGATCGACAATCTTAAGTACTATTGCGGTACACCGTATACTTGCGGTATAATTAGCATCTATAGAAAATGCTCAACAAGTTTTTGGCACCGTTGCCGGGGAACGGTTGTATGCCATTATGAAAATTGATTTACGATTTTGGATTACAATATTTTATTTTGTTTTAATTTGTTTGTGTGTTTAATTTAACTTTGTGTTTTGTTTTTGGTTTTACAGGATTTTGAAAGTTCATGCCTAGTACAAGGAGTTCTTTAGAAGAGCTTGAGCCTTTAAATCCTGAAATTGAAAGATTCTTATCAAGTAACCGGAAGTCAAATAGAAAGAAGAACAAAAATAGAAGATCAATTATCATGGCAGAAGAAAATCCACCAAGACTCATGGACTTTGCCACACCTGCTTTGAGTGGTGCTCAATAAGGAGTGGTAAGACCAACGGTAAATGCAAATCAACTTTAAATTAAGCTTTCACTGTTACAAATGATTCAAAATAGTATTCAATTCTATGGTTTGGCAAATGAGGATCCAAATGTTCATTTGGCCAACTTTCTTGAGATATGTGATACCTTTAAGATCAATGGGGTTTCGGCTGATGCAATCAAGCTTAGGCTTTTTCCATTCACTTTGAAGGATAAAGCAAAAGCTTTATTGAATTCCCTAACAAGGGGATCTATAACTACTTGGGACCAATTGGCCCAAGCATTTTTATCAAAATATTTTCCATTGGCCAAAACTGCAAAAATCATAAAGGATATTACTACATTTGTTCAAAATGATAATGAATCATTATATGAGGCTTGGGAAAGATTCAAGGAATTGCAAAGGATGTGTCCACACCATAACTTTCCAAGAGAATTGTTAACGCAAACATTCTATAATGGAGTTAATCCTACCACAAGAGGAACTATTGATGCTGCTGCTGGAGGTTCTTTGATGAGAAAAACTACTGAAGCGGCGTTTGAATTGTTGGAGGAGATGTCTATGAACAACTGCATGTGGCCTACCGAGAGAAGTAGAGATTCAAATTCTACTAATGTGAGAGGAGTTCATGCACTTGATTCAGTAGTTGCATTGCAAGCTCAAGTGGAAGCATTGACTCACAAACTCAATAATATGGGTATGGGAAGTAGTCAACCAAATAGATGCAATATTTGTGGACAACAAGGACATCCAAGTGAGGTATGTAATTTGGGCATAAATAGTACGAAGGAGCAAGTTAGTTTTATCCAAGGGCAAGGAAGAGGTAACCCATTTTCCAGTACATATAACCCTGGATGGAGGAACCATCCCAATTTTTCATGGGGAAATAGTAGTAATCAAAATAAAGGAGTAAGTTTTCAACCACCTCAAGATAGGTTTGGGGCCTTGGAGGTTAAAATGGATAGGTTCTTAGAGGGGATTAATATGAAATTTAACTCACAAGAGGAGAACCAAAAGAGGCTGGAAAATAAGTTCGATAAAATCACAAAGAATCAAGCCTATCCATTCACAAGCTAGAAGTGCAAATTGGGCAATTAGCAAAGGCTTTACCCTCAAGATTACAAGGTACTTTACCAAGTAATACGGAGGAGAACCCAAGGGAACATCTAAAAGCCATCAATTTGAGGCCAGGTAAATCTTACACCAATGAATTTGTTAGTACTAACAAGAATGGAGAATTTCAGGAAAATAAAAAGAAGAATGACTCTTCTGTCATGAGCGCGACACCTGCCGCGGTCGTGACAGAGGAGAAGCCGACCAATGTTGTAGGCGCGACACCAGACGCGAGCGCGACACCAGGAGGAGAGCCTTCTGTCGCGATCGCGACGCCTGTTGCGGTCGCGACAGAAGGGGCTTTTAAGGAAAATGTTCCTAAGGCATTTCAACCTTGCCCACTGTTTTCGCAACGCCTAAAGAGACAAAACCAAGATAAGCAATTTCAATCTTTTATTGATAAATTGAAGCATTTGCACATAAATTTGAATTTTATTGAGGCCATATCACAAATTCCTAACTATGCAAAATTTCTTAAAGAGTTAATTTCTAAGAAAAGAAGTTGGGAGGATATATCCACTATTGCATTGACTGAAGCATGTAGTTCTATAATCACAAATAATTTGCCTACAAAACTTAAAGATAATGGTAGTTTCACCATTCCATGTACCTTAGGGGATAAAGAGTTTCCTAAGTGCTTATGTGATTTGGGGGCAAGTATTAATCTCATGCCTTATTCTATATTTAAAAAGTTGGGTTTAGATTATGTTAAACCTACTTTAATGGTTTTGCAATTAGCTGATCAATCTATTAAGAAACCATATGGAATAGTTGAAGATGTGCTTGTAAAAGTGGATAAATTTATTTTGCCCGCTGATTTTGTCATTTTAGATTTTGCATATGATGAGAAATGTCCCTTAATATTGGGTAGACCTTTTATGAGGACTGGTAGGGCTTTAGTTGATGTCTATGAGGGCACATTAGTCTTAAGAGTAGGGGATGATAGTGTTGAATATCAAATTGATAAGGCACTAAAATACCCAATGGATGAAAATGTGTGCATGAAAATAGATATAATTGATGCGTGTGTTGTGGAAGTATTGGAAAATGCAGATGAAGAGGAAGTCCAAATGGAAGAGGAAGTTCATGAAGAGGTAGAGCAAGAAAGCTTTAGAAGTGAACCTCTTTATCGTAATGAAGCCCCTTTACCACCTTTAATTGAAAGTCCTCCAAATGTTGATCTAAAGGAACTACCTAATCATTTGAGGTACGCCTTTCTTGGATCTAATCATACTTTGCCTATTATAATTTCTAAGAAACTCAATAAAGAACAAGAGCATGCATTATTAGAAGTTGTTAGAAAAATGATAAAAAGTATTGGATGGCAAATATCTGATTTGAAGGGTATTAGTCCTAATGTTGTCATTCATAGGATAAATATGGAAGATGACTATCAACCAAAGGCTGATAGACAAAGGAGGCTTAATCCTCATATGAAAGAGGTAGTAAAAAAGGAAGTTATTAAATTGCTTGATGCTGGAATCATTTATCCCATTTCGGATAGTGATTGGGTGAGTCCAATACATTGTGTTCCAAAGAAGGGGGGTATGACAATAGTGAGTAATGAGAATGGAGATTTAATTCCAACTAGAACCACCACAGGTTGGAGGGTGTGTATAGATTATAGGAAGCTTAATTTGGCCACTAGAAAGGATCATTTTCCTTTACCATTCAATGACCAAATGCTAGAAAGAATTGTTGGCCATTCTCACTACTGTTTTCTGGATGGATATTCAGGGTATTTCCAAATTTTTATCTACCCTAGTGACCAAGAGAAAACTACATTTACTTGTCCTTATGGAACCTTTGCTTATAGGCGAATGCCTTTTGGGCTTTGTAATGCACCAGCCACATTTTAAAGATGTATGACTTCAATTTTTGGAGACATGATAGAGGATATAATGGAAGTCTTTATGGATGACTTTTTTGTATATGGGGATTCATTTGAGCTTTGTTTATAAAATTTAGACAAAGTATTGGCTAGGTGTGAAGAAACTAACTTGGATCTTAATTGGGAGAAATGCCATTTTATGGTTGATGAAGGGATAGTATTAGGGCACAAAATTTCAAGTAGGGGTATTGAGGTTGATAGAGCAAAAACAGAATTAATTGAGAAGTTACCTCCACCCACTACACTTAAGGGGGTAAGATCTTTTCTTGGACATGCTGGATTTTATAGAAGATTTATAAAGGATTTTTCTTTAATTGCTAAACCTTTAACTAAATTGCTAGTTAAGGATGTTTCTTTTAAATTTTCTAAAGAATGTATGCATGCTTTTGATACTTTGAAGAAGGCCTTTATAAGTGCTCCTATTATTGCTGCTCCTAATTGGGAATTGCCATTTGAGATTATGTGTGATGCAAGTGATCTTGCTGTGGGTTGTGTATTAGGTCAAAGACATGGTAAGAATTTGTATGTCATATATTATGCAAGTCATACTTTGGCTCCTCCTCAAGTTAATTATACAATAACTGAAAAAGAAACGTTAGCTGTGGTGTATGCATGTGACAAGTTTAGATCTTACTTGTTGGGATCTAAAGTCATAATCTATACTGATCATGCTGGATTAAGGTATTTATTTGCAAAGAAAGATGCTAAACCTAGGTTGATTTGTTGGGTATTGTTATTGCAAGAATTTGACCTTGTAATTAAAGATAAAAAGGGAAGTGAAAATCTTGTTGCTGACCATTTGTCTAGGTTAGAAAACAATGAACAAACTTTAGGTGATGGTATTGAAATTAATGAATCATTTCCGGATGAAGCCTTGATGTCAATTTTGAATATGCATGTACCTTGGTATGCTGATTTTGCTAACTATCTTGCTGCTGGAATTGTACCTGAAAATTTGACATGGCACCAAAAGAAGAAATTCTTCAGTGATGTTAAAAATTATCTTTGGGAAGAACCTTACTTGTTTAAGATAGGTGGGAATGGTATAATTCGTCGTTGTGTAAGTGAGGGGGATTATCAAAACATCTTGATGCATTGTCATGCTGCATTGTATTCGGTTCATAATGGTGCCAATAAAACTGCATCTAGAGTACTTGAATGTGGATTCTTTTGGCCAACTTTATTTCATGATGCAAAGATGTATGTAGCCAAATGTGATAAATGTCAAAGGGCTGGTAATATTGGGAAAAGAGATGAGATGCCTTTGAATAACATATTCGAAGTTGAAGTGTTTGATGTGTGGGGGATTGACTTCATGGGTCCCTTCCCTACTTCTTTTGGTCAAAACTACATTTTGGTTGGGGTTGATTATGTATCAAAATGGGTTGAAGCCAAAGCCACACCTACCAATGATTCAAAGGTGATTTTTGAAGAAGCTTTTCTCAAGATTTGGAGTGCCAAGAGCCATCATAAGTGATGGAGGTAAGCATTTCATTAACCGTTCTTTTGATTCATTATTACATAAATATGGTGTTCATCATAGGGTAGCTGCACCATATCACCCACAAACAAGTGGTCAAGTGGAAGTGTCCAATAGGGAGTTAAAGTGGATATTAGAAAAAACAGTCTCTACTTCTAGGAAGGATTGGGCACATAAATTAGATGATGTTTTGTGGGCATATCGCACTGCATTCAAAGCCCCAATTGGTATGACACCATATAGGATGGTTTATGGAAAAGCATGTCATTTACCTGTGGAGTTAGAGCACAAAGCATATTGGGCCATTAGAACTTTGAATTATGATCTTAAAGATGCAAGTGTCAAAAGATGTTTACAATTAAATGAGCTAGATGAATTGAGACTTCTTGCTTTTGAAAATGCTAAAATCTATAAAGAAAGGACTAAAAAATGGCATGATGCACATATACGGATTAAAAATTTTAATATTGGGGACAAGGTTCTATTGTATAATTTTAGATTGAAACTCTTCCCGGGAAAATTAAGATCTAGATGGAGTGGACCCTTTGAAGTCACCCAAGTTTTTGATCAAGGGTTTTTAGAGCTCAAAAATGGAAAAGGGGAGTTATTTAAAGCCAATGGTCAAAGATGTAAAGTGTATTTGGAGGAAACATTTCATGGAAGGGAGGTTTCATTTCTTTCCTTAAAAATGGTTTGATGGTTACTTGGTTTTATTTTTCTTTTTTTAATTAGTTGTTTTATTATATGTGTGATATTTATATATACTAATGTCATTCTTTTTGTTCCATAGATGTTTTTTAATATGTAAGTTTATTTTATATACCTTCGTGTGACATTTTTGGATGGAAAATAAAATGTGATTTTTCAAAATTTCTTTTTGTCGTGAGCGCGACAGAAAGAGGAAAGAGTATTTTAGACTTCATCGCGACGGCGCGACAGTGAGTATCATCGCGACAGCCCCTTTTTGGATTTTCAATTTCCTTTCTGTCGCGATGGAGAGCTGGAATAAATTGTCGCGATGACGCGACGTATATCGCGATGTTTAAATTTTTCATTTGCTTCTGTCGCAATCGAGACGATATCGCGACGTCGCGACAGAACGCGGAATTTGAAATTTTTTGTCAAACCAACTGTTGGGATCACATTTATTTCCTTATCTCCCTTTTATCTACCCTAATTACTCTCTCTTTCTAATTTCTCTTGCCTTTTCGGTTTTCTTCTCCTTAATTTCTCTTTTCTCTCTCCAAAATCTTCATCACGATGCTTCACGCAAATCGTGTATATCTTCTTCTATAGTTCCTGTTCTTCTTCTTTTATTTCTTTTCTTTCTTATTTTGTTCATCAAGTGGCCAAACGGTTTTAAGATGGTAAGAACAAAGCACATGGGAGACAAGAGTAAGGGGAAACTACCTATGGGGGAATCCAGCAATCAGGAAGAGGAACCCACTCTTGCTTCACTCGTATTTCAAAACAGGTACGACTGCCCTTTTCCAATTTTTTCTGATGAAGAGGGGGAAAAATTTCTATATTTTGCTAAGAAAACGTATGTGGGTATGTGGGCTCTTGATTTTGCAATTTTACAAATGATGGGTTTGCATGATCAGATTAATAATTTTCTTCAATATATGAAATGGGGAAAATTTATTACTTTCTCCTTACCTATAAGAAAAGACTGGGCAGTAGAATTTTTTGTCACCTTGGATTATGTGGATAAACGTAGGGACTCCATGAAATTTAGACATCAGGGCAGAAATCATACTTTTAGCTATGATGATTTGCATACTTGGTTTGGTTTCCCATTAAATGGAAAAATATTTGATTCCCATATATTTCAACCTTCACCTGTGTGGAATAGACTGTCTAGATTAGAACGTTTTAATAATAAAAATTCCACTAACAGGCAAATTAAAGACAATGCATTGATGCTTTTTCACAAATTTCTTTGTCATGCTATGTATGGGAGGGTAGAGAGTAACAAGGTGTAAACTAAGGATTTGTTTGTTTTAGACTTATTGCAATCCCGTAAAACCCCTGACTCCATTGATTTCATTTTAGATGGTCTTTACCATGCCTCTATTGCTCGTAGTAAATCAGTGGGGATGTGCCATATGGTGACGGGTATTATTTTTGGGTGTATGGGTGATTTGAATAATTTTGTCTTGAATGAAAATGAATCAATTCCTTTGCTGGATGTTGTCTATTTGCGGAGAGCTATTATTTTAACCAAGGGAGCTTGGCCCCCAAGGTTTGTTGATCGTTTTGCTGGTGGACCTAGTAGGGCTGAACCAAGTATGGCTGGACCGAGTGTGCCACATGAAAGGGCACGTGAATCAGCCTCAGCAGCTGATGCTCATGACTCCTCGGGTGAGGACAAGGCGGCTGCTGGTGTTGATACTGATGAGAGGAGGACTGATCGTGGCGCTGCTATTGATTTGGAGCCTGTTTTGCAAAGATTGGATGGTATTGAGGCCGCAAATCAAAGTATGGCAGCGCGCATGGATGTGCTGGAATCTAATGTGCGGACTGTGCTTAAAAATCAGAAGAGTTTGGGTCGCCAGCTCCTCAGTTTTTTTCGCAAGCAGAATGTGGATCTTTCTCCAACTCCACCAAGCTCCCCTAGTGGGAGTTTTTGAGTTTGTCTCCTTTCCTTTTCTTAGTTTTTTTTGTTTTTGTTTTCATTTGTGTTTTTTATGTTAGTTTGTTATTTTAGTTTATTCCTTTTTATTCCTTTTTACATAATGAGGACATTGTGTCCTTCAAGTGTGGGGGGAGTTCTGTGTTTGGTTTTGTTTCACATATATGTATGTATGGTTATATTTGTTTATAAATGAGTAGTATAGCTTGTGTTTTGTATGAATTGCTAGATTTAGGTATGTATTGTTTTAGATTGTTTTAGGTTGTCTTACAATAACAGTTTGTTTTGGAGCTTTGTATTTGATAATTATTTGAGAATTAGAGCATGCATAGGTTTTATATTTTTTTTGGCCATTAGTCTAGATAGTAACTTTTTGACCATTTTCATTATTTGTTTTACTTTAGCATTCTGTTGTACATAGTGAAGGGTATGACTTAGTAAAACACTTTGGTGTAGGTTCTTTTTAAATTAGGTATCTTTTTACATGTAAATAAAGATTGTTTTGCTAATTTATTGCCTATGATAGTTTGACCTATAGCCATGTGAGCTTTTGAAGCCTTATACACTAATTTTTCTTTGTATGAGAGCCTTATTATGCCATATACTCTAGAACTTGTTTTTGGTAAATTTTGAGACTGCATTTTAGTATTGGATGTACACGGGATATGATAAGGGCACTTAGAATGAACTATTTTTGGCTTACTTTTCAATTCCTTACCTTTTGACTTTAGGTAGCCAATTTTGAGCTTATATCCTGTTTTTCTTGTTTAAACATATTAATAACCCAATCTTTTTGCTTAAACAAGGCCTAATTTCTTGTTAATTATCCTATTATGGAGGGATTAGGATTGCTATAGCATGGGAGTGATATTTGTAATTGAAAAAAAAAAAACCATGAAATTAGTACAACTTTCAAATTGAAATTCCCTTCTTTTCAAAGTTAGAGTTACAAATGCTAGTAAAAAAAATATAATAATAAAAGCAAAGAAAATGAAAAAATATGGGAATAGCAAGATGTACATCTAAAATTGCTTATGTGTGGGATGGAGCGTAAAACGCGCCCATACTAAATTCTCTTGCTATCCTAAGAGAAAAAAAAAATAAGAAAAAAGAAAAAAAAATAGTAAGTATAAATTAAGAGCTAGCAGCAAATTTATATTCTTAAGAAGGGAATTAGATTAAAAGTATCATGCTTGTTAGTTTTCTGATTTGATTAACTCTCCTATGTTGTATCGATGCTTTTCTCTACACAATACTAGCTACTTATATCCAAAAGTTTCCTACCCTAACCCAAGCCACATTACACCCTTTTTAAGACCTTTTGATCCTCTTTACTACTTTATACTAGTAGTGGAGATTTTTACTACTTACAAGCTTATGGTATGTAATGGCATAATCAAGGAATGAGGGAAAACACTAACCTTTATACACTTGAGTGATTGAGTGTTTATCAAAATAAGTGTTGAGTGAAAATTATCTTAGGCAATGCTTTGTGTGAAATAATCTCTACATGTGTTAAGATATTTGATTTCTTGAGATCAAACATCATTGTGTTTTGTTATTTCATGGTTTTCCAAATGTGCATAGAGGTTAAAGTTTAATGAATGATGGGAATGGTTAAATGGTTGCATAATTTGGCTAGTGTGTTAGAAGGATAAGTCTATGCATGGTAATTTCAAATAATTGTCAAATGTCTAAGTGAGCTCCAAAATATTGTGTTTATTGTGTATTTTGTTTTTTTGTAAGTGTTTTGCTTGGGGACAAGCAAATGTTCAAGTGTGGGGGTTTGATATGAGCTTAAATAGCTCATAATTAAACTATATTTTGTGGTTATAAGTAATGTTTTTAGTGTTTTTATTTGTTGGAATTAGGTATGTTTTATGTGTTTTGTTAAGTTTTGTATGTAGGAGGCAAATGAAGAAAATATGGAGTAAATGGAGAAAAGAAGAAGAAATGAGCCAAAGCAGAAAAGCCTCTGTCGCGATCGCGATAGTCGTCGCGAGCGCGACAGAGCGCTTTTCTGCTTTGGCTCATTTCTTCTTCTTTTCTCCATTTACTCCATATTTTCTTCATTTGCCTCCTACATACAAAACTTAACAAAACACATAAAACATACCTAATTCCAACAAATAAAAACACTCAAAACATTACTTATAACCACAAAATATAGTTTAATTATGAGCTATTTAAGCTCATATCAAGGCCCCATAAAGTCTATTCCCCGCACATCAAACAACTCTACCTCAAGCACGTTGGTTAACGGCATTTTATCTCTCCTAGTAATATTGCCTACCCTTTGGCATCTATCACACGTTTGCAAAAAAAATTTAACATCATTCAACATTATAGGCTAATAAAAACCAGAAGAAAGAATTTTCGATACCGTTCTATTCGGTCCATGATGTCCACCGGCTTCCCCACTGTGATAAGTTCTAATGATCTCTCCTTTCTCTTCATCTGGAATGCACCTTCTTAGCACTTGATCAGTACATAGGCGAAACAGATAAGGGTTATCCCAAATGTAAAGTTTTGCATCTGCCTTCAGCTTCTTCCTCTGCTGCCATGTAAATTCCTTTGGCATATATCCTCCTGCAAGAAAATTAGCGATTTTAGTGAACCAAGGAACATAAATTTCACACATAAATAAAGTACAAATACTCTCATTAGGGAATAAATCTAAAATTTCCCCTTTCTCAATGTGATGATTCTCCAATCTCGACAAATGATCCGCCACAAAGTTTTTCGCCCCCTTCTTATCTTTAATTTCCAAATCAAACTCTTGCAAGAGGATCACCCATCTAATCAGTCTTTGTTTCGACTCCTTCTTAGCAAACAGACGCCTCAAGGCTGCATGGTCGGACCACACCACAACTTTTACACCCAGCAAATGCGGCCTGAACTTCTCGAAAGCATAAACAATTGCAAGAAAGTTCCTTCTCAGTTGTGGTGTAATTAACCTGGTCTCCCGTCAAGGTATGACTCGCATAATAAACTGCATGAAACACCTTCACGCGCCTTTGTCCGAGCACTGCCCCTACTGCAAAATCACTAGCATCACACATTAGTTCAAAAGGCAAATTCCAATCCGGAGATATAATCACCGGAGCTGAAATAAGCCTTTGTTTCAAAGTTTCAAATGCTAGCATGCAATCACTATTAAAATCAAAAGGAGCATCTTTCATCAGCAAATTAGATAAGGGTTTTGCAATTTTTGAAAAATCTTTTATAAATCGGCAGTAAAACCCTGCATGCCCTAAAAAACTCCTAATGCCTTTAACACTTGTTGGGGGTGGTAATTTTCTATTACTTCCACCTTGGCCTTATCAACCTCTATCCTTTTCTCTGAAATTTTGTGCCCAATCACAATGCCTTCTCTCACCATAAAGTGTCATTTCTCCCAATTTAATACTAAGTTAGTCTTTTCATACCTCCCTAGCACCAAATCAAGATGCTCTAAATAGCTCTCAAAATCTCCTCGATAAATGGTAAAATCATCCATAAACATCTCCATAAACTTCTCAATGAAATCATGAAATATTGCCATCATACACCCCTGAAACATAGCCGGTCCATTACACAATCCAAAAGGCATTCTCCTATATGCAAATGTGTCGTAAGGGCAGGTAAAGGGTGTTTTCTCCTGATCTTCAGGGGCTATGGGGATTTGTAAATATCCCAAATACCCATCTAAAAAATAATAAAACCTATTCCCCGCTAACCTCTCTAGCATTTGGTCAATGAATGGCAATGGGAAATGATCTTTCCTAGTGGCATTATTCAGTCTTCTATAGTCTATACAAACTCTCCAACCTGTAATTGTATGAGTCAGAATAAGTTCATCTAACTCATTTTTAACTACTGTCATCCCCCCTTTCTTAGGAACACATTGTACAGGGCTAACCCATCTACTATCAGAGATTGGATAGATAATACCTGAATCAAGGAGTTTAAGTACCTCCTTTTTTACCACTTCTTGCATCGCTGGGTTGAGTCTCCTTTGGGGCTGAGCTACTGGTTTACATTCCTCCTCCATCGGGATCCGGTGAATGCAGTAGCTTGGATCGATCCCCTTTAAATCCGACGTCTCCCATCCAATTGCTTCTTTGTGCCTTTTCAGCACTTCAAGTAGCATCTTTTCCTCCAAACCTGTCAATAGAGAAGAAATAATTACTGGTTTTGTCTCATTCTCTAAAAACACATATTTAAAGTGAGAAGGAAGGGGTTTAAGTTCAGAATTCGAATCCCCCTTTTTCAGATTAAGCTCTTCCTACTGTGATTCCTCTTCTCCACATCCCTTTTCTACAGCTGCTTTCACTTCTACCCCTCTCTCATCCAACTCTTCATCCTCCAAAGAATGCATTAAGCTCACATTCGATGAATCATCTAGCAACTCATTCTCTTGAGCTTCCTCTACACATTTGTCTATTGTATCTACAAAATAGGCTGACTCCTCTAAATCACTTGATGGATATTTTTGAGCCTTATTCATGTCTACCACTAACTCTTCATTATTGAACAATAGGGTGACCGTTTGACCATGTACATCAATCAAAGCTTTCGCCGTATTCAAAAATGGCCTCCCCATAATGAGTGGTACCTTTCGATCTTCTTCCATCTCCATTACCACAAAATCCACTGGGAAAATGAATTTTCCCACCTTCACTAGCAAGTGCTCAATTACCCCCTTGGGTCTCCTTATCGACCTATCTGCAAGTTGGAGTTTCATTCCCATCTCCTTGAGCTCTCCGAGATTAAGTTTCTTGCATATAGAACACGACATCAAATTAATGCTAGCACCTAGGTCACACAGAGCATTTCCATAAAAAATTTCACCAATTTCATAGGGTAATGTGAAACTACCTGGATCCTCCAGTTTTTCAGGAATCTTGTTCATAATTATAGCAATGAAATTTTCTGTGAGCTGTACAGTTCCATGCCCTTCTAATTTCTTTTTATTTGAACATAATTCTTCCATGAATTTTGCATAATTAGGCATGTGAGCTAAGGCTTCAGTAAAAGGTAAATTAATGTGCAGTTTCTTAAACATCTCTAGAAACCTAGCCAATTGCTCGTTTTTCTTTTCTTTCCTAGCTACAACAGGAAATAGCAGCCTATTTACATCAAGATCCTCTACTTTGGGGTTCACTAGGCTCTTACCCTTATCAATTATAGGAGCATTCTCTTTTACCTCTACCTTAGAGTTAGAGTCACTTACCTTCCATGTTGGCTCCTCCTTACTTAAAGATGGTGAAGATGTTTTATCTTTCTCATCTCTTTGTGCCACCTCCTTGCCACTCCTTAACGTGATAGCTTTTGCCTCTTCCTTGGGATTCCGGTCCACATTCGAAGGAAAAGTTCCTGGTTGTCTTTGATACATAGAAGTTGCAAGTTGGCCCAATTGCATTTTCAAGTTCCTCATGGAAAGCATTTTGATTCCTGTTCCACTGTTCTTGAGACTTTCACCTCGCTTCTTGGTTAGCCATGAATTATTGCTGGCTATTTACAAACTGTTGTTTGCTATTCATGAAGCTAGCCAGCATATCTTCAAGGTTAGGTTTCTTTTCTTGCACAGGTGGTCTCGGTTGATATCCAGGTAGGTGATAAGCTTGAGATTGGGCCTGATTTGAACCTTGACCTGGGTTGTGGTGTGGTTGATATGGGGTCTGAAAATTAGTGGATGCTTGAGGTTGGTATGAATGGTGTGGTTATGATGAATGTTTTGGTTGAAGGGAGCTCTTACTTGTGGTTGGGAAGATGAAGCATTCTGATTTCCATCCTTCGAAGAGAAGTTCGGGTGACTCTTCCAACCCGGATTATATGTATTATTGTAGGGGTCATTGCTTCGATAATCTCCTACGGCATTCACATCTCCCATTACTTCACCCTCTTGAATATATTGCCCGTCTTCATACAACCCACTCTCTTGAGAAATAGAGGCTACATTCCATACCTTTAACCCATTTATCTCTTTCTGCATCGACTCTATCTGTGCCTTCAGCACTGACACTTCATCCACATTGTGTATTCCTTGGCTTTTCGGAACTGATTTAGGGGCAGCCCATTGAGAATCATTTGCTGCCATCTCATCCAACAAATGGAAAGCTTCTTTCGGCAGCCTATTCATGAAAGAGCCTCTCGATGATGCATCCAATAGAGCCCCTGTCTGAGGTGTAACTACAGAATAGAATATTTTCATCAGATAATAAACAACTATCTCATGGTGTGGACAGCTTCTCAATAACCTCCTAAACCTCTCCCAAGCCTCATAAAATGGCTCCTCATTTAAAACCCATAATCCTGTTGGGAATCTTTGCAGTCTTGGTAGGAGGGAAAAATCTCATTAGAAACTTCTCTTGTAACTCGTCCCATGACCTAATTGATTGGCTTGGCAACATATGAAGCCATTCCCTAGCTTTTTCAATCAATGTGAAAGGAAATAATTTTAGTCTCACTGCATCAGAAGTCACTACCGGAATATGAACCGTATCGCTAACCTCCAAGAATATATCAAGGTGTTGTGCAGGATCTTCCAACTCTGAACCTAAAAACTAATTCCTCTGTACCATGGTGATGGTTGCTGATTTAAGCTCAAATTGTACTCCCCCAGGCAGCACAATCGTCCTATGGTCTTCATTCCATCTTGGTACAACATAATCCCTGATTGTCCTCTGCCTAGGTACCTCTTCTCTATATCCACCCGAAATTTCTTCTTGTGCCGTCGGCACTTCTTCATTCTCGGGAGGAAATCTGTCAATAGGAGGATTTGGATCCATGTTGTTCTCTCTAGTAGCTCTCCTTAGTTGATGTAAAGTCCTCTAGATTTCAGGATCGTAAGGTGCTATTTGATCTCTTCTAAATCTGTGCATGCACCAAAATTACCTAAAAAGAATAAGCAAAAATAAAATAAGAAAAAGAAAACACATACAAATAAAAATCAAAACTCACAAACAACGCCAATCCCCAGCAGTGGTTTTAAAAACTTGAAGCAATCTCAGCAAGTGTACTGAATTGGCAAGTAATAAAGTGGGGTATAATTAGGACCCTCAGTTATTGTACCCAAGGGATTGTGTGTGCAAGTTATGAAGATCAAGTGTATGCTAAAGAATTCCCAATTGATTGATGTGAATGAGTTATCTATTAATTAAAAATTTAATAGCCAAAACATGCAAATAGAATTTAATAAATGAAACTGACAGTAATTTTGGCAAAAATGAAATAATAGCAAACGGAATTAACAAGTAAGAGAAATCGATATGAAAGAAACGTTGCTCTGGTTCACTTATCCACCCCGTACCCAAATGTGAATTAATTAAATCTAAGAAAATATAAATGAATGAATCGGGATAACCCTCTTAACCCAAGCATCTCATTCCAGAGCAAGCTACTCTAATTGCATAACGTCCCATTTTGGAGCAAGCCATACAATTAACCTAAGCCAAACAACCCAAAACTCATTTATCTCACTCCTTCCTCTAATTTTAAATCATAAAATCCTGCACATTTAGATTCCCTTTCCGGAGTCATCTATAAGATACAGCATACATGAAATAAAAATTGAGTAAATACATTCATAGCCTTCAATCCATACAAGCTAAACATCCAATACAGATACATGATAAAAACCATATATCGAAGCTGGAAAATAACTTTAGAAAATAAACACCATAAATTAATCAATAAGCAACAGTGAGATAAACCTTTCATTCATATAAATAAATCCAAAAGATGTTCATAATTCACATCATGGGCAAGGGATTCAAAGATCCCCCAAACAACTATGAGACTACTCATGATCCATTATAAAATTAAGAGGAAAAAGGAAAGAATAAACCCAGAAATTCATTGCAGAAGAAATCCCGATTGAATCCCACGTTCTCCGATCTTCTTCTTCGAATCTTCGGTGGAGAATAGCTCGAGACTATGGAAATTCGAATATAATTGCTGTGTATTGAAATTGATCTATGCGTTTTAATGTAATTCTCTCAACTTGTAATTTAAATATAAAGATAAATATTGAAACCCTAATTGAGAACAATAGAAAAGCTTAGAAAAATTCCAGATCTCAAAACCCTATTTGAAAAACTGCCTAAAAAATTACTCTCCCGTAGCCAAAAATATATTTTTTATTTATAGATCTCGAGGGGTCACGGTGGCAATGAAGTGCTTGCCACCGTGAGGCATCAAGGGTCACGGTGGCAACCAAATGGTTGTCACCGTGAGACTGTCGATGGAACGAATCTGTCCGGATGCATATGAGGGGGTCACGGTGGCAACCAACTTTGTTGCCACCGGGAGGTGCTCGACTGCAGCTATTGTCTTGGAACTTCTTTATGTCATGGTGGCAATGACTTTTGTTGCCACCGTGAGGTACCTCAGCCTTTGATTCTGTCTTGCAAGATTTCATGTCATGGTGATAACCAGAAGTGTTGCCACCGTGAGGTACCTTCTCATTTCAATCTGCCGGATAAAGTTCTATGTCACGGTCACAACCATTTGGTTTTGACCGTGTGGTAGGTATGACCAGAATTCTGCCCTTGATCAATTCATATGTCACGATCACAACCCTTTGGTTGTGACCGTAAGGTACCTAAAAAATCCTGTAATCACAATTCAAACTCTATTAAACTGTTCCCCAAAATGCATAAAAATCTAATTTAACTACAATTAAAAAAATTAACCAAAATTAATCATGACATAACAATCAACACAACTAAAAACCAAAAAATCATACAAAAATACTAACAAAACTAAATACTAAATTGAAGTTATCAACTAGTTATCCGCGACTCCGAGTTTGCAGGCATATCTTTTATTCTCTTATGAATGCGAATTTGTCTTATGATATTTATGAATGTGATTATGTTAAGTATCACTTGTGAATTTAAGGTATGATATAAGTAATACGTTCTTGCATGGATATATGTATATTCCTGTATGTGCCATATGTATGTGTTTTGCTTTGACGACAACTATGAGTGGTTGTTCATCTTTTGTTTTCCCTACTAAGTGTTATCGCTTAGCATGGGTGTTTGATCCGTGTAGTTGTGGAAGCCATCAAAGTTGTTGGGAGTTTGATCTAAAGCCATCAGAGGCAACACATTAGAGAAAAATTTTTTTTGTAGCCTTGTATTTTGTATTTTTGTATTTCAATACTCTAATATGTAACCTTTCTGTTATGTATATAATTTTGTAATACTTTCAGTTATGTAATTTTTGTATATATGTAAGGACGATACTGTATCCCCCTTTTGTAATGAATATTTTGATATATATATTATGAGATTTGAGAAGTTCTGTTGGCCCATCATTTGAGTTGTAAAGTTTTTAATTACTCTGTTGTATGTTATTTATTGAATGTTTTTGTTATGCATGTATGTTCTATTTGGTGACACACTTATCTATACGGGATGGGGATGAGCTTCCCTACGTATGGGTATGGGGTGTTACAACCATTGCCACCAAAGGGATGAAATTTATGGAGGAACCGTAGTCCACCATAACACAGGCTGTGTGCTTCTCATTTAGTTGAGCCCTTATGTACAAGGGGCAGTTGTGGTTACGGCCCTCGGCCGGCAGATCAGCACTTGAGTATACCAAATTATCACCAGCACCTCCTTTTTCTATGTTCAACAATTCCGTGGGGGAGATGGCAGTTGCCATCGCTGAAACACCCCTCACCTATACGTAGGAAGTTCCATCCTTTAGAGGAGGATGAAGGGTCTCGATAGATGAGGGTTGTCACGCAAAAACTCAAGCACAAACATAAAATAATAAATCATACACTCAAAGATGTAAAATAAAATTTCTTAAATCAAAAGACTAAAGCTGAAAACGAAAGATATAATATTATTAATATATCCAATAGTCTTTACATATAATATTACAAAAGTGTCGGGGCACAAAAAGGTCACTTACAAACTTGGAGTCACACCAACTTACAAGGCAAGAACTGACATCAATAGTTCTCGCTACAAAATCATGAAACTAATATATACACAAAAAGAAGTACAAATTCAGAACTACAAAATCTCTCTCTCGTAGTTGTGTCGGCCTTTCTGAAATGGATCACCCTGCTCATGGATTCCAATATCTTCCACACCTGCACGAATGAAACACCTATGCTAAGCGAATACGCTTAGTGGGAAAAAAACAAAGAAAAATAACCGCTCACAGTGGACGTTAATACCAATCACATATGCATAGCACATATGTAAATCTGTAACAACCCAAGTAGGGCCTAGTCGGAATCTGTGCGGTAAGTCAGTATAGTGAGGGTATTTTCGTTATTTGGGTAAAAGGAATTTTGGACAATTAAGGATTTTGTGTTATAGGAATTTAATTAACTAAGTGGTAAATGAAGTGAAGGGAATACTAGTGTATGTTTATAGTGTACAGTTGTAGGGTGTTAATGGATTTAAGGTTTTTATTGAGTAGTTGTGGTGTATGGTGCCTTGGAGGAAAAAGGATTTTTAGAATTATTATGGTGTGAGTGAGTGTATGGTGTAAAGAAGATATTTATGTAGGAATAGGCTTGTGTGTGGTTAGTGTATGGTGCCATAAGTGGATGAGTTAAGATTGATGGCTTGATTCTCTATGAGAGTGACAAGTGGCAAGAGGGTTGGTGAGCAATTAATGAAAAGTTGGAGAGAGGAAGGGAGGGGCAGCTTTTGGGTAAGCTTCCCGTGGAAGCTACTTCATTTTCTTCCCTTTCTTCTTCATTTCCGTCCCTCTCTCTCTCCTTCTTCCATTTTTGCTGCTCTCACCTCTTTTCTCTTGTATTTCTTGAGTCTTGAGTGGGTCTTGGAAGGTTTGAGCGGAAAGAGTTGAAGGTAAGTGCTTGATTTCGGATTGAGGTCCCTTTTATTAAATCTGTTCTTGGGATTTTGGTCTTGGTTTGTGTTTGGGTCTGATTTGAGTGTTTGTGGCTGGGTTTTTGTGCAAGTTTCGGAAGAGAGAAGAAAGAGCAAGGGCAAGGAGAAGGTGGATTCGTGAAGAGTTCCGTTGAAGCTGCGATTTTCCAGGTTTGGGAATTTGAGCTGTGTTATAGATTGTGATTTCTTCCCTATTTCTCCTTCTTGGATCAACTCTATCTTGTGTTTGCAAGTCTTGTATAATCTTGAGTGTTTTATAAATGCATGTTTTATTGGGTAGTGATTTAGTGAAGTGATAGTGATGTAGTGAAGATATTATGTGTTTGCGAAATGTGAACTTGCCATAATAGTGTTTTTGAGTTTGATTGTGAGAGATTTCTTGAGGAAATTATATTTGATTTAGTGTAAATGTGTATATGTGACTTGTGAATGATGCGGTATTGTGCTGGAGGCGAGAGGTAAGTATTTGAGCATGTGAAGTGAATGCATGATGAATTGTGTGTGATAAGTGAAGGAAAAGTGCAGATTTGGGCAAATCTGGGTTCTGTCGCGATCGCGACAAGTGCCGCGATCGCGACAGAAGGCGGACCTTGCCCCTTGTTCTTGAAGAGCCCTCTGTCGCGATCGCGATGCTTGTCGCGAGCGCGACAGAGAGCTCGGTTGCGGAAACCTCCGCGCGGGCGTGCTGTCGAGCGTGCGCGCGAGGAGGAAAGACTGGTCTCTGTCGCGATCGCGACACTTGTCGCGAGCGCGACAGAGCTCAGCTCCGTGATTTCTACCGCGAGTGCTCCGTCGCGACCAGGCCTCTAGGCGCGAGGACGCGATGAAGTATCCCGTGCACTGTCGCCATCGCGACACTTGTCGCGAGCGCGACAGAGCCCGGCTACGTGAGTTCTGCTGCGAGTGCTTCGTCGCGAGGAGGTTCTTTGGCGCGACCTCGTGAGGAAGTACCCCGTGCTCTGTCGCGAGCGCGACATTTGTCGCGATCGCGACAGAGACCCTTCCTGCTTGCCTTGCTTTCTGATTGTGTTTCTTTTGTTCCACTTTGCACGGTTTCTCACTATTGCATGGGATATGGGTGTGCTTTCGACTCGTGATATTACTATGCTAGTGTCCTTGTAGTGAATAGAAATTAAATAAGAGTTTTAATTTGAATATGGTTTTGTCTATGTACTGTCTTGAGAGTTTTTGTGTTGTCGAGCCTGAAGTGTCAAGGTATAGGATAATTAAGCATGCTTAAGAAGGGTTAGTGTTCAGCTGTTCTGTCCGCCCCGTTTGGGCGAAGCGGTCGACCTCCGAGATGGTCATTAATCGTGTAGTGATAAAATGTTTTGAGACTCCGGTCTCTCGCGCTACCTTCGGGTATTAAAGTGGTTTTGAGGCTTCGGTCCCCCGTGCCGTGGTCCCGTATCCTCCACCTTTGATTTCAGGCTATTGTGTGAATGGTCTTGTATTGATTCAGTGAGTGTTCTGATCTAAGTGTGAATTATGAATAGTGTAATGGTTTAGTGCATTGTGTTAATTATTCTGGATATACTTTTATATCTCTGTACTCTGATTCTTATTGAATTATATATGTTAGTGCATGGTTCTTGCTAGTGTTCTGTTGTGTTTGTTTCTCCCCACTAAGCGTTATCGCTTAGCACGGGCTTTTATCCCGTGCAGGTTGCGTGAAGGATTTTGGGAGTGCTCGAGTCGTGCATCTGCAGGCAGGCCACTTAGGAGTCGAGTGATTTATTTTGTCTCCTCCTGTAATTCTTTTTGTACATGTATTCCTTTATTCTGTAAAGGTTTTTAAAATGTAATCTTTTGGACTATTGTATATAACTCGTATTTTGTTTATTTATGTATTGAAGTTTATGTTCCTCTTATTTTTCCAAGATTTATTATATGATTATTGAATGCTTCCGCTTAGTGTATGCATGCTTCCGCTGTACGCTCGTCGCGTCGTGAGTGAGTGTCGTGTTGTAGCGCGCCCGCCGGCGCCCTTCCAACGGGGGCGGCGGTGGGGGTGTTACAATTTAGTGGTATCAGAGCAGAGGGTTCTGGTTGCCTCTGTTTGTTATGTGTTGAGTCTTTGCATGTGAGTCGGTTTTGTGTCGTGGCCTAATGCAGATGTGTCTTGTCTTGTGTAGTGTCTAGATGGAGTCTGATCCAAGTGAGCATGTGGGTGAGACGGTTGGTAGTGCAAGTGTAGTGAGAGGTGAGCAGCCTGCTCCGCAGCGTCAGCAAGAGGAGATTCCTGATGTGGGTTTTGGTCAAGAGAATCCGGTTTTGTTGCAAGGGTTGCTTCAGTTGGTAGCGAGGCTGACTGCTCCTAAGGCTCCGATTGAGTTGCTAAGAAAGAGAGGAGCCGAGGATTTTCATGGGACTGCTTTGGACCAATCTGATGTGGCCGAGTTTTGGCTTAAGAGAGTGGGTCGGATTTTGCAAGAGATAAGATGTCCTGCAGAGCAAAGGGTGCTTTGTGCAGTGTCGTTGCTTCAGGGGCCAGCGTTCGATTGGTGGGAATTAGTGATGCGAAATCCTCAGCGACCAGCTGAGTTGACTTGGGATTTCTTCAAGCAAGAATTTGAGCAGAAGTATGTGACTAAGGCGTATTAAGAGGCTAAGTGGAGAGAATTTATCAGTCTGAGGCAGCGAGGTATGACAGTGAGCGAGTATGATAAGGAATTCAGCCGGTTGAGTAAGTACGTGCCAGAGACTTTGTTGACGGATGAGTTCAGAAGTCGGCATTTTCTAGAGGGACTTCGGGAGGTGTATAGAGGTCAGTTGTCGGCATTTTCAGTTTTGCAACCCGTGGGGTATTACCAGCTCGTGGCAGCGGCGATGAAGTTAGAAGAGTCTGAAGTGATCAAGCAAAGGATGGAGAGCAAGAGGAAAGCACCGAGTGATGGGTTTGGAAGTGGCAAGAAGTCGAGAGGAGTTCCGAGTGGTCAAAGTGGGAAGAGTTCGGTTCCGGTTCGTTCGGAAGTTGGGAGTGTAGCTAGCAAGGGAAGTGTGATCCCTGAGTATGAGCATTGTTATAAGCGCCACTGGGGCGAGTGCAGAAGGATCTCTGGAGCGTGCTTCAGATGTGCCAGTCAAGAGCATATGGTGGCGAATTGTCCGTATCGAAGAGAGCTTCAGGGTAGATCGGAGGGTCGAGCCAGTGGTCAGAGAGTGAGAGGGAATCAGAGTGGAAGAGGTAGTGGACGTCCTTCGCAAGCGCCGTCAGAGTCTGTGCAGAAGCCACCTGCAGAGGAAGTGCCTTCACGTCAAAGAGTTTATGCGATGCAATTAGGGGATATAGCAGATCGAGCGGGACCTTCTGGTAAGTTATGTTATTAATTTTCAGTTAAGTTTCGGTTTGGGTTTAGGTTGTTGGGATTTAAGTGATTAGCGGGGAAATTTCGAGGACGAAATTTCTAAAGGGGGAGTGATTTGTAACAACCCAAGTAGGGCCTAGTCGGAATCTGTGCGGTAAGTCAGTATAGTGAGGGTATTTTCGTTATTTGGGTAAGAGGAATTTTGGACAATTAAGGATTTTGTGTTATAGGAATTTAATTAACTAAGTGGTAAATGAAGTGAAGGGAATACTAGTGTATGTTTATAGTGTACAGTTGTAGGGTGTTAATGGATTTAAGGTTTTTATTGAGTAGTTGTGGTGTATGGTGCCTTGGAGGAAAAAGGATTTTTAGAATTATTATGGTGTGAGTGAGTGTATGGTGTAAAGAAGATATTTATGTAGGAATAGGCTTGTGTGTGGTTAGTGTATGGTGCCATAAGTGGATGAGTTAAGATTGATGGCTTGATTCTCTATGAGAGTGACAAGTGGCAAGAGGGTTGGTGAGCAATTAATGAAAAGTTGGAGAGAGGAAGGGAGGGGCAGCTTTTGGGTAAGCTTCCCGTGGAAGCTACTTCATTTTCTTCCCTTTCTTCTTCATTTCCGTCCCTCTCTCTCTCCTTCTTCCATTTTTGCTGCTCTCACCTCTTTTCTCTTGTATTTCTTGAGTCTTGAGTGGGTCTTGGAAGGTTTGAGCGGAAAGAGTTGAAGGTAAGTGCTTGATTTCGGATTGAGGTCCCTTTTATTAAATGTGTTCTTGGGATTTTGGTCTTGGTTTGTGTTTGGGTCTGATTTGAGTGTTTGTGGCTGGGTTTTTGTGCAAGTTTCGGAAGAGAGAAGAAAGAGCAAGGGCAAGGAGAAGGTGGATTCGTGAAGAGTTCCGTTGAAGCTGCGATTTTCCAGGTTTGGGAATTTGAGCTGTGTTATAGATTGTGATTTCTTCCCTATTTCTCCTTCTTGGATCAACTCTATCTTGTGTTTGCAAGTCTTGTATAATCTTGAGTGTTTTATAAATGCATGTTTTATTGGGTAGTGATTTAGTGAAGTGATAGTGATGTAGTGAAGATATTATGTGTTTGCGAAATGTGAACTTGCCATAATAGTGTTTTTGAGTTTGATTGTGAGAGATTTCTTGAGGAAATTATATTTGATTTAGTGTAAATGTGTATATGTGACTTGTGAATGATGCGGTGTTGTGCTGGAGGCGAGAGGTAAGTATTTGAGCATGTGAAGTGAATGCATGATGAATTGTGTGTGATAAGTGAAGGAAAAGTGCAGATTTGGGCAAATCTGGGTTCTGTCGCGATCGCGACAAGTGCCGCGATCGCGACAGAAGGCGGACCTTGCCCCTTGTTCTTGAAGAGCCCTCTGTCGCGATCGCGATGCTTGTCGCGAGCGCGACAGAGAGCTCGGTTGCGGAAACCTCCGCGCGGGCGTGCTGTCGAGCGTGCGCGCGAGGAGGAAAGACTGGTCTCTGTCGCGATCGCGACACTTGTCGCGAGCGCGACAGAGCTCAGCTCCGTGATTTCTACCGCGAGTGCTCCGTCGCGACCAGGCCTCTAGGCGCGAGGACGCGATGAAGTATCCCGTGCACTGTCGCGATCGCGACACTTGTCGCGAGCGCGACAGAGCCCGGCTACGTGAGTTCTGCTGCGAGTGCTTCGTCGCGAGGAGGTTCTTTGGCGCGACCTCGCGAGGAAGTACCCCGTGCTCTGTCGCGAGCGCGACATTTGTCGCGATCGCGACAGAGACCCTTCCTGCTTGCCTTGCTTTCTGATTGTGTTTCTTTTGTTCCACTTTGCACGGTTTCTCACTATTGCATGGGATATGGGTGTGCTTTCGACTCGTGATATTACTATGCTAGTGTCCTTGTAGTGAATAGAAATTAAATAAGAGTTTTAATTTGAATATGGTTTTGTCTATGTACTGTCTTGAGAGTTTTTGTGTTGTCGAGCCTGAAGTGTCAAGGTATAGGATAATTAAGCATGCTTAAGAAGGGTTAGTGTTCAGCTGTTCTGTCCGCCCCGTTTGGGCGAAGCGGTCGACCTCCGAGATGGTCATTAATCGTGTAGTGATAAAATGTTTTGAGACTCCGGTCTCTCGCGCTACCTTCGGGTATTAAAGTGGTTTTGAGGCTTCGGTCTCCCGTGCCGTGGTCCCGTATCCTCCACCTTTGATTTCAGGCTATTGTGTGAATGGTCTTGTATTGATTCAGTGAGTGTTCTGATCTAAGTGTGAATTATGAATAGTGTAATGGTTTAGTGCATTGTGTTAATTATTTTGGATATACTTTTATATCTCTGTACTCTGATTCTTATTGAATTATATATGTTAGTGCATGGTTCTTGCTAGTGTTCTGTTGTGTTTGTTTCTCCCCACTAAGCGTTATCGCTTAGCACGGGCTTTTATCCCGTGCAGGTTGCGTGAAGGATTTTGGGAGTGCTCGAGTCGTGCATCTGCAGGCAGGCCACTTAGGAGTCGAGTGATTTATTTTGTCTCCTCCTATAATTCTTTTTGTACATGTATTCCTTTATTCTGTAAAGGTTTTTAAAATGTAATCTTTTGGACTATTGTATATAACTCGTATTTTGTTTATTTATGTATTGAAGTTTATGTTCCTCTTATTTTTCCAAGATTTATTATATGATTATTGAATGCTTCCGCTTAGTGTATGCATGCTTCCGCTGTACGCTCGTCGCGTCGTGAGTGAGTGTCGTGTTGTAGCGCGCCCGCCGGCGCCCTTCCAACGGGGGCGGCGGTGGGGGTGTTACAAAATCAATATTTAAACAATTCAACATACTGAGGATCAGGATATCTATAGGTAACCCAGTCAAGCATACATTGCCAAATCAAAACTCTTAATCACATACGAAGAGGAAACCTTCTTATTCAAAGTAATGGATAGCGAGTAGCACATAATCATTCGAAACGCATAGATACCCGAGGGTATCAAAATCATTCTTTCTTTTTATTTCAAAAGATTTTCGCACGGAATCTTAAACAAGATTCAAGTTAAATGGGGATCACACGGATCCAATTCAGGGACCTGATCAGGCTTCAAAACGCATATGCATGGCTGCAGCAAACTGAACTCTATAGGCATGCCTATCATCAACTTAATTTGACTTTCGCAGGTTAACCATAGATAAACTAATTTGCATTCATATCATTCTTAAAATTGTCTATTTATAAATTGGAAAGCATAACAAGACTAAAAATTAAACTTTAGAAGTATAAAAGAAATTTACTTTTTGAAGCCAGAAGGTGTCGCACCTGCGACACTGTCACGCTCGCGACAGAGGCGAGGATCTGCCTCCTGTCGCGGTCGCGATAGCCTCTCGCTAATGCGGGGACAAATACAAACATCACTATTGCGCTCTTGACAGTCAGCGGCCAGTAGCTTCTATCGCGCTCACACACAGGCACGCGCTCACGACAGGAGACTGTCCAAAGATCGTGCGGCGGCTGAGCGCTCTGTCACGCTCACGACATATGTCATGCTCGCGACAGGGAGCTCTCGCCGAGGCCACTCTACAGTGTGCATATAGCTCGCATGAAAGCTGCAATCATCGAGCTCTGTCTCGACCTCGCGACAATGTAGGGCTCGCGACAGTGTCGGGATTTCCAGCCCTTACCCGAAAAACCTGCAGAATTCCATTTCCAAATTCACCCAAACCTTCAATTTGCTTCAAAACACAACCCCACACAAATAAATCATTCACAACACGTGAGACCACCTAAAACTCAACTTATAAACTAATCATCATCATCAAATCATCAAATTTACAAGATCAAATTCCAGAATTTATCAAACCAGCAATTCCTCATAAAATTTCATACAAACTCATACCACAACTCAATTCTTCACCAATCATTCATCTTAACCCAAAACAATCATTACCCATATCAAATAGATACAAGTACTCATCTTATATCCCATCAATTCCAACATTTAACACAAAACACAAGAATCATACAAAACACATACAAAAATCACAACGCTCCGAAACCTTGAATACTTGGACTTTAATCATGGGCTCTGCTTCCACTTGCGATGTCCTTGCCTTTGGGCTCTCTAGGAGGGATCTCTGAACAAAAACACCCATCATAACAAGCTTAAAACTCAAACCCCAAAAATACCCAATTGCTTAAATTAACTTAAAATAGAAGTAACTAAGAAGGTGAGGAAGAACAATAAACTCTTACTTACCTAAATCAACATAAGGTCACCCAAAACTCACCAAAATTGCAGCTAGAGGGGACAGATTACAAGAAAGTAAGGAAGAAAAGAAGAGGATGAGGAAGAACGGGGAAGAAAAAGAAAACGGGAAAAAGGGAAAGAACAAAAAGCTAATCCTCTCTCCTCTCTCCTCACTTACATACCCACTCTAGTGCCACATGGCAACTTCCCAATGGAAAGCTCCCTCCAAGACATACATAAAACCCATCCTCATACCTACACTCCAGCCAAATCTCACTTACACACACCCTAATCCCCTACACTCTCTCACACCCAAGCAAACCCCACAAATACATAACACTAAATTTAAATCATGCATATATATATATATAAATAAAACATGCCACAATTTAACCCACATACAATCACACATATATAGGGCTCAAACTACTAGGCGGAAATGGGGCGTTACAATACTCCCCCACTTAACAGAATTTCATCCTCGAAATTCTCACCTGATCCAAATAACTGAGGATGCTGAGCTCTCATGATTGTTTTCAGTTCCTAAGTTGCTTCTTCAATTCCATGATGTTTCCATAATATCTTAACCAACGGGATCTGTCTATTGCGGAGTTGTCTGATCTCCCTAGCCAAAATTTCCTTCGGTTCTTCATCAAATGAGAAATCTGGCTAAACTCGAATATCTTGCACTTGCAACACATAAGATGGATTGGATCGGTAGCGGCGGAGCATAGACATGTGGAAAGCATCATGTAACTTAGCTAGCTCCATTGGCAATGCTAACCGATAAGCTACTAGGCCAACCTTGTCCAGAATCTCATATGGTCCAATAAACCGAGGACTTAATTTACCTTTCTTACCAAACCGAAGAACCTTCCGCGAAGGTGACACTTTCAAGAATACTTTGTCGCCAATCTCGTAACGAATGTCCCGTCGCTTCAAGTCAACATAAGATCGCTGCCTATCTTTAGCTGCTTTTAAATTTCGTTGCACCACTTGTATCTTTTCTTCCGTGTCTCTAATCAATTTCGGACCTACAATCGATCTTTTCGATAACTCTATCCAACACACTGGGGTTCTACATTTTCGCCCATAGAGAGCTTCATAAGGTGCCATCCCGATACTTGCTTGATGACCATTATTGTATGCAAATTCCATTAAGGGCACATATCTATCCCAACTACCAGAAAACTCTAAAGTACAACCCCGAAGCATGTCTTCTAGAATCTGAATAACTCTTTCCGACTGACCATCCGTCTGAGGGTGAAATGCAGTGCTAAAGTTTAACCGTGTACCCAAAGCCAACTATAACTCTTTCCAAAACTTGGACGTAAACCTCAGATCCCGATCAGACACAATAGAGATTAGAACTCCGTGGAGCCTCACTATCTCATCCACATAAATCTAAGCCAGCTTGTCCATAGAATAATCTATCCAAACTCACAAAAAGTGTGCTGATTTCATTAATCGGTCAACTATCACCCAAACCAAATCATGTTTCCATTGCGATAAAGGCAATCCGACTACAAAGTCCATCGTCCCACTTCCATAGAGGAATGGGTAAGGGATGCAACAATCCAGTCGGGACTTGATGTTCAACTTTCACTTTTTGGCGCACCAAACACTTCAAAACAAAATCTACTATATCCTTCTTCATACTTGGCCACAAATAGAATTGTTTTAGGTCTCTATACATCTTGTTTCCTCCTAGATGCATTGTGAAAACCGATGAATGAGCTTCTTGCAAAATCCTTCTTTTCACTTCATCCACATTGGGCACATATAACCGATTCCCATATCTGATCGCTCCCTCACTGTCTACAGAAAATTTAGTCTGCTTACCATCTCTAACCGTGCGAGAAGCACGCTGCAACAATGGATCACTCAACTGAGCATCCATTATCACTTGCTTCAAGCTCGGTCTAGCCTTTAACTGAGCTATTAGCGCTCCTGAATCAAACCTCCACCTTCCTCTACTCAAAGACAAAGCTGACACTGATTTTCTACTCAGCGCATCCGCTACTACGTTAGCCTTGCCGGGATGATAATCAATGATACAATCATAGTCTTTGAATAACTCTAGCCATCTTCGCTGCCTTAAGTTCAATTCCTTCTGAGAGAGCAAATACTTCAAACTCTTGTGATCTGTAAAGATCCTTCAAGTCTCTCCATATAAATAATGCCGCCATACCTTAAGAGCGAACACTACCGCTGCTAGTTCCAAGTCATGCGTCGGATAGTGTTGTTCATGAGGTTTTAGCTGCCTAGAAGCATAGGCAATAACTTTACCATCTTGCATAAGAACACAACCCAATCCTACACCTGAGGCATCACTGTACATAGTATACTCTTTACCCGAAATGGGTTGAGTAAGTACAGGAGCCTTAGTCAACATATCTTTCAACTGCTCAAAACTCTCTTGGCATCTATCAGACTATAAGAACTTAACCTCCTTCCTGAGAAGCCGAGTTAGAGGCGAAGCTATCACGGAAAAGCCCTTCACAAATCGTCTATAATACCAAGCCAATCTTAGAAAACTCCTCATTTCTGGTATAGACTTCGGTGGCAACCAGTTCACAATAGCTTCAATCTTTGACGGATCTACTGGGATACCTTCTGCTGAAACCACATGTCCAAGAAATGTTGCTTCTTTTAACCAAAACTCACATTTACTAAGCTTGGCGTACAACTGATGGTCTCTCAACACTTGCAATACCAATCTCAGATGTTCCTCATGTTTCTTTTCATCCTTGGAATAAACCAAGATACCGTCGATGAACACTACAACAAAACAATCCAAATACTGACTGAATATCCTGTTCATTAAATCCATGAAAGCTGCGAGCGTGTTAGTCAGAACAAATGGCATCACTAAAAATTCATAGTGACCATAACGCATCCGAAAAGCTGCCTTTGCCACATCCGCATCCTTGACTCTCAACTGATAATAACTTGATCTCAAATCTATCTTCGAAAACACTCCAGCTCCTCGAAGCTGATAAAAAAGATCCTCAATCCGTGGTAACGGATACTTATTCTTCACCGTAACCTTATTGATCTGCCGATAATCAATACACATTCTCAGAGTGCCATCCTTTTTCTTGACAAACAGAACCGGAGCACCCCATGGTGACACACTTGGTCGAATGAAACCTTTATCTAAGAGCTCTTGCAACTGACTTTTTAACTCTTTCAATTCCATCAGAGCCATCCTGTACGGAACCTTAGAAATCGGAGCTGCACCCGGCATAATATCCACAGACAACTCTACTTCTCTTTCTAGTGGCAACCCAGGTAATTCCTCTGGAAATACATCCACAAAGTCTCTTACTACCGGAATATCCTGTGTCTTTACTTGCCCTATCCGGGAATCCAAAATCAAAGCCAAATACGGTTCACATCCCTTCCTCATAAATTATTTTGCTCTCATAGCTGAGATCACATTATGCAGCGAGTTACTTCTTATACCCCTTACAACCACAGTGATCTGATCCTTACCGTTGAGAACAACTGTTTTCCTCTGACAATCCACTATAGTCCATGCTTAGACAGCCAATCCATTCCCAAAATAAGGTCAAACTCATGAAATGGTAGCTTAATTAAATCAACCGTAAATTCCTTACATTGCACCAACAAAGGAAAATTCCGATACACCCTATTCACTTTCACACTTTGCCTTAATGGGCTACTGACATAAATCTCATAGTCCAATTTATCCTCATTAGACAATTCATTGCCCAACTTATCAGAACACTGATAAGAATGGGTAGAACCCGGATCTATCAAAGCATACATCTCAGTACTAAAAAGTAAGAACTTACCGGCAATAACTTCCGGAGCATCCTGGTCGTCACGGGCTTTCATCGCATAGGCTCTTGCAGTCACAGGCACTAGATGTTACACTGTCTCAAAAGAATCTCTTTCTCGAGGCCGTCCACCACGACCCCGTCCTCTACCTCTAACATGACTGCCTTGAGGAACATTTGACCCAGCTCGACTTTCTTCCTGCTGACCTTGGGTATTCTTATACAAATTCGGGCAACTTGTAAGAAAATGGTCGGTGCTAGCTCATCTGAAACATCCTCCAGTCAACCACCGACACTCACCCCAATGTCACTTGTTACAATGAGAACATTGGGGCACACCATCACCTTGACCACCCGAGGCTCCTCTGCCCATGGCAGACCCTCTGAAAGAATCCTGCCTCCTCCCTCTAGTAGCTGGACTAGGATGCGACTCACCAAACGGGTTTCCTTGAGACTCACGTGACCTCTTTCCTGAAGAGGAACCTCCTCTAGAAGCCTTCTTCCTCTGAGCCTTCTCTCTTAGCACATTCTCAAATCGCTTTGCTCTCAAAGCTACCTGCACAATCTGATAATAACTGACATCCGGTGCTGACATCAACAAAACCAATATTACCTTCAGAGATTCATTCAAACCCGCCTCAAAGTGTTGACACCGGAACTCCTCAGTGAGAACTCTCGGTGGTGCATACTTGCTAAGTCGATTGAACTCCTTCTCATAATCCGCCACCGACAACACTCTCCGATGAAGACTTAAAAACTGCGCTTATCTAGCCTCATTGAACGCCTTAGTCACATACTTGTTCCGAAATTCCCTTTCAAAGAACTCCCATGTCACAGGTTCAAGAAGCTGTGGATGCCTAAGCACCAAGGTCCACCAATCAAAAGTTGAGCCTTGCAACAAAGATATCACACACTCCACCTCAATCTCTGGAGGACAACGAATCTCCCTTAGCACCCATTTAACTTTCTCAATGCACAATTCAGCTTTATCTGATTCATCCAATATAGTTCCAAAGAAATCCTCTGCTCCATACTTTTGCATATTCACTATCGGAGCTCTAGGGGCAGTAACTCTTTGGCCATATCTTGGGATATCTTGAGCATAGCCTCAAAAGGGATGGCAGTTGCACCCTAGGTGACTGAGCCGGGCTCGAAATAGATGGATCTTGCTCTCGGGGATTCGCACTGTCAGCTGACCCCTCAAGTGTTCCATGAGCAGACTCCATCAACTGCAAAACATACACAACAATCTGTATCAGGCCAACACAACACTACACTCTATCTTATACTAGCCCAAAAACGTCTAAACCTATTGCTCCGATACCAAAAACTGTAACACCCCTCACCTATACGTAGGAAGCTCCATCCTTTGGAGGAGGATAAAGGGTCTCGATAGATGAGGGTTATCACGCAAAAACTCAAGCACAAACATACAATAATAAATCAAACACTCAAAGTAATAAAATAAAATTTCTTAAATCAAAAGACAAAGGCTGAAAACGAAAGATATAATATTATTAATATATCCAATAGTCTTTACATATACTATTACAAAAGTTCCGTGGCACAAAAGGTCACTTACAAACTTGGAATCACACCAACTTACAAGGCAAGAACTGACATCAATAGTTCTCGCTACAAAATCATTAAACTATTATATATACAAAAAGAAGTACAAATTTAGAACTACAAAATCTACCTCTTCTAGTTGTGTCGGCCTTTCTGAAACGAATCACCCTGCTCATGGATTCCAACATCTTCCACACCTGCACGGATGAAACACCCGTGCTAAGCAAATACGCTTAGTGGGGAAAAGCACAAAGAAAAATGACCACTCACAGTGGACGTTAATACCAATCACATACACATGGCACATATGTAAATAATTATTTAAACAATTCAACATATTGAGGATAAGGATATCTATAGGTAACCCAATAAAGCATACATTGCCAAATCAAAACTCTTAATCACATACGAAGAGGAAACCTGCTTATTCAAAGTAGAGGATAACGAGTAACGCATAATCATTCGAAACGCATGGCTACCCGAGGGTATCAAAATCATTCTTTCTTTTTATTTCAAAACATTTTCACATGGAATCTTAAACAAGATTCAAGTTAAATGGGGATCACACGGATCCAATTCAGGGACCTGATCAGGGTCCAAAACTCATACGCATGGCTGCATCAAACAGAACTCTATAGGCATGCCTATCATCCACTTAATTTGACTTTCGCAGGTTAACCATAGATTAACTAATTTGAATTCATATCATTCTTAAAATTATCTATTTATAAATAGGAAAGCATAACAAGACTGAAAATTAAACTTTAGAAGCATAAAAGAAATTTACTTTTTGAAGCCAGGAGGTATCGTGCCCTATCGCGCTCACGACAGAGGCGAGGATCTGCCTCCTGTCGCGGTCACGATAGCCCTTGTGCTGGTGCGGGGACAAATACACACCTCACTGTCGCGATCACGACAGTGAGCGGCTAGCAGCTTCTATCGCGCTCTTGACAGGAGACTGTCCAAAGATCATACGACAGCTGAGCGTTCTGTCGCGCTCACGACAGGGAGCTCTCGTCGAGGCCGCTCGGCAGCGCGCATGTAGTAATAAGTTGCAATTATATTAATATTTTAGATTAATTCTTGGCATAATTATGTGTTTTCTTTATTTAATTTTAATAATAATTAGTTAGTTTTTTCTTTTTATTAATTTATAATGTTTTTATAATTTTTAATAAGTTTTCGGATGTTTTCAAGTGTTTTAATTTAATCCAGAGCTAAATTGGAGGTTTCGGGTGGATTTTAGAAGAAATTGTAGAAGGAGGGCAAGAATTGCCCAAAGCATAGCCGTGCTTTTACAAAACATAGTTGTGCTTTCGAAGACAGCGTGCGCCAGCGAGAGTAATTGATGACACAGCTGTGCTGTTGCGGAGAGCACAGCTGTGTTACGCAGAAGAAACGCGAGCGGATGAGGACAGCGTCACGCATTTCTTGCCCATAAGCACAGCTGTGCTTCAGCGAGAAACACAGCTGTGCTGCACCTTTTTCCACCAGCTATCGCGCAACCCTAGCCAAAACACAGCTGTGCTTCTCAAAGCACAGCTGTGCTTTTCTCCAGTATAAAAATTAAAGCGCCGCTGCATTCAAGGGGGGGTTTTTTAGTTTTTAGTATTTTTTTTTTGTTCTTTTCTTTAGGTTAGACATAGGTTTATTTTCCCTTAAATTCCAGCAACATTTTATTTAATTTTCATATTTTAATTCTCCTTTTAAAATTATGTTCTAGATAGATTTAATTTTAAATTGCAATTTTTTTCTTAATTAATTTAGATTATTTTTAGTTTAAATTTATATTTTGGGGATTCAAGAAGATTCGAAGGTTGATGAACAAGAGTTTCAAGATCTATTTTCTCTCTCATCAAGGGTGTATTCTAAACTTTGATTTTTCATATTTATGTTTATATTCTTGATGTTAGAGTAGTTATTCTTGCTTAAGAGTTCTTCAATCATATTTGTATTTTGAATTTTTGGATTTAATGAATATTTTTATGATTTCTTTTATTTCTCTCATTATATTTTCTGCATTTATGATGATTATTGGATTTGATCATGATTTAGTTCGGAATGATGATTAATTTCAAATCTGATTTTTGTTGTAATTTGTTTTTGCTCTGTTGTTATTGTGATGCACGCCGAACCTCGTGTCCTCCCGAGGGCCTGCTTTAGGGCGATCAGGAGAGGTTTATAAAACTTGTAAGGTATTTACAAGTGCGTCTATTTTGGGCAATAATGAGGTTTCTTGGAGTCGCCACCCAATAGAATATTGGGAAGGGTCGTCTAGCCTCAACAAGCCTAAGACGGTGCATACATATCCATCTTGAGCTAGCCAGAGAGATCTTGGAGGCCTCCGCCTCTACCCCCTGGAACCTAGGATTGTAAATTTCAGCCTTTTGGTGAGACTCAAGAGGTGTCTTGGAAGTCCTAGACCTCTCTCCTCATTGAGCCCCAAAGACCAAAGTGAGTTCGGGACTTCTCATTTATTTATACCTTGATCAATATTATAATTAAGTTTTGAATTTATTGTTTCATCAACTTTTCACACGATGCATTTAATTAAGGTGCAATCATTCACGTCAAAAGCAATAAATAAAGCATTATTAACATAAACATCCTCAAAATAAATTACAATAAAACTAGGGGCGGAATACAACCCCCATTATAAAAACAGTATTTAATCATACGGAAAACGGGATATTCGTTGGAGTGAGGACATTGGTCCTGCCATGCATATTTGTTACAAACTAATTTTAAGAAGTGTCAATTTCGTTGGTTAAAAACAAGAAATTGGTCCACAGCTTTCAAGAAAACCCCAAATTAATTACTATAAAATATTTGGCCCTTTTCACTTTAACGACATTGAAATAATCTTGATAATAACAAGAATAAAAAAGCAAGGGTGGAGAAAGAACCCGTATGGAGATCCTCAGATTGGCTCGACCATCGTCATTTACAACTCCAATTCCAAATGGTCAGAAAATAACTCAGAGGAATAAACATGTCAGTGCCAAAATTGGTGAACAAAGTAAAGAAAGGAAAATAATAGGAAACTGTAAAAGAAATGAGTTAAAAGATAAAAAAAAGGTAAAAAATGAAAACCATTAATATAAGTTAATCAAGTCACACAAGTATTGATCCAGAATGTTTACCCTCGGATTTTACCTTTCTGGGTGAATATCGAATGGTTTCGGTCCCCGCAAGCTCCACAAGGATCAAATAAAAATAGATCAAAGTAAGAAAATCTGTATTTTCCCTTCTAGAAAATTTGATAGCGATCGAATGTTTGAATTAGCTGTATTGATGGAAACGAATGAATTTCTTTAACTCAAATTGGCTTAATTCGCAAGAGGAATTTAAATAAATCAATTAATTGGAAGAATTTTTATCAAATAAAATTCTAAAAATAGAGATTTCATAGATCATTTGTAAATTGCTCACAAAAAAAATTCCAATCTCTCAAAAAGTGTTTAATTTTCTCCACAAAAAAATTGTCAAATTTTCTAACCCCAAATAATGAATTTTACTTCTCAATTTATAGAATTTTTGGAGATAAAATCAGATAAGCATTAGTTTAAAGTTTGAATTTTAAAAGGAGTTTTAAAATTTAATTTTTAACCAAATCTGACCCAAAATTTGAAAGATAAGAGATAAAATTTTATCAAAACCGGCATTATCTGATCAGATCCACTACCAATGGGCATCCCTGCAACTACCGACGGGCAACCCTACTAAGGACACGCGTGGAAATCTAGCTACAGACGGGCCGTAACGCGGGACTAGGGATGGGCTTCCCTGCTCAGACGCATGTCCGTCGCTAGCTACAGACGGGCCGTAATGCGGGACTAGGGATGGGGTTCCCTGCTCATACGCGTGTCCATCCCTAGCTACAGACGGGCCGTCCCTACTATGTATAGAGATGGGGATCACCCCAAGTAGAGACGGGCGTCCCTACTTCAGACGGTCATCCCGTCTGTGGAGCAAAACTTCCAATTTCAAGCAAAATTTCCCAAACCCTTTCAAAACCTCACGCTATAGAGAAAAAGATTTTAATCCTTATGAAATCGAAAGATGAAAACCTCTGAATTCTATCCATTTATTCGGAAACCAACGTGGATCTCTTCATCGGGTAACTCTGATGTGGACTGCCTCAAGACCGGGTGTCTACAGTTGCCCCCAATTTTAGGGAAACTAGTGCACTAGTGTTTAGATGAGCCAAAATTCAAAGTAGAAAGGAAAGAGATGCATACCTGAGGCAGTCCTTACCCTTTTATCGGGGAAGTGGCGATGCATCGAGTCTGCTTTAGACTTACAAAATGTGAGGGTTGCTCTCCTAAGCTGCACCGAGTCTACTCCAGACTTACAAAATGCGGATGGCAATGCGTTGAGCCTGCTCCAGACTTACAAAATGCGAAGATTGCTCTCCTGAGCTGCACCGAGTCTGCTCCACTTACAAAGTGCGGATGGCAATGCGTCGAGTCTGCTCCAGACTTACAAAACGAGAGGATTGCTCTCTTGAGCTGCACTGCGTTTGCTCCACTTACAAAGTGCGGATGGCGATACGCCGAGTCTACTCCAGACTTACAAAATGCGAGGTTTGCTATTGTGAGCTGCACCGAGTCTACTCCAGACTTACAAAATGCGAGGTTTGCTCTTGTGAGCTGCACCGAGTCTGCTCCAGACTTACAAAGTGAGGATCTGTTCTATCGCGTGCGCCCCGCTGTCCTCGTCTCGGTATGCACGGTGACTAAACTGTCCCACCAGCCTCATCTCAGCCTACATGATGTCTGATTTATATCGCTAGTCCCTTTTTAAGTTTGCGAACTTTCCTTGCTAACCTCCATTCAATCGGCAAGGTACGATTCTGATTTGTTGATTCTCATCTAACATTGGATGCGATCTTGAAGGACATAATGTTTGATCTATTTATCCTTCCTTTTGACTGCTGGTCATTTTCGAATCGGTGTGAAACCATTTTCCTGTATTGTAAGAGACTCTTGTTAATTCTCACGCAAATTAACTTAATCGGTAGATTTATGAACATTTTTATGTTGCCCTTTATTATTTATCATTCTGTTTACTGTATGATCAATTATCTTTTTTCTTCTTTTCTCTCTCTCTTTTTTTAAGAAATTTAAATCATGAAGAAATAACATGCAAATTTTATAGGTTAATCCATAAATATTTTCCACTAAAAGGTTAAATTTTGTACAATATACAGATGTGATTACAACAAAAAGTATAAATACAAAGCTAGAAGAACTCCCTGAACAATCTATAATGGCATATAATCTGAGAGCTCCTCTGGATCATTATCATCATCTGATAGATGAATCGGCTGGCCTCGTGATGAAGAAGCAAATGGTCCCGCATCTGGAGCAGATGGCTGCCTGGGAGGGGCTGATGGTTCGGCCTGCGGAGCAGCCGAGGCTCTGGCCTGTCGCTTGTATCTGGGAGGTACAGCCACTGGTACTGATAACGGCTGCGCTCTCGCTGGTTCCTGCTGCTCGAACTGGACCTGAGCATATCCATCAAGGAAAGGCTGTGCGCAAACCATCATGAACTGCAGCATATCAGTGACGACCTCCCTAACTCTCTAAAAGTGCCGGCCAAGAGGAGGGTCTGATCTGTAGAGGTAGTCCCCATATTCTTCAGCCTATCCTCTGTATGCTCTCTAAACTCTCGCATGGATTGGGTGATGGGAGGTATGGCACACTCTAGGACCTGGATCCTGAATCTGAGAGCCTCAACTGACTCATCCACCATCTGTATAGATGCATCTATCCTCTGGGTCGCCTCATCCTAGGAGGCCCTCATCTCCTGCCTCAGCTGACCCACGAGTCTCTCTTGCTCCTGTCTCAAATGGTTAATAAGCCTCCCCTGCTCCTGGATAATACCCTATTGCTGATCTAGCCACTCTAAGATGACTCTATCTCACTCCCTAAGCTGCCCGAGAAAGGCTCTATCTCTCTCCTCCTGTCTGTGCTCAAAGGATGTGAACATAGAGGTCAAAATCGCAGGAAAATCTGGCTGTGCCGGGTGAGTCGATGGTGTGAATGGAGGGGGAGCTGACTCTGGTGCCCGGTCTGGAGGTGGAGCTGTAGAAGTAGATGCCCCCAGGTCCCCTGCTCTAGCATATGGACTGAACCTCTTAGGTGCCCGGGGAGCTGTCCGATGTACTCTTGATGGCGGAGGCGGAGTAGAACTCTGTACTCTCTGTCCTGGAGGAGTAGCAAATAGCTCATCCATGGTGAACTCAATCCCCATGTCAGAGGGTGTACCCGGGTGCTCCTCCTGGTGCTGCTGGGGCTCGGGAGGCTGGTGCTCCATCTGAGGCTGCTCCTGAGGCTATTCCATCTGAGGCTGCTCCTGAGGCTGCTCCTCTACTGGCTCTAGTGAGGACATGCTAAATGTACGTCTAGTCTCGTGAATGGTATGGAGTCTGTACGCCTCGGCCTGACCCAGTATCGGCAATATCATAGCCATCGTAATAGCTGCCGGAGAGTCCACATAAATGCTCTCATCCATGGCAGGCCCCAGCATGTCTGGACGAACACCCAAACTAAAAAGTAGTCTTGTGATGACTCCACCAACATACACTATAGGGGCTGCCCCCTGGATACTCTCACAATGTTAACCAAAATCTCATGGCTGATATTGAGCTGCTGGCCTGCCACCATGCCCATAAACTCCAAATCTCAACGGCATTGAGCGACCCTGGGTTACCAGCTCGTCCCAAATAGGAGCTGGATAAAACACTGTGAACATATCGAAGGGCCTATGACGAGAGTACCGTGCTCTTTGCCGTATCATAATCATACGGCACTCCGGGCAATGCAATAACCTCCCAATGGTGGCGTCTAACTGCTCTATTGGGTCACTATAACATCTTGTCCGAATGGAAGTCCCATAGCCTCTGTAAATTGCTGACGGGTAATGCTGTAATGGTGCCGGTCAATCCAAAACTGGATAGCACCCTCCTCTGTGTCGGATCTCTGGTACCCCCCATACTGAAGCGTAGCAAGAAACTGCCGAACTATCTCTGGGTGAGTCTGAAAAGCAGGCGTCAGAAACTCAGTCCATCTCGCTCCTGCCATCAGAATATCGACCTCATCGGCCATCCCGAGAGCCTCAATGAACGGCTTGGAAATGAAACGGCTAGGTTGAAACTGTACCTGAGCCAGCATCGCATACCTCTGTCTGGCCTCGACGCTCATCCAATCCAGGGCCTGAGGCTCAGGCTGATCGTGTGGAGCATATCGTCACGGTGGCATCCTGAAAATAAGGTAAACAATTAGTTTGGTATCATAGTCATAAACGGACTTTACTCAGGAAATAATAACTGTAAGCACCGTGTCCCAGAGCGGTCCGGATCAGAGGTTGCCCTGTGATGAAATCAGTGTCCAAGTCTGTATGGGACGTTGGATTTAGAGGTTTTAGTCCCGCATTCCATGAGAAGTGAGGTTTTTATCATTCCTGGGCCAAAGGAGAGGAAAGCAGAGGTTTTTTCGAGTCAAAGGACTTTTTATCCTCCACAGACGGCCAGCCCGTCCGTGAAGCCGGCCCGTCGCTTTGAGTCACCGACGGCTAATGGTATTTTTCGACGCCCGTGGGAAAATCACCGCCCCTGTCAGAATGCCGCCTGGTTTCCCGGAGCACGCAACCCTTCCAACGCCCGTCGGTGGATGTGGCAGGGCCGTCGGACGAATCCTTGTGTCAGAAGGATTCTTCCGACGCCCGCCCCCATACACCGACGCCCGTCGGTCGTGTCTGGCTATAAAGGCTCCGGATTTTCATTTGAAAAGGGTTGGAAGAATTTTCAAAAGAGGAAACTCTGCCCAATTTCAAGCACATTTTCTCTCTCTTCCAAAAAACACTTTTTCTAAAGAAATCTATTGAATCAAGGATCAAATCAATCAAAAGGAACTAAAAGCTAATTAGTTTTCTTTAGATTTTGACTCCAAAACCGATTTTTGAGGGATTGAAGGTGAAATATCTCATTTTCTCTCTTTAATCTTTCATCTTTACTTCTCGTGGAACGCGCGGGGCTCTAATCGACACAAGAATCTCACCTGAAGCGATTATCTGAGGGTAAATATTCCGGATTATTTCTCCATTTTATCTCCATATTTATTTCTCATTTTGTGGAACTTTTGAATATCTGTCATTATTTTCTTTTATCTTGACTCTCTTATCTCCTTTTGGGATAAAAATTCTTTTTTGACTTTGAAGAGGTTCTCTCTCTCTCCATTCTGTTTTTTTCGGAGACAGTGGTGACCGACGGGTCATCTTTATCACCGACGCCCGTCGGTCACCCACCTACAGACGCCCCTCCTTGAGTGACAAACGGGCATATCAGATACCCGAACAGACGCCCGTCGGTTAACCAAGGAAGGCCGTCGGTGGGTTCTGTCTCCATCCTTTTAAACCATTTTTTATCTCTTCCAAGTCTCCTTGACTTCTTATATGTTAATTTTATGTATATTAACATCTCTTAACTTTCTGTGAGTGTATATTGGTCCTCCTGGATTATCCCGAGCTTGAGCGGCTATCTACCATGTTTGGAGGATCTCGTCCGGTTTAGTTTCCTAATCCTCTTGTTTTTTTTCTTTTATTGATCATCTTATGTATATGGATATACTACTTTCATATCTCGTTGATGTATAAAAATGAATCAATGTTTTTATATTTAATAAAATGAGGTTTACACAAAACAAGGGTCCAATGCCCTATTTCCATCCAATAAAATTATCATAAGCAAAAATCTCCAATTTTAATAATGATGCATGCGAGGACCAAAGTCCTCAAAATAAACAATGCCCCGATTTATGCATGATCCACACATTTACGAAAGGGAGTTATATTCCGCTCCTCGTATTATTGTAATCTATTGCTTTCATTATTTATTTGATCATTTATCGCTTTCAAGATGTGAATAAATGCGCCTTTTAATCAAACTACATAGTGTGGAGAAAGAGCGAATTAATGATATTAAAATTTGATCATAAAATAATTGAGGTAGAAATAGATGAGAAATCCCGGACCCAGCTCTGGTCTTTGGGCTCAAGAGGTTAGAGGTCATCCTTCAAGATACCTCTTGAGTCACGAGGCTTTAGCGCTAATCCTAGGCTCCTTAGGGTGAGGAGTTCACCTTCCATGATCCCTCTGGCTGGCCCAAAATGGATACCAAGCGCAGTCTTAGGCTCTCCGAGGGGAGAGAAACTTTCTCAATGTTCTATTGGGTGGCGACTCCATGAAACCTCCGTGTTTCTCAACATAGACGCACTTGCGATTCATTGCAAGCTGCCAACGGACCCGCAAATGCCCCGATCGCCCACGTGCGGGCGGTCCGGAAGGGCGGCGCATCGGGATCCGACGCGCGTCACAATAACAAAAATTTAGGCAGCATTTCGACGGGGTCGTGTCTAAACCGATAAAATTTGGGCAGCACCCCGGCAAGGGTATGCCCAACCTCCTGCATAAAAAAAAGACAGGCCTCAGGCCACAAGCAATAATGCAACATATACAGTGCAACATATTCACACTTGTTAAAAAAAATGTGGGCAGCACCCCGGCAAGGGTGTGCCCAACCTCCTGCATGAGAAAAATGAAAGAAGAAGGGACAGGCCTCAAGCCCCAGGCAACAGTGCAATACACTCACATTTGCTTTACTTTCTAATGGTTTCAAAGTGCATGTATTCCTAAGGCCATGCCTGAATATCTAAAAACTCAATAACTAAAAATAAATATGCAATTTATCATTAATTATTCTCAAAATAGCATTTATCCATGCCTTTTATCTCAGCATATTACTTACTCTATGTGTTAATTCTAATGCTTAAAGCATTAAAAAAAACAAATGGCATTTTCAAATTGTACTACAGCAATTAGCCTAATTATATTAATCCAAAAATAAAATAAAATTAAACTACTCACCATAAAATAAAATAAATAATAATAAAAACTAGAAGAATTTTACTAACCTGGAAGTTGAGACTCAATGAAGAAGAAAGGACTAAACACTGGTGCAAAGGAAACCAACCGAAAAAGCAAAAAATGATAAAATGTAACCGAAGAAGAAGGGAAGAGCGTCGATGTGAAGAAAAGAGAGAAGAAAGCGATTGTCCGTCGGTACCTGCGTCCTTATATAGAATTTAAGTACTGACGGGCTTTATGTCTATAAAGCTATAGACGGGAATGCCGTCTGTCTCTCTGGATTCTGCTTTTAACCCTCATTAATTACCTAATTAATGCGTGTGATATGCACGATGCAAAGACTGCCAGGTGGAAAATTATAGGCGGGATCACCGTCTGAGTTAGGGACGGGCTAGCCGTCGGTAGGTCAATCCTATAAAATTCACCATTTTCTTGGATTCCGTGCCTTTTCTCTCATTTTAGCTTCATAGCAGGTTCCTTTCTTCATTTTTTTCTTTTTTTCTCCTTTGTTTCCCTTAGCGACTTCTACCTTAGTCACAGAGAAATGAATTCTCATTTTCTTTCCAAAATGCACCGTATCTTAGACGATGCTCGAACTTGGGAGAACAGCACTCTTGCCCCCCTTTTTGGAATGAAATTTTTACGCAGAATCAGAATAGACTACAACCTCCTTTTGGCTGTGACCCACTTCTGGGACCCTCGCTTTCACATTTTTAGGTTCACCTACCAGGAAATGTGCCCCTGCCTGAGGAACTTGCTGCTATTGTCGGGAGCTGGTATCCTCCTAGCGCTTTACCCTGCGTTCCTCGCTGTGGTTTGGTTCAAACTCGGGATATTGCCCTGTCCTTAAGTATAGCTCCTTCTGACGCTGCTCGTCTAGTTCCTCAGGGCCCTGTATTTGCCTTAGAACCTCTGATTGAAGTACTGGATGAATTCTCTAACCTTCCTTCACACAGTGTAAGTGTCATCTTTCTTTTCTGTCTGATGAAGTACTTGGTCGTGACTTCAGAGGAGCTGCTTGGAGACCCTCGTCTGTTTGGGATTTCGGACGATTTTCACAACGGGCTGACCCCTTTTCCACTTATTTTAGCTGAGACTATCTTGGGTTTTGACTCTGTCTGTGCCGGGCCTACCACTTCATTCTCTGGGAGCCCCTTATTACTCCAGGTACGTCATTGTTTTAAAGGTAGTGCATCCCTTGTGGATTTTTGCACTAGCTTTTCTTAGCGGGAAGTGCGTCCTTTCGGATTTTCACACAACCCTACACCTAATTTTTGCCTGAAGTAAATCCCACTTACTCCTACTGCTTTTCTTTGCCTTTTATTTTCTTTTCTTTTGCTTTTATTTTTCCTTGCTTCTTCTTTCAGATTTGGTTGCAAGAGAAATTGAAGCTGCTGTCAAAGCCACCTATTAGAGTCATTAGTCAGTACTCAGTGAAGCATTTTCTTCCTCGCCAGCGTCTGTACCTACCTAGGACCCCTGACGAAGGCATTACCAGATTCAGTGAGATATCAGATGAAGATAATAGCTTCATGCATTCTTGGCTTCCATTATCCAGTGCAGTTATTGATGGGTCTTCAGGATGCGTTCCCCTATGCGAGCTTTGTGAGGCAACCTTTTACATCACGACCCGCTGCTCTCGTCAACTTGGAATGACTCAGGATGTGGTGAGGCTCCCTCTATCCTTTCGAGGTGGAGTCCTTTCTGCAGCTTTTGCCTCCGGCTATCATGAGCTCTGGAGCCAACTTCCACTGAAGTCTATGTCACCTCTACTAGCGCGTACAAGAGGTGGATACTTAGCCCGTCATCTGATAACCGAACACGGCGACTGAGGCATTTGGTTAGCGAGAGTAGTAGTAGGGCATAGTTTAGCTTTACATGCATTTTAAGCAATATGCTTTCTTTTTAAAGCAGAATTGGATGATGATATAAACGAATAAGTCAAGTCTTGTTTTATTTCACAAAATTGTGTACATTTCAGTACGATTTCAGAATACATGATCGTTTTTTAACACTAATTCAATTATTCAAGACTACATTCATTCATGGAACCAAATCCTGATAGCATCAAACTCCTGTCTCCAATCAGCCCTCTCGGGTTTTCATGATTGGATATTTTCTCTCAAGCCTCAAAAATTTTGCCCAGGATGCCTTTTTTCGATTTTCACCCTGACGAGGCGCCCAATTTTAGCAAGGCCGCCTTTTTTCGGTTTTCGACCCGCGGGGCTTTCATTCTCTTCTTTTGATTTTGTAGCCTTTAGCCATGGAACCTTTTGAGTCTATCAATATTGATCGGTTCTTTGAATTCGTTTCCATCGCTATCCGACAAAATCGCAGCTCCTTTTGACAGCAGCTTCTTGAGGATAAACGGACCTTCCCACGTAGGTCTGAACTTCCCTCTAATATCCGGTGCTCCGGGTCTCATATGTTTGAATACCAAATCCCCTTCTTCCAACAGATGTTTCTTGACCTTCTTTCCAAAAGACCTAGCGAGGCTCTTTTGGTAGATCTGGTTATGGTAGTAGGCTTTTGACCTGTTCTCATCCAACTTGTTCAAGCGTTGCAATCGCTGTTGTGCCCATTCGGCCTCCGGAATCTCTGCTTCCATTATCACCCTTAGTGACATAAGTTCGACCTCGATCAGCAATACTGCCTCCGTCCCGTATACCAAGGAATATGGCGTGGCTCCCGTTGAAGTCCCGATGGTTGTTCTGTAACCCCATAGTGCAAAAGGCAACTTTTCTGCCCAATCTTTATAATTCTGGACCATCTTAGCCAGGATCCTCTTGACATTCTTGTTGGTGGCTTCAACTACCCCGTTAGCTTGAGGACGATACGGAGCAGACTTGTGGTGCTCGATACCATACTTCTGGAGTAACTTCTTCGTTTCGGCCATGAACTGGACCCCGTTGTCAGATACCACATGATGTGGAAGGCCATACCTATATACCAAGTTCTTCTCTATGAATTTTGCCATATCCCAAGCATCCACTTTCTTGAAGGACTCAGCTTCTACCTACTTAGTAAAGTATTCAATGGCGATGATGATGTATCTATGCCCATTGGAGGCCATGGGGCGTATTTCCCCAATAATATCAATCCCCCAAGCTGCGAACGGCCAAGGTGATGTCAGATTATGTAATTCCGAAATGGGCAGGTGCCTTAAATCTGCATACTACTGGCATAACTGACACTGCTTTACATACTTCAAGCAATCATTATCCATGGTGAGCTAGAAGAATCCTTGTCTCATAATCTTTTTGGCTAATGTCAACCCGTTCATGTGGGTCCCACATACTCCGGCGTGTGTTTCTTCCATCACCCTCTTAGCCTCTTTCTCATCCAAACACCTCAACTGGATACCATCCGCCTGTCGTTTGTATAGCTCTCCATTTATGCAGATGAACTGGGTAGATAGCTTGCGAATCATTCTCTGATCTTTCTCAGTAGCTTCCTCCGGAAACGTCACATTCTCTAGATAATTCTTGATATCATAATACCACGGCTTCCCATCCACTACTTCTATCTCAATGACTGATTTAGATTCGAAGCTAGGTCTCTCAGAGCTAGAAATCAAAACTGGCCTCATAACCACCCCTTCGGGATTGTCCCACATTGAGACTAAAGTAGCAAGCGTGTCGGCTAACTGGTTTTCATCCCTCGGAACAAAACGGAATGTGTACACTTCAAATTGACTACTCAGGTCTCTCAAGTGCTCGATGTATGGCATTAGCCTCTCTTCTTTAACGGCCCATTCACCTCGGATTTGATTGATCACCAGGGAGGAATCACCAAACAGTTCCACATTTTTTGCTCCTAAGGCTATCAATGCCTCTAACCCAAAGGCAGACGCTTCATACTCAGCTTCATTATTGGTAGCCTTGAACTTCAATTTCTTGGCCAAAGGGAGCTTCTCATCATCCGGGGTTGTTAACATGATCCCTACTCCTGCCCCCTTGTTGTTCACTGCTCCGTCAAAGTGCAACTGCCAACCTTGAACTGCGATAGCTATCACATCCTCATCTGGAAAGTTAAACTCGTACGAGTCTCCTTGAATTGGGTATTCTACCAGGAATTCAGCCACTGCATGCCCTTTGATAGTTTTTCGAGTAATATACTCCACATCGAATTCTTGCAACAACAATAACCACCTTCCCATTTTCCCAAGTAAAGATGGAGCTTGCTGTAAGTACCTTAAAGGATTATGCTTCGCTACTGCCTGCACTTTATAGGCATGAAAGTAATGCCTTAATTTCTTAAAAGCCCAGATTACCGCAAGGAAAATCTTTTCTACCTCCGTATACTTAACCTCATAGGCCAGGAATTTGCTAAGGTAGTAAACAGCAAATTCCACTCCAAACTCGTCCTCCTGGGCGATCATGGCGCCTACAGAACTGTCTTCTATAGCTAAATATAAAATCAATTGCCTGACTGGCTGCGGTGGTCTCAACACCGGTGGATTTAGCAGATACTCTCTGACAGTATCCAAAGCCTTCTGACAGCTTTCGTTCCATACTACTGGTTGGTCTTTTTTGAGTAGTTTAAAGATCAGTTCACAGATTGAAGTAAGCTTGGCAATAAACGTACTGATATATTGCAACCTACCCAGAAAACTTCTCACATCCTTCTCCTTCAGCGATGTTGGCATCTCTCTGATGCCTTTAACCTTGTCCGGGTCAATCTCAATACCCCTCTGGCTAACCACGTGTCCTAGGAGCTTCCCTGAGGTAACACCAAAGATACATTTCTTAGGATTTAACCGCAGATTATACTTATCTATTCTTAAGAAGAACTTTTCCAGGGCTTCAAAATGTCCTTCTCTAGTGGCTGACTTGATCATCATGTCGTCCACGTATACCTCCACTTCTTTATGGATCAGGTCATTCAAGATTTTCATTGCCATTCTCTGATAAGTGGCTCCTGCATTTTTCAGGCAAAAACGCATTACTCGATAAGCATAGGTCCCCCATTCCGTGATGAACGCCGTCTTAATTTGGTCAATTATTTTATTGAGAATTTGATTATAGCCCGCATAACCATCTCCAAAGCTATACATCTCGCAAGCAGCGGCACTGTCTATCAGCACATCTATATGGGGCAACGGAAAGTCATCTTTTCGACAGGCCTTATTCAAGTCCCGATAATCTACGCATACCCTTACCTTGCCATTATTTTTGGCTATGGGGACAACATTGGCCAGCCAGGTTGGATATTGCACCTCAACCAAAAATTTGGCCTTAATTTGCTGGTGAATCTCCTCCTTCACTTTATCTGCCCATTCTAGCCTAAGCCTTCTCAGCTTCTGTTTAACGGGCTTATGGTCCGGATATATAGGAATAGCGTGCTCTGCCACTTCCCGATCAACTCGATAAGCATAGGTCCCCCATTCCGTGATGAACGCCGTCTTAATTTGGTCAATTATTTTATTGAGAATTTGATTATAGCCCGCATAACCATCTCCAAAGCTATACATCTCGCAAGCAGCGGCACTGTCTTTCAGCACATCTATATGGGGCAACGGAAAGTCATCTTTTCGACAGGCCTTATTCAAGTCCCGATAATCTACGCATACCCTTACCTTGCCATTATTTTTGGCTATGGGGACAACATTGGCCAGCCAGGTTGGATATTGCACCTCAACCAAAAATTTGGCCTTAATTTGCTGGTGAATCTCCTCCTTCACTTTATCTGCCCATTCTAGCCTAAGCCTTCTCAGCTTCTGTTTAACGGGCTTATGGTCCGGATATATAGGAATAGCGTGCTCTGCCACTTCCCGATCAATTCCTGGCGTATCTTCGTAGGTCCAGGCAAAGACTTTTTCGTATTTTTTTAAGATTCTCTCAATTTTTTCTCACTCTTCAGGAGTTATATTTGATGCTATCAAAATTTCTTTTGGGTTTTCTATGGTTCCAAGATTAAATGCAGTAGCATCAGTTGAATCAATATCAAATATGGATGGATGATTATGATCATGCATAGTGAAATCATCGGAAACATCACACAAGTAAGCAAAATCATTCAATTTATTAATAAGATTGAAATTGTCATTAACATCATTGAAAAGTTCTGGAGCAAAAAGAAAATCTAAACTATTCTCCTCTTCCTCCTCTGCTGGCGTATCTGCCGCGGTCGATGGTCCTGCATCACTTCGGCTCTTTGGAGGCTCCCCAATCAGCTCCTGCATGGCTTCCTCTACCTTTGCTTTCCCCTTCAGCTGGGTGGCTACCATCTTCTCCGTCATTACCTCTTCAGGCATCTCACGGTCCCAAATTGTCCTACTGGTCATGATTTCTTCATCCCAAAAGCCCTCTACTGGCTTGATCGATCCAATGTCCCAGTCATAGACATCATTAAAAACCTCGAACCCTGGCACAAATCTTCCATCCAGCCACTGTGGTTCATCTTCCCCTATATAGGCACATGCTGCGGTTGCTGGCACAAAAGTCTTTCGGATATGAGGAATGTCCATTTTTGGCTTCTCACCCCTTTCTACCACACCTGTGTATCCTAGACCCTTTCTGTCCTTTTGGCCCTTGGTGGTAACAGCTGTTGGCATCCCCTGAGAATTTTTACCCAGTCCTGCGCCAGGGAGAAATGACATCCTCTTCATCATATTTAGCACTTGGGGACTCTCTTCCTTCTGCTCTTCCTCACGTATCATGGCGACATGAAATCCACTAAACGGTTGCATAGCAATCTCCAGTACCGAAACCTGATTTTCCCGTGCAGCCCTTACAGTCACAATCTGGCCTTCATGAGGTGTCTTTACCATCTGGTGAAGTGTAGAGGGGAGTCCACCCAACTTATGAAACCATGGTCTACCTAGAAGAGCTGAGAAATTAGCGAGTATAGGTAGTACCACAAACTCCACTTCTGACTCTACGGGCCCCGTCTTCACTACTGCCGTGAATGTCCCCAAAGCATGTCTACATGAGTTGTCATAGGTTGTGATGGTGAGATCAGATTTGGCTAACATATCCTCTATTACCCTAAAAGCCGCTATTGCCACCTGTGGGCACACATTTATCGAAGAGCCATCATCTACCATTACGCAAGCAGTGTGCTTTTGGTTAATCTGTGCCCTTATGTAGAGAGGGCGATTATGGTTGCGGCCTTCTGCCGGTAAATTAGCACTGGTAAAAACAACATTTTCTCCTGATCCTCCTTTCACAACATCCAGAAGTTCCGTAGGCGAGATAGTTGTTGCCACAGTTGCCTCGCATAAAGCCTCTACCACCTTCTGCCTACGCAATGGCAACTGTCTCAAAAGATCCCATATGAAAATCTGAGCCAACGTCTTTTTTAGTTGTTTAACAATCGGATCTTCTTCCGGCTCCTTTCCTTTCTCACCCTCAACCGGCCCTTGGGGCTTTTCAACTTCTGGAGCTACCCTTCTGCTCCGGGTCACAACTGCTACTTCTTTCTTCTTTGCTTCTTCACCTTCCTCCTCCGAGCTCCATAGGTCGAAAAATACTTCAGAATCATCATTTTCAATTCCACTATCATCAGTGGACCAGCAATCGATCACTGCAGCGGGAAGCCCTTCTTCACTCCCCTCATGGAGGTTCGTGATAGCAGTGTGGGTATCGTTGCTGTATAATTCATTTAACACAAACTATTCGGGTAAACTGGACCCGATCATATTCACTGGAGGGGGCATACTGTTGTACCCAGCCTTCTTTTGACCCCCTCTCTTCTCTGGGTCTGCGATCTGCTTTGAGTCGATTAGATCTTGAATTACGTGCCTCAACGTCTTGCAGTTGTCCGTTATATGCCCAGTGTGCTGATGATATGCACAATACTCATCATCCTTATGTCCTGGCATGCCTTGAGTTCTAACAGGTTTTGGTGGCATAGGCTGTAGCTTACCCTCTTTCATCAGTTTTCTCAATACCCATGATAAAGATCTTCCAAGATTGGAAAAATGCCTCGGGGTAGCATTGGTAGCTGACACCTCCGCAGTTTTCCGTGTGCCACTTGCGAAACCTGTTAGTCTACTTGCCCCTGGCTACTGCTTCCCCTTTTGGGATAGTTCTCATTAGCTGCTCTCTTAACAAGGTACTCCCCCTTAGCCTCAATGACGATGTCCTTTAGAGACTCCCAGTCCTTCAGTCCTTTCATCCTCAATCCTTCTCTCAAATACGGGCTCGCATTTTTAATGAATAGCCGTATTTGATCCTGAGTATCCAGTTTCCTCTTCATTTCCATCACTTGATTCCTCCACCGTGTTAGATACTCTTGGAAGGACTCGCCTCCCTTCTGCTGTAACAGCTATAGGTCCTTCAAGGTCACTTCTATCCTTGTACTGCAGTTGTATTGCCTCAAGAACTCTTCCGTCAAAAAATCCCAGTCCTCCTTGGTTCGGCGATCAAGCCCATGGTACCAATCTACTGCCGAGCCAGTCAAACTCAAGCAAAAGTACTCAACCTTCTGCTTTTTTGTCAAAGTGGTGCCCTTCATCACCAGCGAGTACTGCTTTATGTGTGCCATGGGGTCGGAAGTGCCATCAAACTTCGGCATATCCGGCATTTTAAAATTCATTGCGACTAGATCCTCCCCTTCTAACTCTTTGTCTTCCGGGTTTATTCCTCGACCCTTTGTTAGCATTCTTGTCATTGCTTCTAATTTCTCCTCCATCTTCTTCCAGATGGCTTCTTCAGCTTGAGGGGCTTTCCCTTTCTCAGACATGCGCTCCTCATATTCTTCGTCCTCCCAATCATCATCTAGCGTTGGGACTAGTCTTCCCCTTTGTTCTCCTGAGGTAGTACCTCTTAGGTTTACAGGTGGCATGCGAATTTCCTCTTGGGGATCTTCTCTGACCTCTCCCCTTTCATTATTTCTCATAGGAGGAGGCGGTGGGTTCTGCGGGGCCGCTTGCTGACCCAAAGTGGCCATCATTGCCATCATACGGTTCTCAAACTCTTCAAGCCTTCAGCCCACTTCCTCTGCTATCATTGCCCTGGTGGCATCTGCCCCTCTTGGTGAGTTTTCCATTTCTTTAGGTAAAGAAAACTGAGCTGAAGTAGCATAGCTGGTTTCAGAAGAAGTGTCCAGATACTCTACCCTTTCTGGTAACCCGAAAAATGGATTTCTGCGTAACCACCCCTGAGGCCGTTTTGTCCACCTAGGCGAATGTATGATGGCTGAAAAACACAAAGGGTCAGGATGATGCATGAATGTGCTAAGATGCATGATCGTGCTATGCAACACTTAAAAATCACATGCAAGCACATAGGTCCTTCCAACCTTATTACTCCTGCACACGAGACCATAGTCTCTTTCCTAGGTGGGCTTGATCCATGGGTTAACAGGGAACCCTATGGATGTGCATGGTGCATGGTGAAAAACCGGCAGCATAATCTCTCTTAGCTAATGTTCATACGCATGGGTTTTGACCGTCGTGTATTTAGGCAGCTCGAATAAGTTGACATGGGCCTATCGGGGCATGAAATCCTTTAATTACGTGACCAATTAGATTATTTAGGTTTGTCTAATACAAAATGATCCATATAGCAAGCAAGGTATTACGGTTCATACCATCTAGGGAGAGTATCTATTGCAATTACATGAGCTTTGGTCAAAGGTGGTGTTGCTTTAGGGTTACCCAAGCATGGTCCCTGCCAACGGGTCTAGCTCATCACGAGCGTAACGACCGATTGGGTCACCATTTAATATACCATGATGGTACAAGGCTTGGGCTGGTGATTATCCTTAACACTTCCCTACATTGAGTGAACGTAGGGTCGCGCTTCAGGAATGCACCGGGGCTGAAAAAGGGAATAAACTAGCGTAGATCTAAGGCTCTAATGAGATGCAATGTAGTTTTGAAAGAAGGTGAAATTTTTAAATTAAAACTCAATTATAATTTTTAATCAAGGTACTTTTGAATTGAAGTCTCGAATAAGTTCCCAGCGGAGTCGCCACTGTGATGTGCGCTGAACCTCGTGTCCTCCCGAGGGCCCGCTTTAGGGCGATCAGAAGAGGTTCATAAAACTTTTAAGGTATTTACAAGTGCATCTATTTTGGGCAAAAACGAGGTTTCTTGGAGTCGCAACCCAATAGAACATTGGGAAGGGTCGTCTAGCCTCAGCGAGCCTAAGAAGGCGCATACATATCCATCTTGAGCTAGCCAGAGAGAACTTGGAGGCCTCTGCCTCTACCCCCTGGAGCCTAGGATTGCAAATTTTAGCCTTTTGGTGAGACTCAAGAGGTGTCTTGGAAGTCCTAGACCTCTCGCCTCATTGAGCCCCAAAGACCAGAGTGAGTTCGGGACTTCTCATTTATTTATACCTTGATCAATATTATGATTACATTTTGAATTTATTATTTCATCAACTTTCCATACGATGCATTTAATTAGGGCTCAATCATTCACATCAAAAGCAATAAATAAAGCATTATTAAAATAAACATCCTCAAAATAAATTACAATAAAACTAGGGACGGAATACAACCCCCATTATAAAAAAAGAATATAAATCATACGAAAAATGGGATATTCGTTGGAGTGAGGACATTGGTCCTGCCATGCATATTTGTTACAAACTAATTTTAAGAAGTGTTAATTTCGTTGGTTAAAAATAGGACATTGGTCCACAGCTTTCAAGAAAACCCCAAATTAATTACTATAAAATATTTGGCCCTTTTCACTTTAACGACATTGAAATAATCTTGATAATAACATAAATAAAAAAGCAAGGGTGGAGAAAGAACCCGTATGGAGATCCTCAGATTGGCTCGACCATCGTCATTTACAACTCCAATTCCAAACGGTCAGAAAATAACTTATAGGAATAAACATGTCAGTGCAAAAATTGGTGAACAAAGTAAAGAAAGGAAAATAATAGGAAACTGTAAAAGAAATGAGTTAAAAGATAAAGAAAAGGTAAAAAATGAAAACCATGAATATAAGTTAATCAAGTCACACAAGTATTGATCCAGAATGTTTACCCTCGGATTTTACCTTTCTGGGTGAATATCGAATGGTTTCTGTCCCCGCACGCTCCACTATGATCAAATAAAAATAGATCAAAGTAAGAAAATCTGTATTTTCCCTTCTTGAAAATTTGATAGCGATCGAATGTTTGAATTAGCTGTATTGATGGAAACGAATGAATTTCGTTACCTCAAATTGGCTTAATTCGCAAGAGGAATTTAAATAAATCAATTAATTGGAAGAATTTTTATCAAATAAAATTCTAAAAATAGAGATTTCATAGATCTTTTGTAAATTGCTCAAAAAAAAAATTCCAATCTCTCAAAAAGTGTTTAATTTTCTCCCCCAAAAAATTGTCAAATTTTCTAACCCCAAATAATGAATTTTACTTCTCAATTTATAGAATTTTTGGAGATAAAATCAGATAAGCATTAGTTTAAAGTTTGAAATTTAAAAGGAGTTTTAAAATTCAATTTTTAACCAAATCTCACCCAAATTTTGAAAGATAAGAGATAAAATTTTATCAAAACCGGCGTTATCTGATCAGATCCACTACCGACGGGCATCCCTGCAACTACCGATGGGAGTCCCTAGTAAGGGCACGCGTGGAAATCTAGCTACAAACGGGCCGTAACGCCGGACTAGGGACGGGCTTCCCTGCTCAGATGCGTGTCCGTCCCTAGCTACAGAAGGGTCGTAATGCGGGACTAAGGACGTTGCTTCCCTGCTCAGACGCATGTCCGTCCCTAGCTACAGACAGGCCGTAATGCGGGACTAGGGACGGGCTTCCCTGCTCAGACGTGTGTCCATCCCTAGCTACAAACGGGCCGTCCCTACTATGTATAGAGACAGGGATCACCCCAAGTAGAGACGGGCGTCCCTACTTCAGACGATCATCCCGTCTGTGGAGCAAAACTTCCAATTTCAAGCAAAATTTCCCAAACCCTTTTAAAACCTCACGCTATAGAGAAAAAGATTTTAATCCTTATGAAACCGAAAGACGAAAACCTCCGAATTCCATCCATTTATTCGGAAACCAATGTGGATATCTTCATCGGGTAACTCTTACCTGGACTGCCTCAAGATCCGGTGTCAACACTTATATCTCTACATCTATCGATTTTGCTTGCTCCGGAATGGGACGCTTGATTTATAGATGTTAGTTTTATAATTTTCAGATATGTGAGGAATAGATGGGTTTTGGGTTGTTTGGCTCCGGAATGGGAAAGCAAACCGAATCTAGGACTTTAGACCCGTGCTTAGGCTAGTTGTATGGCTTCCTCCGGAATGGGACGTTATGCAATTAGAGTAGCTTGCTCCGGAATGGGATGCTTGGGTTTAGTTGGGTGGTCCAGAATTTCATGTTTATATTGTTTTACCAATTTCCAATTACATTTATGAGGATAGAATTTCCTAAGCATTTAATTTCATCCTTGAGTAATTTCTTGATGAACACTTTTATTTTTAATTGTTAACTAATTTTCTTGCTTAGCTTAGTTTTCTCCACCAAACAAACCGGGGACATCTCATATTCACTCATCTATAGATATTTAACGTGACAATCTTTTTTCCCTTAGGTACAATAACTCGGGGTCCTAACTATACCCCACTTTATTACTTGTCGATTCGGTACACTTGCCGAACCCCGATCAAGTTTCTTGGCATAATTATGTGTTTTATTTATTTAATTTTAATAATAATTAGTTAGTTTTTGTCTTTTTATTAATTTATAATGTTTTTATAATTTTAATAAGTTTTGAGATGTTTTCAGGTGTTTTATATCAATCCGCAGCTAAATTGGAGGTTTGAGGCGGATTTTAGATGAAATTGTGGAAGGAGGGCAAGAATTGCCCAAAGCACAGCCGTGCTTTTACAAAGCACAGCTGTGCTTTCAAACACAGCGTGTGCCAGCGAGAATAATCAATGACACAGCTGTGCTATTGCGGAGGACACAGCTGTGTTACGCAGAAGAAGCGCGCGCGGATGAGGACAGCGTCACGCATTTCTCGCCTAGAAGCACAGCTGTGCTTCAGCAAGAAACACGGCTATGCTGAGCCCTTTTCCACCAGCTATCGCGTAACCCTAGCCAAAACACAGCTATGCTTCTCAAAGCACAGCTGTGCTTTTCTCCAGTATAAAAATTAAAGCGCCGCTGCATTCCATGGGGGTTTTTTTAGTTTTTAGTATTTATTTTTTTTTCTTTTCTTTAGGTTAGACTTTGGTTTATTTTCCCTTAAATTCCAACAACATTTTATTTTATTTTCACGTTTTAATTCTCCTTTTAAAATTCTGTTCTAGATAGATTTAATTTTAAATTGCAATTTTGTTCTTAATTAATTTAGATTATTTTTAGTTTAAATTTATATTTTGGGGATTCAAGAAGATTCGAAGGTTGATGAACAAGAGTTTCAAGATCTACATTCTCTCTCATCAAGGGTGTATTCTAAACTTTGATTTTTCATATTTATGTTTATGTTCTTGATGTTAGAGTAGTTATTCTTGTTTAGGAGTTCTTGAATCATATTTGTATTTTGAATTTTTGGATTTAATGAATATTTTTATGATTTCTTTTATTTCTCTCATTATATTTTCTGCATTTATGATGATTATTGGATTTGATTATGATTTGGTCCGGAATGATGATTAATTTCAAATCTGATTTTTGTTGTAATTTGTTTTTGCTCTGTTCTTATATCTCTACATCTATCGATTTTGCTTGCTCCGGAATGGGACGCTTGATTTATAGATGTTAGTTTTCTAATATTCAGATATGTACGGAATAGATGGGTTTTGGGTTGTTTGGCTCCGGGGGAAAGCAAACCGAATCTAGGACTTTAGACCCGTGCTTAAGCTAGTTGTATGGCTTGCTCCGGAATGGGACGTTATGCAATTAGAGTAGCTTGCTCCGGAATGGGATGCTTGGGTTTAGTTGGGTTGTCCAGAATTTCATGTTTATATTGTTTTACCAATTTCCAATTACATTTATGAGGATAGAATTTCCTAAGCATGTAATTTCATCCTTGAGTAATTTCTTGATGAACATTTTTATTTTTAATTGTTAATTAATTTTCTTGCTTAGCTTAGTTTTCTCCACCAAACAAACCGGGGACATCTCTTATTCACTCATCTATAGATATTTAACGTGACAATCCTTTTTCCCTTGGGTACGATAACTCGGGGTCCTAACTATATCCCACTTTATTACTTGTCGATTCGGTACACTTGCCAAACCCCGATCAAGTTTCTTGGCATAATTATATGTTTTATTTATTTAATTTTAATAATAATTAGTTAGTTTTTGTCTTTTTATTAATTTATAATGTGTTTATAATTTTTAATATTTTTTGGGACGTTTTCAGGTGTTTTATTTTAATCCGGAGCTAAATTGGAGGTTTGGGGCGGATTTTAGAAGAAATTGTGGAAGGAGGGCAAGAATTGCCCAAAGCACAGCCGTGCTTTTACAAAGCACAGCTGTGCTTTCAACGACAGCGTGCGCCAGTGAGAATAATCGATGACACAGCTATACTGTTGCGGAGAGCACAGCTGTGTTACGCAGAAGAAGCGCGCGCTGATGAGGACAGCGTCATGCATTTCTCGCCCAGAAGCACAGCTGTGCTTCAGCGAGAAACATAGCTGTGCTGCGCCTTTTTCCACCAGCTATCGCGCAATCCTAGCCAAAACACAGTTGTGCTTCTCAAAGCACAGCTGTGCTTTTCTCCAGTATAAAAATTAATGCGCCGCTGCAATCCAGGGGGGTTTTTTTAGTTTTTAGTATTTATTTATTTATTTATTTTGTTATTTTTTTAGGTTAGACTTAGGTTTATTTTCCCTTAAATTCCAGCAGCATTTTATTTAGTTTTCATGTTTTAATTCTCCTTTTAAAATTCTGTTCAAGATAGATTTAATTTTAAATTGCAATTTTGTTCTTAATTAATTTAGATTATTTTTTGTTTAAATTTATATTTTGGGGATTCAAGAAGATTCGAAGGTTGATGAACAAGAGTTTCAAGATCTATTTTCTCTCTCATCAAGGGTTTATTATAAACTTTGATTTTTCATATTTATGTTTATATTCTTGATGTTAGAGTAGTTATTCTTGCTTAGGAGTTCTTGAATCATATTTGTATTTTGAATTTTTGGATTTAATGAATATTTTTATGATTTCTTTTATTTCTCTCATTATATTTTCTACATTTATGATGATTATTGGATTTGATTATGATTTGGTCCGGAATGATGATTAATTTCAAATCTGATTTTTATTGTAATTTGTTTTTGCTCTATTCTTATATCTCTACATCTATCAATTTTGCTTGCTTCGGAATGGGATGCTTGATTTACAGATGTTAGTTTTATAATTTTTAGATATGTGAGGAATAGATGGGTTTTGGGTTGTTTGGGTCCGGAATGGGAAAGCAATCCGAATCTAGGACTTTAGACCCGTGCTTAGGCTAGTTGTATGGCTTGCTCCGGAATGGGACGTTATGCAATTAGAGTAGCTTGCTCCGAAATGGGACGCTTGGGTTTAGTTGGGTTGTCCAGAATTTCATGTTTATATTGTTTTACCAATTTTCAATGACATTTATGAGGATAGAATTTCCTAAGCATGTAATTTCATCCTTGAGTAATTTCTTGATGAACACTTTTATTTTTAATTCTTAATTAATTTTCTTGCTTAGCTTAGTTTTCTCCACCAAACAAACCGGGGACATCTCTTATTCACTCATCTATAGATATTTAACGTGACAATCCTTTTTCCCTTGGGTACGATAACTCGGGGTCCTAACTATACCCCACTTTATTACTTGTCAATTCGGTACACTTGCCAAATGCCAATGAAGATTTTGGCGCCGTTGCCGGGGATAAACAGTGTTGTTTTTTTATATTTTTAGTTGAGTTAGTTTGAGATTTTGATTTTTTTTGTTCTTTGTTTTAATTTTGGTGTTTATCTTTGCAGAAAAATTTTGAGGTCTTTTCAAAATGATGTAAGATAGTGTTCAAGATTATGAGTTGGTCCTTTTGCGAGCTCAAGTAAATGATATGAGAAGGGAGATGCAAGAGTTACAACAATTGTATTCAACTTCACGAGACACCTATTCACCATCCTTTGAAGATCCTTACTTTTCATGGGTATCACAAGAGTCTAACGTTGCACAAATCAAAAGTCTTTTAGACTACATATATTACAGAGAAAAGCAATTTTATGTAGAAAAGGGGGAGTTGCAGGCTACAATTAATTATTAAGAGGAGAGGATCAAGGCTCAAGGGAATCTATTGAGAAGTCAAACATTGGAGATTCAAAATTTGGAATCCAAGTTGGAGCTTTTAATTGTCTCTTCTAGTGATCAAAGAGATGGTGGTGAATTGAGTCATGCACCTATAGAGATTAACGAGAATTTTTAAATTTTTTAGCATGGGTTGCATGAAGAAGAAAAGGAGCCAATCATTGTTGAAGACACATTTTGTGTTTGTTTGAAAACTAATTTCAATTTTTCTGTGCAGGATAGTGCACCAAAGGAGCAAGAGTTGTGCAATTCGCAAATGGAAGCACTGGATTTAGTCCATTTGAAGGATTTATTTAGGCTGGAAGAGCCGGTAGAGTTTATTTATAGTGAACCCAAGGTGGAGTCATACTTCATTGAAGACATGGAATTGCCCACCTTGGTGGCTTTCGATGATTTTCTTCTACTGACGGGGGAAAATGAGGAGCAAAAGCCAAAAAGACCATTATTTGTTTCACAAGCTCGTTCACCCGAGAGTAACATGAGTCGAGCTGGGTCTCATTAAACCAGAACTTTTCTTCTTAACCCTTTCTATTTATTTATATTTCATTTAAATGTGTTTTATGTTTTTAATTTTTAACGATTTATTTTTGAGTCTTTATAAAAAATAAAGTGTTTTTATATAAAAATAATTTTCCTTAAATTTTTGCTGTGTTAGACAGTTAATTTGTTGTTTTTAATGTTTAATTTGTTGATTTTTAATTTTTGGTTTTAATTGGTTTTGGTTTGGTTTATTGTTTTGGAATTTAATGTAACACCACCATCGCCGCCCCCGTTGGAAGGATGCCGACGGGCGCGCTACCCAACGCTCACTCACACAGATATGAACATGCACGACGCGGAAGCATACATTCATACATAACATACATACAGAAATACAGGTTAATTAAAAACTTGACTTAACATGCGGGTACAGACTGATCATGCAATAAGTCACACACACGCAGGCACTAAGCGGAAGCATAAAGCGAAAGATAAAACAAAGGAAACTTAACATAAAAACATACTAACGTTTACATTACCCAAAAATAATCTCAAGATTCTTACATATAAGTACATATATACTATACTACAGAAACACAAAAACTGAAGTACAGAAGCTGAACAAAATACAAAACTTCTAATTTTGACGTGGCCGACCTTGCAGATGCGCGACTCGAACAGAACCAAACTTGCCTCCTGCACGGGAAGGAATCCGTGCTAAGCGATAAACGCTTAGTGGGGAGAACACACAAGAGTATGAACGGCCATTCACAATGGTCGTCAAGCCATAACACATTCACAATGGCAAATGCGACATTCAAAAAAAATACATATATAATCAGGCTTGCATAGTAAAGGCATTAATTCGACAACTCGCAACCATAACCAAATACTTATGTCAAGAATAGGCCAAAACAGACATAATACAATACCCAAAACCAGAATCATCATGCAGAACTACATACAATATCACATGCATAAACCTATAATAGTATCAAATATCAGCATCTTACCAAGCAAAGTCACATGAGATCTCCACATGCAATTGTCATAACCAAGTACCCATGCATGAACTGACAACCCAATCAAAGGCGACACAATTACCATATGATAACGCACCCAACTATCATGTTAAGAAATACTAGCTATCTAACATACTTTGACATGCCATACACACACTAGCCAAAATCTAAGGGACGACATCCAAAGCACCACATTACCGCTGCGCAACTCTAATATATAAAATATCATGCGAAAAAAACTCAAATAGCGGAGACCGAAGACATAATCACATATCATCACATTCATATCATCACCATGCAGAAAGTACAGTTAAATATTACATACTTACAGCCACAACTGCTTCGGTTCACATGCTTATATATAACAAAACCATGCTTGAGTCACATACATAAATACATTACTCGAATCACATTCAAAGCATTCAGAAACTTATAACACAACACATAACAAGTGCGGATAACAGTGTTAGATAACCAATCATGCTTACGATATAAAGACATACATTCCGAAGCTCGAATCTACGTTCATATATATATAAACTGATTCCTCAAATCATTACTATGCTCATCTGGGTGTCACATTCTTACAGTTATTTCAAGGTAAAACAAACCAACAAATCACCTGCTGACTCACAATAGTGGATAACGAGTGCACAGATAGTACCTTACGGGTACAAATCGGCCAAAGGGTACCTTACGGGTACGAATCGAAAACCACTTTATTTGGTCACAATAGAAACATTTTCCTGAGGAGGATCTTAAACAAGATCCAAACACATTAAAAAGGATCGCGAGGAACCGCACACATAAAGGGTTCGGGAGGAACCAAACGGGGGACCTGATAAGGGTCCAAACATCCACAGGGCTGCAGCTAACGAAACTCTATTAGGCATGCCTAACTATCCACTAGACTGACTCTCGCAGGTCATGCATAAAACAATTCACGTTTCGAATCGCACAACACTTATATATATATACATCATGCAAAAACCAGAGTACGATAGACATATAAATATGGTCATAAAGTCGGTCATACATCATATAATTCCTATTACAAAACATAATACACTCAATACACTTTAACATTAAATAATGTTCTAAACCATGTCAAAAATCAGGTATAGAAGCACTACCATGCCAATGATTATCAATACAAAATCCTAATCATGCGTTAGGTGAGGATAACAAAGTATAAATCATGCATAATCCAAATTACATTTAAGCATAACACATTGAGTTCAAAGGCTATAGCATAATAATGCATTCAGACATCAACCATATTATTCAAATAAATTTGGCATAGCATAATGTCAGTCATACCTCATACAATTCATATTCTGAAGCATGCAATAATTCAATCAATCACATTTTAGCACTACTCAATATATTAAAGCATGTCAGGAACACATGTGGAATCATATTATGCAAATGATTAATAACGCATAATCTTAATCGTGGAATGATACAATATACTCTTAAACATGGAAGGTTATTCTTAGAGGAGGATCTGATAAAGGATATGCATAACATATTGCTAATCACAAATAAAGTAGGATAACCATTCATATAAGCAAGGTAATATAGCACACAGTAGGGGAAAAAGCCATAAAAACATTTGAAAGTCATTTTATAAGAAAACTAGTCACTTGGGAAACAAGGCAAAACAGAAAAGGCCATATGAGAGCATATAAAAGTATGACATGAATCATACAGTAGTATAAGTCCATACAGAAGAAATAGGAAATTCATTTTGGTTGAAACTGGGCTAATTCGGAAAAATGGGGCTGAAGGGGGTCGGTCACGAGCCATGTCACGACTCGTGACTGGCCTAAAAGGAGGGTCACGAGTCGTGACTCTAGGTCACGCCTCGTGACATGCCTCACAAGGAGTCACGACTCATGACTTGCCTCTCACAGGGCAGTCACGCGTCGTGACTGATGAATCACGCCCCGCGACTGCTTCCAGCCCGCCGAAAAGTCACGCGTCGTGACTGGGAGACAGAGTCACGTGTCGTGACTTGCTGTCACGACTCGTTACTTGCCTCTCTCAGGGCAGTCACGACACACAGGTACTGAAAACGGAAATTCCACCAGAATCGCGATTTCCCGTTCTCAGCATGCCCAAAATTCTAAGGACTCAACAAAATCAATTTCAATTTGATTCAAAACACTACCAATCTCATCTTATCTTCCAATAGATCTTCCATACATCAAAAATGACGTAAAACCAACTTAATTCAACAATCAAAACAACCAAAATCATGCATAAACACATTCACTCCCTCAAGAACATAAACCCTAAAAATTACACTAAGTTCAAATCTCAAACTCAGTAGCTTCAATTCAATCCTTATCATGCATTACTAACACATCTACTCACATAAATCATGCATATACACATTCTAAAACACACCAAATTCCATAAATTAAACAATGCAAACACATTTACAACCTAAGTGAGAATTAGGGCAAAAACAACTCAGAAGTTCAAAAGCAGGAATCATAACTCCCAAACCTGGAATTGAAGATCCAAAAATCGCACTTTAAGCTTCAATCCTCAATCCTCTCCTTGTCCTTAAGCTTCTTCTTGCAACCCACAGCTTGCACAAACAAGACACCCATAAAATCCTTAGTCCAAACCCTAACTGAAGTAAAACCAGTAGAAGAAGAAGAAGAAGAAGAAGAACATCACGTAGAAAACCTTAAACTCCAACTCACCTCTTCAAGTAAAGCACAACTCCAAGCCAAAGAGAACGAAAGGAAAAGCAGAGAAAGGAGAAGAGAAGAAGAAAGGAGGCGTGAGAGGAGGGGACGGGAAAGCCAAAAATTTATGTTCCCTCTCTCTTCCTCTTACTTCTTCTTTTTCTTCATTCAATGCCCACCTAACAAGCCCACATGGCAGCTCCCAATTGGACCACAAAACCCACTTAGACTTTTCCAAACCAAAGCACCATACTCTCACATGCACCCAATCCTTTCTTGAATAAATATCTCATGCCAAGGTACAAAACTCACACTTTACTAGATAAATGCCACAACCAAAACACCCTACAACCGTATACCACATGCACACTCTAACATATCTCTTGTTAACATACTTAATTAATTAATTACCATTAAGTCCTTATTATCCAAATTTCTTATGCACAAATTACTGAAATACCCTTGCATTCCCGAACTAGCATACACATTCCGACTAGGGCTATTTTGGGGTGTGACAACTCTTCCCTCCTAAAAGAATTTCGTCCTCGAAATTCACTGCTAAACACTTACATCCAAACAACCAAAATAAACAAAACTTACTTAGACAAAAGCTTGCAATGTAACTTACCAAAAGAATCTGCGGTCTCAATTGCATCCCTGCCATACGTTACAAACTCCATAAACGCTCGAGAAGATCTGAGCAAATCCTCCACATCCTTTCTAGCTGGCCCAGCTAGACTCTCACTCATCTTCTTAGGACAATCGATTATCTGATGTTCCATACTGGCACACCTGAAACAAGCACCTGAGAGCTTCCGACATGGGCCCGGGGCTAGCAACGGAAATTATGCAAATAGGTAGGTAAAAAGTCATTTAAAGTGGTTATCAAAGAAAAATTTTGCCTAAATCATGTCCTAAACCTGCTTAAGTTGTTATAATGTTTCGAAGGGTGATGAGGAAGGTTCTAATAATCCTACAATTCCTTTACTCAAAAACTTTCACACACTGGAATTTTTCAAGTTTTTTATAAGCAAGCCTATAATGCACAAAAGATAGGAAATTCCAAGATATATGACTAATTGAGATTAATTTGCTGCTAAAACTAACAACTACTCTCTTGCTAAGATTAATTTTTAAGAAATTCCATTCACAACTTAAAGTTCAAAACATTCACAATAGGAATAACTGGAGGCAAGCTAAACTAAGAAAGGAAAAATTCAAACAACCACAATTAAGTATTCAAATAACTAAAACACAATAAAATATGCGACATAAAACATCACACATGCAACTAAAAGAAAAATAATTATTTACATATTAAGCTGTTGGAGTTACTCCTCCTACCCCATACTTAATACCTTGTTGTCCTCAGCAAGTTAAATAATTACAAAACACAAAAAATAAAAATAAAAATAAAAATAAAAGATAGTATTTCTCCCTGTCTAGCTCTCTGAAGGTGGCGGAGGTGAGAATTGCGCATCAATCTGCACAGTCAATGAGGAAAGTCCCAAGAGCACCTGGTCCATCTGGGACTGAGATCAGCCTGAGACGCAGAGATGGTGCCTATAGATGCAACGATGGTGTCCATGCGCTCCATCAGCGCGTCATACCGCTGAGTTGATAAATGTGCGGGCTCTGGTGCTGGAGGTGCTTCCGGATCTTCCTCTTGCTCATGGGGCAAGCCTCTTAGACCTCGCTGAACTCCCTAAAGATACTCTGCGTGAGTAGTCAGTCTGTAGCCATGAGCAGCCGTCGCGTCATCCACTACAACCTTCATGTTCTTTAGCATCTTCTTATTAATGGTTACAATGGATGATAGTGGTTTGGGTTTCCTCAGTGGGTGATGTACACCCTTAGCAATAACAATTACCAAACCACCCAGAGCAATTTTCTTTACCTTCTTAGGGTGCCACTGCATTTCTTCCAATTTATGCCATAAATGGGGTGCCCCAATAATTCTCTCACCCCGCACCATACAAGCTAAAAATAGGGCCTCAGGTAGATTGACTTGCCCAGGTGAGTCTACATGACTCAAAAAAGAGAGTGAAAAAAACCTATGGATGATCCGTATAGCATGATTATCAAGATGGTGGGCCTTTGTCTTGCCCGAAACATATGTCGTGGCCGTCACTGAATCTCAAATTGTTGCCCAGGCAGTATCCTTGTTATAATCCTTAAAACAATCCGGGGCTAGGGCAGGGAAACCAAGCATTTCTGCAAAGTCCACAAAAGTCCGCTCATATTTCGTACCTTCCAGAAAAAAGGATACTTTTCCAGGATCTTGAGAAGGGTCGCGGCTGATCCTACATTGCACGGTTGACACAAAATCTCGTGTCAACCCCGGATAGACCTTCTCGTTAATTGTAAAAAGCCACTCCCAACCAATATTAGATATGAGCCGTTGTACTTCATTTTTTACTCCCAACTTCTCCAACAAACCAAAATCCAAATAACTCATAGGAATGTATGAGCATTTTGAAAAATAGAGCATATGCAGGCTTCTGATTAGTCAGAACCCAAGAAGGCACATGGGAAATATCAACGGTAGGTTGGCTGGATGTTTGGCCTATTGAACTCGAGGCTAGAGCAGAGCTTTTTCTTTTAGGAGCCACTGAATAACATGGAAAAACCAAATTCAATAGCATGCAATGTGCATCAAATAGCAATGGCTTTCAAAATAAAGCATTAATTCAAGCTCATGCTAACCTATTAAAACAATCTCCCCATTCCAAATTGAAATTATAAAAGATGCATCAATGCACGAAGTATTCAAATGACATAAGCACAATGCAGCAAAAGTGATGATCAAATTCAGCATTAAACCAAGAATAACCATCAGCATAACCTCAATAAAAGGTTAAGAGAGTTATGGCTATTATCAAAAGGAAAAATTGATCAATGAGAACAACAAACGCATTTGAACACTATGGCGAAAGAATCTCTGCATTTCAAATTGGCAATAAATGGAAAAAATAGGAAAACCATTCATTAAGACATTTTGTCAAACAGATAATAATAACAACCCAAAATTACAAGACGAGGCATTAAACTGTAGAGCAAACAATTAAAACCTAGCAATTGCCATTTGCAACCAAGAATTTGAATAAAATTGACAACTCACATCACGCACATAGACAACTGCCCTAACATCCTAACCCAAATTCGTTCATGGTTTCAACATTAGAGATTGAAATTGAGAATGAAAATAAGAATTGAGAACACCCACAACATTAATTCAGAGCATAAAAAGAAGAAAATCCTAAGTGGTTAGAAATATGGAGACCTCGAACGTAGTTATGGAGGAGAACATGACTAGGGGAAAGAACCACAAAAAGAAAATAAATGCAAAAGAAGAATAAAAGAAAGAGCAAAATTACTTACTTGTTGTGTGTTCGCAAAAAACAACACCTAATAGAAAGAATTGAAGTTCGAAATGGCAGAAAATAACAAAAAATCCAAGTTTGGAGAGTGAGAGATGTGGTAGGGTGAGAAACAAAACACGGAAAAGTGGAATTTTAAAACAAATTTTCGTGGGGGTCACGGTGGTAACCAAATAGGTTGCCACCGTGAGGTACCCAAAACTTTCAATCTAGAATTGAACGGCCTCTTGGTCACGGTGACAACTAAAGTCATTGTCACCGTGACATACTACAAATTCAAAACAGAATTTAAATTTCAACATGTCACGGTGGTAACAAATTTCATTGCCACTGTGACATGTGCAAACTTAAAAACAGAATTGAAACTCACCTTATGTCACGGTGGTAACAAAATCAATCACCACCATGACATGTGCACACATTAAAACAGAATGCTACTTACCTGTTGGTCACGGTGGTAACAAAAACCATTGCCACCGTGACATGTAAAATATGCCAATCCAGAATGTCTTCCTCATCCGGTCACGGTGACAACCAGATACCTTATCACCGTGACATGTGCACATTCCTGAATCCAGAATGCATTCTCCTCTGGTCACGGTGGTAACCAAATCCATTGCCACCGTGACCACCTGCAAACTTGCAAAAAAAAATTCATCAATCACTCAAAACTTCAGCTACTAAAACCTTGAAAATTCTCCCATTAACAACATAATTTCATTATGACTACAAACCACACAACTTAAACAAAAATAAACAGGATTAACTACCTAGAGAAAATAATAATAAAACAAAATAACAAAGTTTGAGAAGAAGTTCTGCATTTAACAAGTTCACAGCTAGACTTTTAAATACCGTTAAGGATCCGTAAGGTCGACGATCGCTAAAGCCCCAACATATGTTGATTCAAAATAAGGCTTTACACGGTGTCCATTTACCTTGAACTCATTTTCACCCATCGGGTGCTTTAATGTGATCACTCCAAACTGATCAGCTCCCACAACTTCATAAGGCCCCTTCCACCTCGATTTTAACTTTCCAGGAAATAAACGCAATCTGCTATCATATAAAAGAACTTGCATACCTGGAATGAATTCTTTCCTGACTAATTTCTTATTGTGACATTTCTATGTGTTTTCCTTATACTTCTCTGCTTGATGGTACGACCAATAACGTATCTCTTCCAGTTCATTCATCTGGAGAAGTCTCTTCTCACCTGCACTCTTGATATCACAATTTAAAAACTTGGTTGCCCAGTAAGCTTTGTGTTCTAATTCGACAGGGAGATGACAACATTTACCAAAAACAAGGTTAAATGGGGATAATCCTATAGATGTTTTGAAAGCAGTTCGGTAAGCCCACAAAGCTTCATCCAACCTTAAATACCAATCCTTTCTAGATGAATTTACAGTCTTTTCTAGGATGGCCTTAAGTTCTCGATTGGACACTTTAACCTGCCCATTAGCTTGAGCATGATAAGGGGTGGTGACCTTATGCCTAAGCACAATGCCTTCTCTCACCATAAAGTGGCATTTTTCCCAATTCAAAACTAGATTGGTCTTTTCACACCTCCCTAACACTAAATCGAGATGCTCTAAACAACTCTCAAAATCTGCCCCATAAATAGTGAAATCATCCATAAATACCTCCATAAATTTCTCTATGAAGTCATGAAAAATAGCCATCATACACCGCTGAAACGTAGCCGGTGCATTACATAATCCAAAAGGCATTCTCCTATAGGCGAATGTGCCATAAGGGCAGGTAAAAGTTGTTTTCTCTTTGTCTTCAGGGGCTATAGGGATTTGCAAATATCCCGAGTACCCATCTAAAAAATAGTAAAACCTATTGCCTGCTAGCCTCTCTAACATCTGGTCAATAAATGGCAAAGGGAAATGGTTTTTTCTTGTGGCATTGTTCAACCTTCTAAAAGCAATACAGACTCTCCACCCCGTAACAGTACGAGTTTGAATCAATTCATTTAGCTCATTCTTAACCACAGTCATCCCCCCTTCTTAGGCACACACTGTACTGGGCTAACCCACTTACTATCAGAAATAGGATAAATAATGCCTGAGTCAAGGAGTTTCAGTACCTCCTTCTTCACCACCTCTTGCATTGTCGGGTTGAGTCTCTTTTGAGGCTGAGCTACCTGCTTACATTCCTCCTCCATAGAAATCCGATGAGTACAGTAACTTGGATCAATTCCTTTCAAATCCGATGTCTCCCATCCGATGGCCTTCTTGTGCTTTTTCAGCACCTCAAGCAGCATATTCTCCTTAATACTTGACAACAAAGAGGAAATAATCACTGGCTTTTTCTCATTCTCTAAAAACACATACTTTAAATGAGAAGGAAGGGGTTTAAGTTCAGAATTTGAATCTGCCTTGTGCGGATTAAGCTCTTCTTTCTGTGATTCATCTTCTTCCTCTTCTTTCTCCACGGCTGCTATCACTTCTCCCTTCAACTCTTCTTCCAACTCTTCATCCTCTAGTGAATGTATCAAACTCACATTCACTGGATCAGCTCCCAACATATTTTCCTGAACTTTTTGTACACACTCATCCACTGTGTCTACAAAATAGATAGACTCCTCCATATCACTCGACGGATACTTTTGAGCCTTGTTCATGTCCACTACCAACTCTTCATTATTAAACCTTAAGGTGACCGTTTGACAATTTACATCGATTAACACTTTATCTGTCTTCAAAAATGGCCTCCCCACAATGAGTGGTACCTTGCGATCCTCTTCTATCTCCATCACTACAAAATCCACCGGGAAAATGAATTTCCCCACTTTCACTAACAAATCTTCAATCACCCCTCTTGGTCTCCTCACCGACCTATCTGCAAGTTAGAGTCTCATTCCCGTCTCCTTGAGCTCTCCAAGATTAAGCTTCCTGCATATAGAATAAGGCATCAAATTTATGCTCGCACCCAAATCACATAAAGCATTTCCATTAAAATCTTCACCAATTTCACAGGGTAGAGTGAAACTACCTGGATCCTCCAATTTTTCAGGGATCTTGTTTATGATTATAGCACTGCAATTTTCTGTGAGCTGCACAGTTCCATGCCCTTCTAATTTCTTTTTATTAGAACATAATTCTTTCATGAATTTAGCATAGTTAGGCATGTGAGCTAAGGATTCAGCAAATGGTAAATTTATCTGTAGTTTTTTAAACATCTCCAGAAACCTAGCCAATTGCTCATTTTTCTTTTCTTTTCTAGCCATAGAAGGAAATGGCAGTCTATTAATATCAAGATCCTCTACTCTAAGATTCACTAGACTTTTACCCTTATCATTTTTAGGAACATTTTCATTAACATCTACCCTAGAGTTAGGGTTGCTTACCTTCCGTGTCGGCTCCTCCATATCAGATGGTGGTGAAGAAATTTTACCTTGATCCTCTCTCTGTACCACCTCCTTACCACTTCTCAGTGTGATTGCTTTAGCCTCTTCGTTAGGGTTTCGGTCCACATTCAAAGGATAAGTCCCCGGTTGCCTTTTGAATATAGAATTTGCAATCTAAATTTCTCATGGAAGCGTCTTGATTCCGGTTCTATTGCTCTTGAGATTTCCACCTTGTTTCTTAACTAGCCATAAACTGTTGCTGGCTATTCATAAACTACTAGTGACTGTTTATGAAAGTAGCCAACATATCTTCAAGGTTTGACTTCTTTTCTTGCACAGGTGGCCTCGATTGATATCCCGGTGGGTGGTAAGATTGGGTTTGTGATTGATTAAATCCTTGCCCTTGGTTGTGATGGGGTGGATATGGTGTTTGGTATTGAGTGTTTTGGTTGAAGGGGGCTCTTGCTTGTGAATAAGAAGATGAAGCATTCTGATTTCCATCCTTCCAAGAGAAGTTTGGATGATTCCTCCAACCCGGGTTATATGTGTTACTGTAAGGGTCATTCCTTCAGTAGTCTCCTACAGCATTTACATCTCCCATTGCTCCACTCTCTTGACTAGATTGCCCACTTTCGTACCACCCACTCTCTTGAGAAACAGAGGCTACATTTTGCACTTTCAAACCACTCATCTCTTTTCTCATTGAATCAATCTGTGCCTTCAACGTAGACACCTCATCCACATTATGTATTCCTTGTCTCTTAGGAACCGATTTAGGATTAGCCCATTGAGCATCATTCGCTGCCATTTCATCCAACAGATTGAAAGCTTCCTCCGGCATCCTATTTATTAATGAACCTCCTGATGATGCATCCAAAAGGGATCTTATCTGCAGTGTAAGCCCAGAATAAAATTGCATCATCAGGTGGTAGATTGCTATCTCATGGTGTGGACAGGTTCTCAACAATCTCCTAAACCTTTCCCAGGCCTCATGAAAAGGTTCCTCACTCATTTGGCTAAAACCCAAAATACTACTGCAGATGGTTGCAGTCTTTGTAGGAGGGAAGAATCTCATCAAAAACCTCTCTTGTAACTGGTCCCATGATCTGATTGACTGTCTCAGTGACATTTGCAGCCATTCTCTTGATTTTTCGATCAAAGTAAACGGAAATAATTTCAATCTTACCGAGTCAGATGCCACTCCTGGAATTTGGACCGTATCACTAACTTCCAAAAAGATGTCCAGGTGCTGTGCAGGATCTTCCACTTCTGAACCCGAAAACTGGTTCCTCTATACCATATTTATGGTTGCTGGTTTAAGTTCAAACTGCACTCCCCTTCGCAGCACAATTATCCGATGATCCTCGATCCATCTCGGTACAGCGTAATCCCTAATCGTCCTCTGCCTAGGGACTTCTTCTCTATAATTACCAGGAATCTCTTCTTGTGCCCTCGGCACTTGTTCATTTTCGGGAGGAAATTCACCAATAGGAGGATTGTTGTCCATGTTGTTATCTCTGTTGGCTCTCCTTTATTGATGCAAAGTCCTCTCGATTTCAGGGTCGTAGGGTTCTATTTGTTCTTGTCGCAATCTGCTTATACACCGCAACTACCTGAAAAGAATAAACAAAAATAAAAATAAGAAAAAGAAAAACACATACAAATAATAATCAAAACTCGAAAACAACGCCAGTCCCCAACAACGGCACCAAAAACATGACACGACCTCAGCAAGTGTACTGAATCGGCAAGTAATAAAGTGGTGTATAGTTAGGATCCCAAGTTATCGTACCCAAGGGACTGTGTGTGCAAGCAATGAAAATCAAGTGTATGCTAAAGAATTGCCAATTGTTTGAATTGATTTAGTTGTCTATTGACTAAAAATAAAGAATTTAAATAACTAAAATAAGCAAGCAGCAATAATTAAATTAAATTAACGTCAATAACTACAGAAATAAACTGAAGGAAAAATTTAACAAGATAAGAATTCAAATTAAAAAAACGTTGCTCGGGTTCACTCATCCACCCCATACCCAAATGTGAATAAAATTACTCCAAGAACCAATTATGAAAGAAATCAGGATAACCCTCTTAACCCAGGCTTCCCAATCCGGAGTCAGCCACTCTAATTATATGACATCCCAAATCGGAGTCAGCCACATAATTAGCTTATGCATGGGTCCAAAATCCTAAGTTTGGTTTCTTTTCCCAATACGGAGTCAAATAAACCAGAACTCAATTATCTCACTCACCATTCTAATCCTAAATCATATAATTCTGTACTTCTAGATTCCCAATCGGAGTCGTCCACAAGAAACAGCAAGAATGATAAGAACTGAATGTAAATGATAATGGTATGCACTCCATACAACTCAATAACCAACTAAGATACATGAAATAAATCAATCATCAAAACTGGAAATTAACTTGAAAGAATAAATTCCATGAATTAACAATAAGAACAAGTGAAATAAACCATTCAATCATATATTTAAATTCAAAAGATGTTCAGAACTCACATCATGGGTAAGGGTTTCAAAGATCCCCCAAACAACTAAAAGACTACTCACGATCCATTATAAAATCAAAAGGGAAGAGGAAAGAATAAACCCAGAAATTCATGAAGGCGTAAATCCTAGTTAAATCCCACGTTCTTCGATCTCCTTCTTCAAATCTTCAATGGAGAAAAATTCTGGAAATTCTGATGTAAAAACTATGTATTGAAATTAAACTATGTGTTTCAAAAGTAAAACTCTTGATTTGCAAATTAATTCTAAAGATAAAATTGAAAACCTAAATTAAGAACAAGAGAAAAATCCCCAAAATTCTAGTTCTAAAACCCTAATATGAGAAAAGGTTGCCAAAAATCCGAACTCCTCTGCCAAACAGAAAGTTTTCTTTTTATATCCCGATGGGTCACGGTGGTAACCAAAATAGTTGCCACCATGAGGGTGTCGAGGAAGTGAATCTGCCTTGAGTGTAGGAAATGGGTCACGGTGGTAACCAAATCTGGTTGCCACCGTGAGATGCTTAAATTTTGCTTCTGTCTAGGAATTCCCTATGTCACGATGGTAACCAGATTACCTTGCCACCGTGAGGTGTTTCCTCACTTGATTCTGTCTTGGTGCGAAATATGTCACGGTGGTAACAAGATAAGTTGCCACCATGAGGTACTTCTTTCCTGCATTCTGCTCGATGGATATATATGTCACGATGGTAATGAAATTGGTTACCACCGTGACCCATAGTATACCTGCATTCTGTTTTTCACTCCTTTGCATGTCACGGTGGTAACCAGATAGGTTGCCACCGTGAGGTACCTAAGGAAAAACTACAAACAAAAATCAAACTTAATCAAAAACTAACAAAAATGCATAGAAATTCTAATTTCACTAAGATTGACAAAATTAATCTAAAGTAAGCATATCACGACCATAAACACTGCTAAACACCCATAAATCATACGAAAATACTATCAAATCTAAATACTAAATTGAAGATATCACCTGCAATGGGTTGAGTCAGTATCGGTGCTTCAACTAGCATCTTTTTCAACTGTTCAAAGCTAGCTTGGCTCTTATCTATCGATACAAACTTAACTCCTTTACGAAGCAACTTGGTTTCATAAAACATCGATAATACCCCGCTAAACCAAAGAAACTCCTAATCTCAGGTACATTTATGGGCGGTGTTGTGACGCGCGCCGAACCCCATGGCCCTCGAAAGCCCGCCTTTAGGGCGATCAAGAGAGGTTCATTGGAACTTGGAAGGTATTTACAAGTGCATCTATTTTGGGCAATAAGGAGATTTCATGGAGTCGCCACCCAATAAAACATTGGGAAAGTTCGTCTCGCCTCAGTGAGCTTAAGACGGTGCTGCTATGTCCATTTTGGGCAAGCCAGAGGGGTCTTGGAGGTCCCATCCTAATAGAACATTAGGAGGGCCCTCTCACCTCGTGAAGCCTAGGACTATGTAAGTTAAAGCCTTATTACGGGACACAAGAGGTGTCTTGGAGATCCAATCGAAATGGGTCTCTCGCCTCATTGAGCCCAAAGACCAGAGACAGGTTCGGGACTTCCCATTTATTCATACCTTGGCTAAGTTTATAATCAAGTTTTGAATTTAGCACTTCATCCCATTTCTCATTCAATTTTAATGCAATTTAATTAAACGCATATCAATAATATAATAAAAGCGATAAATAAAGTAAATGAAAGCAAAATAAATTACAACAAAACTAGGGGCGGAATACAACCCCCATTTGTAAATAAAATACAATTCATACATAAATCGGGCTATTTATTAAAAATGAGGACATTGGTCCTCTCATGCATAATTAAAGAAAATAATTTTAAAGTGACAATTTATTTTAGGTGAAAAAAGTTAGGACATTGGTCCCATTTTATTTAGTAAAAAGAAACAAATTGATTAAGTAGAAATATTTTTATGGTTTTTTCAATTAACCTGCGTAAAAAATAATTTATTACAAATAACATGATAAAATGAATTAATCCAAAATAATGAAAGGCAATAAAAAAATAAACAACTCCCAAATGCATCTTCAAATCTCCATGGGCATATGAAAAATAAGTATTGAAAAATAAAAAAACAAATAGAAATGAAGTTAATATAAAAAATGAATTAAATATATAACATTAAAGCAATTAAATTAAGGCAAATAAAAATGCATCATGTATGACAAGCCAATTAAAATGATATAATAAAAATATGCAATTTAACAAATTAATAAAATCAACATGCTAAAAAAAACATAAAACAGTGCTAATAAAATTTAACATGCATAAAGGCATAAAATAATATCCACTCATGCATAAAAAGTATAATACATATAAAATTCAGCATACATAAATAATAAATAATAATAGTAATAAAATTAAACAAGAATAAGGATAAGGATAATAATAATAATAATAATAATAATAATAATAATAATAATGATAATAATAATAATAATAATAATAATAATAATAATAATAATAATAATAATACTAATGATGGTAATAACTACAATAATAATAATAATAACACAATAATAACAAAGAATATGAATAATCAAATATAATAATAATAATAATAATAATAATAATAATAATAATAATAATAATAATAACAATAATAATAACAATAATAATAAAAACAATAATAACATCAAAGAAGATGAACAATCTAATTAAATATGGAAGAATAAAATGAAAATAAAATAAGCCAATTGTGCTAAAACATGTTAAATGATAATACTAATAATATATATGAACAAAAAGTGATGACAATAATATGAACATGAATAATTAAATGAGAAATAAGAATAAGAAATAATAATATGAACAATTAAATAAAAAATAAGAAATATGAACAATTAAATAATAGATCTAAAAGAATTCACATGATAATTAATTAAATAAAATCAAAAGAATAAGAAAATAAGAAGAAAATGATAGAATTAAAAGAATTTACATGTTAACTAATTAGTTGGAAACAAAAAAAATTAAATTAAAAATTAAATTAAGAAATTGAGCCAAGAATCCTTACCCTCAAGATTAGCTTGATGAAATGAAGGTAAGGAGATCCAATTCCTTGTTTTGATTTGTAAGAATAAAATTAGAAAAAATAAAATATTGAAAATAGATTTTTACTCAAGAACAAATAATTGATTTATTTGTCTCAAAGTAAAAAATTGTTTGATGAAAAGGATAAAAATTACCAAGAACAAAAATTGGTATTTTTTGTCTCAAGATTCACTTGGAAAAATTCTTTAGAAATTGAGAAAATTTGTTTGAGAGAAGAAAGAAGAAGAAAAATAAATTTCTAAAGAAAATCCCCCCTTAATTTTCCTCTAAAATTCCTTCTATTCCTCTCCAAAATTCAGAATTTTTTAATTAAGAAATTAAATTCATTTAATTCCCATAACTACCAAAAACACCTGAATTTGAAGGGTTGGAAGAGAATAGGCTTTTAGAATTAAATTATGCAAAGAAAATGAGTTAAAAAGCATTTAAAATGAAGAAAATATGGCCAAAAAGGCCATTGGGGCGAAAACGGGCGCATAGGGGCGGGAGACGCCCATCGGAGCGCCCAACGGGCGTCTCCAGCACGCGGCGGGCAAACTGTCGCCCGCGTGTGCAGGCAACGGCCAGCGTACCGCTCGCGCACATTGCCTGCCGAGCACTGCCGCAGCCCGACATTTGCGCGGAAAAGTTTTTTTTATTTTTATTTTTTTCAAATTTTCTATAAAACACGAAAAATTAAAAACTCACCTTTTTTACCCAAAAATAATTTTTAAAACATTTTTAAAAATATTTTTAAAATATATTTTTATTTATTCCTAACAAATCAAACGACAAGGAAATTATCACTTCCGACTTTCATTCTTTTTGCCTATAAATCGGCACACTTAATTTCATCATTGGGTAATCCTGATCAAGGCTACTCCGGACCCGGTGTCTACAGTTGCCCCCAATTTTGGGGAGGCTAGTGTGTGGGTGCCTAGGTGAGCCAAAATTCAGGAAAGGGAAAGAAGCGCGTACCTGAGGCTGCCTCCTTCCAGCTGCTCCCTCGGGAACAGTGTTGTGATTCATCCTCTTGCATTGCACTGAGTCGCTGACAAGACTACAAAGTGCCAGGGAACCATCGTAAGACGGTGATGCGTCGGGTCTGCTATAGACTACAAAAAAACGCAAGAAGAGGATTGCACCGAGTCTGTTACAGACTACTAAAAGTGCAAATGTCATCCGTAGATGACAATGCGCCGAGCCTGCTACAGGCTACAAAAAACGCAAAAGAAGGATTGCACCGAGTCTGCTACAGACTATAAAAAGTGCAAAAAGAGGACTGCATCGAGTCTACTACAAACTACTAAAAGTGCAGCTGCCATCCATAGATGACGATGTGCCGAGCCTGCTACAGGCTACAAAAAACGCAAAAGAAGGATTGCACCGAGTCATCTACAGACTACAAAAAGTGCAAAAAGAGGACTGCACCGAGTCTGCTACAGACTACAAAAAGTGCAAAAAGAGGACTGCACCGAGTCTGCTATAGACTACTAAAAGTGCTGCTGCCATCCGTAGATGACGATGCGCCGAGCCTACTACAAGCTGCAAAAAATGCAAAAGAAGGATTGTACCGAGTCTACTATACACTATAAAGAGGATTGCACCGAGTCTGCTACAGACTACTAAAAGTGCAGGGGTGTCATCCGCAGATGACCACACCGAGTCTGCTACAGACTACTAAAAGTGTGAAAACCGATGATCTTCGTTTAGATATTTCCTGCAAAGTCATGTGCGCAGAAATATATACAAAAATTTAAGTGTATATGATATGAGATGTAAATATTTGTAAAAATAAATTGACCCTATCCTAGGTGGTTAAGGGTTTGCCGAGGATATAGCTTGGCTGCTGCATCGCGCCTCCAAGGATCTGAATGAGTGACATATTGGCTTTAGGGACTCCGACCCTAAAACGTTTTCTGAGAGAGACATCAAGTGTGCATCTTTGCCCCCCGACCAATGATCATATGCCCAGGATCTGACTCATGCATTATCTGACTGAAGAATGATCATCCGAAATAATGCCGCCTTATCGCTCCAAACATCGAACGTCATTGCTTTAAAGGTAGTACGTCCCTTGTGGATTTTCACACTAGCTTTTCTTTGTGCAAAATGCGTCCCTTCGGGGATTTTCACATAACCCTTTGCCTAACTTTTTCCTGGAATGGACCCAATCCAATCCAGCGGCTCTTATTTAATTCATTCATTTTTTGTAGGGCAGACTGCTTGTTTCCGGGTTTTCACCCTGCCCTTTGGCCTAACTTTTGCTTAGAGAGCCAGTTACAGTTTTCATTTCTAACGGCCTTTTTTTTCAATATTTTTTTATTTTTTATTTTTTATTTTTTTATTTTTTTTAAGGAATAATAAGAGAAAGGTATTTTCAGAACCACCGCTAAGAGTGAATAGCACATATCTGCTTAGGCACCTTCTGACAGAATGATTAGACAATAGTCATTAGATGAATAAGTGATATATTTCTTTTTAAGGCAGAACTAAAGAACAATGAAAATGTAAACTGTATTGTCACACCCCATAAGTGGCTTAATTGGAAATTGGAAATTTTAATTGGACATTTAAGGGCAATTGGGTAATTTGCTAGTGAGTGAGGATTTAATTGCAAGGAAATAAAAGTATTTGATTTGCAGATTTTATTTTAGTGAGTAAAAAGGAATTGTTAAGGACCTGTGAGAAGATTTTGAGGACCTGTTAGTATTTTGGAATAAGAAATTGTGCATGTGTGCCAAGTGGAAGGAGGATGTGCACGTGGTGAGGGAAAGGAGAAGTCTGAGAAAATTTAGTTAGTTGGAAAACAGAGGACTGAAAAAGTTTTCTCTTTCTTTTCTGGTTCTCTCTCACGTAAACCACATTATGCCCTTTTCTTCATTTTTTTTTCTGTTCTTTCCCACTTGCATGTGTGGTCATCAGTCTTGAGTTTGGGTTTTAAGCTTTGAAGTTCAGAAGGTGAGTTGGTTCTCCGTCTTTTCTGTTTAAGGAATTGCTCATTACTGTTTCTCTGGATTGATTTTGGGTTTATTTGTTGGTATATGTAATCTGTTGAAGAGAAGAGGAAGGATAAGGGAAAGGATAAAGTGGTGGACTAAGAGTACAGTGGGCGTTTTTGGACTTCAGTAACAGGTTTGGGAGTGTTTCCATTTTCTCATTTTGGATCCTAGTTGCTGTTTGATGTTAACTTTAGCTATATGTGTGTTCAATTATATTAATGTATGAGAAATGTAATGTGGATACATGATTTCAGTAGAAAAAGAATGACTATAAGTTTGCAAATGAGGTGATTAAACATGTACATGAATGTGAAATTCTGGGTTGTCCCTCTCTCTAATTATTTACTGTAATTATATGGTAATGTGAATATTGTGGGTGAAATTGCTGTAATTGTGCTTAGAAGACTTAAAGGTACGTGTTAGCATGATTTTTGCACAAAAAAATGGATTTAGATAAATTGGGATTGAGTTTTGAGTTATACTCTGTTTTCCACGTTTTTTTGGTTTTTGTGTCTTTCTGGAAATACTGAGAAGTTGGAGGAAGGAGAAGAAGCTGTGAGAGGAAGATCACGTGACGTGATGGGGCATCACGCCGTGACCTCCCTCCTTTGGGAAGTCACGTGGCGTGATGAAGCATCACGCCGTGACCTGCCTCCCTTAGCGAAGTCGCGACGTGATGGAGCATCACGCCTCGCGACCTCGCCTGCCTCCCTGTGTGTCACGAGATCGTGACTTCTCTTCCTCTCCTCTCAGGCATCACGAGACGTGACTGATGGTCACGCCGTGACTGCCTTGTTCTTCGGCGTGGCGCTTGCGAGAAACCAGCGTCACGAGACGTGACTGGTGGTCACGTCGTGACCAGCCTTCCCTGCTGCCTTGTTTTCTAAAAACATGATTTTAACTTCTGATTTCAAGGGTTTTTGCATTACATGACAAAAGTTTGGATTTAAAATCTGAATTGTAATTAATAATTGTTTAATATTGAGTTGTATACTTAATTAAATAATTAATGTACATAATTTACTAGTTTATATTTTACATGAACATAAATTAACTTAAATGCGAATTATTTATACTTCTGCCTCTAGTAATTGATACTGGATGTATTTAAATGTCTCGAAATTTGATTTAGACACATGTACGCATGAAATATATATTTGCATTTAGTGTATTTAATATTGATATTGGTGCTTGAATTGTTTAATTGAGTTTTAAGCCTGAATGGTCATAGTAGTGGATAAGTAAGCGCTTACTTAGGTCAGTGTGTGTGTGCAGCTGCTATATGATAAAACGCTATACGTGGATCCGTTTGGATCCTTGTTTCGACCATGTTTGGTCTATATGGATTTAATGCGAGACATCGGTCTCTATATGAAAAATACATGTTTGAGACTCATGTCTCTATATGCTTGGGATACTGTGTCCTATCAGTATCCAATTGACCGCATCCACTTCTTGAGAGTATTTTAGACTAATCAGGCTATATGTTTAAATGTGTTGCATATGTTGAAATGCATTATTGACATGATTACATGTATATGATGTATATGAATTCTTGCATAGCTTTATATGCACCTCGAATCGGTATACTTAGAATGATAAGAATTATAAATGGAATACTTGATTGCTTGTTCTGTATATATAATCATGCATGTCAAGTAAGAAATTTAGAGACATGTTTACATGTGATTTGATGCCTTTGCTTTTTAATCATTAGTTTATTATTGTATAAATATTGTATATGTGTATTGTATGTCTGTTTTGTTCCTCCCCACTAAGCGTTATCGCTTAGCACGGGCTCTTTTCCCGTGCAGGTGGCGAGTGCAGCTTGGAGTCAGATATCTGCAGGTCGGCCACTAGGAGTCTTTTGATGAAGTTATTTTTGAAGTCTTCCGCTGTAATTTTTGTATATGGCTTGTGTATAGCAAAGTAAATTTTTGTAAAGGAACAAATATTATTTTTGTATATGTATTTGCTTACGAGCCTCTTTTTGTAAAATGATATTGATATATGTTACATGTAAAAAGGATTTACTATTATATGATTAAAAGTTTCTTTACATTTCATTTGGTTTTTGTTTATACATGTGTATATGGATTCGTTATATGTGTTTGCCCGCGTGGCACTCCGGTATCCTTCCAACGGGGATGGCGGGGTGTTACATGTATTCTTTTATTAATTGCAAAACTGAGTACATTTCTATATGATTTCATCATACGTGATCCTTATTTAACAAGAATTCAAAAGCACAAGACTACACTTAATCTCGGAATAGATCTTGTAAGCATCAAACTCCTGTTATCAATCGGCCCTCTTGGGTTTTCTTGATTGAACATTTTCTCTCAGCCCTTAATTTTTGCCCAGGATGCCTTTTTTCGGATTTTACCCTGACAGGGTGCCCGATTTTAGCAAGGCCGCCTTTTTTCGGTTTTCAACCTGCGGAGCATTTATTCTCTTCTTTTGATTTTTTCCTTTAGCCATGGAACCTTTTTAGTCTATCGACATTGACCGGGTCTTTAAACTCATTCCCATCGCTGTCTGCTAAGATTGCTGCTCCCTTTGTTAGCAACTTTTTCAAAATGAATGGGCCTTCCCAGGTCGGCCTGAATTTTCCTCTTATGTCTGGCACTCCTGGCCTCATCATCTTAAAGACCAGGTCCCTTTCCTTCAACGGGTGCTTTCGTACCTTCTTGCCAAAGGACCGAGCTAGTCTCTTCTAATAAACCTGATTGTGGTAATAGGCTCTCAATCTATCTTCATCCAATAGATTCAACTGCAATAATCGCTGTTGTGCCCATTCTGTCTCTGGAATCTCAGCTTCCATTACTACCCTTAAAGATTTCAGCTCAATTTCAACTGGCAAAACTGCTTCGGTTCCGTATACCAGAGAGAATGGTGTTGCTCCCATAGAGGTTCTGACTGTGGTTCTATAACCCCAGAGTGCAAAAGGCAGCTTTTTTGCCCAATCTTTATAACTCTGAACCATCTTGCCCAGTATTCTTTTCACATTCTTATTCGCTGCATCAACCGCACCATTAGCTTAGGGATGGTAAGGAGAAGACTTGTGATGCTGGATTCCATATTTCTGAAGCATCTATTTAGTTTCGGCTAAGAATTGTACCCCATTATCAGATACAATATGGTGTGGGAGACCATATCTGCATATCAAATTCCGCTCGATGAACTTAGCCATATCCCTAGCATCAATCTTCTTGAAAGATTCAGCTTCGACCCACTTAGTGAAATAATCAATGGCAACTATAATGAACCTGTGCCCATTAGAAGCTGTAGGACGTATCTCTCCTATGATATCTATCCCCCAAGCTGCAAATGGCCATGGAGATGTCAAATTATATAGCTCTGAAACTGGGACATGCCTTAAACTCGCGTATTGCTGGCATAACTGGTATTGCTTCACATATTTTGAACAATCCGTATCCATTGTGAGCCAATAGAATCCTTGGCGCATGATCTTCTTTGCCAAGGCTAAGCCATTCATGTGAGCTCCACAGACTCCGGCATGAACCTCTTCCATAACCTTTTCAGCTTCTTTCTCCGCCAAACACCTTAACTGGATACCATCGGCTTTCCTTTTATACAAAGTGCCATTTACATTGATGAATTGTGTGGACAACTTCCGAATCATCCTTTGGTCTTTCTCGGTGGCGTCCTCTGGAAAAATTGACCGTTCCAAGTAATTCTGAATGTCATAGTACCAAGGGTTTCCATCGGTGGCCCCAACATCCATTACCTGGTCAGCTTCAAAACAAGGCTTTTCCGAGCTAGAGATTAGCACGGGTTTCATAGTAACCCCTGTTGGATTATCCCACATGGACACCAATGTCGCTAGAGCATCAGCCAATTGATTTTCATCCCTGGGGATGAAGTGAAAGGTGCAAGTCTCGAACTGGCTACTCAACATTCTCAAATGCTTCACATAAGGTAACAACCTCTCTTCCTTAACTGACCATTCCCCTCTGATCTGGTGAATTACTAAGGAAGAGTCTCCGAAGACTTCTGCGGTCTTTTCCCCTAGAGAAAGCAGTGCTTCCAATCCGAAGATGCAAGCCTCATATTCTGCTTCATTATTGGTCGCCTTGTACCTCAACTTCTTGGCTAATAGCAGCTTTTCACGATCCGGGGTCGTAAGAATGATCCCCGCTCCTGCCCCTTTACTGTTGACAGCCCCATCGAAAAACATCTGCCACCCTTGTACTACTATGGCCATGACATCTTCATCTGGAAATTGTATTCGAATTGGTCTCCCTCAACAGGGTGTTCAGCTAGGAACTCAGCTACAGCTCTTCCCTTAATGGTTTTCCTAGTGATATATTCGATATCGAACTCCTGCAACAGTAGTAACCACCTTCCCATCTTTCCTATTAGAGAGGGTGCTTCCTGAAGGTACCTAAGCGGGTTATGCTTGGCAACCGCTTGCACACTGAAGGAATGAAAGTAGTGTCACAACTTCTTAAAAGCCCAAATAACTGCTAAGCAAATCTTTTCTACTTCATCATACTTGGCTTCATATGTTAGGAATTTCTTGCTAAGATAGTAAACAGCAAACTCCACCCCAAAGTCATCCTCCTGGGTCATCATGGCACCCACTGAATTATCTTCTATCGCCAGATACAGGATTAATGGTTGGCACAATGTGGTGGTCTTAAAACTAGAGGATTCAGGAGATAATCCTTAATAGTATCAAAGGCCAATCCTTCAACCTGGTAGCTAACAGCTTATCAGTGACAATCTCCTCGGGCCCATCCCTGTCCCAAATATTGCACTGAGTCATGATCTCCTCATCCCAGAAGTTCTCTGCGGACTTGATAACTCCAACATCCCAGTAAAAGACATCATTAAAAATTTCAAACCCCGAAATGATCTTTCCATCCACCCACCGAGGTTCTTCTTCTCCAGTATAAGCACAGACCGAAGATGAGGGAACAAAACTCTCTGAAATGTGGGGGATCTTCTTTGGCACTTTCTTCTTGCCATGCTCTCCTTTGTAGCCCAGACCCTTTCGATCTTTCTGGCCTTATGTTGTGATGGCATCTTGCAGCCCCTGCGAATTTTTACCCAATCCGGCCCCTGGGAGGAAGTGCATCCTCTTCTTCATGTTCATCACCTGAGGGCTACCTGCCAAGCCCTGCTCCTCACCAATCACTGATACGTGAAAGCCACTAAATGGCTGATTAGAGATCTCCAAGGCAGACACTTGGTTCTCTCTCGCTGCTTTAATGGTCACCACCTCCACTTCATGAGGTATCTTTACCATTTGGTGTAGGGTGGACGGCACTCCTCCAAATTTATGGAACTATGGCCTTCCAAGCAGAGCTGAGAAATTTGATGGGATAGGCAAGACCACAAATTCTGCTTCTGTCTCAATGGGCCCAGTCTTAACTAGAGCTCTGAATGTTCCCGATGCCTGTCTCTGAGAATTATTGTAGGCTGTGATGGTCAGATCAGACTTACTCAACATACTCTCGTCCAGCCCAAAAGCCTAAAGTGCCACTAAAGGGCAGACATTTATGGATGACCCATCATCAACCATAACACAAGCGGTATGCTTGCCATTAATTTGAGCCTTGATGTACAATGGCCGATTATGATTGCGGCCTTCAGCTGGCAAATTCGCATCAAAAAACACCAGTCTTTCCCCTGATCCCCCCTTGACGAGATCTAGCAGCTCGGATGGAGAAATTGTGGTGGCTACGGTGGACTCACTCAATGCCTCAACTAACTTTTGTATATGAGAAGGGGACTGCCTTAGAAGATCCCAAATAGATATCTGAGCTGTGGTCTTTTTCAGCTGCTTTATTATGGAATTTTCTTCCGGCTCCTTCTCCACAGGTGCTTGAACTGAGTCATGTTGTTTCTCAACTTCGGGGACCACTCTCCCACTTCTTGTTACAGCCCCAACTCTTTCCTCCTCCTCTGAATCTCACGGATCCGTGAATTCTCCATCTTTCTCCTCTTCATCTTCGTCTTCACTCTCACTAGTGGTCCAACAGTCTATCGCCGCCACGGGAATCCCTTCTTCACTTGCCTCAGGGCGAGTGATAGCAAAGTATTCATTTCCATATAAATCTTGAAGGACATACCATTCGGGTAGGCTTGACCCAATCATGAAGACAGGCGGTGGCACAGCATTGAAATTAGACTTCTTCTTGCTCTGCCTCTTTTCAGTATCAGTGATCTGCTTACTATCGATCAGATCCTGAATCCGGTGCCTCAGCCTGAAGCAATTGTCTGTCAGATGCCCAGTATGTTGGTGAAAGGAACAGTATTCGTTCTCTTTATGCCCCAGTTCCCCTTGGGTTCTAGCTGGCCTAGGTTGCAGGGGTTGTAGCTTCCCCTCCTTCATTAACCTCTTCAATACCCATGACAAAGGCTTGCCCAAATTTGAGAAGTACCTCTGATTCACGCCTGTCGCCGACACCTCAGCTGTCTTCCCATTTCTATTACCACTGCTGGAACTAGCTGACTTGGTTGCACTTTGATTGTTGTAGCCCTTCTTGGCATAAGCCTCACTGCTTGCCCTTCTGGCCATATATTCTCCTTCTGCCTCTATAGCAATGTCCTACAAGGACTCCCAGTCTTTTAGCCCCTTCATTTTCAGTCCATCTCTCAGGTATGGGCTAGCATTCCGAATGAATAATTAGATCTGATCAGGAGTGTCGGGCTTGCGCTTCATCTGCATAACCCGGTTCCTCCACCGAGTGAGGTATTCATGGAAAGACTCCCTAGCCTTCTGCTGCAGTAGCTATAGATCCTTCAGTGTGACCTCCATCCGGGTACTGCAATCGTATTACTTTAGGAACTCTTCAGTCAATAAGTCCCAGTCTTCTTTGGACCTCCTGTCCAGCCCATGGTACCAGTCAATGGCAGCCCCTGTAAGACTCAAGCAAAAGTACTCTATCTTCTGCTTCCTTATTAAAGTTGTCCCCTTCATAACTAGCGAGTACTGCTTGATGTGTGCAGTAGGGTCAGAGGTGCCGTCAAATTTTAGAATATCAGGCATCTTGAAATTCTAGGGGATCAGATCATCCCCATCCAGCTCATAATCCTCGGGGTTCATTCCCCTTCCTATCGTCATCATCCTTATCATAGCTTCAAATTTCTCCTCCATCTTCCTCCACATTGCTTCTTCCAGCTTAGTCGACTTTCCCGTTGCCACCATCTGTTCCTCTTGGTCCTCCCATAAATCAACCTCAGATTTAGGGCATTCTCTATGCTCTACAGGCACTGGTGCTCTTTGCTCAACCACAGGTGGGTCAGCCACAGTAGGGGGATCCTCTCTCGCATCCCCTTGTTCATCTTGCCCCCTGATAGGAGCAGCAGCTTGTTGCCCCGCAAGTGGAGCTAAGGTAGTGGCAAGGTTGCCCATCGTGGCCATCATTCTGGCCTCAAACTCTTCCATTCTTCTCCCTACTTCTTCGGCGATCATTGCCCTGGTTGCATCAGACCCACTTGATTGGTTAGTCATACTTGTATTAGCTGATGATTCTGAAGAGAAAGTCTCACTACCCTCTGAAAGAGAATCTGAACTCTGATATGATACTAGCTCTGGTAACCTTAAGAGTAGAATCCTTCTCAACCGACCGTCGGGACCCCTAAACCACCCGAACGAATCTATGATGGCTGAAAAAAATACATCTCGCTAGGATGATGCATGATTGAAGTGCAATACATGGTCATGCTGATGCAGCATAGACAAACACATGCAAGCATATAGATCCTTCCAACCTTATCTCTCCCACACACGAGGTAGTATAGTCTCTTCCCTAGGTGGGCTTTATCCAAGGGTTAACAGGAACCCATCGGACACGTATGAGGCACGGTGAAAAATCGGCAGCATAACATCTCTTATCTAATGTACACACGTATGAGTGTTTGGCCATTATGTATTTAAACACCTCAATTAAATTAAGATGGGCCTACCGAGGCATGAAAACCTTTGATGAAAGACCATTTAATTTAACTGCTTTTGTTCAATATATGATGGCTCGGGTAGTAAGCACGGTATTACGGTACATTTCACCTAGTGGAAGTATCTATTGCCATTACATGAGCTTTGGTCAAAGGTGATGATACTTTAGGGCTACCCAAGCATGGTCCCTGCCAACGGGTCTAACTCATCACAAGCATAATGATCGATTGGGTCACCATTTGATATACCATAAGGTACGAGGGTTGGGCTGGTTATTATCCTTAACACTTCCCCACATTGAGTGAACGTAGGGTCGTGCTTCGAGAACGCACCGAGGTTAAAATAGGGACCAAACTAGCATAATCTAAGGCTCTAGCATGGATGCAATGCAATTTCGAAAAGAGATGAAATTTCTAAATTAAAACTCAATTGTAAATTTTAGCCAAGGTACTTTCGAAGGGAAGTCTTTTAGTCCTCGGCGGAGTCGCCACTGTGATGCGCGCCGTAACCCGTGTCCCCCGAAAGCCCGCCTTTAGGGCGATCAAGAGAGGTTCATTGGAACTTGTAAGGTATTTACAAGTGCGTCTATTTTGGGCAACAAGGAGATTTCATGGAGTCGTCACCCAATAAAACATTAAAAAAGTTCATCTCGCCTCAGTGAGCCTAAGACGGAGCTGCCATGTCCATTTTTGGCAAGCCAGAGGGGACTTGGAGGTCCCATCCTAATAGAACATTAGGAGGGCCCTCTCACCTCGTGGAGCTGAGGACTATGCAAGTTAAAGCCTTTTTACGGGGCACAAGAGGTGTCTTGGAGATCCCATCGAAATGGGTCTCTCGCCTCATTGAGCCCAATGACCAGAGACAGGTTCGGGACTTCCCATTAATTCATACCTTGGCTAAGTTTATAATCAAGTTTTGAATTTAGCGTTTCATCCCATTTCTCATTCAATTTTAATGCAATTAAATTAAACGCATATCAATCATATAATAAAAGCGATAAATAAAGTAAATGAAAGTAAAATAAATTATAACAAAACTAGGGGTAGAATACAACTCCCATTTGTAAATAAAATACAATTCAGACATAAATCGGGCTATTTATTAAAAATGAGGACATTGGTCCTCTCATGCATAACTAAAGAAAATAATTTTAAAGTGACAATTTATTTTGGGTGAAAAAAGTTAGGACATTGGTCCCATTTTATTTAGAAAAAAGAAACAAATTAATTAAGTAGAAATATTTTTATGGTTTTTTCAATTAACGTGCATAAAAAATAATTTATTACAAATTACATGATAAAATGAATTAATCCAAAATAATGAAAGGCAATAAAAAAATAAACAACTCCCAAATGGATCTTTAAATCTCCATGGGCTCCCACTTGACAAAAACTCACATATGAAAAATAAGTATTGAAAAATAAAAAAACAAATAAAAATGAAGTTAGTATAAAAAATGAATTAAATATATAACATTAAAGCAATTAAATTAAGGCAAATAAAAATGCATCATGTATGACAAGCCAATTAAAATGACATAATAAAAATATGCAATTTAACAAATTAATAAAATCAACTTGCTAAAAAAACATAAAATAGTGCTAATAAAATTTAACATGCATAAAAGCATAAAATAATATCCACTCATGCATAAAACGTATAATACATATAAAATTCAGCATACATAAAACATAAATAATAATAGTAATAAAATTAAACAAGAATAAGGATAATAATAATAATAATACTAATGATGGTAATAACTACAATAATAATAATAACACAATAATAACAAAAAATATGAACAATCAAATATAATAATAATAATAATAATAATAATAATAATAATAATAATAATAATAATAATAATAATAAAAACGATAATAACATCAAAGAAGATGAACAATCAAATTAAATATGGAAGAATAAAATTAAAATAAAATAAGCCAATTATGCTAAAACATGTTAAATGATAATACTAATAATATATATGAACAAAAAATGATGACAATAATATGAACATGAACAATTAAATGAGAAATAAGAATAAGAAATAATAATATGAACAATTAAATAAAAAATAAGAAATATGAACAATTAAATAATAGATCTAAAAGAATTCACATGATAATTAATTAAATAAAATCAAAAGAATAAGAAAATAAGAAGAAAATGATAGAATTAAAAGAATTTACATGTTAACTAATTAGTTGGAAAGAAAAAAAATGAAATTAAAAATTAACTTAAGAAATTGAGCTAAGAATGTTTACCCTCAAAATTAGCTTGATGAAATGAAGGTAAGGAGATCCAATTCCTTGTTTTGATTTGTAAGAATAAAATTAGAAAAAATAAAATATTGAAAATGGATTTTTACTCAAGAACAAATAATTGATTTATTTGTCTCAAAGTAAAAAATTGTTTGATGAAAAGGATAAAAATTCCCAAGAACAAAAATTGTTATTTTTTGTCTCAAGATTCACATGGAAAAATTCTTTAGAAATTGAGAGAATTTGTTTGAGAGAAGAAAGAAGAAGAAAAATAATTTTCTAAAGAAAATCCCCCCTTAATTTTCCTCTAAAATTCCTTCTCTTCCTCTCCAAAATTCAGAATTTTTTAATTAAGAAATTAAATTGATTTAATTCCCATAACTACCAAAAACAATTGACTTTGAAGGGTTGGAAGATAAAAGGCTTTTAGAATTAAATTATGCAAAAAAATGAGTTAAAAAGCATTAAAAATGAAGAAAATATGGCCAAAAAGGCCATTGGGGCGAAAACGGGCGCACAGGGGCGGGAGACGCCCGTCGGAGCGCCCGGCGTGCGCTCAGCTGCGTGCAGCGGGCAGGCCGTCACCCGCGCGCGCAGGCGACGGCCAGTGCGCCGCTCGTGCACATCACGCGCGCGCGAGCGAGCGCGTCGCCCAGTGCACGGGCGAGCGCGCTTCGCCTGCGTGCTAGGGCGCTGCCGCAGCCCGACATTCGCGCAAAAAATTTTAATTTTATTTTTTTTTCAAATTTTCTATAGAACACAAAAAATTAAAAACTCGCTTTTTTTACCCCAAAATAATTTTTAAAACATTTTTATTTATTCCTAACAAATCAAGCGACAAGGAAATTATCACTTCCCACTTTCATTCTTTTTGCCTATAAATCGGCACACTTAATTTCATCATTGGGTAATCCTGATCAAGGCTACTGGGGACCCGGTGTCTACAGGTGTCCATTTCACAACTGCTTCTATCTTAGCTGGATCAACCTTAATATCCTCAAAAGAGATAATATGACCCAGAAAAGATACTTCCTTAAGCCAAAACTCAGACTTACTGAGCTTAGCATGCAACTGATGCTCCCTCAAACTCTAAAGCACAATTCTCAAATACTGCTAATGCTCGTTCTCATTCTTCGAATACACAAATATATCATAAATAAACACTACAAAAAAACTAATACAAATATGGCCTGAACACTCTATTCATCAAATCCTTGAATGCTGCAGGAGCATTAGTCAACCTGAATGGCATTACTACGAATTTATAATTACCATATCAAGTCTTGAATGCAGTCTTTGGTATATCCTCCTTTTTTACGTGCAACTGATAATATCCAGATCTCATATCAATCTTTGATAACACACCAGCTCCTTTCAACTGGTCGAACAAATCCTCTATCCTCGGCAAAGGATATCTATTCTTCACTGTCACCTTGTTAAGCTGTCTGTAAACTATACACATTCTCATTATACCATCCTTCTTCTTAATAAACAACACTGGTGCTCCCCAGGGTAATATACTTAGTCATACCGCTATCTAATAACTCTTGTAACTGAGTGTTTAATTCTTTTAACTCGGTAGAAGCCATTCGATAAGGCATCTTAGACATAGGTGTTGTACCCGGCATAATATCAATTGATTGCTCCACTTCCCTTACAGGTGGTATACCAGCCAATTCTTCTGAAAACACATCAGGAAAATCCCTCACTACTGGAATATCCTATATCCTAACTTGTTCCCTTTTTTAATCTAATACAAGTGCTATGAAAGACTTACATCCTTTTCTCAGACACCAATACACTTGTATAGCAGAAATCACATCTATTAATGGGTTAGAATGCGCACCCCTTACAATCACCTTAGATTGTTCTGAACTACGAAGCATAACTGTTTTCTTTCTACAGTTAACAACAGCTCGGTGCTTGCTTAACCAATCCATGCCCAAAATAAAATCAAATTAATCAAAAGGCAACTTAGTCAAATCTACAGGAAACACTTGACCTTGAAACACTAAAGGGCAACCTCTATAAACTTTATTCACATTAACACTATTCCCCAACGGACTAGTCACACATATATCATAATATAAGTGATTAATAGCAGTCATCTTATCACATAATTTCTTAGAACACACATATGAATGCATAGACCCAGGGTTAATCAATGCAAACAATTTTATATCAAAGAGTAGAAATGTACTAGCTATAACATCTGGCGCATCCTGTTCCTCATGAGCCTTCATTGCATATGCCCTTGTTAGTGCTGTAGGTAGTCGATCAACAAATTCTGACACTGCACCACCTCTAGACTGGCTACCTCTGCCAAGTCCTCTACCTCTTCCACAGTTCACTGGAGGAAAATTAAATCCACCCCTACTGGCTTTCTACCGGTTCCCTGTCACTTCATAACTTTAGGATAGGTAGCCAAGAAGTACTCAATACTCCCACATCTGAAACACGCACTAGTCAATTTCCAACAATCACCTTTATGGCGTTTACAGCAATGGGGACACTCAAGCACAACATTTGTGTTACCAGATACAACTCTGCCCATACCAGATGCATAAGAAGATCCTTGCTTTCTGCCTCTGGTAGCTGGGTTACTAGTTGACTCAGCTGGAGGTGCCGCTTGAGATTCTCTCAATCTCTTCCCCTAATGTGCCCCACCTCTGTTAGAATTCTTTCTTTTCATTCTTTCCCTTTGAATCTCTTATGACCTTTCAACTCTGATGGCTGCCTGAATTATCTGATAGTAGCTCATGGTCTGAGAAGTAGTCATAGAGATTAGCAATGCCTTTATTGGTTCATTCAAACCTTCCTAAAATTGTTGACACCTGAACTCTTCTGTAAGCACACCCTCAGGTGCATACTTGCTGAGCGTAAAAAAGTCTTTCTCATAATTAGCTACAGAGAAAGCTATATGCCTCAAGTTCAGAAACTGCTTCTAATTGGCTCCATGATACGCCTTAGTGATGTACTTATTATGGAACTCCTGTACAAAGAATTCCCAAGTGATTGGGTTCGGAAGCATTAGATGCCTTAGAACCAACTTCCACCGGCTATAAGTAGATCCTTGCAACAAAAATACTACGCATTTCACTTTCTGCTCATGAGGGCATCTAATCTCATCCAGCACCCTCTGAACTTTCTCAATCCAGAATTCAGTCTTGTAAGACTCATCCAAACTAGTGCCATAGAATTCTTCCGCACCGTGCCTTCTCAATGATTTTAACGGAGCTTTCAATGCTGTCATATGATCCAACACATTTGCCATGTTTTGCGACATTTTGAGCAAAGCTTTCATTGGTACCATTGGAACCTCTCGCCCCACACTCGCTAGTACAGACTGACCAGACTCAAACACTTTCGGTTCTCGTTGATTGACACTTTCAACAGTCTCTCCTCTAGCATCGTGAGAAGGATCCATTGATATGATACATACACAAGGACGTCCGTATTAGATCAACATGAATATACGTATCCTATTCTACACTATGACCAGAAATAACTAAACCTATGCTATGATACCACAACCTATAACATCCATCTCTGACTGCTCACATATCTTCACTACGGTAGTCGAAGACGGTCGTCAGGACACATTATCTCACGCATCACATTGCATACAATTAAATTACATGCAGAAATTCTGAACTAACAAATTTTATTCACATGCAATGGAATTCATTTCAAACACATACTTTCATCTTATATTACATACCATATTCAGTTGTCACATTATATCTCTTTACATGCCAAAACTATTAATTTACAGTATACATATTATAAAAATATACAAAATCTCAAAACCTACAATAAGCAGTGGACCTTAGTGTTGACCAACAGAGATGCGAGACCGTCCTTCAGTTACGCTTCACTTCAAAACCTACACTGATTAACACCCATGCTAAGCGATAACACTTAGTGGGAAAACAACATACTATATACACATACATATAACAATCTTAAAGCAAGAGTAGACACATGCTTTATTTTCATGCCTCATCATATACATGCTTAAAAAATATAGCATTAAGCAAGATTTGATGCATATATATCATCATTAAAAGTCATATTCGAATATCACATTATAGCATGACATTCACATTCTCATATCACATATCATTCACTTTGCTCATTATGGTTTATTCATAGTTTGCCTTGCTTGCAATTCATAGACATGGAGAACGGGTATCGTATTAGTACTCGAGAGTACCATAATCACTTTTGTAGTCGAAGATACACACTTTCGCATTAGTACCCGTAGGTACCGAAATAATCAATAAGATATAATATATAAGGGAACCCAAAAAGGATTCAATACACATTGGGAATTCAAAAGGAATCTAATGCTTCGGCTGTAGCACTTTGACCCTATAGGCATGCCTGTTCATCCACTACTCGACTTGCAGGTTAAATTATTAATCGAATTATTGTTCATTTATTCGCATTATGAAGCATCCATTTATACACATAAAGCAATATCTTAACATTCAATATCTTGCATACATGGACATACCTCAAAAAACACATTCTCACTTTAGTTTGTAGAATTATATGAATCAATACATTTTTAAAGCCATATGCTTCATTGTTCGTAGATAAATAGTATTTTTTACACAAAGGAGGACATTTAGATAATGTCCCAAACATAACACTCTGTCGTGCCCGCGACACATGTCGCGCTCGCGATAGACCTTGACAACCCCTTCTATCGTGCTCGTGGCACATATCGTGCACGCAACAGAACCAACCATTTGCTTTTATCGCGCTCACAACAGATCAAAAGATAGCAACTTTGCCCATCAAAGCATTCTATCGCGCTCGCAAAAGAACCTAAACTACATGTTCAAAGTCCCAATCCATAAACCTCTTTCTCATGAACTATGCCAAAACCACACCAATGACTTCCAAAACCCATCCTAACATCAACTTTTTCCATCAAGGCCTTCTAACCAATTATTTATCTACATGTTAACTTTACAATGGCACAATTCTCATTAATTTTGGTCTTAAGATTAAGGAGTTATGGCGAAAGGCACTCCCATAGGATTTAACTAAACTTGTGTACACTTTTGGAGACCTTTGAGTCCGCAAATCAATATGACCATTTCTATAGCAATTATAGGCACATATCTTCTGAACCTAATTCCATTAACCTTATTTAATTTAATGTCATATAGCTCAAGTTATAACACATACAATTCCATTAGGTCAAATTACACTACAATACTGGTTTTAGCATATCAAGCTATTCAAGCTTGACACCACTAAATTAGAAAACTCCAAACTCATACTACATTACACTGACATGCACATATTCTCATCAAAACTTCAATTCCATAATCATCATTCATACCCATACAATTTACATGGCAATTTCTTAAGTCCCCTAAAAATAAGGGTTTAGGTCAATAAACTCATTGCAAACAATTCAACTCATCAAGCTCATTATTTCAATTCATTTTATCTCATAACATAAATACATATTCTCAGCTTAATAGAGCATATAATTCATACATGCATTGCAGAGTTTTTAACTATCAATTTAACACACAAAATCAAAGTTTCCCAAGCCTCTTTGCCTATGCTTCAATAAGCTCACTTGGCACTAGGTTCTCCCACTTTCTCTTTTCCTTTGTCCTTTCTTGGTTTAGCCACTAGAACCATTATCCAATTCCAGAATTGGAAACAAAGGATCAATTTCCAAAATAACTCAGAAATGAAAGAGGAGTATAAGAAGATGAAGAACATAATATAATAACTTACGTTAATCCAGAAACTCAACTCTACTCATGAATTAATTAATCATTCAGCAGAAATCATGGAATTAAATGATAAATATGATGGGTCACGAAAGAAAAGAAGAAGAAGAACAGAAGACTTGAAGAGAGGATAGTCGAAGAACACATGCAGAAAATTGGAGTTTTCTCTCTCTTCCAAAGCTTATATTGCATGCATAAGGGTGAAGTGGTAAGATCAATATGTGACACTCGGAATTCCACTTCCATTCTTCTAATCCATATTAATTTAATTAAATCTCCATTAACACTTAATTAATCTAACTTCTAATTAATAATGCACATCTACATAATGACGACTAAACTTATTTATTTTATGCAATCAAGTCCTCATTTCCAATTACACTTTGGTCCAAGATTAGCAAACTCAAAATTAAACTTACGCAATTACCCTAATTAGGTCAAATTACTACTAGGGTATATTTTGGGTCATTACAATACAGGCTTAAAAAAGGTAAAAATTAATGGGTTGCTCTATTTTGTGATTTATTGTTTAAAATTGAATCCCCCTATTTTATGATTTGTGATAGGAAGGAGGTTGCGGATACTTTAGATGGGTTGATGAAGAATTTCCTAATAAAGCCAAAAAAGTTATATGCGGTGTACTCAACAAAATAAAATAATATGAGAAGGCAGAGAATGAAAGGAACAGGAAATGCAGAAACAAATATTTTTTTAGCTTATTATTTTTGATTATGTTTGTATTCCTCTGGATATTGGATGTGAAATACAAACAGTGGGAATGCTGTTGAAATTTGTTGTCAGGTTGTTTGTCAAAATTGTAATGCTTACAGGAGATTGATGTCAGTTGGCTGTTAATTATTCCTGGATTAATACTGCAATTCTGCAATAAAAATTGTTAATTATACCAATTTGAGATGCAATTAAATACATTGACAGAAAATATATACGTCCTTGTCATATTTCCATAAAATGTGTAATTGTTCAACAATAAGCAATAACAATCTGCAGAATGTGCAATACATCAATAAAATACTAGCAACTAATTTTCCCTAACAAATTTTACGATCATAAACAAACACAGTCATATTATGATCCAAAATAAACACATCTTTATAATCTATGGTGATAGTAGCTGGACTAATTTTTTACTGATTTTGATGTAGAAGCTTTGCTCGAATTGTTGCTCTTGTCATTACGGTTGTTGCTATAATTATCCGATATCTAACCTAGTAGCATTTTGGCTTAACTAGGATATTTCGATGAGTTTAATTTGGGATTTCTAATTTTGGACCTAAGTGTAATTGGAAATGAGGACCTAGTTGCATGAAATAAATAAGTTAAGTGGCTAATATGTAGTTGTGCATGATTAAGTTAAAGAAGGATTAATTAGTGTTAAGTGTTATTATCTTAAACTAATCATGTTATATTGGATTCCAAGTGTTGAGTGGTGGCTTTGCCAACACATCAAAGTTCATGCAATAAAGAGTGGGACAAGATAGAATTTGACTGATATTTTTTCTCTCTTGTTTGGTCACTTCTCCAAATTTTTGTTCTCTCTCTTTGTTCTTCTTCTTCATCCGTTCTCCTTGTTCTTCAATTTTAATCCATTGAATTTCTACTGATTGGGTCAAGTAATGTTTGTATTGTGCTCTATTTCCAGCTAGTCAAAGTGAGTATAGTATTTAGATTATTTTCTTCTCCTTCTTTTCTTTTTGAAATGAATTGGACATTGATTCCCTTGTTCCAATTCTAAAAATTGGATGGTGCATATAGTGGTAGAAGACAGAAAAGACAAGGGGAAGGAGAAGGTTGGAGAACCTAATGCCAAGTGAGCACATTGGAGCATAGGAGATCAAGGTTTGGGAAACTCTGATTTTGTGTGTTAAATTGATAGTAGAGGAACTCTGGAATGTATGTTTATATTGTGTGTTCAATTGAGTTGAAAATGTGTATTTATGTTATGTGATGAATTGAATTAAAATGATGAGCTTGTTGAGCTAATTTGAATGCCATGGGTTTGTGGACTTAAGCATGTAACCCTATTTTAGGAGATTTGGGAAATTGCTATGTAAACTGTGAATGTATGGATACTTAATATAGAACTGAAAGTGCCATAGGGTTTATGCATATGTTAGGCTAATATAGTATGAGTTTGGAGTCTTGGTTGATCCAATTTAGTGATTTTAAGCTTGAATAACATGATTCGGTAAAAACTAGTTTGTAGGGTAATTTAACCTACTGGAATTGTTTCTGTCATAAATTGAGTTTTATAAGTCTAAAATGAATGAGGTTTATCGCTTATCACGGGTGTTAATCCGTGTAGGTTCTGAAGTGAAGCGTAACTGAAGGACGGTCCCGCATCTTCGTTGGTCAACACACTAGGGTCCTCTACTTAGTGTAGGTTTTTGTATTATGTGTGCAGTAATTAATAGTTTTTGGCATGTAAAGACTATAACAACCGAATATTTTATTTAATAGAAGCTGACAATATGCTTATGAGTATTTGTTTTGAAAATGTTTTTCACTACATTTGAATGAAATTTGTTAGTTCAGGATTTTGTATATAAGTCTATTGCATGCATGTGTGCTATCCTATGCATGCGTAACAACCATCTTTGGCTACCATAGTGAGGCTATTGTGCGGTCGGGGATGGACGTTACAGTTTGTGAGTGCTATGCGATGCGTGTGTGCCGTAGTGAGGCTTTTGTACGATCAGGGATGGGCATTATAGATTGTGGTATTAGAGCATAGATTTAGTCGTTTTGAGTAAAGTGTAGAATAGGAATGCATATAGTTCTGTTAACCTAATGCGGACATCTTTGTGTATGTATCAGATCGATGGATCCTTCTCACGATACGAGAAAAAAGACCATAGAAAGCATAAATCTGAGAGAGCCAGAGATGTCTGTGTTTAGTCCATCTGTACCAGAGGGTGTGGGACAAGATGTTCCAATGGTACCAATGGAAGCTTTCCTTAAGATGTCCCAAGATATGGCGAGAGTGCTAGATCATATGACGGCACCAAAAGCTCCAGTGGAGCTGTTAAGGAAACATGGGGCCGAGGAATTCTATGGTACCATTTTGGACAAGTCGTTTAAGACTGATTTCTAGATTGAGAAAGTTCAGAGGGTACTTGATGAGATTACATGCCCTCCTGAGCAGAGAGTGGAGTGTGTAATATCTCTTCTGCAAGGATCTGCATATGACTGGTGGAAGTTGGTTTTAAGGCATCCATTGCTTCTGAATCCGATTAGTTGGGAGTTCCTTGTACAGGAATTCCATAATAAGTACATTACTAAGGCGTATTGTGAAGCAAATTGGAAGCAATTTTTGAACTTGAGGCAGAGAGCCTTATCAGTAGCAGAGTATGAGAAGGATTTTTGTAGGCTCAGTAAGTATGCGCTTGAAGCCGTGCTTATAGAAGAGTTACGATGCCAACAGTTTGAGGAAGGTTTGAATGACCTAATAAAGGTATTGTTGATCTCTATAACTACCTCTCAGACTATGAGTGTGATGCGCGCCGAACCCCAGCGGCCCCGAAAGACCCGCTTTTAGGGTATTCTTGAGAGGTTCATAAGACTTGCAAGAGATTACAAGGGTATCCATTTTGGGCAACAAGGAGGTTTCTTAGAGCCGCCATCTAATAAAATATTGGGAACGGTTGTCCAGCCTCATTGAGCCTAAGACAGCGTAGGTGTGTCTATTTTGGGCGAACAGAGATATTTTTGAATCCTCCTTCCAATAGAAGATTGGAAGGATTCGTCTAACCTCGTCAAGCCTAAGACGATGCATATACGTCTATTTTGGGCAAGCCAGAGATACTTTAGATTCGCTACCTCAATAGGACATTGAGATGGTTCGTCTAACCTCATGGAGCCTAAGACAATGCAAATTGGGCCTATTTTGGGCAACAAGAGATATTTTGGAATTCCCTTTCCAATAGAACATTGGAAAGATTCATCTAACCTCGTTGACCCCAAGACCAGAGATGGTTCAGGACTTCCCATTTATTCATACCTTGATTAAATTGTAATTGAGTTTTTAGAGTTAAAATTTTCGTTCCATTTTCTCATTCAGTTCAATGTAGAAATTTAAAGCTCTGATCAATTATTAACGGAAAGCATTAAATAAAGCAAGATTAAAATAGGGTAAATAAAAAAATAAGTTACAGCAAAACTAGGGGCAGAATACAACCCCCAATAAATGCGAATCATGAATAAAACGGGGTATTCATTAAAGATGAGGACATTAGTTCTCGCATGCACATTTAAAGAAAAAAGTTTGGATGTGACTATTTATTTCAATAAAAAAATAGGACATTAGTCCCATTTTTATTAGAAAAATTCCACTTATTAGTATGAATCATTTGCCATTTTTCATGTTAGCGAGCTCAAAAATAATATTTACAGCAACTCAAAAAATCAAAACCATAAAATGACTAGAAATAAGGTAAGGAGAATAAAACCAATTTGGCACTCTTGAACCACCCTGGCAGGATTTCCTTTCTTAGCACTCCATGATCAAAATAAACCATTAAACTCACAAAAACAAAGGACATATTAGTAAAATAATTAAATGACAATGGGCATGATTAAATAAAAAATGAGTAAGCAATAAAAAGGGAGGAAATCGCCTTCAAAAGTAAGAGAAAATAAGAATAAGGGCAAGAATAAAGAAAAGGGAAAGGAAGGCCCAAGGACGGCCCACACCATGCGAGCGACGACCGTCCTTGGGTCAACAGACGGACAGAAGACAAGCTCCACAACATCCCATCGCTCGGCTGAGCGACGACTATCGGTGGACCTTCAACCCGTCGGTCGTCCCTGATCTTGATAAAACGAAGAAAATTTAATTAAAAAAACTTAACTTTTACAATTAAAAAACCTTTTTTGAGCAATTAACCACAAATAAATTAATATAAGGCAATAAAATGAATTAGGAGTCAATCTAGAATATTTACCCTCAGAATATTACCTTCTGAAAGCAAACGTCGCGTAATCTTTTCCCTTGAATTCTATAAGGATCAATTGGTAGTGTGCAATTTCGGGGAATTTTCTACCGAAAAATTGTAATTTTCAAAATCAAGTCAAGAAAAGAAAATTTATTTTTCTTCCTTGCTATTTTTCGTAGCAATCGTTAATGTTAAAAAGGCCAAATCGAATAAAAACGAATGGATTTCGCTTTTTTGGATTCACCTTGTTTTTGGAGAGGATTTAATAAAATTTTGATGAAAAATAATAACAAAACTCTTAACGATTCTTTTGAGACTTTCAAATAATTTTGCTGAATTTTTTTATAAAATCTCAAACCCTTGAAATTGAATCTTACCCCCTTATTTATAGACAAAGATTAGATTCAAAAAGTTTTAAATTTTATATTTAAATTTGAAGACGATTTACAAAATCGAATCAAAACCGATAAATCTTGGAGAATATTTGAAAATCAAATCAAATATTTGGTGAATATTTGGGGAATATATTGGAAATCAAATCAAATCCACTAAATCAAATGAAATATTTGAGAAAATCTTAAAATCCCATGAAATTTGCCTGGAAAATCCTCGATCAACACCATAGATTGACGATCGACGGGCGTTTCTCGGTGGCCGATGGCTGTTGGTCATAGGGATAGCCTCAATCATCTTCAGTGGTGGGCGGCTATACGAGGGATGGGCGCAAGCGACGGGTGTCACTTGTGTGAGGGTCAGGCTATCCCATGCGAGTGACGGGCATCGCTAACGGAAGGGATGGGCATCCCAAAGGTGAACAATGGGCGTTGCTCACCCAGGGACCGGCATCCCTCAAGCGTGAGTGACAGGCATCACTCGCACAAGGAAGGGGTGTCCCATGGGTGAGCGACGGGCGTTACTACACTAATGAGTATCCCGTCGGTTAATCCAAAACCTGATTTTTCAACTAAAAAAACTCTTTTTGATGTACAGCAACCTCCCCTAGCCAGAAATCCTTAATCCTTGTGAATTCAAAGGGCGAAAACCTACATCTTACATCCTTTTGCCTGAAGACGAGAACCGCTATCTTCATCGGGTAACTCTGATCTGGACTACCTCGAGACTCGGTGTCCACAATTGCCACCAATTTTGGGGAAACTAGTGCAATAGTGTCTAGATGAGCCAAAATTCAGAGAAGAAGGAAGGAAATGCATACCTGAGGTAGTCCTTACCTTTTTGCTGTTGTCAAAGTTTGTGGCTTGTTGCCGCTGTGTAGTAGTGTATTCTACCACGACTCCTTTGCAATCATTTTGCTGACCACCATTCGGCCTGCACGGTATGTCCTTGCTGACCCCCCATCCGATCTTCAAGGCATCTGATCACTGTCGTTGAGCTGTAGTGTATTCTACCACGACTCGTTCGTAATCATTTTGCTGAGCAGCATCCAGCCTGCAAGGCACGTCCTTGCTAACCCCCATCCGGTCTGTAAGGCATCTGATAACTGCCTTTGAGTTGTAGTGTATTCTACCACAACTCGATTTACCGCATTTATCTTGCAGGCCACGATCCGGCCTGCACTGCATATCCCTTACTAATCCCCATCCGATCTGCAAGGCATCTGATTATTGTTGTTGAATTGCATTGTATTTTACCACAACTCGATATACCGCATTTATCTTGCGAGCCACCATTCGGCCTGCATGGCATATCCCTTGCTAATCTCCATCCGATCTGCAAGGCATCTAATTATTGTTGTTGAATTGAAGTGTATTCTACCACAACTCGATATACCGCATTTATCTTGTGGGCCACCATTCGGCCTGCATGGCATATCCCATGCTAATCCCCATCTGATCTGCAAGGCATCTGATTGTTGTTGTTGACCACCATCTGGCCATCATGATTTTTAATTGGCTAACAACAGTTTGGTCAGCTTGATTTCTGATTGGCTGACCACCATCCGGTCGTCATGATTTTTGATTGCCTGACAACCATCTGGTCAGCCTGATTTTCGACTTGCTACTGAGTCATGAGCGAATTCTGTTATAACTCAACTAGCAAAAAATTCTTTTCTGATGATGTACTCATTTTACACATCCTGAGTTGTTGGCATGTTCCACCTACAGTTTCAAAAGAGTTCGTTATCTTATTGCGTTAAATGGATCCTTTTAAAGTGCGGAGCTTATGTCTTTATCTTTGTGTATTGTTATTTGTTTTATTCATCTTTTATGTTCTTTATTTTGCTTGTTTTTCTCTGTTATGTTATTTCAATACAATGGCCTTTTTTAAAACCAAACATGAAATATTAACAAAATATGCAAAATACTATAATAAATTTACATTTTAACAAAGTAAATATTCCCCTAACAAAAATGCAGATTTTGTACATCAATAGACCAAAAATATAAGACTCCCTGAATATAAGCTACAAGGGAGAATAATCTATAGGCTCCTCTGGGTCCTTCTCATAATCCGATACTGGAATGGGCTAAGTGCCGGAGGAGGATGGTCCTATGGTGGAGGTGGATGGTCCAACTCTAGAGGCTGGAGGTTAACCGGTAGGGGCTGATGGCTAGGCTCCTACAGCTGACTGAGAAGGGATGATGATCGGTCTCGGCCCTGCTAGTGCTGCCTGCTGCGCTACTCGAGCAGCTTGCTGGACTGGACCTGAGCATATCCATCCAAGAATTGTTGTGCACAAGTCCTGAAGAACGCTAGCGTCTAGTTGATCACTCCACCTAATCCTCTAATAGCCTGAGTCTACTCCTAACTATGGCGTCTAGATGTATCTCTGATACCCGTAAGGGTAGTCTCAGTCTGCTCTCGCATGTCTTTGACGGATCCGGATATAGTCGGTACGGACCCTCTAAAGCCTCTACCTAGAATCTAAGGGCAATAACTGACTCATCCATCATCTGAATGGCCTCATCTACCCTCTGGGCTGCCGCTGCCTGAGAAGCACTCAGAGTCTGCCTCAGCTCCTCAATTTGTCTCCCCTGCCCCTCTATGGTCCTCTCCTGCAGGTCCAGATGCTCAAAGACAACTTGATCCCTCTCCTCCTGCCATCGTTCCATCGTGGCAAGAGCAGTGGTCATGGCTGCAAGGATATTTGGCTGTGCTGGCTGAGGGGGCGGTGATGGGCTAGGCTGTATCGACTGCGTGTGAGGCTATGACGGTAGAGGAGCTATGGACGTAGATGCTCTTGGGTCCCCTGGCCTGTCGTATGGATGGTATCTCCAAGTCTCCTAATGTTCAGAGCGCTGGACCCGTGGTGGTAGTGGTGGAGTGAGGCTCGTCGCTCTCTGCGACAGTGGGGTGCTCAGAAGATCATCCACACTAAACTTGATGTCCATATCAAAAGGTGTGTGGGGCTGACTCTCCTTTTTCTGAGGCTACTGTGGAGGTGGTTGTAGAGCCTGACACTCCCGAGACTGAGGCTGCTATGGAGGCTACTCCTTCTGGGGCACTTCCTGATCGTCCTCCTCTGGCTGGAGTGAAGGTAGATTAAATAATCGATGGGTTTTTGCCATAGTAAGTAGTTGGTACTCCTCTGGGCGACCGGGTATTTGTGCAATCATGCCCATAGTCTGAGCTGCTGCCGCATCCACATAAAGTCCCTCACAGTGTGGGGGTCCATAGCACCCAAGGTCCACTCTCAAATGCAAGAGAAGCCTGGTAATCACTCCCCCGACCCATATAGTAGGGGTTGTTCCCCGCGCCACTCTGACTAAATTAGCCACTATCTCATGGGTAATATTAAGGCGTCGGCCTACAACCATCGCCCATAAGCTCCATATCTTGGCCCCATTCACTGACCCCTGGTTACCTGCCTGACCCAAGTATGAACTAGAGAGGACCCTGTGTATGTATCGTAAAGCCTGAGATGAGAGTACCGTACTCTTCGCCATGTCATGTTCATAAGGTAATCCCGGCATGGCTATAGCCTCCCAATACTGCCTCCGAACGACCCTCTGGGGTATCATCACATCCTCCTCGTGAGGAAGCTCCATGGCCTGCACAAAAGTCCGACGTGTGATGCTGTAGTGGTGTCCCCTGACCCAAAACTAGATGACTCCCTTGTAACACCCTTATACCCATAAATGATATGGATACCACACGTTATAGCTTTGCACTCACAGTCACTACAAGTACTCGATAATTCTATAGAATTTTTTTTTCCAAGTGATAGCAACCACAAACATACATATACAAAACCAGAACAATACACTAATCCACAAACTATGTACTTATATCATATACCTTTATCTCCCTTTACCATGATCGTATATATGCCATGCCAAACATCAATCCTTATTGTCGATTACCTCGTCCGGTCATTGCTACATCTTCAGCCACCTCAAACGCTACTATAACCTGCGTGCAGTAACAATCTACGCGCTGAGCATTAAAATGCCCAGTGGTGGATAAATATCCTTAGTTTTCCATACTAATCCTACATGCATACACTCGTAATTATTTTCCTTTATTTAGATTATGTGAATATTCATTCCTGAGCATTTTAGACAGTTTGAAACATACTTCTACGGCACTCACTATCTTTTCATTTAACATTATGACTGCAATTACACTAATCATTATTAATATTGTTATCAATATCACTATCACTATCACTTTCACTAATAACTTTTAGGATATTTTTTTATTGAGTTCTTAATTTTTGTCAGTTATCACTATATCCCTTATTTGTGTTTCTATAACTATACTTTAACATTTTTGATTCGATTATCAATGTCATTGTCACACCCCGTTTGCCCCCTAGTAGAATGAGCCTGTCTGTCTGTCTGTATGTGTAAGCATTCGCATGTGTTCAGTATGTCGTAAGGGTATTTCAGTAAAATGAATGATTTTGGGGTTTATTATTATGTGGGTGCATACATGACATTAGTGTGTGAATTAGTTAGGAATTAATTGTGTACATTGGAGCATACCATTGTAGGGTGTTTTAATTAAGAATACATTATGTGTGTGTGATGTTTGTTGAGTTAGGGTGTGAGTAGTTAGCTTCATCAATAGGATTTGGACACATACTTAGGGCAAAGAAAAGAAAAAGAAAGAAGTGAAGATAACAGATTTACGTTATCTTCTTTCTCTGGCGTTTCTTATCTTCTTTTTCTCCATTTTCTTTACTCTAAGTATTGTGGTGTGGATTCTAGTTTGATTGGTGAAGTTAATCTCTCCTTGTATCCCCTAGCTTGGTAAGTGTATGTCTTTGTCTTTGTGTTACTGTAACTTTACATCTTCATCTTCTTCTTTAGGTTGAGTTTTAATTTAGGTTTAACCTAGGGTTGAATTCACTGTGTTTGTGTTCTAGCTGAGGCTCCACGTGATCCAAAGGGGAAAGAGGTTGCTGGGAGCAGTGGGACTAAGTGTTAGAAGATTAGAATCCAGGTTTGGGAATGTTTATTGTGAAATTGTGTGATTTTGAATTTACTGTAAAATTCTAGGGTTTATGTTCTTGTGAGTTTGAATGCATATGTTCTTGATTTGATTTGGTTAATTAGTTGATGAATTGAGTTGTATAATTGTTGCCTATGTTGTTTGAGATGATTTCTGAAAGATAAAAACAGGTTTGTATGGTTTTAAAATCAAATTGGGACTGAATTATTTGTTCTGGAAATTCTGGAAAATCGAGGTACTGTTCTTCGTCGCGTGACTCGCTACGGAAGAAGGCAAGTCACGAGACGTGACCCTCGGTCACGACGTGACCTGCCTGCTGAGAAGCCAGTCGCGTGACCAGCTGAAGAACAAGCAAGTCATGCGACGTGATCTTCGGTCACGTCGTGCGACCTGCGAAGGCGTTGCGTGATCTGCGAGATCACGCGACGTGATCTGCGAGGAGAGTAGCACGTCACGAGACGTGACGTCCAGTCACGCCGTGACCTGCGAGAGCGTTGCGTGATTTGCGAAGATCACGCAACGTGACCGGCGAGGAACAAGCAAGTCACTTCGCGTGACCCTCGGTCACGCCGTGACCTGCCTGTTGGGAAGGCCAGTCACGCCTAGTGACCAGCCAATCTCGCCCGTTTCTCCGTTCAGCCCGTTTTTCTGAAATTTCCTGGTTTTTAACTCAGAAATGAATTTGGTATTTCTTCTGAATGGACTTTACTGTTGTATGATGCATGTCTTACTGTTTGATGCTTCGATATGCGTGATACCATGATTTTCTGATGAATTATATTCTGTAACCTGAAATGTGATCTGTTTGACGCATAACCTGCTAGAGTCAAGTAAGTGGATAGTTAGGCATGCCTAATAGAGTCTTTAGCTGCAGCCCTCAGTTCAGTTTGGACCCCGATCAGGTCCCCGTTTGGTTCCTCACGAACCCTTCAGTATAGGATCTTGTTTAAGATCCCCTCAGTATATAAATAACATGTTTTGATTAATGATATAACATTTGATTTGTACCTGTGAGGTACCCTCAGTATTCGATTCGTACCCGTAAGGTACCCTCAGTACACTCGTTATCCACTGTCTAGGGTCAGCAGGTGTTCTTTAAATGTTTAATAGAATTGTTCTGATCTGATTTGGCTTTTAAATTGAATATCTGAATGAGTTTAATGTGGACTCATATGTTGGATTATTCTAGAATGGATACTTATATGAGATTCTGATTATATGGCTTTTAATTATGAGTATGTCTATATGAATCATGTTATAGCCTTGCATTCTGCCATTGTGAATGTGTTATGCCTTGACGACCATTGTGAGTGGCCGTCCACTATTTTTGTGTGTTTCCCCACTAAGCGTTTATCGCTTAGCACGGTGTGTTTACCCGTGCAGGTGCGGAAGGAGTTTTGCTTTGAGGGAGTCGCCGTCATCAAGCCAACACAGAAGGGTTTTTAGTGTAGGGCTCAGTTTTGTATCTATGATGATTCTTTTTGTATAGAACTCTCTGTATCAGCTTCCGCTTTTGTAACTATATTTTGTATATGTAATATTATTTTGGTATCAGCTTGCTGATCAGAACATTATTGTAATAGTTTAATTATAGTAATGCATGATTAGCTTTTGCTTTCTGCATGTAAAGTTTTTAATTATTCTGTTTTTTTCTGAATGTATTTTTATGAATGATTGTATGTTATACTTTGTACTTGCTTGGTGGCACCTTTACTCATACGGCTTCTCACTCCTTCTCGGATGGGATCGCCTACGTATGGGAAGGGGGTGTTACAGTCATTATTAATTATATTAAGACTCTTAACATTATAACACTAAGATTGGACTGTCAATTAACTATCGATTTTACGAGTATTTTCCTTTATATTACCTTGTTTTCATTTCTGTAACTATTCATTATCAATTACTTTATCTTTTTATTCTAATATCAGTGTCTTCATTGTGTACACTAATAATCTCAATACCGATTACATTATATTCGGTCTATCCATTAACAATCAATTCTATTAAAGGTTCTTTTATTTATTGTATCAATATTATCACTTGTGGATTCCTTCGTTTTTCTTAAACTATTTAATTATTGTCTAAATTCGGACACTCTATTGTTTATTGAATCACTTATAAAATAGTCATTGTTTCGATATTAGTGACGCTGGTTTACTATTACAACTTACTTTATGTTCCTAACCATTTCCTTTGTTCTCTTGCATTACACTAACTCTTTGCATTAATATGTTTCACAATATCAAATCTTTCATTAGGTTATTTAACCTTCCCCAATTACGAGTCATTTTATCCTTAAATCGATAAAACTATAATTCAATTTCTAGCTTAGTTAAATACTTATTATTCGATCACTATTTTCTAGTCTATTTCTTAATCTTTGTTGTTTCTATTATTACTAACATTGCCATTACTCCTATTATTTATTCTAGCAATCCCATGTTAATGATTTAATATTACAAATTAGACATTAATCATAACAATTATCTTAATTCATTTTGTTTTATATTATTATTACTTAAATTCCTTTTCAATTTTACTCACTTATACAATTAACATTACAATAGATCTATTAATTTATTTTTATATTATCACTTTCTTATTACTCACACTACAATCCATCATTTTTACCCTTCTCTTATTATTTCCCATTATTCTTAATTAAACTCTTTTTATATCTTTGCTTAGTAAAATATATCATCAATTTCATCAATCCTTTATAATTTTTATTTAATAATCTTACACTATAATTTAATTCACTATGGCCCCTTAATAATCATACCATAACTAAAACTTACAGTTTATTCCTCTACAATTATCACAATTACAAATTTACCTTTCCATTTCATTTTATTAGTATTATTATTATTATCCTCATTATTAAGTTTATTAATTTCTATTATCTCTTCTAATTAACCATTATGTAACCAAATCAATGTTTTTACAATTTTACTTAATAGTCCATTTCTTTCTGACTTTACAATTAATTTCATTCTTTTCCACTTATTTCCAATTACTTCATTATCTTAACTTTATTAAGATACACACACATTCACAATCACTATATATATATATAAATCAGTTATAACTGTTATTCATTTAATAATTATTCATGCAATAATATCCTATACTTCTTAAATTAAAGAAATCAATAACACATTTATTGTTTATATCATCGATTAATTACACTTTAATCCTCTAATTATCCTCAATATTGTAATTTTATAATTTTATCCTTATTTTTCTTATATTTGCAAAAGTGCCCCTACTTAAATTCATTATTACCTTAATACCAACCATGTCCCTTCTTTTACACTAATTCCATTTATATCCTCATTTTACACTTAATTACCATAATACCCTTAATTATCCCTAATTTACACTTTTAACCTTACTTGTTCTTATTTTACACTTTTACCCTTCTTAATTACTATTTTACCCTTCTTTACACTTAAATTCCATTTTTAACCTTATAAATTTACCAAATTACATTTAGGTCCCTAAGTTACCACTTTTACACTAAATTACCATGCCAAAATTACCAATTTACCCTTAATTACACTTTTTACCTACTTAGTGTCAATTTACCATTCTACCTCTAAACTTTTAATTTATTCCATTTTAGACCCATTTTCACTCATTTTTACAATTGTCACTATTTTAATCAATTTTATTATATAATTACCATTATGCCTTTAGTATATATCCAGTAGAAAATCAATCAACTGGATACACGGCACATGGACCGCACAGATCCACTACATTATAGAATGACCCCATTGGGATCATTCATTACTACACTGCATTGCACTATTCACTATAAACATTATATACACTGTACACTGAGATAGACCGTCATTGGCCTATCAATATCGAGTCGCCATGACTCGTACCGCGGTGTGGAATCCCTATGGCTAGCCAATTATATCCTGGACTAGATTTTTCTACTAGACTATTACTAAGGGCAAACATCATTATAATTTCACTTGAATTACACATTATGCCAATATACATATTTCGGCATACACATCATTATCACTTATAGTTTTGAATACACACTCATTTATCATCTCTTAGCCATTTTATGCATTTATATACCACTAGATATCGATATACACATTAAGAACACTATGTATACCATTCGACTAAGGTTATCAATTCTCATTCAGCCCACTTTAATTCCATTTAATCACTCAATCATCTAGATTACATGTTATATATACCATAAACACCATTTATATGCCTTAATACACCAGATATCCCTTTATTTTCTTCAGTAACCCATTCGGTCAAACCTACATAAATTTACCATGTTTATTTTTCAATCTTTTAGTCATTCCATCTTACCTTACACAAGTTATACACATTATATCCATCATTTATAAGCCATAATAGCCATATATACATTATGTTTTCCTTAAGTTTCCATTCGGCCTACATGTGGGTTTTCATACCATAGTGTTTTATTCTATTCTAAGCATATTTATGCACTTATTTAAGTCCACTAAGCATGCTTATCAAGTTAGTTACAATTATTCATGCCTAAATCTCATGCTCACACTTAAACATAACCTAAAACACATACATAATCAATGGAAAAAGAAGGATATTGTATCCACTCACCGTAGATTCTTGCTCTCCACTCCTTAGGCTTCCTTTCTATAGCCTTTAACCCTTAAAACAACGTCCTTCCCTTGAAAACCTAAGGTGGCTGAATTCAATCAACACTATAACATCAAATCCATGCTTCCTTTTCACAAAATAACTTCATAAATGCACTCTAAACACTTGAAAACCCCCATAGGAACCTTTAAATCAAATTATAGAACCCTAAAACACTTAACTCATTTTTGAGACATAACCTTTGTCTCTATCTTTTTCCCACTTCTAGCACACCAAATGGACTCAAATTACCATCACCATGTTGTAAAGGAGTTAAAATTTACTTGGGAGGCTAAGATTTGGGGAGAAAGGAGAAGAAAATAGAAGGAAAATGGAGTAGAAACCATGAACAACTATTCGGCCAAAGAGAAGAAGGAGAGAGGCAGTGGGAGGTGGAGAAATCTGGAGAATTCTAGTCTCTTCACTTCCTTATATAGGCTGAAATTGAACCGAACTGGTCCGACCGGCTTGAATTAAAATTTCAATTTTTCGGCAATTTTCCACTATTTCAAAGCATCTATATGTTTCTCACCTTATTTTCACTTCTAAAAAATTCCATCATTCCTAAAACATCAAAAACAGCCTCCTTACAAATTTTTAGCTCAATCAGAGTCTATTAAGAGCCCGGTTCACTTAAATCGGTCCGATTCAACCACTTTTTTTTCTGCCGTAAAATCCAATTCTAATGCTGTTAAAAATTACAGAAAAGCACTTCCCACTATACACCCTTTAGAGCTCAAAATCATTTTCTACAAATTCGGTCAAACCTTGGTCAAACTTTGGTTCAATTTGAACTGAACCAGAGGCCAACTTCATAATGACTTTCAGAGGCCTAGTTGGCTTCGTTTTCACTCCAAATTTCACCATTAGACTCCTGACGCCCCACATATCGATTTTATCAAAAAATAAATTTTTTGAAAATCGATTGCCGAGTCCGCTGTATAGCTATCCCGGGGTCTCCCATCCCGGGATTGTTATACCTCAAACACACTTAACTCTTAACTTCACTACTGTTAACATCACTCAATACACTACTTTACACTGTGATCACTCTAAATGCACTGTAGATATTCACTAATAATTCTAAGCCAATGTTAGGGCCATTACATCCCTCCTCCGAGTTTGACCTCTTGTAACACCCCCTTCCCATACGTAGGCAATCCCATTCGATAAGGAGTGAGATGTCGTATGAGTCAAGGTGTCACCACGCAAAAACACACAGATACAATACAAATCATACATTCATCCATAAACATATATACATAAATACAAGGTAAATAAAAACTTTGCGAAGCAATAAAGAAAATGGTTGATCATGCATTAATATAACAATATCCGTTGCATTACTGTTCTGATCAACAGGCGGAAACAAAAGATGATTACATATCCAAAATATACAAATGCGAAAGCTATACAAAATTATTGATACAGAGAGTTCTATTACAAAAGAATTATCAAAGACTACAAAAGCTAAGCCCTACACTAATCTCTTATGTGTTGGCTTGACTGGCGGCGACTCTCCCAAAGTAAAACACCTTCTGCACCTGCACGGGTAAAAACACCGTGCTAAGCGATAAACGCTTAGTGGGGAAACACACAACAATTATGGACGGCCATTCACAATGGTCGTCAAGGCATAACACATTCGATATGACAAATGTGGATAACCATGTCAGATATATAATCATGAATACATAATAGAGACATACATTCAGAAGCTCATATACCCATTCATATACTTGTCAAAACAAATAAAGCACCTGCTGACTCACAATAGTGGATAACGAGTATACGGACAGTACCTTATGGGTACAAATCGAATACAGACAGTACCTTACGGGTACGAATCGTAAGATCATTTATCTTATCACATTCAAACAATTTTCGGAGGGGACATTAAACAAGATCCAAATACTGAGGGTTCACAAGGAACCAAACGGGGACCGGATCGGGGTCCAAACGAAACTGAGGCTGCAGCTAAAAGACTCTATTAGGCATGCCTAACTTTCCACTTACTTGACTCTAGCAGGTCATACATAAACCAATTCATGTTTCTGAGCACAACATATAATTCATCATGTATGATTCGCAATATAATAGACATATAAGCACATTCATAGAGCATACGGTAAGGATGAGTCATGGTCAAGACATTTAAAATTCATTATTGCAGAAAAGGCAAAATCAGAAAGCAAGGCAGGCAAAAGGCACTGTCGCGATCGCGACAGAGGCAGTCTTGCCCAGGTCGCGACCTTGACATTTGTCGCGATCTCGCGAGGGAACAAGGGTATCTCGCTGTCGCGCTCACGACAGTGAGCTGCCAGCCCAGAACAGATTGGCAGCCGAGCTCTCTATCGTGCTCGCGACAGAGGCTCTGCTGCACGGCTCGGCGTAGAGCTCGGACGCGTGCGAGGGCTGCTTTCACCGGGCTCTTTCCCGACCTCGCGACGATGTCGCGCTCGCAAGAGGGTCGTGAATTTCAGCCCTTGCCCAGAAAATCTGCAGAAATTCCCTCTTCACAACACTCCAACACACACATTCAACTCAAACCTCTTCTTACCTCAATTCCAGCAACCCAAGCACAATTAGCAACAAAAAATACAACATATATATCAAGAATTCCAATTAAATCATGACAATAACCACATCAATTTACACAAATTGGAATATCAGCACTATTCATCATCATCTCACTCAAGAACACAATTAAGTTCATTAACCCACAATTAAACCTTTTTAACACATCTCAATCATAACCCATAACATTTAAAACCACAATGAACATCAAGAACCCACAAAATTTCCAGAAATTCATGCATATCCAAAAACCCATATATGAACATCACTTAAAAGAAAGTTCCCAAACCTTATCTCCTTAGCACCAAATCTAATGAGCTCCACTAGAACCAGCCTTCTCCTTGCCTTTCGGGTCACGGGGAGGCTCAACTAACCATCAAACCAAAAAACACACAAAAATACAAACCCTAGATTAAAAACCCAAACCCAGAAAATGAAGAAGAAGAAGAAGAACGCAATGGAAATGCAGAAAACTCACCAAATACTTCTAAGAATTATCAAAATCAACCAACTCCAACCAACAAGGAACTAGCCAAAGAAAGGAAGAGGAAGAGAGAGTAGAAGGGAAAGCAAAAGACAGAAGTGAAGGGGAGAACGGGAATGAAGAATAGATTTTCTGTTCTTCCCCTTCTCTTTCATCAATTATCCAACCCTCCACTATTCCCATTTCCACATGGCACAACATGATTGGTGGGTTTTAATAACTCACACCCTAACAACCAACATTGCACATACACAATGCAATCCCCACTTATTGTGACACCCGTTTCCCACGTTAGACTACCTTAGCTAGTCTTTGTTAGAAAAGGCCGTGCAGACACAACAGAACACATGCATAACCTTATGGAAATCTGAACAAAACGATTTCATCACATACAATCATACATCATACATACTTATACAACTGTTTCGTTACTATTCTTAGTTACCTCATTATTACATGCCTTTACATATCTGATACACATAATATTTATACAAAAAGTCTGTACAAGATTCCCGAGTAATAAACCCCAAAACCTATACTATCCACTTCCTATTGTTGACCGTCAATATGCGGGTGCGTCCTTCGATCAGCTCTTGTCCGTACCTGCACGGATTAGAGTAAACCCGTGCTAAGCGATAACGCTTAGTGGGGAACACATATAACAAGTAATTTCTAGACACAAATATAATTACCATACATTGCATGCCAACAATCATGCTTAAATAAGAATCACTTCATCCAATTCCGTTTCATGCACAACATTGTTCATTACTATATTCAATCATAAAGCACCGATCACGTATTCATATATTCACATCACATATCATATTATGTCACCATCATTTCCACTTATTAATTAGTTAATTAGTGATAGGAGGTTAATTGAGGTATAATTTAGTATTTATTTTGTATGAGTTTATATAATTAATTATGAAATTTGTGTGTAAATTTGATGTGATATGTTAGTTTATGATTATTTGTATTAGATTGCATGTTTATTGTGTTTACTGTTGTTTTTTAGTGAAAAATGAAGAGAAAAGTATATGGAAGGAGAGGATCACGAGAAGAGAGAGGAGCAGGTCACGTCTCACACGAAGCGTCACGCGACGTGAGTGTGAGTAACGTGACGTGACTGGAGAAGAAGAACAAAGAAGAAGGAGGAAAAGAAGAGAAGAAGCTGAGAGAGAGGAGTCACGCGATGTGAGCGTAGGTGGCGACTCGTGACGCGTGAGAGAGGCCAAGAAAGGGAAAGAGAAGAGAAGAGAAGAGAAAGGAGAGGAGGAAGCGAGACGTGAGCGCCAGTCACGCCACACACACGCGAAGACACGCCGTGATGGGGAGTAACGAGTCGTGACTGGCCAGAGAAGGAAGAGAAAACCGAGAGAAAGAAAGAAAGAAGAAAATGACCAGCGTGTTCTGTCGCGATCCCGACACCGTTGCGAGCTTGACAGAGACGACCGTTGGGCAGTTTTGAGCCAAAAGTCACATGAAAAGTCATCCTCTTTCACCAAACTTTGCAACCATTCTCAAGGGACATCTCTAAGAGACACAATCTTTAAATTATTATCTATAAATATGTAGTTTAACTGTAATTAGAAATATATGAAGGGATGAATTTTAGTTAAGTAATTTTTCTGTATTTTGCAAGATAGATTTTTCTTAGTTAAATTTCTATTTAGTTTTATGGTTTGAAGAAGAAGATCAAGGAGAAGGAAAATTTATTTTCAAGAGATTGAGAAAAGGGTTGAAAGGCTTCTATCTTATTCTCTTATTTTTAATTCTTCTCTAATATTTTTATGAATATCATTTTAATGAATTTGCATATTATAATTCTTTCTATTTCTATCTACTTTCATAGTCTTTCATTGTAGATTCTCTATTAATATCTTTTGCATGATCTTTACAAGTTGAAGTAATTCGAGAGTTTGCTTTATCTGACATTTAATAGAGTTTCATTATAAAGGTATATTTTTAGAAATCGGTATATTGAGATAATTGCTATAGGTTAGTGTTTATTCTTAAAATATGTAATTAGAAACCTCTAATTCATTAATGAAAATTGTGAGTTAGAATTTTAATTATATGTTTTAGGCATTTTAACTCATGTCGAGAGAGTGAGTTAAAAGTTTATTCTAACTTGGCTTGCATAAAAAGATGAAAGATGTTAATAAAATGATGGAATCAAGTTCATTGTTTTTAATTCTTCATGATTTATTTTATCTTCTTTTGACTATCATTAACTAGGTTTAATTAGTTTACATGTTAGATTAGATTAAAATCAACTCTACCATTAATTAATCATTGTAAACAAGATTAAAATCAATTAGTAATAGTGTGTAAAAACGTTCCTCGTGGGATCGACAATCTTAAGTACTATTTCGGTACACCATATACTTGCGGTATAATTAACATCTATAGAAAATGCCTAACAAGGTTTTGGCGCCGTTGCCGGGGAACGGTTGTTTGCCATTGTGAAAATTGATTTATGATTTTGGATTACAATATTTTGTTTGTTTTAATTTGTTTGTGTGTTTAATGAATTTTGTGTTTTGTTTTTGGTTTTTACAGGATTTTGAAAGTTCATGCCTAGTACAAGGAGTTCTTTAGAAGAGCTTGAGCCTTTAAATCCTGAAATTGAAAGATTTTTGTCAAGTAACCGGAAGTCAAATAGAAAGAAGAACAAAAATAGGAGATCAATTATCATAGCTGAAGAAAATCCACCAAGACTCATGGACTTTGCCACACCTGCTTTGAGTGGTGCTCAACAAGGAGTGGTAAGACCAACGGTAAATGCAAATCAATTTGAGATTAAGCCTTCATTGTTACAAATGATTCAAAATAGTATTCAATTCTATGGTTTGGCAAATGAGGATCCAAATGCTCATTTGGCCAACTTTCTTGAAATATGTGATACCTTTAAGATAAATGGGGTTTCGGCTGATGCAATCAAGCTTAGGCTTTTTCCATTCACTTTGAAGGATAAAGCCAAGGCTTGGTTGAATTCATTAACAAGGGGATCTATAACTACTTGGGACCAATTGGCCCAAGCATTTTTATCAAAATATTTTCCATTGGCCAAAACTGCAAAAATCATAAAGGATATTACTACATTTGTTCAAAATGATAATGAATCATTATATGAGGCTTGGGAAAGATTCAAGAAATTGCAAAGGATGCGTCCACACCATAACTTGCCAAGAGAGCTCTTGATGCAAACCTTCTATAATGGAGTTAATCCAACCACAAGGGGGACTATTGATGCTGCTGCTGGAGGTTCTTTGATGAGAAAAATAATTGATGCAGCATATGAGCTATTGGAAGAGATGGCAATGAACAACTGTATGTGGCCTCCTGAAAGAGTAAGGGAGTATAATAATTCTAATGCTAGGGGGGTACATTCAGTAGATTCTATGGTTGCATTACAAGCCCAAATTGAAGCATTGAATCATAGAATTAATAGTCTAAGTATGGGTGGTAATTCATTAAATGCATGCAATGTTTGTGGTCAACAAGGACATAAGAGTGATAATTGCAATTTAGGCATGGTTAATAAAGAAGAGCAAGTTAATTTTCTTCAAAGCCAAGGTCGTGGAAATCCTTATTCTAACACCTATAATGCTGGTTGGAGAAACCATCCTAACCTTTCATGGGGGAATAATAATGTTAACAACCAAAATAGAGGTGTAGGATACCAACAACCATAAGATAGGTTTGGGGCCTTTGAGGTTAAAATTGATAAGTTCATTGAAGAAATTAATTGTAAGATACATTCTCAAGATGAAAGTCAAAAGAAACTTGAAGAAAAATTTGATCAAATTGCTAAAAATCATGCTGCTACTATTCATAATCTTGAGGTTCAAATAGGCCAACTTGCTAATTCTTTGCCTTCTAGAAATCTAGGATGCCTTCCAAGTAATACTGAGGAGAATCCTAGGGAGCACATTAAGCCATGATATATCTAATTCTTTTATTTAGGTTACTTTGTTATATTTTCTTTTTAAATTTATTGTGCTTTGTTTTAGATTAGTTTAGGTAGTTTTATTTTTTTTTAATTTAGATTTTAATGCTAATAACACATTTGTTTTTAAATAATAGCCAATTTAGTAAGATTAGATTTGTTTAATAAATATATAAAAAAATTAAATAGAAAAATAAATAATATAAAAAAAAAGAAATGTGTTTTGTAGACGTTGCTTCTGTCGCGATCGCGGCAAGTATTGCGATCGTGACAGAACGCAATTTTGGCAGGGCTCGCGTCTCGTGACGTTGCCTCACGCGACATGACGGTCTGCGGATTTAATTTGATGGACTTTGCCCAGGTAAGTGAAGAGCGTCACGAGTCGTGACGTTGCTTCACGCGACGTGACGCCTTATGTGGAGAATAGGTACGTTTTAAATGTTTTGTTTTCTTTTATTATTTTACTTATTATTTTTCTATTATTTGGTTCTGTTTCGTTTTCTTTTCTGATTTAGCGAATTTTATTTCAATTATATTAACTTAATTTTACCATTTAAGCATTAAAACACAGGATAAAAGAATTAAAAGCGGGAACTTAAATTTGAAACCCTAACGTCGTGACGTTTCAACTTTTTCTTTCCCTTGGCTACCTTATTTCACTTGACTCTTCATTTTTCTCTTAGTTTTATTTTGCCCAGCACAGGTCACGACTAAAAACCTTTCCTTTCTTCTTCTTTTTCTTCCACAGAGAAATTTCGAACTTCCATCCTCTGTTTTCCTTTCGTTATTCTAGTTCTACATTTTAGCATTTTGTTTCTCTTCTCTTTTCTTCAATCTTCTTAAGGATTACGGGATTTACATTCTATTTCCAGGTTTGTCAGTTTATTTTCATTTTTCTTTTTCATTTCTTCACTCCTCCACCACATTTAATTTCGGCATTTTCATAACTAAATCACATTTCGTTTGTAGTTATTCTTTGTTCTTTTCAGTTTTCCTTTCATGTATTTGGTTTTGTTAATATTCTTCCATTGTCTTCAGATTTCCTTCTCTATAGTTTATATATACTGCCAACACAAAAAAATGGTTAGAACAAAAAACCCATCATCTTCACGGGTTGAGCAGGAAGCTGAAGAGGTTAACATTGCTGCTCATTATGGTGCGTTATTTCCTATCTTTTCGGTAGATGAAGGCAGTAGGTTTTTAACCCTTCGTGGTAGGCATTTGATGCAATGTAAGTATTTTCCTAACTCTTTGCTTATTCAAATTGGCATGTTAGATGTAGTTAATGATATGTTAAGAGTTTGTGGTTTATTGAAATTTGCATCTATGCATGAAGATGTGCGTCCTAATTTAGTTTTAGAATTTTATACCACATTGAAAAAGAATGATAATAATGAGAATTGGTTAGATTTTAGGATGGTTGGTAAACCTTATACTTTAACCTATTTTATGATGAATAGGATGTTTAGATTTTCTCAAACTGGTTTAACTGATCCAACTAAATCTTTTAAGCCACATGAATTTTGGACGTTTTTGACTGATTTGCAAACACGTTATAGGGCTAGGGATGCTAAATCCATGTTTATTAAAGATTTGAGATATTGAATTTTGCATAGGATTTTAGCTTCTTTAGTTTTTAATAGGTCTGAATTCAATAGGGTTTCATATAATGAGTTGTTTTTGATGTGCTGTGTACATAAACGTAAGGATGTATGTTGGCCTTTTTGGATAGTAAGTCAATTGTTGCAATGTGTACATAACCATGATTCGCCTTTAACTCTTGGGCATGTTATTTCTAGTATTGCAAACAATTTAAATGTGGATCTTGATGCCTATTATCGCATTTTTCCTTGCCTTTATTTTAATAAGAATATGTTAGTTCGTGGGGAAGTTGTTGGTAATAATTTTCAGGAAATCCCATCTCGTGCTCGATCATGTTGGAGGGATATTGCTCGAACTTCTGAGCCACAAGTAGAGGCACAAGAAGAAGAAGAAGGTGATGAGGAGGGAGCAAGTGAAGATGAAGTGATGCCCGATATTACAGCTACTGCTGCTGCTGCTCCTGAGGTTGGCTCATCTAGCCATAACATCCCATCGATGTTATCTGATATGCAAGCACAACTTTCTTCCATTGAGCGACGTCAAAGGCGGTTGGAGTATAAATTTGATAATTTCATGATCCAAGCGGGTTTTGTGGTTCCATCGCCTCCACCTTCACCATGATAGGGGAGTTTTCTTTCTTTTCATTTTATTTGTTTCTTTTACTTGTTTTTATGTGTAATTGCTACACATTGAGGACAATGTTGGTTCTAAGTGTGGGGGAGTGAGTTAGCTTGTTTGATTATTGTTTTATATGTTTTTGTATGTGTTGTTTATATGTTTGTTGTGTGTTTTTATATTTCAATTAAGTTTTTAGTAAGCTTTATTATAAAGCATTGTTTATTTGGTATATGATATAGGTTGTTAAGTCCATTATCTTTTATACTCATTTTTCTCAGTTTTTCAAAATTTTTGGGATGTGTTTTAAGTTTTTCAAGTTATTTGGTTTTACTTATTTCAACATTATAGATTATTTAGTCTCTTTACCTACCATATTTTTAAAGTTAGAATTTGCTCATTTTGTTTAAAATTTTAAGTTTCTAGTTGCCTATGGAAACTATAGCCATAATACTTACTTGTTATCTTTTCAATAATGGATGAGAACTCAAAAAGAAAAGAAAAATAAAGATAAGTGGGATGGAGCATAAAATGCACCCACCAAATATAAAAAAAAAAAAGAAAATAGCAAGATGTACATTCAAAATTTCAAAAATATGGGATGGAGCGTAAAACGCACCCATATTAACTTCTCTTGCTATACATGGGAATCAATAAAAAGTTATACCCATGTTAAAGAAAAGAATAAAAAAAAAAAAAAGAGTCTAAAAATGCCATGAGATTTGATTAAGGGTAAGTGAGCTTTAATTGTCCTAAAAGGTGACTAGCAATCTTAGATTTTTAACTTTTATGATCAATTTTCTCTCTTTGATTCATGTTTAGTTTTTGAGACTTTATATTCTTTATGTTGGAAGTAGTAAAATTAGAAAACTTGTTGAATTTTCAATGCATATTTTGAATTTTGATTTACTGATATGTGTGAGTATTTGGGAAATTTGATCTTTGCAACTCTAGTGTATATGCTGAATGGATATTGCTTTGTAATTATGTTTACTGGCTGTTGAATTTGCTCATGTTTTTCTCTTGCTTGAGGACAAGCAAGGGTTAAGTGTGGGGGAATTTGATAGGAGGTTAATTGAGGTATAATTTAGTATTTATTTTGTATGAGTTTATGTAATTAATTATGAAATTTGTGTGTAAATTTGATGTGATATGTTAGTTTATGATTATTTGTATTAGATTGCATGTTTATTGTGTTTACTGTTGTTTTTAGGTGAAAAATGAAGAGAAAAGTATTTGGAAGGAGAGGATCACGAGAAGAGAGAGGAGCAGGTCACGTCTCACACGAAGCGTCACGCGACGTGAGTGTGAGTAACGTGACGTAACTGGAGAAGAAGAACAAAGAAGAAGGAGGAAAAGAAGAGAAGAAGCTGAGAGAGAGGAGTCACGCGATGTGAGCGTAGGTGGCGACTCGTGACGCATGAGAGAGGCCAAGAAAGGGAAAGAGAAGAGAAGAGAAGAGAAAGGAGAGGAGGAAGCGAGAAGTGAGCGCCAGTCACGCCACGCACACGCGAAGACACGCCGTGATGGGGAGTAACGAGTCGTGGCTGGCCAGAGAAGGAAGAGAAAACCGAGAGAAAGAAAGAAAGAAGAAAATGACCAGCGTGTTCTGTCGCGATCCCGACACCGTTGCGAGCTTGACAGAGACGACCGTTGGGCAGTTTTGAGCCAAAAGTCACATGAAAAGTCATCCTCTTTCACCAAACTTTGCAACCATTCTCAAGGGACATCTCTAAGAGACACAATCTTTAAATTATTATCTATAAATATGTAGTTTAACTGTAATTAGAAATATATGAAGGGATGAATTTTAGTTAAGTAATTTTTCTGCATTTTGCAAGATAGATTTTTCTTAGTTAAATTTCTATTTAGTTTTATGGTTTGAAGAAGAAGATCAAGGAGAAGGAAAATTTATTTTCAAGAGATTGAGAAAAGGGTTGAAAGGCTTCTATCTTATTCTCTTATTTTTAATTCTTCTCCAATATTTTTATGAATATCATTTCAATGAATTTGCATATTATAATTCTTTCTATTTCTATCTACTTTCATAGTCTTTCATTGTAGATTCTCTATTAATATCTTTTGCATGATCTTTACAAGTTGAAGTAATTCGAGAGTTTGCTTTATCTGACATTTAATAGAGTTTCATTATAAAGGTATATTTTGAGAAATCGGTATATTGAGATAATTGCTATAGGTTAGTGTTTATTCTTAAAATATGTAATTAGAAACCTCTAATTCATTAATGAAAATTGTGAGTTAGAATTTTAATTGTATGTTTTAGGCATTTTAACTCATGTCGAGAGAGTGAGTTAAAAGTTTATTCTAACTTGGCTTGCATAAAAAGATGAAAGATGTTAATAAAATGATGGAATCAAGTTCATTGTTTTTAATTCTTCATGATTTATTTTATCTTCTTTTAACTATCATTAACTAGGTTTAATTAGTTTACATGTTAGATTAGATTAAAATCAACTCTACCATTAATTAATCATTGTAAACAAGATTAAAATCAATTAGTAATAGTGTGTAAAAACGTTCCTCGTGGGATCGACAATCTTAAGTACTATTTCGGTACACCGTATACTTGCGGTATAATTAGCATCTATAGAAAATTCTTAACAATTAGCCTGCAAACCATAGACGCGGATAACGGGTATCGCATTGGTACCACTCAGGTACTAGAATCTCATCGAGATTACATTTACGCATTGGTACCTTCAGGTACTTAACATCAATCCACTTATAATAAAATCCAGCAAGCATTATTAGCATTGTGATTCCCATGGAATCAGACACATTAAACGCATGGGGCTGCAGCACTTGACCCTATAGGCATGCCTAACTATCCACTACTTGACTCGCAGGCTTAAATCGTTAAGCATATTATTCAGTTCACATTGATCACTTTTCACATCGCACATGTTGATAGCTAACATCACATTCACTCTACACATTCGCATTAGCACATAGTTATACATTTCACTTACATACTCAATATGTTTCCAAACTCATTCTTCATAGTTAATAACCACATATTTGATTGCATTCAGGAATCATCATGTAGTATGCAAATGTACAGTACCTAATACACACATAATACTTACTCATAATGTCCTTCATTCCAGCTCAAAGCTTTTCCATTTGAAAGGCCAAACACATTAGGGTATATTGCCCAAAACAGGGTAGGTCACGGTCACAACCAATTTGGTTGTCACTGTGACATGTTGAAGTCCAAAACAGAATGCAAATTGAGGACAGGTCACGGTCACAATCAATTTCATTGCCATCGTGACATGTTCCTAATTCTTGGCAGAAGGCTACTTGAGGGTATGTCACGGTCACAATCAATTTAACTATCACCGTGACATATTCCAAATTCTCGACAGAATGCTACTTGAGGGTATGTCACGGTCACAATCAATTTAATTGTCACCGTGACATATCATCTTTGTAGGGCAGAATGCTTCCTTGGGTACCTCACGGTCACAATCAATTTGATTGTCACCGTGACCCATGCAAGAATTCCACTTCCACATTCTATTCCCATTTCCTTTCGAGGACTTCCAACCCACTTTCCTTTCTAACAAATTAACCCAATTCATCAACCACATACCCAATTGGCACATACTTGATTTCCATCTTGACATTGGCATTCACTCATAGTATAAATCATAATCATATTCATTGTACACATAGCATACATATTCTCAAACAACATTTTCACAAAGCATATCTCCACATCAAATATTAAACCTAGCTATACAATTTCATACTCAAGGCCATTACTGCTCATATACACATGATTCATACCAAACTCATATTCAAGCAACACAATTTTCATAGTTATACAACTAGGGTTTGTTCCCAAACCTTGTCGCCTTAGCTCCTAATCTCGACGAACGCTCGGTTCTCCGATTACAGCTTTCCCTTTATCCTTCTTCACTTCTTCAGCTAGCTAAACCAGTTCAATTCCAGAATTGAACATAATCCATCAATTCTCATTCCAATACCAAATCAAAACCAAGAAGAAAAGTAGAAGATGAGAACAAGCATTCATAATCACCTACCTCTTAAGTCCAACAACTTCACTCTTGAGCAACTTAACAACTTGAACTTCTTAACAATTATGCAATTTGATTTAGAGACTAAAGGAACTACTCACACTGCAAAAGGGGTAGAAAACACAGAAAATAACTCAATCCTCACAAATGGGTCATTACCCTCCTCAAGAGACTTATGCATGCAAAAGTGGGGGTGGCTTACTCTCAAGAAGCCACACGGATTCCACTCACAAAGTCAGCCTCCACCAACTGATTCTTACATTATTTTATTCCTATTTAAACCTTCATTAAGTGACCTAATCAGCCCTTAAACCATTCCTAACTTAATCTCAAAAATATACCAATTAGCCACTAAACTATTCACTCAACTTTCAATCAGGTACTGCCTTCATTCCAATTTAGTCCAAACCTCACATTCAATTCACACACACACATGCCAATTCAAGTTAATTCTTTTAGGGTAAAAGTCCGGCCATGACAACTCTCCCCTCCTTAAAGAATTTCGTCCTCGAAATTCATACCTGTGATAAACAACTGCGGGTGTTGCTCTGGCATAGCCGCTTCTGGCTCCCATGTTGCTTCCTCAACACCATGATGCTGCCAGAGCACTTTCACAAGCGGTATCTGCTTATTCCGAAGCTGTCTCACCTCCCTTGCTAGTATCGCTTTTGGCTTCCCATCATAGGTGAAGTCTGGCTGAACTTCCACCTCTTGCACAAGTAACACATGAGATTCATCTGACCTGTATCTTCTCAAGATGGACACATGAAACACATCATGAAGCTTGATTAACGCCGGAGGCAAAGCCAATCGATATGCTACAGAGCCCACTCTTTCCAAGACTTCATATGGCCCAATAAACCTCGGACTCAGTTTTCCCTTCTTGCCAAATCTCAGTACCTTTCTCCAAGGAGATACCTTTAGAAACACTTTGTCACCCTCTTCAAATTCAACATCTCTTCGCTTTAAATCCGCATAGGATTTCTGTCTATCACTAGCTTCCTTTAATCTTGCTGAATAAGTCTTGCTTTCTCTTCTGTATCGCGAACCAAATCTGGCCCTACAATTCTATGCTCATTCCATTCCATCCAACAAATTGGTGTGCGACATTTCCTTCCATATAAGGCTTCATACGGTGCAATGCCAATACTAGTCTGATAACTGTTGTTATAAGCAAATTCCATAAGTGGAAGATACTTATCCCAATTCTTAGAGAAATCCAATACACATGCTCGCATCAAATCTTCTAAAACCTGGATAATTCTTTCCGACTGTCCATCAGTTTGCGGATGGAAAGCAGTACTGAAGTTCAATTTCGTTCCCAGGGCAACCTGCAGACCCTTCCAAAACTTAAAAGTAAATCTGGGATCCCTATCAGAAACAATAGATAAGGGTACTCCATGCAACCGAATAATCTCTCTCACATACAATTCTGCCAACCTTTCCAGAGAATAATTCATCCGAACTGGCATAAAATGAGCCGATTTCGAGAATCTGTCCACAATAACCCATATTGCATCTTGCTGTCTTGAGGTCAGAGGCAATCCAAAAATAAAATCCATTGTGATGTTATCCCATTTCCATTGTGGAATAGGGAGTGGATTCAACATTCCTTGCGGGACTTGATGTTCCGCCTTAACTTGCTGACACACCAAGCACTTGGACACATACTCCACTATATCTTTCTTCAAACCGGGCCACCAATACAACTGTTTCAAATCCTGGTACATCTTGTTTCCACCTGGATGCATAGTGAAAACTGTATTATGGGCTTCATGCATCAATTGCTTCTTCAATTCTTTATCATCTGCCACACATATCCTGTTCTTATGTAACAACACTCCATACTCATTCACTGTATAATCAGTCTTGACACCAGTACCGACGGACTGCAAAATCTGCTGTAACCTTGCATCATTCCTCTGTGCAGCTATTAATTCATCTCTCAAGATTGGTCTCGCTTTCAACTGTGCTAGCAAGGCTCCATCTGTAGAGATTCTCCATCTAAACTGCTTCAACTGTAATACTGAAATACATTTCCTGCTCAATGCATCCGCTACTACATTAGCTTTTCCCGGGTGATAATCCACAATGCAATCATAATCTTTAAACAGCTCGAGCCATCTTCGTTGTCTCAGATTCAATTCTTTCTGAGTAAGCAGATATTTCAAACTCTTGTGATCGGTGTAAATTCTACACTTCTCACCGTACAAGTAATGTCGCCAAATCTTTAAAGCGAACACTACTGCTGCTAATTCCAAGTCATGAGTTGGATAATTCTGCTCATGTGGTTTCAATTGCCTTGATGCATACGCTACCACCTTTACATCTTGCATCAACACACAACCCAACCCTATTCCTGAGGCATCGGTGTACAGAACATACTCTTTACCAGTCATAGGCTGTGTAAGAATTGGTGCTTCGCCCAGCATCCTCTTTAATTGGTCAAAACTCTGCTGACAATTTTTTGACCACTCATATCTAACTCCCTTTCGTAATAACCTCGTCAGTGGGGAAGCTAACACCGAAAACCCTTTCATAAACCTCCTATAGTATCCAGCCAACCCCAAGAAACTGCGAATTTCAAGCACATTCTTAGGTGGCTTCCAATTCACAATCGCTTCTACTTTAGCCGGATCCACCTTAATACCTTCGGAAGATATCACATGACCCAGAAAAGATACCTCTCGCAACCAAAACTCGCATTTACTCAGTTTGGAATACAGCTGATGGCAACGTCTGAAGCACAATTCTCAAATGCTGCTCATGCTCCGTCTCATTCCTTGAATAAACCAGAATATCATCTATAAACACTACCACAAATTGATCCAAATACGGTCTAAACACCTGATTCATCAAATCCATAAATGCAGCAGGCACATTAGTTAACCTAAAAGGCATCACCAGAAACTCATAATGCCCATATCGGGTTCTAAATGCAGTTTTGGGCATATCTTCTTTCTTTACTTGCAATTGATAGTACCCAGAATGCAAATTAATCTTTGAGAATACACCTGCTCCTCTTAATTGATCAAACAAGTCCTCAATTCACAGTAGAGGGTACCGGTTCTTTACTGTCACCTTGTTCAGCTGCCGATAGTCAATACACATTCGCATTGTGCCATCCTTCTTCTTTACAAATAAGACCGGTGCTCCCCAAGGAGACACACTAGGTCAAATGAACCCCCTATCTAGTAATTCTTGCAACTGTGACTTTAACTCCTTTAATTCAGTCGGAGCCATCCTGTAGGGAGCTTTAGACACCCGCGCTGATCCAGATACAATCTCGATGGACAATTCCACTTCTCTTGCTGGTGGTACACCAATCAATTCTTCTGGGAACACATCAGAGAACTCTCTTACCACAAGTATATCCTGTACTTTCACATGTTCCCTCTTGCTATCCAACACCAAAGCCAGGTATGCTTCACACCCCTTCCTCATGCATCGATACGCTTGCATTGCTGAAATCACATTCACAAGGGAATTCGCACCAACTCCCTTTACTATCACTTTATTACCCTTACCATTACTGAGTATCACAATCTTTCTTTTACACTTAACCACTGCATTGTACTTAGTCAGCCAATCCATTCCCAAAATCAAATCGAACTCATCAAATGGCAGCTCAATTAAATCCACTGGGAAAATTCTATTCTGAACCTCTAATGCACAGTCTCTATATACCTTGTTCACATTCACACTATTTCCCAAAGGATTAGACACACATATATCATATCTTAAACATTTAGCTTTAGGCATCCTTTCACATAACTTTTTAGCACACACATAAGAATGAGTTGAACCAGGATCTATAAGTGCAAACATTTCCACATCATAAAGTAGAAAAGTACCTGCTATCACCTCAGGCGCATCTTGATCCTCTCGTGCCTTCATTGCATAAGCCCGCACTGGCGCCGCATTAGGCCTATCCACAATCTCCGAATCTGCTGCACCTCTAGACTGGTTACCTTAGCCACGTCCTCTTCCTCTTCCTCTATTAGCAGGACGCAAACTTGAACCACGCCTACTCTGCTCTTGCTGATTCCCTGTCGTCTCATAAGCGTTCGGGCAGTTAGCAAGGAAATGCTCAGTGCTTCCACATCTAAAACAAGCACCAGTCACTCTCTAGCAATCTCCTCTATGCCTCTTACCACAGTGAGGACACTCATGCACCTCACTTCTATTACTAGATGTTCCTCTCCCAGAACAAGATGTTGTAGGAGCGCCACGCTTCTTACCTCTTGCTGCAGAACTGAATACTGATTCCGCAGGTAGTGCCACAGGAGACTCTCTAGATCTTTTACCCCCATAAGACCCACCTCTATGCGCATTTCTTCTTTGTAACCTGTCTCGTTGAGCTCCCAAGGATCTCTCAGCTCTCATTGCCGCCTGAACTATCCGGTAATAACTCACATTCTGCTCAGTAGTGAATGAAACCAACAATGCCTTGATTTCCTCATTCAATCTCTCTTCAAACTGCTAACATCGAAACTCCACAGTCAAAACACCTTTCGGCGCATATTTGCTCAAACGACAGAATTCCTTCTCATAATCCGCTACTGTCACAGCTCTCTATCTTAAATTCTTCAGCCCCATGTTTTCTCAAGGTTTCCAAAGGTGCTTGTGGTGCAGTCATGCGTTCCATAACCCTTGCCAAATCTAGCGACATTTTCATTAGGGTTTCCATAGGACCCTCTGGAATAACATTCCCAAAGCTAGCTGGCCGAGACAGACCAGACTCCGTTACTTCTACTTCTCGAGGATTCACACTTTCAGCTGTCTCTTCTCTAGTATTGCGATGAGGATCCATCGTTAACTACACAGATTACACAAGAACGTCCGCATTAGGTCAACAATACTAAACACAATCTAGCTACCCAATTCCCAGAAAAGACTAAACCTGGGCTCTGATACTACAACTTGTGACGCCCTTTTCCCACGTCAGACTAGCTTAGCTAGTCTTTGTTAGAAAAGGCCGTGCACACATAACAAAACACATGCATAACCTTATGGAAATCTGAACAAAAAGATTTCATCACATACGATCATACATCCTACATACTTATACAACTGTTTCGTTACTATTCTTAGTTACCTCATTATTACATGCCTTTACATATCTGATACACATAATATTTATACAAAAAGTCTATACAAGATTCCCGAGTAACAAACCCCAAAACCTACACTATCCACTTCCTATTATTGACCGTCGATATGCGGGTGCGTCCTTCGATCACCTCTTGTCCGTACCTGCACGGATTAGAGTAAACCCGTGCTAAGCGATAACGCTTAGTGGGGAACACATATAAAAAGTAATTTCTACACACAGATATAATTACCATACATTGCATGCCAACAATCATGCTTAAATAAGAATCACTTCATCCAATTCCGTTTCATGCATAACATTGTTCATTACTATATTCAATCACAAAGCACCAATCACGTATACATATATTCACATCACATATCATATTATGTCACCATCATTTCCACTTATTAATTAGTTGATTAGCCTGCAAACCAGAGACGCGGATAACGGGTATCGCATTGGTACCACTCAGGTACTAGAATCTCATCGAGATTACATTTACGCATTGGTACCCTTAGGTACTTAACATCAATCCACTTATAATAAAATCCAGCAACAATTATTCGCATTGTTTTTGCATTGTGATTCCCATGGAATCAGATACATTAAACGCATGGGGCTGCAGCACTTGACCCTATAGGCATGCCTAACTATCCACTACTTTACTCGCAGGCTTAAATCGTTAAGCATATTATTCAGTTCACATTGATCACTTTTCACATCGCACACGTTGATAGCTAACATCACATTCACTCTACACATTCGCATTAGCACATAGTTATACATTTCACTTGCATACTCAATATGTTTCCAAACTCATTCTTCAAAGTTAATAACCACATATTTGATTGCATTCAGGAATCATCATGTAGTATGCAAATGTACATTACCTAATACACACATAATACTTACTCATAATGTCCTTCATTTCAGCTCAAAGCTTTGCCATTTGAAAGGCCAAACACATTAGGGTATATTGCCCAAAACAGGGTAGGTCACGGTCACAACCAATTTGGTTGTCACTGTGACATGTTGTAGTCCAAAACAGAATGCAAATTGAGGACAGGTCACGGTCACAATCATTTTCAATGCCACCGTGACATGTTCCCAATTCTCAGCAGAATGTTACTTGAGGGTATATCACGGTCACAATCAATTTAATTGTCACCGTGACATATTCCCAATTCTCGGCAGAATGCTACTTGAGGGTATGTCATGGTCACAATCAATTTAATTGTCACCGTGACATATCATCTTTGCAGGGCAGAATGCTTCCTTGGGTACTTCACGGTCACAATCAATTTGATTGTCACCGTGACCCATGCAAGAATTCCACTTCCACATTCTATTCCCATTTCCTTTCAAGGACTTCCAACCCACTTTCCTTTCTAACAAATTAACCCAATTCATCAACCACATACCCAATTGGCACATACCTGATTTCCATCTTGACATTGGCATTCACTCATAGTATAAATCATAATGATATTCGTTGTACACATAGCATACATATTCTCAAACAACATTTTCACAAAGCATATCTCCACATCCAATATTAAACCTAGCCATACAATTTCATACTCAAGGCCATTACTGCTCATATACACATGATTCATACCAAACTCATATTCAAGCAACACAATTTTTATAGTTATACAACTAGGGTTTGTTCCCAAACCTTGTCGCCTTAGCTCCTAATCTCGACGAACGCTCGATTCTCCGATTACATCTTTCCCTTTATCCTTCTTCACTTCTTCAGCTAGCTAAACCAGTTCAATTCCAGAATTGAACATAATCCATCAATTCTCATTCCAATACCAAATCAAAACCAAGAAGAAAAGTAGAAGATGAGAACAAGCATTCATAATCACCTACCTCTTAAGTCCAACAACTTCACTCTTGAGCAACTTAACAACTTGAACTTCTTAACAATTATGCAATTTGATTTAGAGACTAAAGGAACTACTCACACGGCAAAAGGGGTAGAAAACACAAAAAATAACTCAATCCTCACAAATGGGTCATTACCCTCCTCAAGAGACTTATGCATGCAAAAGTGGAGGTGGCTTACTCTCAAGAAGCCACACGGATTCCACTCACAAAGTCAGCCTCCACCAACTGATTCTTACATTATTTTATTCCTATTTAAACCATCATTAAGTGACCTAATCAGCCTTTAAACCATTCCTAACTTAATCTCATAAATATACCAAATAGCCACTAAACTATTCACTCAACTTTCAATCAGGTACTGCCTTCATTCCAATTTAGTGCAAACCTCACTTTCAATTCACGCACACACATGCCAATTCAAGTTAATTCTTTTAGGGTACAAGTCCGGCCATGACACTTATAATACCCTACAAGTGTGTGAGCACACACACACAAGCACAACCTCACAAACACACCCTAGTTTGATATGCTCAAGCACACCCAAACATAACCCACCTAATTCACACCCAAAACACCATACATGCACTCTCATACTAACAAAACCCTCAAACATGCATTTTTACCCAAAATGCCCTTATCAAAAGCCAAAACACACACAATACATGCACACATAGATGGCTCATTCTACTAGGGGGAAAACGGGGTGTGACAACTCTCCCCTGCTAATAAGAATTTTGTCCTCGAAATTCTCACCTGAACTGAACAAATGCGGGTACCGAGCTTTCATCAAATCCTCTAGTTCCCAAGTCGTTTCTTTGACTCCATGGTGATTCCATAACACTCTTACCAAAGGAATCTGCTTGCTTCTCAACTTCCTATCTTCTCGAGCTAGGATGGCTCTCGGTTCTTCATCATATGAAAAATCTGGCTGCACTTGCACATCTTAGACTGACAGAACATGAGAAGGATCTGGTCTATACCGACGAAGCATTGAAACATGGAACACATCGTGCAACTTTGCTAACTCCATCGGTAAAACCAATCTATAGGCTACCGGACCAACCTTAGCCAAAATCTCATACGGACCAATGAAGCGAGGACTAAGTTTGCCTTTCTTTCCAAACCGATGCACTTTCCTCCAAGGCGAAACTTTAAGGAAAACCTTATCCCGACCTCAAATTGCACATCTTTCCTCTTTAGATTGGCATAAGACTTATGTCGATCCTTGACCGCCTTCAAATTCCGCTGCACAACTCTGATCTTCTCCTCGGTATCCCTAACAAACTCTAGTCCCATAACGGAACGCTCAGATAGCTCGGTCCAACAAATCGAAGTCCTACACAGTCGACCGTACAAAGCCTTATACGGTGACATACCGATACTCGACAGATAGCTATTGTTGTAGGCAAACTCCATAAGCGACACATATCTGTCCCAACTACCCAAAAAATTCAAAACACAAGCCCTCAACATGTCCTCCAAAATCTGAATGACCCGCCCTGACTGACCATCTGTCTGAGGATGGAATGCCGTACTGAAGTTCAACTTGGTACCCAAAGCTCTTTGCAACTCTTTCCAAAACTTAGACATAAACCTCAGGTCCCAATCTGAAACTATGAACAATGGCACTCCATGCAATCTGACTATCTCATCCACATAAATACTGGCTAACTTGTCGAACTGATAGTCCACTCTAACTGGCAAAAAATGAGCTGATTTCGTAAACCTATCTAAAATCACCCATACTGAGTCATGCTTCTTCTGAGTCAAAGGCAAGCCCGAAACGAAGTCCATGGCGATATCATCCCATTTCCACTCGGGAACGGATAAAGGCATGAGTAATCCTAAAGGAACTTGATGCTCATCCTTTACCTGCTGACATGTCAAGCACTTGGACACAAAATCCACAATATCTCTCTTCATACCGAACCACCAATAAAACTGCTTCATGTCCCGATACATCTCTTCACTCCCAGGATGCATAGTGAAAACCATACTATGCGCCTCACTCAGCAGCTGCTTCCTCAATTCCTCATTTTCGGGCACATATAAGCGGTTTCTAAACATAAGTGCCCCATCTAAAACTGAGAAATCTGATTGCTTGCTCGAGCTAACCTCTTGCACAATCCGCTGTAGCCTCTCATCATCACTCTGAGCATCCACAATCCTCTGTCTCAAGGTAGGCCTCACTCTCAACCTAACAACCAAAGCTCCATCTGCATCGAACCTCCATCTGAACCGCCCCAAAAACAATGCTGAAATTGACTTTTGACTCAAAGCATCAGTGACTATATTAGCCTTACCCGGATGGTAATCCAATATGCAGTCGTAGTCCTTAAACAACTCAAGCCAACGACACTGCCTCATATTCAACTCTTTTTGCGTGAGGAGATACTTCAAGCTCTTGTGGTCCGTAAAGATCCTACATTTCTCCTCATACAAATAATGGCGCAAAATCTTTAAAGCAAAGACCACACCTGCCAACTCTAAATCGTGCATCGGATAGTTCCTCTCATATGGCTTCAACTGACGGGAAGCATAAGCCACAACCTTACCCTCTTGCATCAAAACACATCCAAGACCGACACCTGAAGTGTCACTATACATTACAAACTCCTTACCCGAGACGGGTTGAGTAAGTATAGAAGCTTCAACTAAAAAACTTTTCAACTTCTCAAAACAAAGCTGGCACTTATCCGACCACTCAAATCTGACCCCTTTCCTTAATAACCTTGTCCTCGGAGTGGCGATCACAGAAAAACCTTTAACAAACCGACGGTAGTAACCCGTTGTAGACACCGGGTCCCGAGGCGGTCCAAGATCAGGATTACCCAATGATGAAATAGAAGACCGATTTTCGGCAAGAAAGGTGAGAATCGATCGTTCCTTGTCAAAAAATGTGTTTTTCGGAAAATAATTAAAAATATATATTTTTGGGGAAATTAAAATTAAGATGAAAAAAAAAATATATATTAATTTTGTGTCAAAATTTAAAAATTAAAATAAAAAAAATAAAAAATTTTTGGTCGCGAGTGCCGCTGCGGCAGCGCGGGGCCGCCTGCGCGGCAGGCCGCCCCAGCGAGCAGGGGCGGCTGCGAGGCAGGCCGCCCCAGCGCGCAGGGGCGCCTGCGAGGCAGGCCGCCCGCCTCGCGCAGGGGCGCCTGCGAGGCAGGCCGCCCGCCTCGCGCAGGGGCGCCTGCGCGCGAGGCAGGCGCCTCGCGCGATGTCCCTGCGCGCGAGACGGGCGCTTCGCGCGACCCCCCCTGCGCGCAGGGGCGGGCGCCTCGCGCGACCCCCCTGCGCGCAGGGGCGGGCGCCTCGCGCGCCCCCCCCTGCGCGCGAGGCCCCTGCGCGCAAGGCCCCTGCGCGCGAGGCCTGCTGCCTCGCGCGCCCCCCTGCGCGCGAGGCAGCTGCCTCGCGCGACCCGCCTGCGCGAGGCAGGCTGCGCGCAGCAGCCTGCCGCGCGCGGTGCCAGGGCACCGCGCGCAGGCTGCCGCGCGCCCTTGGCTCCTCCGCGCGACCTGTTTCGCCTGTCCGTTTTTTTCGCTATTTTCAGTCTGATTTTCTGATTTTTTCAGTTTTCATTGTTTCACCATTTTATGTTATTTTAGATTAACTAAAAATGAAAGTTTTTTTTTGTCCCTTGCCATTTTTGGCCAAGACAGGATTAAATGGGGATTTTCCCCTCATTTTTGGGGGAGGGCAGATTGAATTCAATTTTTTCTTGGCTTTTCCTCTCTACCTTTTTTCCACTCTCCAGGAAGCTTTTCTTGCTTCTGAAAAACCCTTCAAAAAATCTTCAAGTTCTCTTCTAAAATCTTAGTTTTGCCATTACAAAATATTTAATCTTGGGTTGATTTGAGCAAGAAAAATTAATTTTCTTTGTTCCTTCATCCCACAAAAAATATTTTTCTCAAGATAATTTGTTTAGAACACAGATTTTATATTTATTTCAAATATTATTATCATCAGAAAATCCGACAAGGAAATCGATCGAGACATCCTATTTCCAATCTCAAAAATTCAGAGGGTAAACATTCTTGGACTTATCCTCGTTTATTTTTCTGCACATTATTTATTGTTATTAGTTCTATTTTTGCTATTATTATCATCTCTTATTCATTTCCAGCATTTTAGTATGTTAATATCCCTATTAATATATTATTTGCTTGCTTCAATTTAATATTTTGCTGTCATTGTTATTTCTATTGTGTTTATGTTCATTATTAAGTGTTTTGCCATGCTTAATGCATTTAATGCCTTTATTATTATTCTTATTATTATTAGGGTTATTTGAGCCACTGCCATACTCATTGTGTTATTATTATTATTGTTATTATTATTATTATTATCATTATTATTATTATTATTATTATTATTATTATTATTATTATTATTATTTAATTCTCTATTTTACTATCATTGTTATTTATTCATTTACTAGTATTATTCTGTTTTAGTATTGTTAGTGCTATTATTATTAACTAATTAACTAGTTAGCATTATTATTATTATTATTATTATTATTATCGCTATTATTATTATTTTGCTATCATGCCATGATTATTTGTTGTAATTTTATTGTTGTCATTATATTATGTCGTTATTATTTTTTATGCCATGACTCTTAACTATCGACATTATTATTACCACATTTATCATTGTTATTATTACGTTTTGCATTCGTTCGATTAATTTATTTAGAATTATTACTAATGTTTTTGGTATTATTTTCTGTCTGAGATTTAATTTGGGTCGCGTCATGTGAGTGCCCCCGCGACTCCCCCGGTTGGGTCGCGACGCATGGAGTGTCACATCGACTTGGTGAGATCTCTCTAATTCCCTATCATTTTGTGGTGTTTATTTGTGAACACTTATTTTATTCATGCACGCGTGAGATAAAAAGTCACAAAAATACTTTTACAATTAAATCAAGTTTTTCACTAATTAAATTGGGGCCAATGTCCCTTATTTTAGCCTAACAATAGAAATATCACAATTAAAACGAAGAGTCAATTTTCAATAAAATGGGATCACTCATCCCGGTTTTCCAATTCAAACTATCAAAATGACTCTTCGAGCCCTTTCTAAATTAATACGAAGGAACCAATGTTCCTAAATTTCGAACAAGTGCGAAGGAACCAACGTTCCTAAAATAATACCCCGATTCATGCATGTCTTTTATTTTGACCTTGCGTGAGTGTTTAAATTTATGTGCATTATTTTCCTTTGGGCCCTTGTAATTAATTTTTGGGGCAACTTTATTTATCTTTTGGGGATTATATTCCGTCCCCATCTACATCTTTAATCTCCTTTTAATGGGGTTGTATTCTGCCCCTATTTCTATTGTAATTGCGTGCTTACGTGTTTACCGCTTTCATTTATCGTTTTCTCTATCTATTGCTTTATCGCTTTCTTTACGTGCTTTTAATGCGCTATTTGATTAAATGCATCGCTCGTGTGAGATGAGAGATATAATTATAAGAAGTTAAAAACCCACTTATACTTAACCAAAGCATAAATAAGAGGGAAGTTCCGGACACCATATCTCTGGTTTAGACCGTTAGAGGTGAGAAACCCTTTCCCAATTTCTTGCAAATTGGGTGGCGACTCCAAGTACCTCAAAGGTGCCTTTAGGCGTCAATAGGCTAGGTTATTCTCCCCAATGTTCTATTGGGAGGGATACACCGATGATGTCTCATGGCGCCCATGATCAAAAGACGCGAACCTTCATACCTCGAATCCTAAAGCGGATTCAAAGCGAGGGCCCTTGCTGGGTTACCCGGGTTCGGCGCGCGTCACACCCGTCAAACCAAGAAAACTCCTCACTTCCTGAACATTCCTAGGCGCTTTCCAATCAACTATCGCCTCAATCTTGGCCAGATCAACTTGAATACCCCTAGCTGAGACAATATGACCGAAGAATGACACTTCCCGAAGGCAAAAATCACACTTACTAAGCTTGGCAAACAACTGATGTTCTCTTAACACTTGCAAAACCAACCGGAGATGCTCTTCATGCTCTCTATCATCCTTGGAATACACCAAGATGTCATCTATGAATCCTACTACAAACCGGTCTAAGTATGGCCTAAACACTCTATTCATCAAATCCATGAATGCCGCAGGTGCATTATTCAAACCAAATGGCATTACAAGGAACTCATAGTGGCCATGCCTAGTCCGAAATGCAGTCTTAACCATATCCGCATCCTGAACATGCAACTAGTAATAACCCGACCTAAGATAAATCTTCGAAAAGACACCCGCACCTCGGAGCTGATCAAACAAATCTTCGACCCTAGGCAATGGATACTTAATCTCCACTGTGACCTTGTTAATTTGCCTATAGTCGATACACATCCTCATCGAACCATCATTTTTCTTAACAAACAACATCGGGGCTCCCCATGGAGATATGCTGGGTCGAATAAACCCCTTATCCAATAGCTCTTGCAGTTGAGTTTTGAGCTCTCTCAACTCTACAGGAGCCATCTGATAAGTTGCTTTCGATATGGGCAAAGTACCCGGCACTATCTCTATGGACAACTCCACCTCTCTCTCAGGAGGCAAACCGGGTAACTCACTCGGAAACACATCACTGAACTCCCGCACAACCGGAATATCCTTAATCATAACTTGGTCTCTCTTGGAATCCAACACCACTGCCAGAAAAGCCTAACAACCCTTCCTAATGAATCTCTTAGCTTGCATTGCGGATATCACATTATTCAAAGAACTAGCACCCAAACCTTTAACAAACACAAATGACCGATCTCTATCCCGAAGCACAACCGTCTTCCTATGGCAATCAACCATTGCCCGGTGCTTACCCAACCAATCCATACCTAGAATCAAATCAAACTCTCTGAAGGGCAACTCAATCAAATTCGCTGAAAACACAACTCCCTCAACAACAAAGGGACAATTCCTTTACACTCCACTCACATTGACACTATGCCCTAATGGACTGGTCACACATATCTCATAATCTAACTGATCTCCCTCATGCAACTTATCAATTAACTTATTTGTGCACAAATATGAGTGTGTGGAACCAGGGTCAATTACAGCATATAATTCATTGTCATGGAGTAGGAACTTACAAGCAATAACATCGGGTGCATCTTGCTCCTCTCTGGCTCTTACAGCATAAGCTCTTGCTAAAACAGACAACTGTCGCTCAACTATCTCCGATGCAGCTCCCTCTCTAGGTTGACCACCTCAACCTCTACCTCGGCCTCTACCATGGGTAGCTTGAGTGGCATTCGAACCAACCCTGCTGGTCTCTCTTTGAGCACTCAGATCCTCATTCAACTTCGGACAGTTGGCCAAAAAGTGCTCGATGCTCCCACATCTGAAACACCCACCTGTGAGCCACCTACACTCACCCCGATGAGCCTTATTGCAATTCAAATATATGGGCATAGGCTCAGATCTACCACCTCTACCAGAACCAGATACCACTGCAAAACCCTGCCTTCTACCTCTTGTAGCCGAACTAGATGAGGACTCATCCTGTGGGTTTCGAGACCTCTTACCCGAGGATGAGGAAGACGAACCACCACGGGGAGGATTCCTCCTCTGAGCCCTCTCTCTGAGAACGGTCTCTGACCTCTCAGCTCTAACAGCAGCTTCCACAATCTGATAATAACTCACTGCCGAAGTGCTCATCAAGGAAATCAACATAGCTCTTAAGGACTCATTCAACCCGGCCTCAAAGTGCTTAATTCGAAACTCATATGTCAAAATACCCTACGGAGCATACCTAGACAACCGGTTAAACTCTTTCTCAAACTTCGAAACTGACATAGCCCTCTGCTTCAAGCTCAAAAACTGTGCCCACTTGGCATCCTTATAGGTCTGAGTCACATACTTATTCGCGAACTCCCTAGCAAAGAAATCCCATGTGACTGGATCTGGTAACTGAGGATGTCTGCAAACTAACTCCCACCATTCGAACGCTGACCCTTGTAGCAAAGCCACTGTACACTCTCCCTGCTGGTCAGGAGGACACCGAATCTCTCTCAATGTATGCTTCACCTTGTCTAACCATTTCTCAGCTAGCTCTGACTCATCCAAACCCGTGCCATAGAAATCTTCAGCACCAGCCCTTCTCAAACTCTCTATAGGGGTTCTAGGAGCAGTCACTCTCTCCAAGACTCGAGTCATGTCCTGAGATAGCTTAAGCAAAGCTTCAAAGGGCATGGCTGCCGTGTGACGCGCACCGGACCCGCGGCCGCCCCTATGACCGCCCGCTCGAGGGCAATCGGGCATTTGAGGTCCATTGACAACTTGCAATGAATTACAAGTGCGTCTATTTTGGGCAACAAGGAGGTTTCATGGAGTAGCCACCCAATAAAACATTGGGAAAGTTTCTCTTGCCTTGGAGAGCCTAAGACTGCGCTTATTATCCATTTTGGGCCAACCAAAGGGGTCTTGGAGGGTAAACCTCTCTCCCAAAGGAGCCTAGGATTAATGTCTAAGTCTCATGACACAAGAGGTGTCTTGGAAGGTAAACCTCTAGCCTCTTTGAGCCCAAAGACCAGATATGGGTTCGAGACTTCTCATCTATTTCTACCTTGATTAATTTTACAATTTGGTTTTGAGTTTATTAGTTCGCTCTCTCTCCACATGATACAATTTTAATTAAAAGGCACAATTATTCACATTGAAAGCAATAAAATATTAAAAGTAAATTACAATAATACTAAGAGCGGAATACAACTCCCATTTAAAAAAGTGCAAGCATACATAAAATCGGAGAATTTATTAATTATTAGGACTTTGGTCCCCGCATGTGTATTTAAAGAAAACATTTTGATCTTGGTGATTTTATTTGGAATGAAAACCAGGACATTGGTCCCATTTATTATGAAAAAATCCAAGTTAATTTAGTAGAAATATTTTTGTGATTTTTATTTAGGCGTGCATAAAAAACCACTTTATTTATTGAATATATACAAGGAAATTAAAAAATATAAACAAAATGAGAATTAAAATGTGCAATGAAAATACCAAACCCCTCATCTCCTCCTTCGCGTGCATGGATGCTCAAATGAGAATAAAATAATGATTTGCAACCAAAAATAAAATAGAAATTCATGTTAGAAATTAAACCAAAGAAATAATATGACATAGGGGATAATATGTATAATGAAATATAACATGCATAAAATATTATAACATGCATAAGAATGATTATGATGCAATTTAACATGCATAAGAATAAAAAATATTAACCATGCTCAACATATCAAATAAATAATTATAATAATATTGATATGTACAAAAAACAAATTGACATGAAAATAATAGAATTTAAAAGAACTTACTTGTTATATGAACAATTAAAGATAAAACAAGAAGAAAATTATGAGGACTAAAAGGATTTACATTTTTAAAAGTTAATTGGAAACAAAAGAAATTAAAATCAATAAGAGAATTAAGGAGTTAATCCATGAATAATTACCCTCAAATTTAATCTTGAAGAATTGAAGGTAGAAGTGTTGAATTCCTTGTCTTTTCCTTGTGAAAAATGCTTGAAAAAAAACTTGGAAACTTGAAAAATCACCTTTGGAAGCAAGTGTGTAAAATTGATTTTTTCTCTCAACTCCAAAGCTCAAAAATTCAGTTTTTTCTCTCTAAAATCTTTCTAAATCGTCCTTCCTTCATTTCTGAATTTTTTCTAAACTTTTAACACTCAAAAACTACCCAAAAACCACCCAAAACCATCCAAAAACCGTTAAAAATTGAGTGGGGGTCAAAAATGGGCGAAATCTCGGCGAAATGGGGCAAGAGTGGGCGACTGCGCGCACGAAGCGAGGGACGCCCTCTGTGAGCGATGCCCTGGGCGTCGCTCGCACAAGCGAGCGCTCGCTTGCACGCGCGCCAAGCGCGCTGTCGCGCCCTGACCTTCGCGAAAAATACCTTTTTTTTTTTATAAAAATCCTCAACCTAAAACACGCTTTTTCTTCTCCAACATAATTTTAAAAATATTTTATAAAATATTTTTTAAAATACACTTTTTACTCATCAAAAAGACAAGGAAAATCACTTCCGAGCTCCAATCTTTTTGCCTATAAGCCGGCGTAGCTAAATTTCATCATCGGGTAATCCTGATCAAGGCTACTCGGGACCCGGTGTCTACAGTTGCCCCCAATTTTGGGGAGGCTAGTGCATGGGTGCCTAGATGAGCAAAAATTCAGGAAAAGGAAAGAAGCGCGTACCTGAAGCGGCAACCTTCCTGCTGGATGAAGTTATGAGAATAGCTGTTGCTGTGCTATAGGTAGGCCGTCTTTTGGTTGTGACTGGTGACGCCGTAAGTGCGCTAACCTCTTGTGGGTGGCGCCGCTATCATGCTAACCATTGTAAGTTGGTAATGCCGTGGTCGTGCTAACCTCTTGCGGGTAATGCCGCCATCGTGCTAACCGCTATGAATTGATAGTGCCGTGGTCGTGCTAACCTCTTGTGGGTAGTGCCGCCATCGTGCTAACTGTTGTGAACTGGTAGTACCGTGGTCGTGCTAACCTCTTGTGGGTAGTGCCGCCATCGTGCTAACCGCTGTGAATTGGTAATGCCGTGGTCGTGCTAACCTCTTGTGGGTAGTGCCGCCATCGTGCTAACCGCTGTGAATTGGTAATGCCGTGGTCGTGCTAACCTCTTGTGGGTAATGCCGCCATCGTGCTGACCGCTGTGAATTGGTAGTGCCGTGGTCGTGCTAACCTCTTGGGGGTAGTGAATTTGTAGTGTCGTGGTCGTGCTAACCTCTTGTGGGTAGTGCCGCCATCGTGCTAACCTCTATGAATTTGTAGTGTCGTGGTCATGCTAACCTCTTGTGGGTAGTGCCGCCATCGTGCTAACCTTTGTGAATTTGTAGTGCCGTGGTAGTGCTAACCTCTTGTGGGTAGTGCCGCCATCGTGCTAACTGCTGTCAATTTCAGAGCTGTGCTCCTTTAGACGTTTGGACTGGTGTCGTCACTCGGCTTTTGTTGGTGTTCCCCGCCGATTTCTCCTGCAAGATTGTATGCATAGGAATATACAAGAAATCATGTGTGTATGATATGGAATGCAAATGCTTGCAAAAATGTATAGATCGTGCCTTAGGTGGTCCAAGGTTTGCTGAGGTTGTAGCTTGTCTGCTCTACCATGCCCCTGGAATCCTAAGGATCGTCGACAAGTTTTCTGAAAGAGACCTCCGGTGCACATCCTTTGCCCCTCTGGTAAATGATCCCTTACCCGGGATTCTGATTCATGTTCTGTGTTGTGTGTTATCTGATTGAAAGAGGCTCATTTGAAATAACGCCGTCTCATCGCTCCAGGCATTGAACGTCATTGTTTTAAAGGTAGTGCGTCCCTTGTGGATTTTCACACTAGCTTTTCTTTACGGGAAATGCGTCCCTTAAGGGATTTTCACACAACCCTTTGCCTAATTTTTGGCTGGAATGGACCCAACCCAACCCAGCGGCTTTTGTTTATTATTTTTTTTTTGTAGGGCAGACTGCCTGTTCCCAGTTTTTCACCCTGCCATTTGGCCTAACTTTTGCTTAGAGAGCCAGCTACGGTTTTCATCTCTAACGGCCCTTTTTTTCTTCTTCTTTTTCTTTTTTTTTTTTTCAGAGAAGGTTATCTTCAAAGCTTCTGTTAGGAGCAAATAGCACATATCCGATGAAGTGACTGAGCAATAATCATTAGATGAACAATTGGTATATCTCTTTTTAAGAAAGAACTAAAAGATCAATGAAAATATATGCTTTTATTCATTGCAAAATTGTGTACATTTCTATATGATTTCATCATACATGATTTTCATTTAACAAGAATTCAAAAGCTTATGACTTCACCTAATCTCGGAGTGGATTTTATCAGCATCAAATTCCTGTTATCAATCGGCCCTCTCGGGTTTTCTCGATTGAATATTTTCTCTTGGCCCTTAATGTTTGCCCAGGATGCCTTTTTTCCAGTTTTTACCCTGACAGGGCGCCCAATTTTAGCAAGGCCGCCTTTTTTCGGTTTTTGACCCGCGGGTCATATATTCTCTTCTTTTTATCTTTGGTCTTTAGCCATGGAACCTTTTAAGTCTATCAACATTGATCGGGTCCTTGAACTCATTCCCATCACTGTCTGCCAAAATTGCTGCTCCTTTTGTTAGTAACTTCTTCAAAACAAACGGACCTTCCCAAATCGGTCTGAATTTTCCTCGTATATCTGGAACTCCCGGCCTCATCATCTTAAAGACCAAATCCCCCTCCTTCAACGGGTGCTTTCGTACTTTCTTGCCAAACGACCGAGCCAACCTTTTCTGATAAACTTGATTGTGGTAATAGGCCTGCAGCCTATCTTCATCTAGTAGGTTTAGCTGTGACAATAGCTGTTGCGCCCATTCTGCCTCTGGAATCTCTGCTTCCATGACTAACCTCAAAGACTTTAACTCAATTTCAACCGGCAGGACTGCTTCAGTTCCATATACCAGAGAAAATGGTGTTGCCCCCGTAGAGGTTCTGACTGTGGTTCTATAACCCCAAAGCGCAAAAGGTAACTTTTCAGCCCAGTCTTTATAGCTCTGAACCATCTTGGCCAATATCCTCTTCACGTTCTTGTTTGCTGCTTCAACCGCACCTTTGGCCTGGGGACGGTAGGGAGAAGACTTATGATGTTGGATTCCATATTTCTGGAGCATCTGCTTAGTTTCTGCTAGAAATTGCACCCCATTATCAGACACAATGTGATGTGGGTGACCATATCTGCATATCAGATTCCGCTCGATGAATTTAGCCATATCCCTTGCATCAACCTTCTTAAAAGATTCAGCTTCAACCCACTTAGTGAAGTAGTCAATGGCAACTATAATGAACCTGTGCTCGTTAGAAGCTGTAGGATGGATCTCGCCTATGATGTCTATTCCCCAAGCTGTGAATGGCCATGGAAACGTCAAGTTATGTAACTCTGACACGGGCACATGCCTCAAGTTCGCATACTGTTGGCAGAACTGGCATTGCTTCACAAATTTTGAACAATCCGTATCCATTGTGAGCCAATAAAACCCTTGGCGCATGATCTTCTTTGCTAAGGCTAAGCCATTCATGTGAGCTCCACAGATCTCGGCATGAACCTCTTCCATAACTCTTTTAGCTTCTTTCTCCCCGAGACATCTTAACTGGATACCATCAGCTTGCCTTTTGTACAAAAGTGCCATTAACACTGATGAATTGAGTGGATAACTTCCTGATCATTCTTTGATCCTTCTCCGTGGCTTCCTCTGGAAAAGACTGACCTTTCTAAGTAATTTTGAATGTCATAGTACCATGGATTTCCATCGGTGGTCTCGACGTCCATCACCTGCTCAGCTTCAAAGCAAGGCCTTCCTGAGCTATAAATCAGCACAGGTTTCATGGCAACTCCTATTGGATTATCCCACATAGACACTAAAGTTGCTAGAGCATCAGCTAACTGATTTTCGTCTCAGGGGATGAAGTGAAAAGTGCAAGTATCAAACTGGTTGCTCAACATTCTCAAGTGCTTTACATAAGGCAACAACCTTTCTTCCTTAACTGACCACTCCCTTCTGATCTGATGAATTACCAAGGAAGAACTCCAAATACTTCTACGGTCTTTGCCCCCAGAGCGAGTAATGCTTCCAATCCAATGATGCAAGCTTCATATTCAGCTTCATTATTGGTAGCCTTATACCTCAGCTTCTTAGCCAATGGTAGCCTTTCACCATCTGGGGTCGTAAGAATAATTCTTGCTCCTGCCCCTTTACTGTTTAGTGCCCCATAAAAAAATAGCTTCCACCCTTGCACTGCTATGGCCGTGACATCTTCATCCAGGAAATTATACTCAAACTGGTCTCCCTCAATAGGATGTTCGGCTAAGAATTCTGCTACAGCTCTTCCTTTAATGGTTTTCTTGGTTATGTACTCAATGTCAAACTCCTGCAACAGCAATAACCATCTTCCCATCTTCCCTAGTAGAGAGGGTGCTTCTTGGAGGTATCTAAGAGGATTATGTTTGGCTACTGCCTGTACACTGAAAGAATGAAAGTAGTGTCGCAACTTCTTAGAAGCCCAGATAACTGCTAAACAAATCTTCTCCACCTCTACATATTTAGCTTCATACGGTAGGAACTTCTTGCTAAGATAGTAAACCGCAAACTCCATACCAAAATCGTCTTCTTGAGACATCATAGCACCTACTGAATTATCTTCAACTGCTAGGCACAGGATTAGTGGCTTGGCACGGCGTGGTGGTCTTAATACTAGAGGATTTAATAGATACTCCTTAATGGTGTCAAATGCCAGTTGACAGTCATCGTTCCATATCACCGGCTGATTCTTCCTAAGAAGCTTGAAAATAGGCTCACATACTGAAGCTAGCTTGGCAATAAACTGGCTGATATACTGAAGCTTTCCTAGGAAACTTCTGACGTCCTTCTCCTTCTGGGGCACCGGCATCTCTCTTATGGCTTTGACTTTATCGGGATCTACTTCAATTCCTCGCTGGCTTACCACATGGCCTAATAGTTTACCCGAGGTAACCCCAAAGATACATTTCTTGGGATTGAGGCGCAAATTATACTTACTAATCCTTTGGAAAAACTTTTCTAAAGCCTCGAAGTGACCTTCCCTAGTAGCCGACTTAATCATCATGTCGTCGACATACACCTCTACTTCTTTATGGATTAAGTCATTGAGAACTTTAGTCGCCATCCTCTGATAAGTCGCTCCTGCATTTTTAACCCAAAAGGCATAAGCCGATAAGTGTATGTCCCCCACTCGGTAATGAAGGCTATCTTAATCCGGTCCACTATCTTGTTAAGGATCTGATTGTATCCTGTGTATCCATCCATAAAGCTGTACATCATACAAGCAGCAGCACTATCCACTAGCACATCAATATGAGGTAGCGGGAAATCATCCTTAGGGTAAGCTTTGTTCAGATCTCGATAGTCAACGCATACTAGAACCTTACCATCTTTCTTGGCTACAGGAACCACATTAGCAAGCCAGGTCGGGTATTGAACCTCTATTAGGAACTTGGCCTCAATCTGCTTATGGATCTCCTCCTTTACTTTCTGCGCCCATTCTGGCCTAAGTCTCCGAAGCTTTTGCTTGACTAGTTTAAACTCTGGGTAAGTTGGGATGGCATGTTCGGCAACATCTCGATCTATTCCTGGCATATCCTCATAGGTCCAGGCAAAGACTTTTTCATATTTTTTTAATATTCTCTCGAATTTTAACCTCTCTTCAGGAGTTATGTCTGATGCTATCAAAATTTCCTTTGGATTCTCCAAAGTTCTAAGATTAAATGTAGTTGTGCTGGTTGAATTAATATCGAAAATGAATGCATCATGCTTATGATCATGCAAAATGAAATCATAAAAAACATCACACAAGTAAGCAAAGTTGTTCATCTCATTAACATAATCAGAAACATTAACATTGCCCTCAAAGAGTTCTGGCATAAAAAGAGAATCTAAATGACTATCAACTTCAGTCGACGCTGATGCTGCAGCCGACTGTGCTTTGGCTTCTTGACTTGGTGAAATCTTGAGATCTTCAATCTTTAGCTCTGGCTCTATCATCTTCTCCTTCCCTTTGAGTCTGGTGGCTAACAGCTTATCAGTTACAATCTCTTCGGGCTCATCCCTATCCCAGATGCTACATTGGGTCATAATCTCCTCATCCCAAAAGTTCTCTACAGCTTTAACAACTCCGATCTCCCAATCAAAGACATCGTTGAAAATTTCAAAACCCGGTGTGATCTTCTCATCTACCCACTGCGGTTCTTCTTTTCCGGTGTAAGCGCAAACCGATGATGATGGCACAAAGCTCTCCGAAATATGGGGAATCTTCTCTGATACTTTCTTCTTACCATACTCTCCTTTGTATCCCAACCCTTTTCGATCCTTCTGACCATGTGTAGTGATAGCATCCTACAGCCCTTGTGACTCTTTGCCCAAACCAGCCCCTGGGAGGAAGTGCATCTTCTTTAGCATGTTCACCACCTGAGGGCTACCTTCTAAGCTTTGCTCTTCTCCGATCATCGATACATGAAAGCCGCTGAATGGCTGATTAGAGATTCCCAAGGCAGACACTTGGTTTTCTCTTGCTGCTTTGATGGTCACTACCTCCCCTTCAAGAGGTACCTTAATTATCTAGTGTAAGGTGGATGGCACTCCCCCTAACCTGTGGAACCACGGTCTACCAAGTAGAGCTGAGAAGTTTGCTGGAATTGGCAAGACCACAAAATCTATTTCTATCTCAATGGGCCTCATCTTTACCACAGCTTTGAAAGTTCCCGATGCTTACCTCTTAGAGTTATCGTAGGCTGTGATGGTCAGGTCAGACTTGCTTAACATACTCTCATCCATCCCAAAGGCCTGAAGCGCTACTAAAGGGCAAACATTTATTGATGACCCGTCATCAACCATGACGCAAGCGGTGTGTTTGCCATTGATCCGTGCCTCGATGTACAAAGGTTGGTTGTGGTTGCGACCCTCTGTCGGTAGGTATGCATTAGAAAATACTAGCTTCTCCCCAGATTCCCCTTTTACTAGGTTTAACAGCTCAGATGGAGAGATTGTAGTTGCTACGGTGGATACACTCAATGCCGCAACTAACTTCTGTCTGTGAGAGGGAGACTGTCTCAAGAGGTCCCAAATAGATATCTGAGCCGTGGTCTTTTTCAGTTGCTTCACTATTGAATTTTCTTCCGGCTCCTTCTCTGCGGGTGTTTGCACTAGGTCCTGTTGCTTCTCAACTTCGGGAACTACTCTCCCACTTCTCGTTACTGCCTCAACTCTCTCCTCTTTTTTTGAATCCCATGGATCCGTGAACTGTCCATGTTTCTCATCGTCTTCATCTTCTCCACTCTTACTAGTGGACCAACAGTCTATCGCCGCCACGGGAATCCCTTCTTCACTTGCTTCAGGGCGAGTGATAGAGACGTACTCATTTCCATATAAATCTTGCATCACATACCATTCTGGTAGGCTCGATCCAATCATAAAGACTGGAGGTGGCACTGCATTATAGCTGGACTTCTTCTTGCCTTCTCTCTTCTCAGGATCGGTGATCTGTTTGTTATCAATTAGATCTTGGACCCGATGTCTCAGCGTTATACAACCATCTGTCAAATGCCCGGTATATTGGTGAAATGCACAATATTCATTTTCCTTGTACCCTGGTTGTCCTTGGGTCTTGGCCAGCCTAGGTAATAGGGGTCACAGTTTTCCTTCTTTTACTAGCCTCTTCAGTACCCATGATAAAGGCCTACCCAAGTTCGAGAAATATCTCTGATTCATGCTTGTTGCAGACACCTCGGCTATCTTCCCACCTCTATTACCACTGCTTGAACTTGCTGACTTGGCTATCCCTTGATTGTTGTATCCCTTCTTGGCATAAAGCTCGCTGTTTACCCTCTTGGTTAAATATTCTCCTTCTGCTTCTATGGCAATGTCCTTCAAGGACTCCCAATCCTTTAGTCCCTTCATGTTTAGTCAATCTCTCAAGTACGGGCTGGCATTTCGAATGAATAATCGGATCTGATCAGAAGTGTCCGGTTTGCATTTCACCTCCATAACCCGGTTCCTCCATCGAGTAAGGTACTCATGGAAGGACTCTCCAGCCTTCTGTTGTAGCAACTCGAGATCTTTCAAAGTGACCTCCATCCGGGTACTGCAATCAAACTGCTTAAGAAACTCTTCGGTCAGCAAGTCCCAATCCTCCTTGCACCTCCTGTCAAGTGCATGATACCAATCAATAGCAGCTCCTGTGAGACTCAAGCAAAAATACTCTATCTTCTGCTTTCTTGTTAAGGTCGTGCCCTTCATGAACAACGAGTATTGCTTGATGTGTACGGCAGGGTCAGATGTGCCATCAAATTTAGGAATATCAGGCATCTTGAAATTCTGGGGAATCAGGTCATCCCCATCCAGCTCTCTGTCTTCTGGGTTCATTCCTTTCCCTACTGTCATCATTCTTGCCATGGCCTCAAACCTCTCTTCCATTTTCCTCCACATTGCCTCCTCCAATTTCGGTGACTTTTCTTTAGTTACTGTATGCTCCTCTTGCTCATCTCCCCCAAACTCAGCTTCAGACCTAGGGCCCTCTCTGCGCTCAATAGGCGCAGGTACTCTTTGCTCAACAATAGGTGGATCAACCACTGGTTGGTTAACTGCAGCAGGAAGCTCTTCTCTAACAGCCTCTTGTTCAGCTCACATCCGGATAGGGGCAGCAGCAGCTTGTTGCCCAGCGATGGTGGTGGCAAGATTGCCCATCATTGCAATCATTCGGGCTTCAAACTCCTCCATTCTCTTTCATACCTCTTCAACAATTATTTCTCGGGTTGCATCAGACTCATTTGATGGATTAGCCATGCTTACTTCTGTTGATGATTCGGAAGAAAACCCCACACTGTCTTCTAAGATTGAATCTGAACTCTGATCTGACACTAACTCTGTTAACCCCAAAAGCGGAGTCCTTCTTAATCATTCGTCGGAACCTCTAGACCACCCAGGAGAATCTATGATGGCTGAAATGCGAAAATTATTAAGATGATGCATGATTAAAATGCAATGCATGCTCGTGCTGATGCAACATAGACAAACACATGCAAGCAGATAGATGCTTCCAACCTTATATCTCCCACACACGTGGTAGTGCAGTCTCTTTCCTAGGTGGGCTTGATCCATGGGTTAACGGGGAACCCAATGGACACGTATGGTGCACGGTGGAAAATCGGCAGCATAACAGCTCTCATCTAATGTACATACGTATGGGTGTTTGGCCATTATGTATTTAAACAATTCAACTTAACTAAGATGGACCCACTAGAGCATGAGAGCCTTTGATGAAGACCATTTAATTAAATTGACTTCGTCCAATATATGATGGCCCATATAGTAAGCATAGTATTATGGTACATTTCACCTAGTGGAAGTATATATTGCCATTACATGAGCTTTAGTCAAAGGGTGATGATATTTTTGGGTTACCCAAGCATGATCCCTGCCGACAAGTCTAGCTCAACACGAGCATAACGACCGATCGGATCACCATTTAATATACCTTGATGGTACGAGGCTTGGGCTGGTGATTATCCTTAACACTTCCCTAGATTGAGTGAAAATAGGGTCGTGCTTCAGGAACGCACCGGGGTTGAGAAGGGACCAAACTAACTTAATCTAGGGCTCTAATGAGATGATATGCAATTTTGAGATAAAGCGAAATTCATAAACTAAAACTTAATTGTAAAGGATAATCAAGGTATTTTCAAGTTGAAGTCTCGAACCATTCGTCCCTAGTGGAGTCGCCACTGTAACGCGCGCCGGACCCACGGCCGCCCCTATGACCGCCCGCTCAAGGGCGATCGGGCATTTGAGGTCCGTTGACAACTTGCAACGAATTACAAGTGCATCTATTTTGGGCAACAAGGAGGTTTCATGGAGTCGCCACCCAATAAAACATTGGGAAAGTTTCTCTCGCCTCGGAGAGCCTAAGACTGCGCTTATTATCCATTTTGGGCCAACCAAAGGGGTCTTGGAGGGTAAACCTCTCTCCCAAAGGAGCCTAGGATTAATGTCTAAGTCTTGTGACACAAGAGGTGTCTTGGAGGGTAAACCTCTAGCCTCTTTGAGCCCAAAGACCAAAGATGGGTTCGGGACTTCTCATCTATTTCTAACTTGATTAATTTTACAATTTGGTTTTGAGTTTATTAGTTCGCTCTCTCTCCACATGATACAATTTTAATTAAAAGGCACAAATATTCACATCGAAAGCAATAAAATATTAAAAGTAAATTACAATAATACTAGGAGCGGAATACAACTCCCATTTAAAAAAGTGCAAACATACATAAAACCGGGGAATTTATTAATTATGAGGACTTTGGTCCCCGCATGTGTATTTAAAGAAAACATTTTGAACGTGGTGATTTTATTTAGGATGAAAACCAGGACATTGGTCCCATTTATTATGTAAAAATCCAAGTTAATTTAGTAGAAATATTTTTGTGATTTTTATTTAGGCGTGCATAAAAAACCACTTTATTTATTGAATATATACAAGGAAATTAAAAAATATAAACAAAATGAGAATTAAAATGTGCAATGAAAATACCAAACCCCGCATCTCCTCCTTCGCGTGCATGGATGCTCAAATGAGAATAAAATAATGATTTGCAACCAAAAATAAAATAGAAATTCATGTTAGAAATTAAACCAAAGAAATAATATGACATAGGGGATAATATGTATAATGAAATATAACATGCATAAAATATTATAACATGCATAAGAATGATTATGATGCAATTTAGCATGCATAAGAATAAAAAATATTAACCATGCTCAACATATCAAATAAATAATTATAATAATATTGATATGTACAAAAAACAATTTGACATGAAAAGAATAGAATTTAAAAGAATTTACTTGTTATATGAATAATTAAAGACAAAACAAGAAGAAAATTATGAGGACTAAAAGGATTTACATTTTTAAAAGTTAATTGGAAACAAAAGAAATTAAAATCAACAAGAGAATTAAGGATTTAAGCCATGAATAATTACCCTCAAATTTAATCTTGAAGAATTGAAGGTAGAAGTGTTGAATTCCTTGTCTTTTCCTTGTGAAAAATGCTTGAAAAAAAACTTGGAAACTTGAAAAATCACCTTTGGAAGCAAGTGTGTATGATTGATTTTTTCTCTCAACTCCAAAGCTCAAAAATTCAGTTTTTTCTCTCCAAAATCTTTCTAAATCGTCCTGCCCTGGTTTCTGAATTTTTTCTACACTTTTAACACTCAAAAACTACCCAAAAACCGTCCAAAAACTGCTAAAAATTGAGTGGGGGCGAAAATGGGTGAAATCTCGGCGAAATGGGGCAAGAGTGGACGACTGCGCGCGAGAAACGCGCGCAGTGCGTGCACGAAGCGAGCGACGCCCAAGCGAGCGCTCGTCGAGTGCTCGCTTGCCCATACGTTGGGCGCTGCGCACCGCCAAGAGGGCTGCCGCGCCCCGACCTTCGCGAAAAATTCCTTTTTTTTTTATAAAAATCCTCAACCTAAAACACGCTTTTTCTTATCCAACATAATTTTAAAAATATTTTATAAAATATCTTTTAAAATACACTTTTTACTCATCAAAAAGACAAGGAAAATCACTTCCGAGCTCCAATCTTTTTGCCTATAAGCCGGCGTAGCTAAATTTCATCATCGGGTAATCCTGATCAAGGCTACTCGGGACCCGGTGTCTACATGCCGCCTCGGCCTGGACCCTAGCAGTTTGAGCCGACACATAAACCGAAGGATCAACAGCTTGAGGGTTCACACTCTCGACGGACTCCTTAAGTGATCCACGAATAGAGTTAGAAGCCATCTAAAACAAACAGCAAGACAACCGCATCAGCCAACACAGTCCTAGGCATATACACCTCTATGCACACCAACCACAACATCACCCAAAAATGCCTAAACCTAGGCTCTGATACGAAAAACTGTAACACGCCCTTCCCATACATAGGCAATCCCATCCGATAAGGAGTGAGATGCCATATGAGTCAAGGTGTCACCACCCAAAAACACACAGATACAATACAAATCATACATTCATCCATAAACATATATACATAAATACAAGGTAAATAAAAACTTTACGAAGTAATAAAGAATATGGCTGATCATGCATTAATATAACAATATCCGTTACATTACTGTTCTGATCAACAGGCGAAAACAAAAGATGATTACATATCCAAAGTATACAAATGCGGAAGCTATACAAAATTACTGATACAAAGAGTTCTATTACAAAAGAATCATCAAAGACTACAAAAGCTAAGCCCTACACTAATCTCTTTTGTGTTGGCTTGACTGGCGGTGACTCTCCCAAAGCAAAACACCTTCCGCACCTGCACGGGTAAAAACACCGTGCTAAGCGATAAACACTTAGTGGGGAAACACACAAAAATTATGGACGGCCATTCACAATAGTTGTCAAGGCATAACACATTCGATATGACAAATGTGGATAACCATGTCAGATATATAATCATGAATACATAATAGAGACATACCTAACTATAGAGACATTCAAACAATTTTCGGAGGGGACCTTAAACAAGATCCAAATACTGAGGGTTCGCGAGGAACCAAACGGAGACCGGATCGGGGTCCAAATGAAACTGAGGTTGCAGCTAAAAGACTCTATTAGGCATGCTTAACTATCCACTTACTTGACTCTAGTAGGTCATACATAAACCAATTCATGTTTCTGAGCAGAACATATAATTCATCATGTATGATTCGCAATATAATAGACATATAAGCACATTCATAGAGCATACGGTAAGGATGAATCATGGTCAAGACATTTGAAATTCATTATTGCAGAAAAGGCAAAATCAGAAAGCAAGGCAGGCAAATGGCAGTGTCGCGATCGCGACATCGTCGCGCTCGCGACAGAGGTAGTCTTGCCCAGGTCGCGACCTTGACATTTGTCGCGATCTCATGAGGGAACAAGGGTATCTCGCTGTCGCGCTCGCGACAGTGAGCTGTGATAGGAGCTTAATTGAGGTATAATATAGTATATGTTTTCTATGTATTTATGTAATTAATCATGTAATTGTGTATAATTGATGTCATATGTGTTAGTTTATGTTTATTTGTATTAGATTGCATGTTTTTGTGTTTACTGGTGTTTTTAGGTGAAAAATGAAGAGAACAAGCAGATACAGAAGGAGAAGATCACGAGAAAGAGAAGAGTCATGACTAGTGATGCTATATCACGAGTCGTGACTGGCAAAGAAGAACCAAGGAGGAAAAGAAGGAGGAAAAGAAGAAGAGAGGTTGAGGAAGTAGGGTCACGAGTCGTGACGATGCCTCACGACTCGTGACGACACAGAGAGGCCAGGAAAGAAAGGGAAAGAGAAAGAAGAGAAGAGAAAGAGAGGAGAAGGCGAGACGTGAGCACCAGTCACGGTACACACGCGAAGTCACGCCACGTGATGGGAGGTCGCGATTCGTGACGAGCCAGAGGAAGAAAGGAGAAAAGAAAGAAAGGCCAAGAGGAGCGTGTTCTGTCGCGATCGCGACAATGTTGCGAGCGCGACAGAGACGACCGTTGAGGCAATTTTGAGCCAAAAGTCACTTTAAAAGCCACCTTCTTTCACCAAACTTTGCAACCATTCTCAAGGGACACAATCTTTAAATTATTATCTATAAATATGTAGTTTAACTGTAATTTGAAAGATAGATAGATGATATAGAATTTTAGTTAAGTGATTTTCTGTATTTTGTAGACAGTTTTCTTTAGTTTTATTTTCTTATTTAGTTTTATGATTTGAAGAAGAAGATCAAGGAGAAGAAAATCTATTTCAAGAGATTGAGAAAAGGGTTGAAAGGCTTTTATCTTAGTCTCTTATTTTTAATTCTTCTCTAATATTTCTATGAATATCATTTCAATGAATTTACATGTTATAATTCTTTCTATTTCCATCTAATTTCATGATCTTTCAATGTAGATTCTCTATTAGTATATTTTGCATGATGTTCTAGCAGATGTGGCTGCTGCTCCTGATGTTGGCTCATCTAACAATACCATACCAATGATGTTATCTCATATGCATGATCAGCTGTCCTCTATAGAGAGACATCAAAGGCATTTGGAGTACAAGTTTGATAACTTCATCACCCAAGCTGGATTTGTGGTTCCATCACCTCCACCTTCACCATGATAGGGGAGTATTTCTGTTCTTTATTTTAATTGTTTTCTTTCTTTTTGTTTGTTTTGTTTTCTTTCTTCGCATTGAGGACAATGTTGGTTCTAAGTGTGGGGGAATTAGTGACTGTGTTGTGATGTTTGTGATTACTTATATTTTATAAATTTGTTTATGTATTGTGTATGTAAAATGCATGATTATTTTTGTTTGTGTGTTCTTGTTTTAAGTAAGCTGTTGAGTAAGCTTTATTATAATGTATTGTTCATTTGGTATATTATAGAGGTTGTTAGGTCCATTATCTTTTATGCTCATTTTTTTCAGTTTTTCAAAAAGTTTTGGTATGTGTTTTAAGTTTTTCAAGTTATTTTCTTTTACTTCTTTCAACATTATGGTTTATTTAGTATATTTAACTAACCATGTTTTTAAAGTTAGAATTTGCTCATTTAGTTTTAAATTTTCAGTTTCTAGTTGCCTATGGAAACTATAGCCATAATACTTACCTTTTATCTTTTTAATAATGGATGAGGACTCAAAAAGAAAAGAAAAATAAAGATAAGTGGGATGGAGCATAAAATGCACCCACTCAAGTCATAAAAAGAAAAAGATAGCAAGATGTACATCCAAAATTGTAAAAAATATGGGATGGAGCGTAAAACGCACCCATATTACTTTCTCTTGCTTTGCATGGGATTAAATGAAAAAATATATATACACCCATGTAAAACAAAAAGAAAAATTCATAGAAAATAGAAAGAAAAGTCGAAAAATGCCATGAGATTGGATAAGGGTAAGTGAGCTCACAAATGTCCTAAATGCAGCTAGCAAACTTGGAATTTTTAACTTTTATGATCAATTTTCTCTCTTTGATTCATGTTTAGTTTTTGAGACTTTATATTCTTTATGTTGGAAGTAGTAAAGTTAGAAAACTTGTTGAATTTTCAATGCATATTTTGAATTCTGATTTATTGATATGTATGAGTGTTTGAGATAGTTGAGCTTTGCAATTTTAGTATATATATGCTGAATGGACAGTGCTATATAATAATTTTTACTATCTGTTAAATTTTCTTAATTTCCAAGCTGCCAGCCCAGAACAGATTGGCAGCCGAGCTCTCTATCGCGCTCCCGATAGAGGCTCTGCTGCACGGCTCGGCAGAGAGCTCGAACGCGTGCGAGGGCTGCTTTCACCAGGCTCTGTCGTAACCTCGCGACGATGTCGTGCTCGCAACAGGGTTGTGAATTTCAGCACTTGCCCAAAAAATCTACAGAAATTCCCTCTTCACAACACTCCAACACACACATTCAACTCAAACCTCTTCTTACCTCAATTCCAGCAACCCAAGCACAATTAGCAACATAAAATACAACATCTATATCAAGAATTCCAATTAAATCATGCCAATAACCACATTAATTTACACAAATTGGAATATCAGCACTATTCATCATCATCTCAATCAAGAACACAATTAAGTTCATTAACCCACAATTAATCCTTTTTAACACATCTCAAACATAACCCATAACATTTAAAACCACAATGAACATCAAGAACCCACAAATTTCCAGAAATTCATGCATATCCAAAAACCCATATATGAACATCACTTAAAAGAAAGTCCCCAAACCTTATCTCCTTAGCTCCAAATCTAATGAGCTCCACTACAACCAGCCTTCTCCTTGCCTTTCGGGTCACGGGGAGGCTCAACTAACCATCAAACCAACAAACACACAAAAATACAAACCCTAGATTAAAAACCCAAACCCAGAAAATGAAGAAGAAGAAGAAGAACGCAATGGAAATGCAGAAAACTCACCAAATACTTCTAAGAATTATCAAAATCCACCAACTCCAACCAACAAGGAACTAGCCAAAGAAAGGAAGAGGAAGAGGGAGTAGAAGGGAAAGCAAAAGAGAGAAGTGAAGGGGAGAACGGGAATGAAGAACAGATTTTCTGTTCTTCCCCTTCTCTTTCCTCAATTATCCAACCCTCCACTATTCCCCTTTCCACATGGCACAACATGATTGGTGGGTTTTAATAACTCACACCCTAACAACCAACATTGCACATACACAATGCAATCCCCACTTATAATACCCTACAAGTGTGTGAGCACACACACAAGCACAACCTCACAAACACACCCTAGTATGATATGCTCAAGCACACCCAAACATAACCCAACTAATTCACACCCAAAACACCATACATGCACTCTCGTACTAATAAGACCCTCAAATATGCATTTTTACCCAAAATGCCCTTATCAAAAGCCAAAACACACACAATACATGCACACACAGATGGCTCATTCTACTAGGGGTCAAACAGGGTGTTACAGCTCTGGAATCCCCCATAGTGTAGGGTGCCCAGGAACTCTCTAGCAGCCTCTGGGTGGGTCTGAAAGGAAGGCGAGAGGAACTCCATCCACCTTGCTACCCCTATAAATGCGTCAACCTCCTCCATCATCCCCATAATCTGTAGAAAAGGCCTGGAGATAAAGCGGCTAGCGTAAAACTATACGCGAGCCAAGGCTTGGAATCTCTCCCTACCCTCGTCACTCATCCACTCGGGAGCCTGAGGCTTAGGCTGATCCTGAGGGATGTTACGTCGTGGAAGCATCCTATAAAAAATAACAAATTAGCTTCGTATAATAGTCATAAGTAAGGTAAACACAATTTCAAAATTTGTGGAAATTCGAGCAGCATTTCGGCTAAAATGGCCCCTCCCAAAAAATTTTGGTAGCATCCCGGCAAGGATGTACCTACCCAGAAAAATCTAAAAAATTTGGGCAGCATCCCGACAAGGATGTGCCCAACTTCCTGCATGAAAACACAAAATAAAGGGATAGGCCTCAGGCCCCAAGTAACAATTTTATTAGTGCAATTATATTACATGATGAGAAGTTATTCGGCAATTTTAGGCTAGTTCGATTCCCTAAACATCCGTCATATAAGAGCATATTTCTAAGTCCTATGTTTATTATTACCATTTAATCATCCATTTACACTTCGGTTTTCATCATGCAGGGTCCCAAAATGCAGAAAATAAAAAGGCAAAATTTATCCTATAATTTGCAGCATATACGTCTATAATGCATCAAGAAGAAAAACTAAGTAAAAAGAAGTGAAAAGAAGAGGAAAAGTGTAGTAAAACCAACGTGGTAGTCGACGAAGTGGACTGAAAAAAACATGGAAAAAATCATAAAAAAAACTAGTCCTATACGTGCGCAGTAGTGCAAGGGTCGTTTTGGCGTAAGTGGTGCGCAAAACGGGTGAAAAGTGAGGGAGAAATGACTGAAAAATTGAATGGGTGCTGTAGTGGCCTAAATATCAGTCTAAAAGTGTAAGTGCATCTTTTTAGTGTCTTTATGATAATTGCAGCGTCGAATAGTGTAATGCGTGATATTGCCGGTGTTAAAGTTTAGTGTTAAGTGTGGCGAAAGTATAACAATTCCGAGATGGGTAACCCTGGGTAGCTATACAGTAAAGCCGACTCTCATTTTTCAGAAAAATTTTTATTTCAAAAAAATTATTTGTGGGCCGTCAGGAGTCTAGTGGTAAAATTTGAGCTAAAAACGACTCTAAATTGGCCTTCGAAGGTCATTCTGAAGCTGGCCTCTGATTCGGTTCAAATTGAACAGGGGTTTGACTGACTTATTAAAAATAGTTATTATGTTAAAAAAGGTGTAGTGTAAGAAGAAGAATGGCTTAGAATGATTTTCTATAATTTTGGACAGCTTTAGAGTTGACTTTTACGGTAGAAACGAAAATGGTTAAATCGAACAGGTTTAAGTGAACTAGGGCCCAAATGAGCTCCGATTGAGCTAAAAAATTTTAAATAGCCTATTTTTGATGTTTTAAGAACAATGAAATTGGTTAGAAGTGGAAATAATGTGAGAAACATGGAGATTATTTGAAAAAGTGCAATTGAACTAAAAAATTGATATTTTAGTTTAAATCGGTCGGACCACTTCAGTTGGACCGGTTTGGTTAAATTAGGGACTAAAAAAGGGGTGAAATGGCTAGATTTTTCTAGATAAATCAGCCACTCCACCACCCTTCTTCTTCTTAGTGTAGCCGAATTGCATTCTTCTCTATTTCCTCCATTTTTATTCACTTCTCAAGCCATCTCTCCCCAAAATCCAACCCTATAGACAAATTTCAGCTCCTTGTAATCCTATAGAAGTTATTAGAGTCCATTTGGAGCACTGGAAGTTAGAAAAATCAAGTATACAAGGTTTAGGGTAAGTTTTGGCGTTTATGTTTTAGGTGTTTTTAATTTGGTTTATTGGTCCCTATGGGGGGTTTTATGGGTTTAGAGTTCATTTATGATGTTAATTTGTAAAAATAAAGCTTAATTTTGATGATATGTGGACTTTTATATTGGGCCATGGTAGGAACTCAAGGTGAGGAAGGAATTTCACCAAGCAAATGAAAGGAAAAGCAAGCCTAGAGAGGTCTAGAGCAAGAATTTGAGGTTTGTGGCTACTAAATCCATCTTTTTCCTTTGGTTTATGTTGGATTTTAGGTTATATTTAAGTATAGGTATGAGTTAATGACATGTTTAATCTAACTTAATATTCATTATTAGTGGACTTAAATTAGTGTATAAATATGATCGGATTAAATTAAATCAATTTGGTATGAAAATCCTAATAGTGGCTGAATGGTATTCTAAGGAAATCATGATGTTTTAAGGCTTATAAATAATGTTTATAATATGTTTGACATATGTAATGCATGATAGAATGGTTAATGGATTTAAAAGAAAGCATAATGAATTTGTAATGGTTTGGCCGAATGATTTATTATCAGTTTAAATGAGGTATAGGATGAATTATGGCATGTAAATGGTATTTATGGTATGTTTAACATGTAAAGAGTATGATTAACTTGTTAAATGAAATTAAAGTGCATGATATGAAAACTTGTAACTTTGGCCGAATGGTGTTCATGGTGAATTAAAAATACATTTTAATGGGTAAACTTATATAATGGCATAATATGGTTAATATTGGATAAATAAGTGTGTATGCAAAATTTCAAGAGAAAATAATGTGTATGACGAAATATGCATGTTGGCATAATGTGAATTTTTATATGAATTTGATAAAATATTGCCCTTAGTAGTTGTCTGGTAGTGAAATCTAGTCCAGGATATAATTGGCTAGCCAAAGGGATTCCACACCGCGGTATGAGTCATGACGACTTGCTATAGACAGGCCAATGATGGCTTATCTTAGTGTACAGTGTATATCAGTGATCATTGTAGTACAGTGCAGTGAGAAATGGTCCTATTAGGATCATTTTATAGTGTAGTGGGTCTGTGGAGCCCACGTCCTGCATATCTGGTCAGTAGATTTTCTACTAGATTCATACTGGGGGCATAGTAGTAAATATGTAATAAAATGGATTAAAATGGTAATAATTGTGAAAATGAGTAAAAACGGGACTAAAATGGAATAAAAAGAAAGTTTAGGGGTAAAATGGTAATTTTACGTAAAGTTGGTAAAAAGTGTAAAAGTTAGGTAAAAAGTGCAAAGATAAGGGTAATATGGTAATTTTGGTAAAATATAAGGTTAAAATGGTAATTTGGTGAAAAAGTGATAAAGTAGGGACCTAATTGTAATTTTGAGAAATTATAAGGGTAAAAGTGGAAATTTGAAGTAAAAAGGGGTATTTTGGTAATTAAATAAGTTACTAAGGGGTAAAAGTGGAAAATAAGTTTAGGTAAGATTAAAAGTGTAAATATTGAATAATTACGGGCATAATGGTAATTATGTGAAAAATGAGGACATGAGTGGAATTTAAGTAAAAGATGGGACATAAATGGTATTTATGTAGAAGTGGGGACATAAATGTAAATAACCTAAAAGATGAGGAGGTAAAGGTAATTTGTCACACCCCATAAGGGGCTTAATTGGAAATTAGTAATTTTAAATGGACATTTAAGGGCAATTGGGTTATTTACTAATGAAAGAGGATTATTTTGCAAGGAAACAAAAGTATTTTAAATGGCAGATTTTAGTTTAGTGAGTGAAAGGTAATTTGTCAAGGACTATTTTGATAAAAGAGGAATAAGTGGATCATGATTCATGTGCATGTGTGCCAGGTGGAGAGTGAGTGTGTGCGTGGGTGAGAGAAAACAAAGGTCTGAATGTTTTAGTTTCTGGAAACTAAACACATGAGGTTTTTCTCTCTTTTGCATGCGTGATTCATTTATTGTGAGTTAAGGTTTTGAGCATTAAAGGAATTACAGGGTAAGTAGCTGCTGGTTTTATATTTGGGTTCTCGTTCTTCATCTTTTTTCTGAGATTATTCTGAGTTATATAGTGGTTTCTTGGGTTAATAGTATTTCGGTTTATTTGTTGGTACATGCAAGCTAAAGAAGACAGAAGGAAGGATAAGGGAAAAGATAAGATTGTGGATTGAAGAGTTCAGTGGGCATTTTTGGGACTTCATTTCAGGTTTGGGAGTGTCTGTCCTTTATTGTGTTTTGATCCTGTTTGCTGTTTTGATATGAACGTGGTTTCTGTGTGTTTGTATATCGAAATGCATGAAATATGTATTGTGTATACATGATTCCTGTAGAAAAGAGTAATGTGAGTTTTATAAGAAGATGAATATGCATGAGTTTGAATGTGGATTCCTGGGAAGTAGATGTTCTGGCATTGCCTCTGGTTTGATTGTGAAAATGTGTTATTTGTGTTAAAATTGCTGTAATGTGCTCTGGAGACTTGAAGGTACGTATTCGAATAATTATTGCATGAAAATTTGTTTTAGGCAAAGTGGGGTTTTAATCTTTGGTTGTACTCTGTTTTCGCGATTTCTGGTTTCAACGTTTTCTGGAAATTCTGAGTTTGAGAAGAGAAGCATAAGTGTGAGAAGAAGGTCACGAGACGTGATGGAGCATCACGCCGTGACCCCCTTCTCTGTTTGAGGTCACGAGCCGCGATGCAGCTTCAAGCCGTGACCCCTTCTCTGTTGAAGGTCACGAGACGTGATGTAGCATCACGCCGTGACTTTAGCCCTTCCCTGCGTGTCACGAGATTTCATCTCGTGACCTCTCTTCCTCTCCTCTCAGGCGTCACGAGACGTGACTGATGGTCACATCGTGACTGCCTGCTCCTCTGCGTGGCGCTTGCGAGAAACCAGCGTCACGAGACGCCACTGCCTGGGTATCTCGTGACCGGCCTCTACCTGCTGCCCTGTTTTTCTAAATTGAAGTTTTAACTTCTGTTTTCAAGAGTTTTTGCACTACATGATAAATGTTTGGGTTTAAAATCTGAATTGTAATTAATAATTGCTTAATATTGAGTTGTATACTTGATTAAATAATTAATGTACATAATTTACTAGTTTATATTTTACATGAACATAAATTGTCTTGAATGTAAATTATTTGTACTTCTGCCTCCAATAATTGATACATGGACTATAAATCAGTATTATTTTCAATACTCATATTGATATTGGTGCTTGAATTGTTGAGTTGAGTTTTAAGCCTGAATAGTCATAGTAGTGGATAAGTAAGCGCTTACTTAGGTCAGTGTGTGTGCGCAGCTGCTATATGATAAAACGCTATACGTGGGTCCGTTTGGATCCTTGTTTCGATCCTGTATGGGTCTATATGGATTTAAATGCGAGACTTCGGTCTCTATATGAAAAATACATGTTTGAGACTCATGTCTCTATATGCTTGGGATACTGTGTTCTATCAGTATCCATTTGACCGTATCCACTTCTAGAGAATATTTTAGACTAACCAGGCTATATGTTTAAATGTGTTGCATATGTGGAAATGCATTGTTGACATGATTACAAGTATATGATGTATATGAATTCTTACATAGCTTTACATTATGTACCTTGTACCTGTATACCTAGAATGATGAGAATTATGAATTAAATACTTGATTGCTTGTATTGTATATATATATCTACGCATGTCAAGTAAAGTATTTGGAGATATGTTTACATGTAATTTTGATGCCTTTGATTATGAACCATTAGATTATTATATTGCCATAAATATTGTATATGCATATTGTTCGTTTGTTTTGTTCCTCCCCACAAAGCGTTATCGCTTAGCACGGGCTCTTTTCCCGTGCAGGTGGCGATTTTGGATAGGAGTCGGATATCTGCAGGTCGGCCACTAGGAGTCTTTTTGAATGAAGTTATTTGAAGTCTTCCGCTGTAAATTTTTGTACATGGCTTGTGTATAGCAAAGTAAATCTTTTGTAAAGGAACAAATATTATTTTTGTATATGTATTTGCTTACGAGCCTCTTTTTGTAAAACGATATATGTTATATGTTATATGTAAAAAGAATTTACTATTATATGATTAAAAGTTTCTTTACATTTCATTTGGTTTTTGTTTATACATGTGTATATGGATTCGATTATATGTGTTTGCCCGCGTGGCACTCCGGTATCCTTCCAACGGGGATGGCGGGGTGTTACAGCTTGGTATCAGAGCCCAGGTTTGGTGGTTCTGGGTTATGTTGTGATTGTTTGAGTGTAGAGTCGAGTCTATGCATGAGAGTTAGTTTTGTATAGTGGCCTAATGCAGATGTCTTGTGTTTTGTAGTGTTTATATGGAGTCGGATCCAAGTGAGTATATGGGCGATACAATGGATAGTGTCTATATGGGTCGTAGAGATAGTCCGATCAGAGGAGGTGATCCAGTGAGACAGGATAGGCCTGCACAGGAACCTGCACCAGCTGTTGGTGCAAATAGAGGAGTTGGTTTTGATCCAGCATTAGTGCAAGGGTTATTGCAAGTGGTTGATAGGTTGACTGCTCCTAAGGCTCCAATAGAATTGTTAAGAAAAAGAGGAGCAGAAGACTTTCATGGGACTGCCTTAGATGAATCTGATGTGGCTGAGTTTTGGCTCAAGAGAGTAGGTAGAATTCTGCAAGAGATTAGATGTCCCGCAGATCAGAGAGCTTCATGTGCTATATCGTTGCTTCAGGGATCAGCATATGATTGGTGGGAGCTTGTGATGAGGAATCCTCAGCGGCCAGCTGAGTTGACATGGGAATATTTTAAGCAAGAGTTTGAGCAAAAGTATATAACGAAGGCATACCAAGAAGCCAAATTTAGAGAGTTTATCAGTTTGAAACAGCGAGGTATGACTGTGAGTGAGTATGACAAGGAATTCAACAGGTTGAGTAAGTATGTGCCCGAGCAGTTGTTGACTGGTGAGTTCAGATGTATACACTTTCTTGAGGGACTTCGTGAGGTGTTCCGAGGTCCTTTGTCTGCAATGATTGTATTGCAACCAGTGGGATATTATCAGCTTGTGGCTGTAGCAATGAAGTTAGAGGAATCTGAGGAGATTAAACAGAAGATAGCACAGAAGAGGAGAGCACCAGAAGGGGGAGTTGCGAGTACTAAGAAGTCTAAGGTTGCTCCAGTTGAGCAAGGAAATAGAGGGTCTGTTAAGGTGCCTTCAGAAGTAGGTAGTGTGGCACCGCATGCTAGCAAGGGAAACCGAGCACCAGAGTGTGAGCATTGTCATAGGTACCATTGGGGTACGTGTCGTAAGATCACCGGGGCATGTTTTAAGTGTGGAAGTATGGAACATCGGTTTGCATTTTGCCCTGATCGACAAGCAGACCAGAATCAGCAAGAGAGTAAAAGATCTAATGTCATCCAAAGCAATCGTGAAGGAAGTTGACATCCGAGAGCACCATCTGAGACGGTGCAACAACCTGGTGCTACAGAAGATCATACTAGGCATCGGGCATATTCTATGACTGCTGAAAATGTAACGGGTGCTGCAGGACCTTCGGGTAAGTGTTTATATGTTAAGTTTTGTTTCGTTTCGGTTTTGGTATTTGAGATGTGTTTGGATAAGCAAGGAAATTTCGAGGACGAAATTTTCTTAAGGGGGAGAGAGTTGTCACACCCCATAAGGGGCTTAATTGGAAATTAGTAATTTTAAATGGACATTTAAGGGCAATTGGGTTATTTACTAATGAAAGAGGATTATTTTGCAAGGAAACAAAAGTATTTTAAATGGCAGATTTTAGTTTAGTGAGTGAAAGGTAATTTGTCAAGGACTATTTTGATAAAAGAGGAATAAGTGGATCATGATTCATGTGCATGTGTGCCAGGTGGAGAGTGAGTGTGTGCATGGGTGAGAGAAAACAAAGGTCTGAATGTTTTAGTTTCTGGAAACTAAACACATGAGGTTTTTCTCTCTTTTGCATGCGTGATTCATTTATTGTGAGTTAAGGTTTTGAGCATTGAAGGAATTACAGGGTAAGTAGCTGCTGGTTTTATATTTGGGTTCTCGTTCTTCATCTTTTTCTGAGATTATTCTGAGTTATATAGTGGTTTCTTGGGTTAATAGTATTTCGGTTTATTTGTTGGTACATGCAAGCTAAAGAAGACAGAAGGAAGGATAAGGGAAAAGATAAGATTGTGGATTGAAGAGTTCAGTGGGCATTTTTGGGACTTCATTTCAGGTTTGGGAGTGTCTGTCCTTTATTGTGTTTTGATCCTGTTTGCTGTTTTGATATGAACGTGGTTTCTGTGTGTTTGTATATCGAAATGCATGAAATATGTATTGTGTATACATGATTCCTGTAGAAAAGAGTAATGTGAGTTTTATAAGAAGATGAATATGTATGAGTTTGAATGTGGATTCCTGGGAAGTAGATGTTCTGGCATTGCCTCTGGTTTGATTGTGAAAATGTGTTATTTGTGTTAAAATTGCTGTAATGTGCTCTGGAGACTTGAAGGTACGTATTCGAATAATTATTGCATGAAAATTTGTTTTAGACAAAGTGGGGTTTTAATCTTTGGTTGTACTCTGTTTTCGCGATTTCTGGTTTCAACGTTTTTCGGAAATTCTAAGTTTGAGAAGAGAAGCAGAAGTGTGAGAAGAAGGTCACGAGACGTGATAGAGCATCACGCCGTGACCCCCTTCTCTGTTTGAGGTCACGAGCCGCGATGCAGCTTCACGCCGTGACCCCTTCTCTGTTGAAGGTCACGAGACGTGATGTAGCATCACGCCGTGACTTTAGCCCTTCCCTGCGTGTCACGAGATTTCATCTCGTGACCTCTCTTCCTCTCCTCTCAGGCGTCACGAGACGTGACTGATGGTCACATCGTGACTGCCTGCTCCTCTGCGTGGCGCTTGCGAGAAACCAGCGTCACGAGACGCCACTGCCTGGGTGTCTCGTGACCGGCCTCTACCTGCTGCCTTATTTTTCTAAATTGAAGTTTTAACTTCTGTTTTCAAGAGTTTTTGCACTACATGATAAATGTTTGGGTTTAAAATCTGAATTGTAATTAATAATTGCTTAATATTGAGTTGTATACTTGATTAAATAATTAATGTACATAATTTACTAGTTTATATTTTACATGAACATAAATTGTCTTGAATGTAAATTATTTGTACTTCTGCCTCCAATAATTGATACATGGACTATAAATCAGTATTATTTTCAATACTCATATTGATATTGGTGCTTGAATTGTTGAGTTGAGTTTTAAGCCTGAATAGTTATAGTAGTGGATAAGTAAGCGCTTACTTAGGTCAGTGTGTGTGCGCGCTGCTATATGATAAAACGCTATACGTGGGTCCGTTTGGATCCTTGTTTCGATCCTGTATGGGTCTATATAGATTTAAATGCGAGACTTCGGTCTCTATATGAAAAATACATGTTTGAGACTCATGTCTCTATATGCTTGGGATACTGTGTTCTATCAGTATCCATTTGACCGTATCCACTTCTAGAGAATATTTTAGACTAACCAGGCTATATGTTTAAATGTGTTGCATATGTGGAAATGCATTGTTGACATGATTACAAGTATATGATGTATATGAATTCTTACATAGCTTTACATTATGTACCTTGTACCTGTATACCTAGAATGATGAGAATTATGAATTGAATACTTGATTGCTTGTATTGTATATATATATCTACGCATGTCAAGTAAAGTATTTGGAGATATGTTTACATGTAATTTTGATGCCTTTGATTATGAACCATTAGATTATTATATTGCCATAAATATTGTATATGCATATTGTTCGTTTGTTTTGTTCCTCCCCACTAAGCGTTATCGCTTAGCACGGGCTCTTTTCCCGTGCAGGTGGCGAGTTTGGATAGGAGTCGGATATCTGCAGGTCGGCCACTAGGAGTCTTTTTGAATGAAGTTATTTGAAGTCTTCCGCTGTAAATTTTTGTACATGGCTTGTGTATAGCAAAGTAAATCTTTTGTAAAGGAACAAATATTATTTTTGTATATGTATTTGCTTACGAGCCTCTTTTTCGTAAAACGATATATGTTATATGTTATATGTAAAAAGAATTTACTATTATATGATTAAAAGTTTCTTTACATTTCATTTGGTTTTTGTTTATACATGTGTATATGGATTCGATTATATGTGTTTGCTCGCGTGGCACTCCGGTATCCTTCCAACGGGGATGGCGGGGTGTTACATAATTAATGTAACAGTTAGGGCATAGATGGAAATATACAAAAAGATTAAGGATTAATGTGTAAATAATTGTATTTAAAGAGCTAAGTGAAGAAGATTAATTTAAAGTGTAATTTAAGTGATTAAATAAACACTAATGGGATAAAAATAAGATTAATTAGTAAATTAGTAAAAAGAATTTGTTGATAAATAAAATGTATTCATATAAATTAAATAGGTTTTAGATAGGAAATTCATGGATTGGTAACCACCATTGGGCATTCTAATGCTCAGCACGTAGTTTGTTTTGAGTGCGTGTAGGTACGCCGTAGGTTGGAGCAGCATACTCGGTCAGACTGGAGCAAGCAGGAGAAGAAATTCAAGTTTATGTTTTGTATATTTTGGTATTATATATTGGCATGTATATAAAGTTTGGGATGGATTATGTGGTAACTTTATATATTTATGCATGTGAATATTATGACTCTATGGATGGATATTTGAGAATGCAAATCGTATGGTTTGGATATATTATTCTTATGCCCTTGCCGGGGCTGTGGGTTTTTGAAAAGTGCAGGTTTGGGTAGCTAGAAAAACAAGCTGTTATACTGCCGAAATTTATACTGAATGAATAGTAACATTAGACAGTTATAGGTCAATCAGCAGCTAAGTTAATAAGTGAAATTGTTGAGTGAACTTGATAAGTGAAATAAATAGTTAAGTGATTAAAAGTTTAAATGTGGAAAAAAAAATTAAGCGCAATCTGAAAGCAAGTGTAGGTCGACCTTAGTACAACCATGGTTATCGCACAGTATTTCTAAGTCAGTAGTGTACGTATAGGGTATAAGGGTGCTACATTTATTTTGGTATCAGAGTGCGGGTTAGGCGATTCTAAGATTGGAGTGGGGATTGTTAAGTGATTGTATATACATGCAAATGAAAGTGAATATTATATTATTGTACTGATGTATGCTTGCTCCTTGTTATAGTTAATAATGGCGTCCGATCAAAGCTACAGCGTAAGAGATGGTGAGAGTGGGCTTTGGCCAGTGTTGGTCGACCCGAGGCTGTAACACCCCAAAATGTACCCTAGAAGGATTTGTATTTGTCTAGGGATATTGGTGATCGAAATTGTACGATTTGATGGTCAGAGTGATTATATAGGAGAAAGGATATGATTAGAATTAAGAAAAAGGGTAATTTTGTCATTTTGCATATATAGATTTAATAGAATGGAATAGTTAACTATGAGGGGTAAATTTTGAGAATGGATCGGTTATATGCCAAATGTATGTGAGTTGTGGTGTCAGGTGTGCCGAAAGGACGAATTTAGTATTAATGCAAAAGTTTCGGCAAGTGGGGCCAATTCCAAAATTGTAAAGTATTAATTTGGGACTTAATTGAAGGGGGTAAGGATTTAATTGTGGGCCAATGTAAGAATTATATGTATGTATTAGGTTATTGTAAGATTAAAGGAGAGGATGTGGACTTAAACGGATAATTGGATATAAAAATCTAGTGGGGGCCAATAGGAAACGGACATGTGGCATTAGAGATAAGATGGTGGTGGTTGGGGTAATTAAGGAGAGAGAGAATGTGAGAGCAGATTTCTTCTCATCGTTCTCTCCTCCCTCACGTTTCCCCTCTTTTTTCTTCTTTTCTTCCTCCTCTTCTTCTTCTCACGCCATCCTCTCTCTCTTTCTTTGTAAGCCCCAAGATTTGTACAATGGAATTTACAGCTTAAGTGTTCTTAATGAAAGATTTGAGATAAAGGGGTAAGTTTTGAGTTCTAATGTCTGAAATTTCCTTTTTGTTCAATTAGAAATATTAAGTAATATTCTGTGTTTTGATGAGGAAATTGGAGTAATAAAACTTTAGAAAGAGTATAGAAGCAAGGAAGTGCAACTATTGAAGCTAATTGGAGCATAAGATGTTCAGGTTTGGGAAATCTATCTTTTGACATATATGTATGTGTGTGTATGGATGATTGGATTTTTCTGATGTTTGATACTTATTTGTCAAATTTGGGTTGTTTGTGTTATTTTGTTGTGTGGGTTTGCTGAGTTTTGGTGGGGTTGAGTTTCCAGGGGAAACTCTGCCCAGATTTCATTGGACCTTTAGTGCTTGTTCTAGCTATAAGTTGAGCTATAGATATCCAAATTCTGTGAGACTAGTGCTATTGGAAAGATAATTCATATACCTGAAATTGTCTATGAAGGACTAGAAGCCAATTATTGCTCTAAGAGCCTTGAAAAAGGTAAAAACCGGGGTGTCTTGGCTTAGACGGGTTCACTAGAGCAGTGTAGGTTGTGCAGCCTATATATGACGTTCTAGATGTCCAATTGATCTGATATTTGTTTTAATTGAAAGCTAACATCCTAAGGATCATTTATTAAGCAGGATGTTTTGGCTAAAAATGAGATTTAGACGTTCGTTTAGGCAGTACAAAGTTTGGGGTGAGAAGCAATCTCGTTAGCCCATTTTTCGTAAAGCACTTGTGAGAAACTTCTGTCGCGAGCTCGGCCCTTGTCACGAGCGTGACAGAACCTGATTGTTGAAAGTTTTTCCTCTTCTTTTGAACCTCATGTTTGGTAGGGACTCTTGCCCTTCTAAACCCTTCCCTAGGTTGTGTATTTTGATATGTTTTTCCTCCCGAAATGCATCCGAACTTCCCTGGAATTGTCTAAAACTTATCCATCATCATGTTGAGAGTCTTTTAGAATAATAAATGTGGCACATATGTGTAAGATTTATAAAAGTTTGTTGAGCCAATAGTGATTCAAGTCTTGAGTAGGCTTATTTCTAGATAAGAGTTGTATGTGATGCTAAGATTGAATTAAATGATTGTTTTAGGTGTGTAATAAACCAAAATTTAAATGAATCTTTTGTATCTCAAATGTTTTTATATGACTGTCTAAATAATGAATGACTCTCGATAACTTGAAAAGTCTAAGATACTTGTGTTGAAGTTCTTGAATTTAATGCATGAATTTGGGGAGTAATGTTTATGAAATTATTATGGACGTTATAAGAGTAGGTATGTTTTTATGTGAAGTTGTATTCAATTGAGAATTGACAGGAGTGTGATGCTTGGCTCTGTCGCGAGCACGACTGGTGTAGCGAGCGCGACAGAGGCCATCTAGCTTTCTATCGCGGACGCGACTAAGGTCTTGAGCGCGACTCTTTTCTATGCTATGAATGTATGTTGCTGAGCTTTTTGGCATGGGTTTTTACTTATGCTTTACATATGACATGTTGTGTAAACTTGGATATGTTATACCATATAAACTATAGTTGAAATGAATGTTTAGGAATATGTTAAAATTATGATGGGATTGAAATAAAAAAGGTTATGGTTTGTTATATTGTATATGAGCCATTACTTTCATTATAAATGAATTATGCACATGATTATTATGTGACTATAATAAAAGTATGCACCTCGAAAATAATATTAAAAATAACATGTACATCATTAAAGGAAACAAGCATGTGTTAGCCTGCGTTAGTCGAGTCGTGGATAGAGAGGCATGCCTATAATGTTCTGTTGGCTGCAGCCCTCTGTTATGTTTGGACCCTGATCAGGTCCCCGTTAGGATCCTCGCGATCCCCTCTGTATTTGGATCTTGTTTAAGGTCCCCTCTGTAAAATGTTTTGCTTGTGATAAATAAAATGGTTTTCGATTCGTACCCGTAAGGTACCATCACTGTATACTCAGTATCCACCCCTTTTGACTTAGCAGCCAATAAAATGAATAAAAGAATATGAATTAATTGATAAGTTCTATGATTACTTGCCATATGGTTATGTGAATGTATATCGGATGCGTTTGATGTTAGATACCATGTGAACTAGTGCTTTACGCACTCCTCTGTTCTGGATCCTTTATGGACACTTATGCGGAAAGGTGTAGCATCTTCAGATACCCATGTGTTTTGTATTATAAAGCGATATCTGTTAAATGGAAAGAAAGGTATCAAGTAAGGTTGTTCTAATAGGCATGTATGTAAAGATCTTGTTTGCATGAGAAATTGTATTGGGACAATGCATGTTATTAATCTATTCAACATTTATGAGTATGCTTGTTTATATGATGTCTTTGGAGAGAACTGTTAGAATATTTGATATGTATGATTGTTATAGTTGAAAAGCTTAGTAAATGTACCTTGTGAATGTATATATATATGTGTGTGTGTTTATATGTTTAAATGAGAATACAGGTAAGTAATGTTCTATCTGCCTTTGGGACGTAGGCATGGGTAAGTGAATTGGTAAGAGATTGATGTGCGTTGTTTGATGACTATTAATGAATATATTGAGTTCGTACCAATTTGTAAGCATGAGATAGATAATCAGATTTAAGAAAGATGTTAGGAATAGTTTTGGAACTTGTGTGAATGAAGTTTTTGGTAGAACTACGTGGTTCTGATTCCTCAACCATAGGGATACGTAGGAAGCTTGGAATAGCATTTCGAGCCCGAACCAAATCTAGAAATCTAAATGTTTTGTTTAGCTTTGAATAATGAATGGTTTGAACAAATGAAATGTTCTAATGTAAATTCTGGCTATGGTATGTAAACAAATGTAAATAGGAAAATGTTTAAGTTTTGTATGAGAAAAAGAGTATGAATTTATCATAGCTTTAACCGGTGTACTTTATGTTCATGTATATATATATATATATATATTGATTTACATGTGTTTGCCCCGGCACCACTGTGAGTGGCTGCCCATTATTTGTTTCGCCCGACCAAGCGTTATCGCTTAGCACGGTTGTTTGTCCGTGCAGGTTAGGAGATCCGAGTCGTGCAGCGGTTCTTTGTGACTTTGGCCAATGAGTCGGTAGAAGTTATAGAATGTTTTTATTGATTGTCGGTTTGTAATTAAGTTTATTTATTTAGCATTTGTAATGAGATGTAATAATCTTTAGTGCGAATGATGATGTGTGTGAGATAAGTCTAGAATGTACATATCTTGAGTTTAGGATGTTAGAAATTTTATTACTCTGATTTCTGTATTACCTTGTGTGCCTTTGTTTAGTAGCACCCTCCGCGCACTGTAGCTCTTCATCCGTCGATATGCTACGTGGTGGAGTTTAGTGTGTTATAGAGGCTGCATGCCTACAGACGACACTTTCAGCAATGCCACTACCACCTCCTCCGCCACAACCAGACTTCCTAAATACAATGGCAGATTATATTCAGCATCGTATCCGGATGGAGATGGCCCAGCAACCCCTAGTGCCAATGCCACCAGCAACTCCAGCTCAGAGAAAGCCGATTCTCGAGCAGCTTAAAAAGATGGGAGCTGAGGATTTATTTGGAAGGGATCCGATGACTCCTGAACAGGTGGAAGAATGGCTATTCTGAATAAAGAGATTATTTGAAATCCTGCACAGTAAACCCGAAGAAAAGTTTGAGGGGACAGTTGCTTTACTATAGGGTCCAGCATATTTTTGGTGGGACTCAGTTAGAAAACACACCGCAAATGACCAGATGAATTGGGAGTTCTTCATCGTTCAATTGGAGAAGAAGTATATTGGTGCTAAGTATAAAACCTCAATGCAGGATGGGTTTTGGAGGCTTAAACAAGGTAACAAGACAGTAGCTGAGTATGAAAGAGAATTTGAAAGATTAAGTGGTTATCTTGACGACGTGCTGAGAACTGAAGCAAAGATTGATGAAGAGATTTGAATGTGGCCTCCATAATCGTATCAAGCAAATTGTGAGTGGTTAGAGGCATCCTGATTTGAGATCTTTAGTAGTAGCGGCCATTAAAGTTGAGGCATCGCAGACAGATAAGGCTGAGAGAGAGGCTCGATTTCAACAGAAAAGGAAACTGGGTCAGTCCAGTGGTGCAGGTGATTAGAGTAAGAGATCTATAGGACCACCACCATCCCAGAGTAGAGGATCAGCAGCACCGGCACGTAATGAAAAGAATGCAGCCGGTAGTGGAGTACCACCTTCATCAGTAGTGTAGCATGAGGCAGGGGTAGAGGCACTCCTCAGCAGTGCAACCATTGTGGTAGATCCCATCCTGGCGAGTGCAAATATTTATCAGGTGCCTGTTTTAAGTGCGGGTCGAAGGAACATGTAACACCCTTACACCCGTAAATGATGCGGATACCGGATGTCACGACACTGCAATGACAAGCACTACAATGCACTCGATCGTTCTGTAGCAATTTTTTTTCTAACACAAACATACACACACTAAAACAGAACAATACCATATACCTTGTATCTCTTTTTCCGCAGTCGTATACATGCCATGCCAAACATCGATCCTTGCTGCCACTATTTTCGTCCAGTCGATACTACATCTTCGGCCACATTAAAATCTACCATAACCTGCGTGCAGTGACATTTTACGCGCTGAGCATTAAAATGCCCAGTGGTGGATACATATCCTAAATTTTCCATACTAATATGACATACATGCACACACACATAATCTTCTTTTGCTTTATTTAAATTATAAGAGCATTAATTTCTGAGACTTTGGAATGATTATTATACACTTTTACGATGTTCGTTATCTTTGTTTCTCTCATTATCACTGAACTTCTACTATTCATTTTATACACTGTTATCAATATCACTAGCACTTTCACTTGCACTGTCCCTTCCACTATCACTTTCACTATCGCTTTTACTATATTTAACTATTACGTTATTAACTTTAACCCCTTATCATTTCATCTCTTGTTAATATTCTTATGACTTAACACTGTTCAATTCGATTATCAATTATTTATTTATTATTAGTAATTATTTAATACTATAATGCTATGATTCATTTATCACTTATCAATTGATTTTCATTTCTATCCCTTTACATTATCTTATGTTTATCTTTGTAACTACTTATCAATTAGTCATTGTTTTAGTATTTGAAACATTAATTTACTTTTATGACTTACTTTATGTGTAACACCCCCTACCCATACGTAGGCGATCCCATCCGATAAGGAGTGAGATGCCGTATGAGTCAGGGTGCCACCAAACGGGTACAAAGCAAACCATACAATCTCTCAAAACATACATACCGAAATACAGGATAATTAAAAACTTTAAGGGAAAAGAAAGCAATAGCTGATCATACATTAATATAATAAATCATTACAATAATTTTCTGATCAACTAGCTGATACAAAACATATTACATATCCAAAATATAAGTACAAAAGCGGAAGCTATAACAAAACTGATACAAGAGAGTTCTATACAAAAAGAATCATCAAAGATTACCAAAAGCTAAGCCCTACACTAAAACCTTCTGTGTTGGCTTGACTGCGGCGACTCTCTCAAAGCAAAACTCCTTCCGTACGTGCAAGGATAAAAACACCGTGCTAAGCGATAAACGCTTAGTGGGGAAACACACATATGATATGGACGGCCACTCACAATGGTCGTCAAGGCATAACACATTCACAATGGCATATGCAATTGTTCATAACATAATTCATATAAACATGCTCACAATTAAAGCCATACATTCTCCATCTCCAATTCATATCCATTTCCAAATTAATCGAACGTACATCTCATCATTATACTCATTCAGATATCACATTTATATAATCATACCAGAGCAGAGCAAACTAATCAAACACCTGCTGACTCGAGGTAGTGGATAACGAGTGAACTGAGAGTACCTTACGGGTACGAATCGATTACTGAGGGTACCTCACAGGTACAAATCAAAAGTCATTTCATTTTTATCAATAACACAATATTTTTACTGAGGGGATCTTAAACAAGATCCAAACACTGAGGGGTTCACGAGGAACCTAACGGGGACCTAATCGGGGTCCGAACTGAACTAAGGGCTGCAGCTAAAAGACTCTATTAGGCATGCCTAACTATCCACTTACTAGACTCTAGCAGGTCATGCATAACACAATTTACATTCGAATATTCATCAAATACGGAATTCATACTTGAGCTTAACTCAATATAATAATACATAAAACACATACTACTTAGCATAGCAAAATACACAATTAATTGATGCTAAAAAGATAAAAAACACTAAACAATAATTAAAACCAAACACAATTGGAAAAGGAGTGAAAAGAAAAGAAGTCCAAAATCTGCATATAAGGACAGAAGCATTTTACACGGCGGTATGGTAAATCCATACCGCCGTGTAAGACAGTTTACACGGGAGTATGGGGTATCCCATACCGCCGTGTAACATGCCCAACACAACTGAACGAAGGCATAAACACTGCTCCAACAGAAGCGTTTCACACGGCTGTAAGGGAAACCCATACCGCCGTGTGAAACTCAGAGCTCAAAACATAACTGGGCAGTAGTGTTTTACACGGCGGTATGGATGTATCCTCACTGCCATGTAAAATCTCAGCCTTGCAATTTCTGAGGAATTTCCTCGATCCACACGGCGGTGAGCTATTTCCTTACCGCCGTGTGACTTATGGAAATTCCAGAAATCGCAGAAGTCACTCCAAAAATCCGAACCCCAAAATCATACACATCACAAATTACACACTCCAAACCATAAGTTTGCCCCAAGAACTTACCTTTCTAGCTCAAATCACAAACACCCTCATCAATAACATAATTAATCATCCAAATAATCCATTATTCATAAATTAAAATAACAAAACCTACCCATGCATAACTAAATCATCATACTCTCAAATTCACAATTTCCAATACTTAAAAACAGTAAATCTCAACCATCAATACACACACACACACACCTTATTGTAGCACATCATGCAATTTTTCCAAAAAGACACATGCCAACTCAAATCACCAAACACACCCAAAATAGAGACAAGTCCCAAACCTGAAATTCCAAGTTGCAAATCACTTAGCTCCGCTAGTCCCAGCAATTTCCTTGCCCTTAGGATCTCGGGGAGGCTCAACTAACAAACAACACACCAAGAATAACCAATATAAACCCTAAGTTAAATCTAAACCTAAAGAAGGAGAAGAAAGTGAAAACAAAATGAAAGGAATACATTAACTTACCAAAAAGGATGCAAAGAGATGATTAATTCCACCAATAAAGATTTGAATCCGCACAAGAGCTCTTAGAGTGAAGAAAAATGAAGAAGAAGAAGAAGAAGAAGAGTGAGGGGAAGAAGGGAAACGTAAAATTCTGCCCTTCCCCTTATTTCTTTCCTTTTTCTTTTTCTTTTCCAAAACTCTAGACACATGTCATCTCACTATTGGTGAGAATCAATCATTCACACCCAACAAGCATGCACTACACACACCTAACGTACTCCTAACTAATGCACACCCTACAATGGTATGAACACACACACTATACACTCCCAACTTAAAACACCCTAATATGATATGCTCAAATGCACTCAATCATTTCTCAATTAATTCACACTCTAATGACAAATATATATCCATATGCTAATAAAACACCAAAAACATGTATTTTTACCAAAATACCCTTATGATATGCCGAACACATGCAAATGCATGCTCACACAGACAGGCTCATACTACTAGGGGGCAAACGGGGTGTGACATTATGTGATTAACTTTCCCTTTTGACTTTCTTGCTTTTCCACTGCATCAACTCTTTCATTAAGTTATTTATCGCTACTCATATATGAATTATTTTATCACTGAATGAATATATTACATCGGATCTATAAATTTTTTTCTATATTATCACTTAGTGAAAACACATCATCATCCTCATTAATTCTTTATATCTTTTATTTTCTTATCTTGCACTATAACTTAATTTACTATGGCCCCTTAATTATCTCTTCAAAATTTATTCCCGATTTATTCTTCAAACATTTCGCTTTATTAATACCATTATTATACTCATTGTCAAATTCATTAATTTCTATTATACATGTATTACTATTATCATCACTGTTTATATTATTAGTCTATTTATTTCCGTGTCACCCCTTATTGACTTATTAATATTTCCTTCACTTCACTATTAGTAAATTTCTCATTATTCACATTTAAATCCCAACTTTATCTTATAATAATCAATTACAATTAAATTCTCACTTAATTACTTATTCACAATATTGCCATTTTACCTCTTTATCTTTCATTACCACTTATTTTAATTATATATATTATTATTCAAACATCATCAAAATTCACATACATTCACATTCACTATATATATACAAATCAATTATATTCATTATTTATTTAATGTTTATTCATGCAATAATTTGCCTATGCTTGATAGATCATTTATTCATCGACTATCAATCATATATTTGTTATCCATTTCATCTACTAATTTACGCTTTAATCCACTAACTAACCTCAACTTTATAATTTTACAATTTTGTTCCTACACTTTATATTAATACACATTCTCATTCTTAATTATTTTATTCTACAACAATGCCACTACTTAATTATATTACTTTATTTATTTCATTATCTTGTCACACATTTCATCAATTAATTCTTACCATAATACTTCAATCCAAATTACACTTTAGACTTTGCTTAAATTCCAATTTTACTATTTCAATTTGCTATAATTACACTTTTAACACTATTTACTCTTAATACCACTTTTAGATTATTATTATTTCTGATCAAATCATTAATCATATTTACTCATTTAAATTCATCAATTTAATCACATAAATACTTATTTAAATCATATTATCCACTAATTTCAATTTTAGTCCTTTAAATAAACTTATTATTTCTTTAGTTACACTTAAATCCTTATTCTTTTTCCATGGTTTCCAATTATACCCTTATCTTTTCCATTAATGACATTTATGTCCCCACAATTACATTAATTCCATCCATGTCCTCTTTTTTACTTAAATTACATCTATGTCCCTTCTTGTTCATTATTTACCCTTTTACCCTTACATATTTTCTCTTTTACACGTTTACCCTTATTTTCTTATTTTAATTACTATTTTACCCTTTTTACACTTATATTCCACTTTTAACCTTGTATTTTCACTAAATTACATTTAAGTCCTTATTTTATCACTATTTCACTAATTTACTATTTTAATCTCATAATTTGTCAAAATTACGATTTTGCCCTTACACTTACACTTTTCATCTAACTTTCTCGCTTTTTACTAACTTTTTATAAAATTACCATTTTAACCCTAAACTTTCTATTTATCACATTTTAGTCCATTTTTCACTCATTTTCACTTTCATCACTATTTTAACCATATTTATCGCATATTTATCACTGTGCCCCTAGTATGGACCTGGTAGAAAATCTACTGATCGGATATGGAGGACATGGGCCCCACAGACCCATTACATTATGAAATGATCCCAATAGGACCATTTCTCACTGCACTGCACTACACGGAACACTGATTTACACTGAGAGAAGCCGTCATTGGCTTATCAATATCGAGTCGCCATGACTCGTACCGCGGTGTGGAATCCCTATGGCTAGCCAATTATATCTTGGATTAGATTTCACTACCAGTATATTACTAAGGGCAATATACTATTTGAAATCACTTAAAATTCACTTTGTATCAACATACATATTTCGGCCAACATCTCATATTCACTTGAAATTTTGCATACACATTCATTTATCATCACTTAATCGCTTTATGCCATCACATTCCATTAATTGTCAAAATACACACTTATATCACTTAGATTACCATTCGGCCAACAAGTCACTTTTCCACATCATGGACTTTAATTTCAATTAATCACTCACTCATACTCTTTATATATTAAACATACCACAAATATAATTTATATGTCATAATTCATCACATATCATAAATGAACCCTTGATATACCATTCGGCCACTACACTATCTTTCTCTCTAGTTCACTTTAATTCTACTTAATCATTCAATCATTTAATTTACATATTGTATTAGTCATAAACATCATTTATCTGCGATGGTACAGAACATACCTCATTATTTTATTTAATATCCCATTCGGCCACAACATTAGATTTTCTTTATGTGTTCTTTAATTTCTTTCAATCACTCTATCATGCCTTAAACATGTTATACGTATAATAACCATCAATTATAAGCCATAAACTTCATTTAATCTTTATAAAATCCATAATATACTACTCGGCCTACATTAGGTTTTTCATACCTCTTAGTTTTAATTTCATCTAATCATACTTTTAAACTATTTTAGGTCCACTAATCACATATATTAAGTTAGATTCAATTATTCATGCATTTTTCACATACACACAATACAAAAATAACACAAAATCATGCCTCTACCATGGAAAAGAAAGGATATTGTATCCACTAACCTTATTTCCATGCTCTCCACCACTTAGGCTTGCTTTCAATGCCTTATCTCTCTAAAATTCCATCTTCTCCATAAAAATCCTAAGGTGGCCGAATTTAAACATCAATATTTTCTCAAATCCTTACTTCCTTTTTGCAATATAATTAAATAATCATCATCTACATACCCAAAAATACCTATTTGAACCATTAGATAAAATTATAGAACTCAAAATCTCTTACCTCACTTTTAGGGCATAACCTTGAACACTTGGTTTTTCCTACTTTTTTCACTCCAAATGAGCTTTTGAAACTATAATCAATGAAAAGAGGGGTTGTATTTTACTTAGGAAGGTTGGATTTAAGGAGAAATTTGAAGAAAGAAGAAGAAAATTCAAGAGAAAGAGAGAGGGTAAAATCCGACCAAGAAAAGGAGTAGAGACGCTGCTGGATTTGTGAAGATTTTTCTAAAGAAATCTGATATTTTCAGCTTATATAAGGGTCTTAATGGGCCGGGCCAAGCCCAATAAAAGTGGCCCAAACAATTCAAGCCCATTTCCCATTGTTAAGCCCATTTTCTATCCAATAATTATTTTCCTCTCTTCCCAAGCTCAATTTCTCCCAAACTCAATTCCATAATTCTCAAAATATATAATTTAGCCTCTACATAAAATTTCATTTCAATCGGAGACCGTTTCTCGATCCGCTAATTTCTTACCAGTCCGATAACTCAATTTTCTGTCTTACCTTAAAATTTATTTTTCTTTACCAATTGATTCCCCATAATATTTCAAGCACAACCATGCTTCCAAATAATTTTTCTGAGGTCCAGAACTCCATTTAGAGTCTAATCAAACTTTGGTCAAACCTAGTCAACCAAAAGTCCGGTTCGGTTCACTGGTTGAACCGGTTCGGTTCACTTTCACCCTTAGCATCAATTTCACTCTTATAAACCCATTAGACCTTGGTTCCATCTCAATTAGGGTCACTATTCGGTTCGGTTCAATTAAACCGGCCCGGTTCACAAATTTCTCAATGTCTCCATAAAATTTCTTTATCACCACCAAACTATTTTACACACTATTCTGAGTCCATCTATACCTTTTGATAATTTGTCAGAGGTCGTTTACTATATTTAGTGCCTCGGTCAAACTTCGGTCAAACTTGATTACTATTTGAATCGAACCGGAGGCTTCCTTCAAACTGACTTTCGGAGATCGTTTTAGCTCCGTTTTCAGTTCCGATTTCACCACTAGACTCCTTACGATACACAGATCATTTTTGCGAAATTAGAATTTTTCGGGCGCCGGATGGCCGGGTTCGCTGTATAACCATCCCGATGTCACCCGTCCAGGAATCACTATATTTTTAGCACACTTATCAATAAGTTTTGACACTGGCAAACTCACTCTCTACACTGTTCGACACTGCGATCGTCGTGGTATCACTGAAATTATGCACTGTCACTTCTAAACCGGTATTTTGGCCACTACAGAACACTTGGTGAAAGATTATCCCGATGCAGTGCCACTCTAGTGACGTCTCCCGCTCCTGATGCGGGTTCTTCGGCATCCCATGGGAGAACCAGGGGGATAGCCTCCCATACATCAGCTAGACCTCCTCCACCACCATCCCAGGGTCAGCGAAGAGCTACCGGCCGTGCTGATGCTGTGAAGGCCCGTGATCAGGAGGATGTACCCGATGTGATAGTAGGTAAATTTTCTTTATTTTCTCATTCAGTGTGTACACTTATTGATCCTGGGTCCACACACTCCTATATTAGCGCAGACATTGCACGGGGTACAGGGTTAGATGAGTTATACCTTGATCAAGATATCTTAGTGAGCAACACTTTATGTAACACGCCGTTTTTCCCCTAGTAGTTTAAGCCATTCTGTGTGCAAGTGCATTTGTGTAATATTTTGGCATGTGTTATATTTTAATTTTGGTTAAGTGCATGAATCATGAGTTTTGCTAGAGTGTGGTTGCATGTATAGTGGTAGTGTGTGTGCGTGTTTGGGTTTTGTTAGGATGTGGATGTTTGTAGGGAGTTAATGTATGTATTAGTGAGATTAGGCTTGGGTGTGGTGTAGAGGATGGTTGTAGGGTGTGTTGGTTAGATTCCACCAATGTGTTGATGCCATGTGGCAAGTGAGGGTGATATAAATAGGTTGGAGAGAGAGAGAAAGGACAGCCCCTTTTCTGCCCTTGCTCTCTCGTTCTCTTCTCCCCTCACGCCTCTTCTTCTTCATTTTCTTCTTCCTCTTTGTTTCTTACTTGATTCTCATCTTTTGTGACCTCAATCATTGGTTGGATTTAGCAAATCTTGAGTCTTTTGGTAAGTTTTAGTTAGTTATTTCTTGTTCTTGATATTTCCTTGATTTTGTTAGTTATGGTTTTGAGTTAGGGTTTTGTTTTTGTGTGTGATCTTTGGGTGTTTTGATCAGAGATGCTTCCTAGAGACCCCAAAGGCAAAGAAAAGGCTTGTGGGAGTGGAGCTTGTGTTTAGGAGCTAAGGATTTGCAAGGTTTGGGACTTTTGTGTTTTTGATGCATTTTGGGGTTTTGAGGTTTTGATTTGATTTTCTGGAAATCATGTGGTTAATGATGTTTATTTTGGTCTAAATGTTATGGGTTTTGTTGGAATTGAGTTAAGATGCTTTGTTGATGAACTCTTGAAGTAAATTGTTAGTTGAATGAGTTTATGTAGCAAAATTCTGGTTTTATTAAATTAGAAAATTTGATTACGTTTGTGGCATGATTCAATTGAAATTATTGACATTAAAGTTGAGTTTTATGTTGTTGATGATGATGGGATGGCTTAATTTGAGTTATGTTGATGTTTGGTTTGAAATGGAGGTTTGGGTGTCTTTCGGAAGATGGAGGAATTCTGCAAAATTTCTACAGATCTGGAACACACGACTCTATCGCGAGCGCGACAGAGCCTGGTAATTCTAGCTCTCAGATATGACCGAGCTACGGTGGCAAGAGCACACTGTCGCGAGCGCGACAGAGCGCTCGGCTGCAACGCATGTGATCGAGCTTCGACTCGCCGAGCTGCAGAGGCACGAGCACACTGTCGTGAGCGCAACAGGGCCCTTGACTGATGAGCTAGAGCTGGGCAGTCCCCTGTCATGAGCACAATGGTTTTGGCAGTCCGCTCACTGTCGCGAGCGTGAGGACTGTCGCTACCGCAATATGGGGCGGGCTTCACCTCTATCACGAGTGCGACAGCTCCTATTTTCAAAATGAGTTTTCTTTTGTGTTTTCTATATTTATCTTCCGAACTTATGATATTATTAGACTTATGCATGGATAATTTTATGAACAATATGAATATGATTTGATGATTTATGCATGGCCTGCAAGAGTCAATTTAGTGGATAGTTAGGCATGCCTAATAAAGTTCAGTAGCTGCAGCCCCAATGTGTTCCGGACCCTGATAAGGTCCCCATTTGGATCCTCACGATCCTTAATGTGTATGGATCTTGTTTAAGATCCCCCAATGTGAAAATGTTATGAATAAGAAAATGATGATGTTGCTTTTCGATTGTACCCTCGGGTACCCCCAATGTGTTCACTCGTTATCCACTATTGTGAGTCTGCAGGCAATTCATTTCATGTGTTTGTGTTATTGTGAATATGAGCATGTGAAATCAGCAACTGAATGCGATTAAGCTATGGTTTATATATACATATGTGATTATAAGCATATACCATTTTGAATGTGTTTTGCCTCAACGACCATTGTGAATGGCCGTTCATATTATTGTGTGTTTTCCCCACTAAGCGTTATCACTTAGCACGGGTGTTTCATCCGTGCAGGTGCGGAAGGTTTTGAGCTTTTGGGAGAGTCTCCAGCCATCACAGAAGGATTTGTAGTGTTAGGACTTAGCTTTATAATTAAGATTCTTTTTGTTATTGTGGGCTCTCATTGTATTTATTCTTTTGTATTTCTTCCACTATGTATTCTTTGGAAGAATGTAATTTTGTAATATCTGTTATGTACTGATAATATTTTTGTGATGAACCCTTTCGATATCAATGAATGAATTTTAAGTTTTTATTTTCTGCTGTTTTCCGTATTATATGTATCTGTCTATTGTTCTGCTTTGTTTGGTGACACCCTGCTCATACGGGTTCTCACTCCCTAGAGGTTGGGTTCTCTTACGTATGGGTAGGGGGTGTTACACTTTTGGCCATAGTGTGATAGTGAATAAAGTGTATAGAGATTGTCCCATTAGTGCTCAAATTGTGTCTTCCCAGCCAATTTGATTGATCTTCCCATTAAAGAGTTTGATGTTATCTTAGGAATGGATTTGTTGGCTACTCACCATGTGATGGTTAATTGTAAAAGAAAAAGAGTCACCCTTAAAACTTCAGATGATCAGGAGATTACAGTAGTGGGGCAAAGACCAGACTATCTTTCTGGTGTGATTTCAGCAATCGCAGCAAAGGGGTTGATTAGAAAAGGTTGTGTGGCTTAGCTATGCTATGCTATGGATGCAAAGAAGGAAACTTCTAAGGTGTCATATGTGCTAACAATGTGTGAGTTTCCAGATGTGTTTCCAAAAGATCTTCTAGGCTTGCCACCGGATAGGGAAATCGAGTTCTCTATTGAAGTGGCCCCAGGCACTGCACCAGTTTCCATTGCTCCGTATAAGATGGCACCAGCATAACTAAAAGAATTGAAGATCCAGCTGCAAGAATTGCTTGAAAAAGGCTTCATTAGGCCGAGTACCTCACCATGGGGAGCACCGGTGTTATTTGTGAAAAAGAAAGACGGGTCGCTCAGGCTATGTATCGATTATTGGCAGCTGAACAAACTCACAATCAAGAACAAGTATCCATTGCCACGTATTGAAGTTTTATTTGATCAGTTGAAAGGTGCAGGCATATTTTCAAAGATTGATTTGAGATCGGGCTATCACCAGTTAAAGATAAAGGAAGTAGATGTGCCCAAGACAGCCTTTCAAACCAGATATGGCCATTATGAATTCTTAGGGATGCCTTTTGGACTTACAAATGCACCAGCAGCTTTCATGGACCTTGTGAACCGGATCTTTCATCCCTATTTGGATCAGTTTGTAGTGGTCTTCATTAACGATATCCTGTTGTATTCAAAGACTCTAGAAGGGTATGATAAGCACTTGAGAATTGTTCTACAGACTCGAAGAGATAAGAAGCTATATGCCAAATTCAGTAAGTGTGATTTTTGGTTAAATGTAGTGTCATTTTTAGGCCATGTAGTGTTAGCAGAAGGTATTAAAGTGGATCCTAAGAAGATTGAAGCAGTGTTACAGTGGAGAACACCTAAGAATGTCAATGAAATCTGAAGTTTCTTGGGTTTATCGGGCTACTACAGAAGGTTTGTTAAAGGCTTCTCCATTATTGCAGCGCCTTTAATACGCCTATTGCAAAAAAAGGTGAAATTTGAATGGACTGACAAGTGTCAAGCCCGCTTTGAGAAGCTTAAGAAGATGTTAACAGAGGCACCTGTGTTAACTCAACTCGAGTCAGGTAAAGATTTTACCATATATAGTGGTTGCCTATTCCTCACGTCAGCTTAAGAATCATAAAAAGAATTACCCCACACATGATCTTGAGCTAGCAGCTATAGTATTTGCATTGATGATTTGGAGGCATTACCTTTATGGTGAGAAGTGTTACATCTTCACAGATCACAAAAGCCTAAAATATCTGCTTACACAGAAAGAACTCAACCTCAAACAGCGAAGGTGGCTTGAATTAATAAAAGATTATGAATGTTTTATTGATTACCACTCGAGGAAAGCTAACATTGTAGCTGATGCACTCAGTAGAAAGTTTATGGCAGCTTTGAAGGCTATGAATGTGAAGCTAGATGTAGCTGATAGTGGAGCATTGATAGCAGAGTTGCAAGTCAAGCCTGACTTTATGCAGTAGATAAAAGATGCTCAAAAGCAAGATGATAAGTTGATTTTAGTGATTAATCGAGTGAAAGATAGCGACAACAGTGACTACTCGGTGGCTTCAGATGGCAGTGTCTACTATAAGTAGAGGTTGTGTGTGCCTGACTTACCAGAATTGAAAAAGTGTATTCTGACAAAAGCACACCATAGTAGCTATGCTATGCATCCAGGGGGTAATAAGATGTATCAAGACTTGAAGATGCATTATTGGCGATCAGGGATGAAACGAGATGTGACATAGTTTATGGGAAAGTGCTTGATATGCCAAAAGGTGAAAGCAGAACACCAAGTGCCATCCGGGTTACTCCAGCCTATTACTATACCCGAATGGAAGTGGGATCGGGTGACAATGGATTTTGTAATAGGGCTACCTCTCGCCCGAAGGAAGCACGATGCAATTTAGGTGATCATTGACAGACTCACCAAGTCAACCCACTTTCCACCCGTGAGGATGGATTACCCATTGACAAAGCTGGCCGAATTTTACATAAGTGAGATAGAAAGAATTCATGGTGCGCCTTCTTCCATTATTTCTGATCGAGATCCTCGCTTCACTTCTCAATTTTGGAAGAAGCTGCAGGAAGCTTTGGATACTAGATTGCATTACAGTACAGCTTTTCACCCACAGACAGATAGGCAATCTGAGAGAGTCAACCAGATACTTGAAGATATGCTAAGATGTTGTGTTCTTGAATTCAAGAACAGTTGGGAAAAGTATCTACCCTTGGCTGAGTTTATATACAACAACAGTTATCAGTCAAGCATTAAGATGGCCCCATATGAAGCATTGCATGGCAGAAAGTGTAGGACTCCTCTGTGTTCGACAGAGTTGAGTGAAAGCAAGCTAGTGGGGTCAGATTTGATTAGAGAAACAGAAGAAAAGGTCCGTGTGATTAAGCAGCAGTTAAAGGAAGCCAGTGATCGACAAAAGTCATATGTTGATCTGAAGAGAAAAGATATAGAGTTTCAAGTGTGTGACAAGGTATTTTTGAAGGTTTCCCCATGGAAACGGGTTCTCAGGTTCGGAAAGAAGGGTAAGTTGTCTCCTAGATTCATTGGACCATATGAAGTGATTCAATGAGTGGGTCCAATGGCATACAGGTTGAAGCTTCCTTAGGCATTGGAAAAGATCCATGATGTGTTCCATATATCGATGCTTCGAAGATACCGATCCGATCCTAGCCACATGATTGAACCAGAAGAAGTGCAAGTGTAGCCTGACATGACCTATAAAGAGTACCCAGTGAAGATTTTAGCCAAAGAAGTCAGACAACTCAGAAATAAGTGAATTCCACTGGTGAAAGTGCTTTGGAACCATCACAATGCGGAAGAAGCGACGTGGGAACCTGAGGTGACTATGCAGCAGCAGTACCCACAGCTTTTCAGTTCAAGTAAATTTCGAGGACGAAATTTTCTTTTTAGTGGGGTAGAATTATAGCAGCCCAAATATCGATCTACAAGTGTCAGTGCATGCCTTCAGTGTCTTTATGATAATCGCAGCGTTGAATAGTGTAATGAGTGATATTGCCAGTGTTAAAGTTTAGTGTTAAGTGTGTCGGAAGTATAGCAATTTCGGGATGCGTAACCCCGGGGTAGCTATAGAGCGAAACCGGCTGCCGTTTTTTAGAAAAAATTTTATATCGCAAAAAATGATCTGTGGGCCGTCAGGAGTCTAGTGGTAAAATTTGAGCTGAAAATGGAGCTAAATTGGCCTTTGAAAGTCATTCTGAAGTTGGCTTCCGGTTCGGTTCAAATTGAACCGGGGTTTGAACAACTTATTAAAAATGGTTATTACACTTAAAAAGGTGTAGTGTAAGAAGAATAATGGCTTAGAATGATTTTCTGTAATTTTTGACAGCTTTAGTGTTGAGTTTTACGGTAGAAACGAAAATGGTTGAATCGGACCGGTTTAAGTGAATCGGGGCGCAAATGGACTCCGATTGAGCTAAAAATTTGTAGGGAGCCTAATTTTTATTGTTTTAAGAACAATGGAATTGGTTAGAAGTGGAAAGAATGTGAGTAAAATGGTGATGCTTTGAAAAAGTGTAATTGAACCGAAAAATTAAAATTTTGGTTTAAATCGGTTGGACCGGTTTGGTTCAATTAGGGACTAAAAATGGGGTGAAATGGCTGGATTTCTCTAGAGAAATCAGCCACTCCATTGCCCTTCTTCTTCTTAGTGTGGCCAACTTGCATTCTTCTCCATTTCCTCCATTTTTCTTCACTTCTCAAGCCATTTCTCCCCAAAAACCAACCCCATAGACTAATTTTAGCTCCTCTGCAATCCTATAGAAGTGATTGGAGTCCATTTTGAGCACTGGAAGTTGGAAAAATCAAGTATACAATGTTTAGGGTAAGTTTTGGGGTTTATGTTTTAGGTGTTTTTAATTTGGTTTATTGGTCCCTATGGGGGGTATAGAGTTCATTTATAATGTTAGTTTGTAAAAAGAAAGCTTAGTTTTGATGATATGTGGACTTTTATATTCGACTATGGTAGGAACTCAAGGTGAGGAAGGAGTTTTGTAATGGCCCGAAATATACCCTGGTAGTAATTAGTTTAATTAAGGATGTGTGGGAATTTAATTATGCTATTGGACTAAATTGAAATAAAAATGAAGGACTTAATTGAATATCTAAAAGAAAGTTAAGTGGCTTATTAGCAATTGTGCATGATTAACAATAAGATGAGTTAATTAGTTTAATTGAATTCAGAATTTGGTTAAGTGAGGATTAAGGAAGAATGGTGGAATCCACATGTGGGTCTAGGGTGTTGGAAGCTCTCTCTTTGCATGCAATATAAGGGTTTAGAGGAGAGAGAAAATCCAAAATTTGTTTGTAGTTCAGCCACTCTTTTCTCTCTTCAATTTATGCTTCTTTTACCTTCTTCACCCGAGCAAACCTCTTGTGAATTCTTCATCTGATTTTATGAATCCTACTATGGTAATTAAGTAATTTAGAGGGTAAATTAAGTTGCTTGAATTGCAAGTTGAGAAATCAAAGCAAGACAAAGGGAAGGCCAAAGTTGGAGAACCTAGCTCAAAAGGAACTCTTTAGGAGCATAGGAGAGGAGGTTTGGGAAACTATCTTTATGTGTGCATGTTTATGACTTAAATTGTGTTTAATTTGAATGTTGAGATGTGTATTTGAGATGAGTATGGAATAGATAAATGGCTGGTATCCTAATTGCTGTAAATTGGGAATTGTGGTAGCTTTGACATGTACCTTGTTGGGGCTAAGGCATGTGATTGGTACTAGGTATGAACTGATTGAAATGAAACATAATTTTCAAGGTTGATGCATATTATAATTAAAGTGATTGGAATTTGAAATAACAAATACTAATGAAGGGAAAATGATATAAAGTAGTAAAGGGATGTATAAGTATGTGTTTAAAGGGTGGATTTTTGTCTAATTTCTAGGTTGGGGTGATTTACACGGCGGTATAAAAGGGGCATACCACCGTGTAATCACATTTTATTCTTCAAAATGCTTGTCCGTGATTTTACACGGCGGTAAGGACTTTGCATACCGTCGTGTAAAGTCATTCTATTTTGATCATATTATGTGTCAAGCATTTTACATGGGGGTAAGGCTTTGCCATACCGCCGTGTAAATGCATTCTGTTTTGAGGGACTTGTGTACGACATACTACACGGGGGTATGGTTTTTCCTTGTCGCGAGCATGACAGTGATGCCTCTCCTGTCCTGTTTTGAAAATGAGTTTCAAGGTTTTATTTACATGGGTTTTCATTACATGACACATGATTTGTCTTATATGGCCTAGTAAATGATAAATTATATGTTCCTAATTCGATTTGTACATGATTTATATGTCTTCATCTTGATTAAATACACATGTATACATGAAATAACACGATTATACTGGATTTATTCTCTATTATATGAACATTAGTTTAGAACATGATTGAGTTGTTTTACGAGCCTGATAGTCATAGTAGTGGATAGATAAGCGCTTATCCAGGTTTAAAGTGTGAGTGCAGCTGCTATATGTTATTTGTTACATGCGAGCCCCGTTTGGGTCATATAAGATATTTGAGACCTCGGTTTCCGCTATACCTTCGGGTATACATGATTATAAAATGTTTTGAGACCCATATCTCCATACGCTTGGGATACTGTGTCCTATCAATATCATTAGTACCCGTATCCACTAGTTAGCGAGTAATCAGGCTATTTCTTGAGTTGTTACATGACATCGATATATGAATATTGATTTCTTGGATATGAATGGTTAATTTCTGATATACATGTGTATGATGAATATTTGTTATAAGTATGAGTAGTATATGTTTATATGCTTCAGTTACTATTTTAGCTTATTTATATGTTTATTGAAATTATATGCATGCATGTGTTGTTCCTCCCCACTAAGGGTTATCGCTTAGCACGGGCTCTTTTCCCGTGTAGTTGGCAGGTCATTTTGGAGTCGGACATCTGCAGATCGGCCACTAGAAGTCTTTAGTTGGAGTTGTTTTTGTCTTTTGCTGATTTTTGTATATGGCTTCTTATTTTGGAAATGTAATTTTTGTAAAGGATTATTTTATATATGTAAATGGTTATCTTTTACAAATCCCTTTTGTAAAAACTATATGGTTATATATGGATTTGTTATCTTTTGATTAAATGTATTTGTTTCCTTAACTTATTTCAGTATATGTATATGTAATTGAGTTTGTATTTGAGTTTATGCACGTGGCAACCGGCATCCCTTCCAACGGGGGGTGTTATAAAATCTATGGTGGGTGACGCTGTACCAATAACATCTGGCCCAAAACTGAATCACCCCCTCCTCCGTGTCCGATCTCTGAAAACCCTCGTAGTGTAGGGTGGCCAAGAACTCTCGTACTACCTCTGGATGTGTGTGGAAGAGAGGCCACAGAAACTATGTCCATCCTACAGCCATTACTAACGCATCTATGTCCTCCAGCATCCCCATGGCCTCCAGGAAGGGTCTGGAAATGAAGCGGCTTGCCCGAAACTGTATGTCAATCAACAACCTGAACCTCTCTCTCGCCTCATCACTCATCCAGAGAGGAGGCTCAGGCTTCGGCTGATCATGAGGAACCTGATGTCGTGGAGGCATCCTAAGAAGAAGAAGAAAATAATTAGTTTTGCAGTATTGCTATAAATGAAAGATTGTGAATTTTGTGAACTTCGGCGGCATCCCGGGCCAAAATGCCACAACTTGGGCAGCATCCCAGTAAGGATATGCCTAACCAAAAAAAAATGAAAAACAATTGGGCAGCATCTCGGCAAGGATGTGCCAAACCTCCTGCATAAAAGGCAATAATTGGAAAGGCCTCAGGCCTCAAACAATATTTCAAATTATTTCGGTGTCTTATCCAGTTCGGGTTGGTCCTAGAACTAAGTCTAACAGAGGTAAGCCCAAATCTTCTATGGATAATTCTCGTTCTTTTATTATTATTTTGTTCTTTTCATTTTTTATGTTCTTTTACTCTATTTGCTCATGCAAATTCATACTTCCACAAACATGTTCTGTATACAGTTCAAAGAAAATAAGAAGGATTAATTTCATAATTTTGCCAACCTATACTAACATGCATTTCTCATGCGAATTGTTAGAAGGAAATAAAAAGAAGAATAGAAAAAATGAATAAACTAACCTGTATGTTGATGCGAATGTGCCAAAAATAAACTTGACAAAAAAGTGTAGAAAGTACTTCTAAATGTGCGTGACGGTGTGGGGGTCATTTTGGCACAAACGGCGCGCGAAAAGGGCAAAAAATAAGGGAGAAAAGGCCAAAAAATTGAAGGGGCGTCGGTTGGTGAGGGAGAAGAAAAAGGAAGAAGAAAAGAAAGTGGGAGGGCGTCAGTCACTTGCCCTTTTTATAGATTTTAGTGACCGATGGGCTTCCCGTCAGAAGACCGAGTGATGGGCAGCCCGTGTATCGCTCAAAATTCTGAATTTAACCACTAATTAATTCCCTAATTAATTTTTAATTAATGGCAATTAATTACCTCATTAAATGCTTTTTATTTAAATACTCCCTGAATATTTTTTGACTTCCATGCCTTGATGTCCCTATCAAATTGCAAAGCCAATAGAATTATGCCCAAAAAACTTTTTATGCGCATGCTATGCATGCAACATGCAGGAAAAAGATCTGCCCATTGGTCAACCAGGCTGACTGACGGGCTTGCCATCGGTTATATGACAGACGGGCACTCTAGGTTGATCGACGGGCTTGCTATCGATTATATGACAGATGGGCATCCCGTCGGCCATGTCCTCCTCATAAATTGCTCATTTTTTCCTTGGGTTTAATGCCTTTTCATCTTTTAAAGCTTAAACCCAAGCCTTTTCTCAGATTTTTTCCTCTTTCTTGCTTATTTCCTTCGTTGACTTAGATTTTCAATCCGAGCATTTGAAAGATGTCCTCTGCTGCCATTGTCAAGATGCACCGAGCTCTGGATAACCCACAAACTTGGGAAATCTCCGCTCTAGCTCCGCTGTCTTGCCTACAGCTTCTGAGGAGAGTTAAGATAGACTACCATCTCCTTTTGGCTGTGGTTCATTTCTGGGACTCGCGATTCCATGTTTTCAGGTTTACTTATCAGGAATTATGCCCCCTGCCCGAAGAATTTGCCGCTCTTATTGGGATCTAGTATCCTCCCAGCACCTTACCTTGCATTCCCCGCTGTGGTCTGATTCACACTCGAGATGTTGCATTGGCCTTAAGCATTGCCCCCTCTGACGCCGTCCGTTTGATTCCTCAAGGCCCCACATTTGCCTTAGAGCCACTGATTGAGGCATTAGATGAGTTCCCTGATGTTCCTCCGTACCGTGCGGGTGTCATCTTCTTATTTTGTCTGATGAGGTACTTGATTGTGACCTCAGAAGAGCTGACCGGTGACTCTCATCTGTTCGGGATTCTGGATGATTTTCATTACAGGCTAACCCCTTTCCCACTGGTCCTTGCTGAGACTATCCTATGGCTTGACTCTGTCAGCGCCGGGTCTTTTACTTCCTTTTCTGGGAGCCCTTTATTACTCCAGGTAAGTTATTATTTTAAATGGTAGTGTGTCACTTGTGGATTTTCACACTAGCTTTTCTTAACGAGAAGTGCATCCTTTTTGGATTTTCACTCCAGCGGCTTTTATTATTATTTGCTTTTTACTTTATTTTCTTTTGTTTTTATTTTCCTTTTGTTCCCTTTTTAGATATGGCTATAAGAGAAGTTGAAGCTCCTATCAGAACCACCTCCCGGGGTCATTAGTCAATATTCTCTGAGGCATTTTCTTCCTTGTCAGTGACTGTACTCAATTGCAACCCCCAACAAGGGTATTACCAGATTTAGCGAGGTAACAGACGAGGACATTAGCTTCATGAATGCTTGGATTCCCCTATCTACTATGATAGTTGATGGCTCTTCAGGATGTATTCCCTTGTGTGGGCTACGTGAGGCTATCTTTTACATCACGGCATGATGCTCTCGACAATTCGGGATGACTCAAGACGTGGTGAGAGTCCCTCTATCTTTTCGAGGTGGAGTTCTATCTGCAGCTTTTGCCTCACGGTATCATGATCTTTTGGCTGAACTACCAGTGAAGACTGTCATTCCTTCTTTTGGAAATCATTATGCCATTTCTACTAGCGCATACAAGAGATGGGTGCTTAACCCTGCCGTTGACAACAGGACTCGACGACTTAGACATTTGGCCGGCCAGAGTAGTAGTAGGGTTTAGTTCAAATTTGTATGCATTTTGAGCAGTATGTTTCCTTTTAGAACGGAACTAGAAAATAATATAATTGAATGAATTCAGTTTTATTTCATTTCACATAATTGTGTACATCTCTGCATGATTTCAATATACATGATCGTTATTTAACATTAATTCAAAAATGCAAAACTACATTCATTCAAGGAGCAAAATCTTGATAGCATCAACTCCTGTTACCAATCAGCCCTCTCGGGTTTTCGTGATTGGACATTTTCTCTCGAGCCTCCAATTTTTTACCAGGATGCCTTTTTTCGATTTTCACATTGATGAGGTACCCAATTTTAGCAAGGCCGCCTTTCTGTGATTGTGATTTAAAAAGGTAATAAAGTTATTTTAGGTTATGATATATAAACGAGTGTGTTTACAAAATTGTTTAGGTTTTCATATGAGAATAAGAATAAGAATTTATGATAGCTTTAACCGGTGTACTTTATGTTTATGTATATATATATATATATATATACATTAATTTGCATGTATTTGCCTCGGCAACCACTGTGAGTGGATGCCCATTATTTGTTTTGCTTGACTAAGCATTATTGCTTAGCACGGTTGTTTGTCCGTGCAGGTTAGGAGATCAGAGTAGCACAGCAGTTCGTTGGGTTTTGGCCAACGAGTCGCTAGATTTTCATAAGAAGTGTTTTTTATTTCGGCATGTAATTAATTTTATTTATTTAGCATTTCTAATAAGTTGTAATATTCTATAGTGCGAATACTAGTGTGGTGATGATATAGGTTTAGGATGTGCATGTCTTGAGGTTCTGTTTAGAGAAATTTTATTGTTCTGGCTTTTCGTTACTGCTAAGAGTGTTTATCTGGTAGCACCCTCCGCTCACCATAGCTCTTTATCCTTCGTTATGCTACGTGTGGGAGTTGGGCTATTACATAATTGAACAAAACAAGGCATTATTGATTTCGATGACAAATGAATAGAATGTGAGTTATTATCGGATTGTTTAAGCCGCTATGCGAGGTAGAGGTCTTTGGAGATACAAAAAGAAAGAATGCAGAAGAGGAATTCCAATCGTGGTGGATCTCATTTAGGCAAGAGATCAAGAGATTCTCAAATGGCACCACTAGCTGAATTAGTGTATAGTTCAACGGGTAGAAGTAAGAAGAAAGGGACAGCTGCTGTGTCTGGGACTGGTAGAGGTACATCTGGTACTAAGAGTGAAGTGCATGACTATTCTCATTGTGGAAAAAGGCACCGGGGGGAATGCTAGAGAGTAACCAGTGCATGTTTTAGATGTGGGAGCACTGATCATTTCCTAGCCAACTGCCCGAAGGCATATGAGGTTGCTGGGAATCAGCAAGAATAGAGTAGAGGTAGTTCTAATTTGCCACCAGCTAATAGAGGAAGAGGATGTGGCAGAGGTGGCAAGTCTAGGGGTGGAAATGGATCAGAAATAGTGGATAGGCCTTCTGCAGCACCAGCTCTGGCTTATGCAATGAAAGCTCAAGAGGATCAGGATGCACCTGAGGTTATAGCAGGTACCTTCTTACTTTATGGTGTAGAGATGCTTGCATTAATTGATCCTGGATTGACTCATTCTTATGTGTGCACTAAGAGGATATGTGATAAAATGCTAAATGTTGAATGTTTGCAATATGATATATGTGTAACAAGTCCATGGGGAAGTAATATGAATGTGAATAAAGTGCATAGGGGCTGTCCATTAGTAGTGCAAAGTTGTGAGTTTCCGGATGATTTGATTGAATTACCCTTTGAGGAGTTTGATTTAATATTGGGTATGGATTGGTTAAGTAAACATAATGCGATAGTTGACTGTAAGAAAACGATAGTGGTACTTCATAATAGTGAAGGAAATAAAGTGACTATGAGGGGTATATGTGCTAATCCTCTTGTCAATGTGTTGCCGGCAATGTAAACATATCGATGCTTGAGAAAGGGGTGTGAGACTTATTTGGCTCTTGTTTTAGATTCTAAACGAGAGCAAGTGAGGATTCAGGACACACTCGTAGTTAGGGAGTTTCCTGATGTGTTTCCAGAAGACTTGTCAGGTGTGCCGCCAGTGAGGGATGTGGAACTATCTATTGATGTTGTGGCTAGAATAATGCTAGTGTCTAAAGCGCCTTATCGAATGGCTCCTACTTAGCTGAAGGAGTTAAAGACACAGTTGCAGGAGTTGTTAGACAGAGGCTTTATATGGCCTAGTGTGTCTCCTTGTGGAGCACCAGTTCTGTTTGTTAAGAAGAAGGATGGGACCATGAGGATGTGCATAGATTCCTGACAGTTGAACAAAGTAACAGTAAGAATCGATATCCTTTGCCTAGGATTGAGGATTTGTTTGATCAGTTGAGAGGGGCAGGTGTATTTTCGAAGATAGACTTATGGTCTGGGTATTACCAGCCACAAGTGAAAAAGGAGGATATACCTAAGACTGCATTTAGAACTCGATATGGGCATTATGAATTTCTAGTAATGCCATTCGGGTTAACTAATGCGCCTGCTGCTTTTGTGGACTTAATGAATAGAGTGTTCAGACCGTATCTAGATTAGTTTGTTGTGGTATTCATCGATGACATCTTGGTTTATTCAAAGAATGAGAAAGATCATGAGCAGCATTTGAGAATTGTACTTCAGACTTTGATAGAGCATCAGCTGTATACTAAGTTGAGTAAGTGTGAATTCTGGTTAAGAGAAGTATCTTTTCTGGGTCACGTGGTATCTTTGGAAGGTATAAAGGTAGATCGATAAAAAATTGAGGCGATTGTGAATGGAAGCCACCTAGGAATGTACCTAAAGTTCGCAGCTTCCTAAGATTAAATGGATGTTACAGAAGATTTGTGCAAGGGTTTTCTGTAATAGCTTCACCATTGACTAGATTACTTTGGAAGGGAGTTAAGTTTGAGTGGAAAGAAAAGTGTCAGTCGAGTTTTGATCAATTAAAGAGAATGTTTGTGGAGGCACCTGTCACACCCCGTTTTCCCCTTAGTAGCTTGATCCATGTGCATGTGCATCTGGGCGTGTGTGATGGCATATGTTAATTGTATTTTGGGTTATATGCATGTTTTGTGGGCTTTGATAGAGTGTGGGTGCATGTATGATAGTAGGATGTGTGTGTGTGGGTTTTGTTAGAGTGTGCATGCTCATAGGGTAGCAGTGTGTGAATTTATGAAGGTTAGTCTTGTGTGTAGTGTCATGCTTTGTTGTAGGATGTGAATTATCAAAACCACCAATCACAAGGTGACATGTGGCAAGGGAAATTAAGAAGGGGTATATAAAGAGAGGAGAGAGAAAGAGAGAGCATAATTTTGCCCTAGCCCTCCCGTTCTCTTCCTCCTCCCTCCTTTGGTTCTTCTTTCTTCCTCTTCCTCTTGCTGCACTGTGGTTCTTTCTTTTCTTGGCTGTCTTGTTGGTGGATCTTTGTAATTCTCAAGAGCTATTTGGTAAGTCATTGAGTTTCCTTCTTCCCCTTCATCTTCTTCTTGGTTTGATTAATGTGTGTGTTTTGAGTTAGGGTTTTTAATTTGTGTGTGTTTCTTGGGTGTTCTTGCTTTGAAGTGCCTCCTAAGGATCCCAAAGGTAAAGAGAAGGCAAGTGGGAGTGGAGCTTGCAACTAGGAGCTTAGGAGTTATCAGGTTTGGGAATGTTGTGTTTTGTTGCATATTGGTGACTTTTTGTTTTGATGGATTTTCTATAAATTTAGATGATGAATAAGGTTTATGTTGGCATAATTATTATGGATATTGATCAATTGGTGATATAAAGCTTTAATTGTGTTTTGTTTCAAAATGTGCATTTAATTAAGTTGATGGTTGTAAATTGCTGGGTTTTGGTTTAGAGGATTTAAGCATGTTCATTGTATGATTTCTTTAAGTTTAGGGATATAAAAAGGTGGGTTTTAAGTTGATTTTGATGAGTGTATTGTTTAAATTTTGAAGTATGTTAAATTTGGTTGTGAGTTGTGTGGATTTCTGGTGTATTTCTGGGTTGGGTGATTCACACGGCGGTATGGTTTGAGCATACCCCCATGTGATCGCGTTCTATTCTTCAAAAATTCCTTGTCCGTGATTTTACAAGGCGGTAAGAACTTTGCATACCGCCGTGTAAAGTCATTCTGCCTTATAAATTTCTGGGCTGTGCGTTTTACCTTCTCATTGTATTTATTCTTTTGCTTAGCTTCCGCTTTGTATTTTAGAAGATGTAATTATTTTGTAATATCAGATATGTTCAGAACGATATTGTAATGAATATTATTCCACCATGAATGAATGATCATTTTTTTCAAAAGTTTTTATTTTTGCTGTATTTCTGTGTATTTATATATATACTGTATGTGGATGTATGTTTATTGTATCGGTTTGTTGGTGACACCCCGACTTGTATGGGTTCCCACTCCATTATGGATGGGTTCGCCTACGTATGGGTCTCTTAAGGGGTCAGCTAAGAGTGTGAATCCTCAAGCACAACATCCGTCAGTGTCTGTTTCAGCTCAACCACCTAAGGTGCAGCCTGAGGCTGCAGCCATGCCCTTCGAGGCTATGTTGAAGATTTCTCAGGATATGGCTCGGGTCTTAGAAAGGGTGACCGCTCCGAGAGCCCCTTTAGAGAGCATGAGGAAAGCTGGGGCAAAGGATTTCTGTCACACCCCGTTTTCCCCTAGTAGTTTGAGCCATGGGTATATGTGCATGTGTGTGTGGGTTGGCATATGTTAATTGTATTTTGGGTTATATGCATGTGGACTTTGATAGAGTGTGCATGCTCATAGGGAAGTAGTGTATGTATTAGTGATGATTAGTCTTGTGTGTAGTGTCATGCATAGGTGTTGAGTGGTGAAGTTCCACCAATTATAGGAGGAGATGTGGCAAGGATTTAGAGAAGGGTATAATAGGGTAAGGAAAGAGAAAGAAGAGCATAAATTGCCCCAGCTCTCCTGTTCTCTCTTCCTCACGCCTCCTTATCCTTCTCTTCTTCCTTCCTCTTTGCTCCATCTTGATCCCTCTTCCTTTGGCTGAGTTTTGGTGGAAATTGATCAACTCAAGAGATTATTTTTGGTAAGTTTTATTGAGTTCTTTCTTTTCTTCATCTTCTTCATTTGTTGTTAGATATGTTCTTCATCTAGGGTTTTTGTATTGGTGTGATTTCTTGGGTTTCCTGGTTTAGAAGTGCCTACTCGTGATCCCAAGGGGAAAGAGAAGGCAACTAGGAGTGGAGCTTGCAACTAGGAGCTTAGGATTTACAGGTTTGGGATTTATGTGCGTTTTTATGATTTTGTATTCTTCCTTGAATTTCTGAAAATGTGATGATTATGAGTTTCATGTAAGTATAAATGTTATGAGTCTTGGTTTGATTTAAGTTGTGTTTATGCTATTTGTTATGATGTGATATGCTTGATCTAAGGTAAGTTCAAGTTTGAATTGATTTTTTGGAGTCTTGGGTGTGGTTTGGAGATAAAGGGAGTTCTACAGAATTTCTGCAGACTTGGAACGTGACTCTATCGTGAACGTACCGATCGGAGTGAATGCGATAGGGATTGGTGATTCCAGGTCACGATCGAGCTGCCATCTTCCGATCGGAAGTGTCATGGGCGCACTGTCATGAACGCGGCAGAATGTTCGGCTGCCAATCGACAGTCGGCAGTTCTCGATTGAGAGTAGCACGATTCGTGCTTGCAAGGGAGCCAAGTCATGAGACGTGCTCTAGAGTATGACTCGTGACAGGGAAGAAGAGCATCGACACGACTCGTGCCCCTTGCTTCTTCCCTCCCGATTGGCTTTCTAGTACGATTCGTGCTTGCTGGGGAGCCAAGTCATGAGACGTGCTCTAGAGCATGACTCATGATAGGGTAGAGGAGCATCGACATGAGTCGTGTCGACCTGCATGACTCGTTTCCCTCGCTTCTTCCCTCGCGATCGGCTTTTTGGCCACTGTTTTTTCTATATTGCTTTGTTCTTCTAAAATTAATTTCATATATTTTCTTCATGGGTTTTTACTACTGTATGAAATAAAAATATGCTTATATATGTATTATATCATGGTTTCTTTATGATAAATTACATGTTATGTTCTGAATGTGATTTGTATTATACATGACCTGCAAGAGTTAGATTAGTGGATAGTTAGGCATGCCTAATAGAGTTCAATAGCTGCAGCCCCTCTGTTCTGTTCTGAACCCTAATCAGGTCCCCGTTTGGGTCCTCACGATCCTCAATGTGTATGGATCTTGTTTAAGATCCCCAATGTGAAAATGTTTTGAATGACAAAAATATGATGTTGCTTTTCGAATGGTATCCACGGGTACCCCAATGTGTTACTAGTTATCCACTATTGTGAGTCAGCAGGTGTTATATTTTGTTGTGTTATGAGAATGTGAATTCTAAGAAATTCTATTTATGAGCATATGAATCAGTTAATATGTGAATCCTCAATGTGTGTAGATCTTGTTTAAGATCCCCTAATGTGAAAATGTTTTCAAATGAGAAAATGAAAGATGTCGCTTTTCGATTGTACCCTAAAGTACCCCCAATGTGTCCTGTTACTCGCTTATCCACCCTTTGACTTAGTAGGCAATTAAAGAATAACAGAATGTGAATGAATTGATAAGTTTTGTGATGATGTGCAAAGAGCCATGTGAATAAGCATTTGAAAGTGTTTACGGAAATGTTAAGCTTGTGCTTTACGCACTCAAATGTTCTAGATCCTTGATGGACTCGAATGTGAAATGTGTGGTATCTTTGAGTACCTTTATGTTTTATGTATTAAGGCAATGTCTGTTAAATATTAAGAGATAAAATAAATAATCTTTATTCAAATAAGTGTGTGTGTATAATCCTGATTTTATGTGAATTCGTATGTGGATAATACATGTTATAAATCTGTTTAAACATTAAGAGTATTATGGTCTGTATGAAGTTTTTGTAAAGAATAATTTGAATAATTGATATGCATGTTTTCTATAGTTGAATAATCAATGAATGAATTTTATGTATATATTGGTTTACATGTTTGAATTGAGAACACAGGTATGTTATGTAATTGCTTGTCTTCTGAACATTAGCTTGGATGACCAATGTAAGTATATCGGTAAGGAATCTTTGTGTAATGTTTGTTAGTTTTCAATTGACATGACGATTGCATATTGATTTATAGTTAAAGGGAAATAAAGTGGTAAGAATGAAATAGATAATCGAATTTAAAAAAGGATTTAGATTTAATTTTGGATTATGTAAGTATAAACGTTTTCTGCAGAACTACGTGGTTCTGATTCCCAACTATAGGGATACGTAGGAAGCTTGGAATAACAGTTTCAAGCCCGAACCAAATCTGACTATTGAAATGTTTTGTTTAGTTTTGAACAAATAACGGTTTGATTAAAATGAAATGTTTTGATTTAAGTATTGATACTGTAATTTGTATAATTTTGAAATATTTGTAATAATGGGAATTTCTGAACTTTATATTTCAAACCTTAAAACATATTTTGGGAATTTATGAAGTATAACTAACTATAAGGCCATTAAGTGATTTAAAGTACATGATAAGTTTTGTATAATATATTTTTTAGATTAAAAAGTAAATAAGTATTTTTGTTTATGGTTTATAAGACGCTAATGTATCTGTAATTGCTTAAGTTTTCGTAACAAAATAATGATATTCGTTTGTAATAACTTTAGCCGGCCTTCCTTTATGTTTATGCATATATATATACTGATTTGCATGTGTTTGCCTTAGCAACCACTGTGAGTGGCTGCCTATTATTTATCTCGCCCGACTAAGCGTTACTGCTTAGCACGGTTGTTTGTCCGTGCAGGTTAGGAGATCAGAGTAGCACAGTGGTCAACTGAGTTTTGGCCAACGAGTCGCTAGATTTTTATAGGAAGTGTTTTTTATTTCGGCATGTAATTAATTTCATTTATTTAGTATTTGTAATGAGTTGTAATATTCTATAGTGCGAATAATGGTGTGTTGATGACATAGGTTTAGGATGTGCATGTCTTGAGATTTTGATTCTAGAAGTTAAAAATTTTATTACTCTGATTTCTATTTTTCCTTGTGTGTCTTTGTCTGGTAGCACCCTCTACTCACCGTAGCTCTTCATCCTTCGATATGCTACGTGTGGGAGTTGGGGTGTTACAATTTATATGGGACAAGTCTGGATGAATCTGAGTATGCTGAGAAATGGATTTAGAGTGATTTGTATTATACACAACCTGCAAGAGTCAGATTAGTGGATAGTTAGGCATGCCTAATAGAGTTCAGTAGCTGCTGCCCCTTTGTTCTGTTCTGGACCCTGATCAGGTCCTCGTTTTGGTCCTTGCGATCCTCAATGTGTATGGATCTTGTTTAAGATCTCCCAATGTGAAAATATTTTGAATGAGAAATACGATGCTGCTTTTCGAATCGTACCCTCGGGTACCTCTAATGCGTTACTCGTTATCCACTATTGTGAGTCAATAGGTGTTATGATATGTTATATTATGTTTACAAGAATGTGAATTCTAAATGATTCTGATTATGAGCATGTGAATTAGTTAATATATGAATTTGATTATAAGCCTTCGGATGCTTATGAATGTGATTCAATTATGATTCTGTCTTATATGATATCAAGCTTGTGCCATTATGAATGTGTTTTGCCTTGATAACCATTCACTTTATTGTTTGTTTTGCCCACTATGCATTATCGCTTAGCACGGGTGTTTCATCCATGCAAGTGCGAAAAGTGGTGAGTTTTTAGGAGAGTCTCCTCAAGTCCAGCATACACAGAGGGTTTGATGTTAGGGCTTAGCGCTTTATATTATGATTCTTTTTGTAATAGTGAACTCTCATTTTATTTATTCTTTTGCTCAGCTCCCGCCTTGTATTTTGGAAGATGTAATTACTTTGTAATATCAGATATGTTCAGAACGATATTGTAATGAATATTATTCCATCTATGAATGAATGATCATTTTGTTCAAAAGTTTTTATTTTTGCCATATTTCTGTATATATATATATATATATTGTATGTGGATGTATGTTTATTGTATCGGTTTGTTGGCGACACCTCGACTCGTATAGGTTCCCACTCCGTTACGGATGGGTTCGCCTACGTATGGGTAGGGGTGTTACAACACCAATCCTAACTCAGCCTATATCTGGCAAGGAATATGTTCTGTTTAGTGATGCTTCGGGAATAGTTTTGGGTTATGTATTGATACAAGAAGGGAAGGTTGTGGTATATGCTTTAAGGCAATTGAAGCCACATGAGCAGAATTATCCGACCCAAAATTTAGAGTTGGCAGCAGTGGTGTTTGCCTTAAAGATTTGGCGACATTATTTGTTTGGTGATAAGTGTAAGATCTTCACTGATCACAAGAGTCTCCAATATTTGTTGACTCAAAAGGAATTGAATTTAAGATAGTGTAGATGGCTTGAGTTGTTCAAGGATTACGACTGTGTAGTGGATTATCATCCTGGCAAAGCCAATGTGGTGGCTGATGCGTTGAGTAGGAAATCTGTTTCGGCTTTGTTGCTAAGTCAAATAGAGTGGTGATTTTCTAGATGGGGCATTGTTAGCTCAATTAAAAGCAAGACCGGTACTAAGGGACGAATTGGTAACTGCACAGAAAAATGATGGCAAGTTACAACAGATTATGCGGTCAGTTTTGGATGGTGGCAAGACTGATTATTCAGTGGATGAGGAAGGTGTACTGCTTTATAAGAATCGGATATGTGTTGCAAATGATAGTGGATTGAGGAGAAGATTGATGTATGAGGCACACAACACTATCTTTACTATGCATCTAGGTGGGAACAAGATGTATCAGGACTTGAAACAATTATATTGGTGGCCTGGAATGAAAAGGGAGGTGATAGAGTATGTGTCTAAGTGTTTAATCTATCAACAAGTGAAAGCGGAACATCAAGTTCCACATGGTCTATTGAATCCTCTTTCCATTCCATAATGGAAACGGGACAACATCACCATGGATTTTATTTCTAGATTGCCTTTGACTTCGAAGCCATAAGATGTAGTATGGGTAATTGTGGATAGATTTTCTTAATCAGCTCACTTTATACCGGTTCAAATGAATTATTCCATGGGCTGATTTGCTGACTTGTATGTGAAAGAGATTGTTAGATTGCATGGTGTGCCCTTATCTATTGTATCTGATAGGGATCTAAGGTTTACTTCTATGTTCTGAAAGAGTCTACAAGCTGCATTGGGTACCAATTTGAATTTCAGTACAGCATTCCATCCACAGACTGATGGGCAATCGAAAAGGGTTATTCAGGTATTGGAAGATTTGAAGAGGGCATGTGTTTTGGACTTTGCTAAGACTTAGGATAAGTATGTTCCATTAATGGAATTTGCTTATAACAATAGTTATCAGGCGAGTATTGGCATGGCGCCATATGAAGTGTTGTATGGTAGAAGATGTTGTACACCGGTTTGTTGGACAGAATTGGGAGAGCATAAGGTTATTGGACCGAATTTGGTAAAAGATACAGAAGAGAAGGCAAGAATCATTCAGTAGCGATTAAAAAAAACTAGTGCTAACAGAAGTCGTATGTGGACTTAAAAAGGAAAGATATCGAATTTGAGGTAGGCAACAAAGTATTCTTGAAAGTGTCTCCTTGGAGGAAGGTATTGAGATTTGGGAAAAAGGGAAAGTTAATTCCGAGGTTTATTGGACTGTATGAAGTGTTAGATAGTGTGGGTTCAGTGGCTTACCAATTAGCTTTGCCTCCAGCCTTAGCCAAGCTCCACGATGTCTTCTATGTGTCTATGTTGAGGAAGTACCGAACAGATGAGTCTCACGTTATACCTGTGCAAGACGTTGAGATTCAACCAGATTTCTCCTACAATGAGAAGCCAAAAGCAATCCTAGCAAGAGAAGTGAGGCAACTTCGTAGCAAGCAGATTTTGTTGGTACAGGTGCTTTGGCATCATCATGGAGTGGAAGAGGCGACATGGGAACCAGAAGTAGCTATGCAGGAACAACATCCCTACCTATTCGATTCAGGTATGAATTTCGCGGACGAAATTCTTTTTAGGAGGGGAGAGTTGTAATGGCCCAAAATATATCCTAGTAATAATTGGTTTAATTAAGGATGTGTGGGAATTTAATTATGTTGTTGGGCTAAATTGAAATAAAAATGAAGGACTTAATTGAATATCTAAAAGAAAGTTAAGTGGCTTATTAGCAATTGTGCATGATTAACACTAAGATGAGTTAATTAGTTTAATTGAATTCAGAATTTGGTTAAGTGAGGATTAAGGAAGAATGGTGGAATCCACGTGTGGGTCTAGGGTGTTGGCATCTCTCTCTTTGCATGCAATATAAGGATTTAGAGGAGAGAGAAAATCCAGAATTTGTTTGTAGTTAAGCCACTCTTTTCTGTCTTCAATTTATGCTTCTTTTACCTTCTTCACCCGAGCAAACCTCTTGTGAATTCTTCATAGGATTTTATGAATCCTGCTATCGTAATTAAGTAATTTGGAGGGCAAATTAAGTTGCTTGAATTGCAAGTTGAGAAATCAAAGCAAGACAAAGGGAAGGCCAAAATTGGAGAACCTAACTCAAAAGGAACTCTTTAGGAGCATAGGAGAGGAGGTTTGGGAAACTATCTTTATGTGTGCATGTTTATAACTTTGTTTAATTTGAATGATGAGATGTGTATTTGAGATGAGTATGGAATAGGTAAATGGCTGGTATCCTAATTGCTGTAAATTGAGAATTGTGGTAGCTTTGACATGGACACTATTTGGGCTAAGGCATATGATTGGTAATAGGCATGGACTGATTGAAATGAAACTAAATTTTTAAGGTTGATGCATATTGGAATTAAAGTGATTAAAATTTGAAATACCAAATAGTAATGAAGGGGAAAATGATATAAAGTAGTAAAGGGATGAATAAGTATGTGTTTAAAGGGTGGATTTTTGTCTAATTTATGGGTTGGGGTGATTTACGCAACGGTATGAAAGGGGCATACCACCTTGTAATCACATTCTGCTCTTCAAAATGCTTGTCCGTGATTTTACATGGCGGTAAGGACTTTGCATACCGCCGTGTAAAGTCATTCTATTTTTATCATATTATGTGTTGAGCATTTTACACAGGGGTAAGGCTTTGCCATACTGCTGTGTAAATGAATTCTATTTTGAGGGACTTGTGCATGACATACTATACGATGTTATGGTTTTTCCTTACCACCATGTAGGATGTCTTGCACGGCGGTAAGGCATTATCATACCGCCGTGTAAATGCCCTCTGTCCTGGAATTTGAAAGTTTGATTTTCCGTTCTTTTTTATTCCGTTTGAACTTATTTTCGTTTAAACCTTATTTATTGGCACTTCAGTTATTAAATGGTGATTAGCATGTGTATGATTTGAATCTTATTATAGACATGTGATTAAAATTACACATATATGAGATTTATGTTAATAAATATGCATACACATATAATTGTATGTATATGCCATGACGAGGGAATTGTGATGCGTACTATAATGTATTTGAACAATGTGATGACGTGTAATTGAATGATATCGTATTGTTATACTTAATATGACAATGAAAATAACCGGATTTATAATTTAGCCTGCGATTCAAGTAATGGATAGATAGGCATGCCTATAGGGTCTAAGTGCTGCAGCCCAATGCGTCCGATTCCTTTGGAATCACAATGCGATTTGAATCCTTACTGGATTCCCTAATGAGAAATTATGTTGATATTTTGTACCTTAGGGTACCAATGTGAATGTGAAGTATCCACGGATACCAATGTGATTATTGTATCCATAGGGTACCAATACGATACCCGTTATCCGCATCTTTGAATTGCAGGCAAGACTAAACTAATAAGAGTAATGAGTGAATAATGTGATATATGACTAAATAATTGTGAATTCAATGTGAATGCGTACACCATTGCAATGAGGATTAATATATATGAATTGAACTATTTAATTATACGAATATAGAATATGCACCTATATGATACATGAATCTTGTTAAATTGATTTGATTTGTAATATGCTTGTAGTATGATATATCTTATAATTGTGTGATTATTGTATTGTATGCCATATATATATATATATATGTGTGTGTGTGTGTGTGTGTGTGTGTGTATGTGTGTGTGTGTGTGTGTGTGTGTTGTTTCCCCACTAAGCATTATCGTTTAGCATGGCTTTGCTAATCCGTGTATGTTCGGACGCGAGGTGATTGTGAATGACGAATCCGCATTGCCAACTCGTCAACATTAGGAGTACTTATAATGTTGGTTTGGGTTTTGGGCAATGAGTTTTGTTTATATATAATGTTTAATCCTTTTGTCTCAAAGCAATATGTACGGATGTAATAATTAAGTATCGTTTCAATATGTGGATGATATGCATTTAAGTATGTGAATGTGTCAGTACTACCAAGTGATATCCGCTGCATGTTAATGCGTGAGATATAAAATTTATTTGTATAGGTTTTAGCATGAGTGTATGATAGTGTTATTTGCATGTGTTGCTGTGTGGTGACCATTCCCGACTACTTTAGCTGAGCTATTCTTGTGGTCGGGAATGGACGTCACAAGTTTCACCATGCAAAGGAAAGGAAAAGCAAGCCTAGAGAGGTCTAGAGCAAGAATTTGAGGTTTGTGGTTACTAAATCCATCTTTTTCCTTCGATTTATGTTGGATTGTAGGTTATGTTTAAGTATAGGTATTGGATAATGACATGTTTAATTAAATTTTACTTAATATTCATGATTAGTGGACTTAAATTAGTGTATAAATGTGATTAGATTAAATTAAATCAATTTTGTATGAAAATCCTAATAGTGGCCGAATGGTATTCTAAGGAAATCATGATGTTTTAATGAGTTTTAAGGCTTATAAATAATGTTTATAATGTGTTTAACATATGTAATGCATGATAGAATGGTTAAAGGATTTAAAAGAAAGCATAATGAATTTGAAATGGTTTGGCCGAATGGTTTATTATGGGTTTAAATGAGGTATATGATGAATTATGGCATGTAAATGGTATTTAAGGTATCTTTAACATGTAAAGAGTATGATTGAGTGGTTAAATGAAAGTAAGGTGCATGATATGAAAACTTGTAACTTTGGCCTAATGGTGTTCATGGTGAATTAAATTTACATTTTAATGGTTAAACTTATATAATGGCATAATATGGTTAATATTGGATAAATAAGAGTGTATGTAAACTTTCAAGAGAAAATAATGTGTATGCCGAAATATGCATGTTAGCATAATGTGAATTTTTATATGAATTTAAACAAATATTGCCCTTAGTAGTTGTCTGGTAGTGAAATCTAGTCCAGGATATAATTGGCTAGCCAAAGGGATTCCACACCGCGGTATGAGTCATGACGACTCGCTATAAACAGGCTAATGATGGCTTATCTCAGTGTATAGTGTACATCAGTGATCATTGTAGTGCAATGTAGTGAGAAATGGTCCTATTAGGATCATTTTATAGTGTAGTGGGTCTGTGGGGCCCGTGTCCCATATATCCGGTCAGTAAATTTTTACCGGATTCATACTAGGGCCATAGTAGTAAATATGTGATAAAATGGATTAAAATGGTAATAATTGTGAAAATGAGTGAAAATAGGACTAAAAAGAAAGTTTAGGGGTAAAATGGTAATTTTACGTAAAGTTGGTAAAAAGTGTAAAAGTTGGGTAAAAAGTGTAAAGATAAGGGTAATATGGTAATTTTGGTAAAATATAAGGTTAACATGGTAATTTGGTGAAAAAGTGATAAAGTTGGGACCTAATTGTAATTTTGAGAAATTATAAGGCTAAAAGTGGAAATTTAAAGTAAAAAGGGGTATTTTGGTAATTAAAGAAGTTATTAAGGGGTAAAAGTGGAAAATAAGTTTAGGTAAGGTTAAAAGTGTAAATATTGAATAATTAAGGGCATAATGGTATTTATGTGAAAAATGAGGACATTAGTGGAATTTAGGTAAAAGATGGGACATAAATGGTATTTATGTAAAAGTGGGGACATAAATGTAAATAACCTAAAAGATGAGGACGTAAAGGTAATTAATGTAATAGTTAGGGACATAGATGGAAATATACAAAAAGATTAAGGATTAATGTGTAAATAATTGTATTTAAAGAGCTAAGTGAAGAAGATTAATTTAAAGTGTAATTTAAGTGATTAAAAAAATAATAATGTGATAAAAATAAGATTAATTAGTAAATTAGTATAAAGAATTTGTTGATAAATAAAATGTATTCAAATAAACTAAATAGGTTTTAGATTGGAAATTTATGGATTGGTAATCACCACTGGGCATTTTAATGCTCAGCACATAGGTTGTTTTGACTGCGTGTAGGTACGCCGTAGGTTAGAGCAACATACTTCAGTCAGACTAGAGCAAGCAGGAGAAGAAATTCAAGTTTATATTTTGTATATTTTTGTATTATATATTGGCATATATATAAAGTTTGGGATGGATTATGTGGTAACTTTATGTATATATGCATGTGAATATTATGACTCTATGGATGGATATTTGAGACTGCAAATTGTATGGTTTGGATATATTATTGTTGTCCCCTTGCCGGGGCTGTGTTTTTTTGAAAAGTGCAAGTTTGGGTAGCTAGAAAAACAAGCTGTTATACTGCCGAAATTTATACCAAATGAATAGTAACATTAGACAGTTATAGGTCATTCGGCAACTAAGTTAATAAGTGACATTGTTGAGTGAACTTGATAAGTAAAATAAATAGTTAAGTGATTAAAATTTTAAATGTGGAAAAAAAATTAAGCGCAATCTAAGTCGATAGTGTACGTATAGGGTATAAGAGTGTTACAAGTGCGTTGGTTCGCGAGAGAAAAGGAAGAACAGAAGAAATGCTAAGGAGGGGCGGTTACACCCGTCCTTATATAGATTTTCAATGTCCGACAGGTAGCCCGTCGGAAGACCGACCGACGGCTATCCTGCCGATCGTTCAAAATTCCCATTTCTTTTTCCTTTTCCCTCCTTCTCTCAAATTTTTGAAAAGAGGATACTCCCTGAATATTTTGCCCTCGATTTTTGTGCACGGCGCACTTCTCTACCAAAATTACTTTGCTGTAAAATTTAAAATTTTCAAAAATACACGTGGAAAATTTATACATGTAAAATGCATGAAATATGTAGGAGAAAGATCTCCCAAGTGGTCAATCCATTTACCAACGGGCTTCTCGTCGAAATACCGATCGACTGGCATCCAGGCGCTCATGACTCTTTTAAATATCCCTTCTTCTTCCTCGAATTCCGTGCATTCATCTCTTTGGACTTCAGCCAGAGCTTCTTTTTCAGGTTCTTCTCCTTTTTCTCTTCTCTTTTTCCATTTATTCTTAATTTTTGCCCTGAAACCTTCGAAAAAATGTCATCCCCATAGCCCCTAAAGATCAGGAGAAAACAACCTTTACCTGCCCTTACGGCACATTTGCATATAGGAGAATGCCTTTTGGATTGTGTAATGCACCGGCTACATTTCAGTCGTGTATGATGGCAATATTTCATGATTTCTTAGAGAAATTTATGGAGGTGTTTATGGATGATTTCACAATTTATAGAGGAGATTTTGAGAGCTGTTTAGAGCATCTTGATTTGGTGCTAGGGAGGTGTGAAAAGACCAACTTAGTATTGAATTGGGAGAGATGCCACTTTATGGTGAGAGAAAGCATTGTGCTTTGGCACAAAATTTCAGAGAAAGGGATAGAGGTTAATAAGACCAAGGTGGAAGTAATAGAAAAATTACCACCCCCAACAAGTGTCAAGGGCATTAGCAGTTTTTTAACGCATGCGGGGTTTTACCGCCGATCTATAAAAGATTTTTCGAAAATTGCAAAACCATTATCTAATTTGCTGATGAAAGATACTCCTTTTTATTTTAATAGTGATTGCATGCTGGCATTTGAAACTTTGGAATAGAGGCTTATTTCAACCCCGGTGATTATATCTCCGGATTTGAATTTGCCTTTTGAACTAATGTGTGATGATAGTGATTTTGCAGTAGGGGCAGTGCTCGGACAAAGGCGGGAGAAGTTGTTTCATGCAGTTTATTATGCAAGTCATACCTTGATAGGAGCCCAGGTTAATTACACCACAACTGAGAAGGAACTTCTTGCAATTATTTATGCTTTCGAGAAGTTTAGGCCGTATTTGATGGGTGCAAAAATTGTGGTGTGGTCCAACCATGTAGCTTTGAGGCATCTGTTTGCTAAGAAGGAGTCGAAACCAAGGCTGATTAGATGGGTGCTCCTCTTGCAAGGGTTTGATTTGGAAATTAAAGAGAAAAAGGGGACAGAGAACTTTAGGGCAGATCATTTGTCGAGATTGGAGAATGATCATATCGAGAAAGGGGAAATTCTAAATTTATTCCCTAATGAACGTATTTGTGCTTTATTTATGTGTGAAATTTCTATACCTTGGTTCGCTAATGTAGCCAATTTTCTTGCAGGAGGATATATGCCAAAGGAATTCACATGGCAGCAGAGGAAGAAGCTGAAGGCTGATACGAAGCACTACATTTGGGACGACCCTCATCTATTTCGCCTATGTTCTGATCAAGTGTTAAGAAGGTGCATTCCAGATGAGGAGAAAGGAGAGATCATCAAAGCTTGTCACAGTGGGGAAGCTAGTGGACATCATGGACCCAATAGAATGGTATCGAAAATTCTTTCTTCCGGTTTTTATTGGCCTACAATATTTAATGATGTTAAATTATTTGTGCAAACGTGTGATAGATGCCAAAGGGTAGGCAATATTACTAGGAGAGATGAAATGCTGTTAACCAACATGCTTGAGGTAGAGTTGTTTGATGCGTGGGGAATAGACTATATGGGGCCTTTTCTAGTATCCTATGGGTTTGAATACAATCTAGTGGCAGTAGACTATGTGAGCAAATGGGTAGAAGCTGTAGCCACTAGGACTAGTGATGCCAAAGTTGTGTTAGAATTCTTGAGAAAGAATATATTCACCCGATATGGAGCCCCTAGAGCCATTATTAGCGATGGTGGTAAACACTTTGTTAACCACAAATTTAAAGCTTTATTGAAAAAATTTGGAGTTAGGCATAAGGTTACTACCCCTTATCATACCCAAGCTAATGGACAGGTTGAAGTGTCAAACCGGGAATTAAAAGCCATTTTAGAAAAGACGGCCAATTCATTTAGGAAAGATTGGTATCTTAAGCTAGATGAAGCTCTATGGGCTTATAGGACAACATTTAAGACGCCGATAGGGATGTCTCCCTTTAGGTTGGTTTATAGAAAATCCTATCACCTTCCGGTGGAATTGGAGCATATGGCTTACTGGGCCACAAAATTTTTGAATTTTGACCTTCAAAGTGCAGGAAAGTGCAGGTCCTTGCAGCTGAATGAGCTAGAAGAGCACCGATTTTGGGCATACGATCATGCCACGAAATACAAGGACAATACCAAGAAGTGGCATGATCGAAAGTTGATGAGGAAGGAAATTTTGCCTAGAATGAAAGTGCTTTTCTATGATAGCAAGCTGCAGTTATTTCCCAGAAAGCTGAAATAGCGATGGAAGGGACCCTTTGAAGTTGTGGGAGCTGACAAATTTGGAGTCGTAACATTGAGGTACCCTAGGGGTGAGAACGAGTTCAAGGTGAACGGACATTGTGTGAAGCCCTATTTCGAAACGACATTTGATAGTGCTTCAGCGATTGTCAACCTCGCGGACCCTTGACGGTATTTAAAAGTCTAGCTGTGGACTTGTTAAATGTAGAACTATTTCTCAAACTTTGTTATTTGGTGTTTAATGATCTTTTTAGGTTGTTAGTCGTGCTTGTTTTTGTCAATTTTTGTGCTTTTGTGGTCTTAGTGTAGCTATATTTTTGTTAGAGATTTTTCGAGTTTTTGTAGCTTGAGGTTTGGTGAGACTTGTGAAAAATTTTACAAATTTGCAGAAGGTCACGGTAGCAACAGATTTGGTTGTCACCGTGACTAGAGAAAATTGCATTCTGGATTGTTGTCTGGGACATGTCACGGTGACAATGGATTTGGTTGTCACCGTGACCAAATGGCAATTTACATTCTATTTTGAAGTGTTATTATGTCACAGTGACAATGGATTTGGTTGTCACCGTGACTAAATGGCAAGATGAATTCTGTTCTGGCGTGTGTACATGTCACGGTGTCAATCAATTGAGTTATCACCGTGCCCAATTGGTGATTTACATTCTGTTTTTAAGTGGGAGCATATCACGTTGGCAATGAAATTCATTGTGACCATGACATGTGGAAGGAAGCATTCTGTTTTGAAATCGTGGTATGCCATGGTGGCAAAAAATTTAGTTGTCACCGTGACCCTGTTGCAGTTTGAATCTGGATTGAAAATTTTGGGTATGTCACGGTGTCAACTGTTTGGTTGTGACCGTGACCCCCGCGATTTCTATTTTAAAAACTTAGTTTTCCCATGCTTTGTGTTTCACTTTACACTCTTCACTCTCTAGTTTGCGCAATTTTCATTCTCTCTTCAACTGTCGTGCTTCGATTTCATCTTTAGGCTACGATTTCTGCAAATCTATAAGAAGCAAGTAACTTTTTCTCTTTTTTTTTTCTTCAATTTCATTTAATTTCTGTTCAGGATATTTCTCTATTTATTGTTCTTCTCCGTTAATACTCTTTTGAGGCATGAATTTAAAGACCATTTAGAATTGTCTTCTCATATTGCTCTGAATTCGTGTTGTGAGTGCTATCAATTCTTACTTCCTTATTCAATTTGCAACGTTGTCGTTGAACCCATGAACGTATGTGGAGTAGGAAATTAGGGCATGTCTTGTGCGTGAATTTGGTTGTTGATTTTACTCAAATTCTTGGCTGAAATTGGGAATTGTTAGGCTTTAACTACTTTGTTCTACATTTTACTGCTTCCAATTTCAAATTTGGGTTGTTGTTAGTGCATGTGGTTTCCAATTACAGTGAGTAAAATTGTTGCATACCAATTGTTTGATAGAATGCTTCAATGAACCTTTTTCTAGATTTTTGCATTCCCTGATAGGTTGGAATGCAGAGTTTAATTTGCCTTATGTTTACATGTGCTTTATGTTCTCATTGAACATTCTTGACTTCTTTTTGAATTGATGTATCTCTTTTACAATCAAAGGGGTATGTGAGATTGTTTTTGCTTGGTTAGAATGAGCTTGTTAATTGATGCTAGATATTTAGGGCCATTGCAATTTTATGCACTTAGAATGCTATTGAATTTGGACATTTGTTTTCATGCAGTGGCTCCTAAGAGAAAGAGTTCAGCTATTGCCTCTAGTAACTCTAGCCAACCAGCAAGCCAACCTTCTGTCGACATTTCCAAAGTGCCGAGTTGGGTACCAAGCAGCAAGAAGGCGGCATATGCATTATTCTCCAAATGCTCATATATTCCGACTACTTATTTGGATTTTGATTTGCTTGGGAAGCTGGGAATACGGAATGAAATTCAATGACTTATTGTAAACAATGGCTGGGAGAGGTTGTTTACATATAATGAGAAGGTTTATCCTCACTTAACCAGAGATTTTATGGCAACTATCACTTGTCGGATCAGCTGAGACCCATCTAGAGATCCTGGAACGGTTTCATTCTTTATGGAGGGCACAGAGTATGAGATTTCTTTTCTGAGATTCGCAGAGCTGCTAGGCTTCCCTCCCCATGCACTGGATTGCTTCAATGATTGTGATAAAGATAATGCTTGGGCATCCATCAGAGATACGGTGACAGCCACAACATATTTGTCGGGAAAGACGAAGGCGCACCATCTCAACAGCCATGCCCTGCGCATTATTCATCGGTTTTTCTCATTATCTTTTTTGAGTCATGTGGACTCAGCGGGGCAGGTGAACCTACTTGAAGCACTATTTTTAGCGTGTATGGTAAGGTGAGTGCAGATTAATAGTGCTCCACATTTATGGCATAAATTGGAGGAAATGTAGTGGAACCCAAAGAAGGTTAAGAAGATAGCGCTTGGTGGTTTGGTGACTGTAATTGCTAAGGGTGTACATCACCCATTGAGGAAATCCAAACTGTTATCTTCCATTGCAGCTATTGACAAGAAGATGCTGAAGAATATGAGGGTCATAGTGGATGATGAGACAACTGCAAATGGGTATCGTCTGACTACTCGAGAGGAGTATTTGCAGAGAGTGGAGCATGGCTTGGGAGGCTTACCGCGTGAGCAATAGGAAGATCCTGAAGCACCAGCCCCTCTAGCCCTAGAGCATGAGCATTTCTCCTCTCAGCAGTATGCCGCGTATGGAGTCCATCTCCGCAACGCAAGAGGACCTGCAATCCCAAATAAATCAAGTGCTGTTGGGACTTACTTCATTGACTGCGCGCTTTGATGCACAATTTCCTCCACCGCCACCACCAGAGACTTGAGCAGGGAGACCTCCTATCCTATATTTTGCTTTTATTTTTGATTTGTAACTATTTGACTTGCTGGGGATAGCAAGATTTTTAGTGTGGGGTAGGGGGAGTAATTCTAACATCTTAATTAATATCTAACAATTTAATATGTTTTATTTATTTTTATTCGCATGTTTTATTTTATTTAAGCTGTTTGTGTACTTAATTGTTGTTATCTGAATTTTCCTATCTGAGCTTAGTTTACCTCTAAATATTTCTATTGTGAATGGTTTGAACTTTAAGTTATGAATGGATTATCTTAAAAACTAATTTTAGCAGAGAGTAGTTGTATGTTTTAGCGGCAATATAATCTCAATTAGTCATATATCTTATAATTTCCTATCTTTTGTGCACTATAGGCTTGTTTGCGAAAAACTTGAAAAAAATCAGTGTGTGAAAGCTTTTGAGTGAAGGAATTTTAGGATAGTTAGAACCTTCCTCATCACCCTTCGAAATGATATAACAACTCGAGCAAGTTTAGGATATGACCTAGGCAAATTTTTTCTTTGGTAACCACTTTAAATGACTTTTGACCTACCTATATGCGTAATTTTCCATTGCTAGGCCAGTTGAGCCGATTTGATATGATAAAAGCGTACTATGCAATTTTTATTGTTACACTCATATTTCACCATTTAACCTAAATGCTTTTGCCTATCCTTTCTAAGAATTAGCCACTCTAGGATTGGGTTAGGGTAGCATTAAAAGTTGAAGAAGTGTATTTTCTGCTAAAATAGTATGGGTGTGAGAAAAATTGTGAAACTATGGGGTGTTGCCTAGTATATTGTTAATTTTTCCTTCATGAAGTCCAATTTGATAGAAAATGAGGTTTGAGAAATAGATTTAGGTTAGCTCGATTACCTCAATGATTAAAAAAAATTAAAAATAAAAAAATAAAAAAATAAAAAATAAAAAAAATAAAAATTTGATGAGAATATTGATCATTGATTTTGAGTTAGTCATTTGTAGAAACATTTAAGTGTGGGGTACCCTAAAAGAGAGGAAGGAAGATGTTTTCATAGTCAAAGATGATCAGGTTTGAGAAAAAATTCATTCGGGACTTTTATCTCCTCTTTTTCTTGTGGTTTAGTGTTTTCCATCTTGGGAAGTTTAGACGAGTTTTGGCAACTCTGGGTAAATTGAAAGTAGGTCATGGCAAAATTGTGTTCAGATTGGGTAGTGGTGTATGTAGGTAGAGTGGCAGACTCTTTGTTGAATTCCTTTACTATTCTTGTTAGCCAATTCCCTAACCTAGCATTTCAACCTTGGAATAAGTCCTAGTGATCCTGTTCTTAACTTGAGTTGTTTAGTGGGGATGATCCTTGTGGTTTCGGTGCTAAAGGAAAGGCTTATGGTTATCATGAGTTTCAAGTGCGAAACCAGTATGCAAATTAATTGCTAATTCATTTTCTTTGCTAAATTGCTGGAATGCGCTGGTTGTTTTGTTTTTAAAAAGTGGAAAAATTGTTTTTAGCCTAGCACACACACATGGAATTACTTGATATAAATTGATTTGAGGATTTGTGGTTAAGACTCTTCTGCTAAGTGCTATGATTATTGTTTAAGTTTTCTTATTTCGAGTTAGAGTTTGAAATTTCAAGAATGTGGATAATTCATTTACTCGAGGGTGAGCAAAGTCTAAGTGTGGGGTATTTTGATAACTTCAATTTAGTATTTAGTTTTGTTAGTATTTTCGTATGATTTTTGGGTTTTTAGCTGTGTTTATTGTTATGTCATGATTACTTTTGGTTAATTTTGTCAATTGTAGTTAAATTAGATTTTTATGCATTTTGGGGAGCATTTTAATAGAGTTTTAATTGTGATTGCAGGATGTTTTTAGGTACCTCACGGTCACAACCAAATGGTTTTGACCGTGACATAGAATTTCATCCGGCAGATTGCAATGAGAAGGTACCTCATGGTGGCAACACTTCTGGTTGCCATCGTGACATGAAATCTTGCAAGACAGAATCAAAGGCTAAGGTACCTCACGGTGGCAACAAAAGTCATTGCCACCGTGACATAGAGAATTTCCAAGACAGTAGCTAAAGTCGAGCACCTCACGGCGGCATCAAAGTTGGTTGCCACCGTGACCCCCTCATGTGCATCTAGACAGATTTGTTCTTCGACAGTCTCACGGTGCCAACCATTTGGTTGCCACCGTGACCCATGATGCCTAACAGTGGCAAGCACTTTATTGCCACCGTGACCCCTCGAGATCTATAAATATAAAATTTGTTTTTGGCTGCAGGGAGAGTAATTTTTAGGCAGTTTTTCAAATAGGGTTTTGAGATCTGGAATTTTTTTAAGCTTTTCTATTGTTCTTAATTAGGGTTTCAATATTTTTCATTATATTTAAATTACAAGTCAAGAGAATTACATTAAAATGCATAGATCAACTTCAATACACAACAATTATATTTGGATTTCCATAGTCTTGAGCTATTCTCCATCGAAGATTCGAAGAAGAGGATCAGAGAAGTTGGGATTCAATCAGGATTTCTTCCTCAATGAATTTCTGGGTTTATTCTTTCATTTTTCCTCTTAATTTTATAATGGATCGTGAGTAGTCTCATAGTTGTTTGGGGGATCTTTGAATCCCCTATCCATGATGTGAATTCTAAACATCTTTTTGATTTATTTATATGAATGAAAGGTTTATCTCACTGTTGCTTATTGATTAATTTATGGTGTTTATTTTCTCAAGTTATTTTCCAGCTTCGATGTATGGTTTTTATCATGTATCTTTATTGGATGTTTAGCTTGTATGGATTGAAGGCTATGAATGTTTTTTACTCAATTTTTATATCATGTATGCTATATCTTGTGGATGACTCCAGAAAGGGAATCTAGATGTGCAGGATTTTATGATTTAAAATTAGAGGAGGGAGTGAGATAAATGAGTTTTGGGTTGTTTGGCTCCGGAATGGGAAAGCAAACCAAACTTAGGATTTCAGACCCGTGCTTAGGTTAATTGTATGGCTCACTCCAGAATGGGACATTATGCAATTAGAGTAGCTTGCTCTGGAATGGGACGCTTGGGTTAAGAGGGTTATCTCGATTTCATTCGTTTATGTTTTATTAGATTAAATTAATTCACATTTGGGTACGGGGTGGATAAGTGAACCCAAGCAACATTTCTTTTATATCAATTTCTCTTACTTGTTAATTCCTTTGCTATTATTTGATTTTTGCCAAAATTACTGCTAGTTTTATTTATTAAATTCTATTTGCATGTTTTGGCTATTTAATTCCGTTATTTTTAATTAATGGATTAATCATTCACATCAATCAATTGGGAATTCTTTAGCATACACTTGATTTTCATAACTTGTACACACAATCCCTTGGGTACGCTAACTTGAGGTCTTAATTATACCCCACTTTATTACTTGCCGATTCAGTACACTTGCTGAGATCCTGTCAACTTGCACGGGTGAAAATACGGTGCTAAGCGATAATGCTTATTGGGGAAATAAAAAACAAAAGTATGGACGGCCATTCACAATGTTCGTCAAGGCAAATCACATACGTAATGGCATATGATGAATATCATAAGATATAATCATAAACAAATCACATTCATAACCATTCAAAGGTTCATAATCATATTCATATGCAAACTGATTTATATGCTCATAAATAGAGTCATTCATATTCACATACTTATAATCATAATCATTTGGATTCACATTCTCATAATCATAGCAGAACAAATCACAACACCTACTGGCTCACAGTAGTGGATAATGAGCAACGCATGGCGGTACCTTACGGGTACGAATCGAACGCATGACGGTACCTTATAGGTACGAATTGGAAAACAATATCACATTTTCTCTTTTGAAAACATTTTACAAAGGGGATCTTGAAAAAGATCCGAACACATTAAAGTTTGCGAGGAACTAAACGGGGGCCTGATCAGGGCCGCATGTTGCGCTGCGCAGGAGGGCCGCATGCTGCTTGCGTGGCATACGCCCCCCGCAGGGGGAGCCGCATGTCGCGCAGCATACAACTCCTAAGGGGCCGCATGCCACTTGCGCGACATGTGGGCCCCTGCAGGAAGGCAGCATGCCGCTTGCGTAGGATGCGCCCCCCGCAGGGGGAGCCTCGTGTCGCGCCGCAAGTGACCCCGCAGGGGCCGGCATGCCCTCCTGCGGGCACCACGCCTCGCGCAGGAGCCGCGGCTTGTGGGCAAGGCCCACCCATGCGCTGCAGGCTGGAGCCGCTCCGCACGCCGCCCAGATCGCGCACCGAAAAACCGAAAAAAAAAAAAAAAATAAAATATATATTTTTTTATTTTTTTAAAATTAAAAAAAAAGGCTTCGACAAGGAAATTGTCACTTCTAATCATTTTACTCACGAACAAGTATTATTTTCATCATTGGGTAACCTTGATCTGAGCTACCTCAGGCTCCGGTATCTACAGCTCAGCATTAAAAATGCCCAGTGATAATTACGAATCTAAAGATTTCCAACTCTAGCTTAGACATACAGATACATACACACCCACATACACCTTACCTTAGTTCTTACTTTTAGACTAAACATTGTCATATTACTATCTAGTCCGTTTTTTTCTTACATATTTGAATTAACACTTCATTTTTGCTTTAATTACAATTTGACACTATTTCCTATTTTTCACTTTTAACGTCTTATCTTACTTGTCAAATTTCTCTTCTTTTTCTTATTTGTATTTTCTTTGTCATTTCTTAGAACTAATCATTCTATTCCTTTACTTTCAAAACTCTACGCTTATACCTTTCACTTCTATGATACAATTATTTTAATGCATTTTGTAATTTCATTTAGATAACTCACTAAACCTCAATCAGTGTCATTTTACACTACAGTCCTTGATCTGAGTTTATTCTGAGCAATTTATCATTAACTACCTACCTTATTCAATCTTACCAATTTATCCCTCCATTCAATTAAATGACTACTTTTGCCATTCAGTTTCCATTCTATTACAAACATTCCATTAAGTAATTTTCCCTTATTTAATTACTTAATTAACCTACATTTTTATCCTCAATTTCTTATTTACTTTCATTTGACATAAATTTTACGATGTAGTCTATAATTTATTTCTTTCATGTCCATCTACATATTAGGGATCAATTAATCACTCATTTGAATATTTTATTCATTAAATTTATTTTTTAATATAATTACTCCTTTTAATACCCTATTTACAATTTTGTCATCCTTTAGTCATTCACTTACTATCTTGGCATTGATTCATTTATTTTATATTCTTATACATAGTTTTCACTTCACACTTCATTTTATTCTATTAAGTACTATCTGTATGGTAAACTTTTGCTTTAGTCCCTAATCTTTCAATTAATTACAATTTTGCCATTCTTAAAATATAATTACGATTTTGACACTAGTTTATTTTAGTTTTCATCTTAAATCATTATTTGGCTTACAAATTACATATTGGTCGTTAATTTAACATTTCACGCCAAATTACATTTTAGTCCTCACACTTTGCAATTTTTGCATACCTGTCATTTTAATTTCATTTTTCTTTTATATATCACTTATTAACTCACTTTCACACATCACTACAATTTTACCCCTAGACTTTTTCAATTTACCATATTACCCTTCTTTTAGCGGTTAATTACAATTTTGTCATATTTTAGCCTTATTTCCACTTTTATTCACTTCATAACTTATAATTTACCAATTAGTCTTTCAGCTAATTGTTTTTATGGTAAATTACATTTTGGTCATTAAACTTTTATTTTGTTTCATATGAGTCCTTTCTTACTCAAATTTTTATTTTCATTTTACTTTTTATATTTTCATGTCATTTTACTATTATTACCTGCCTAGGTCATTATTTGGGTAAATTGCTTTCTTCATTCAAACTTTTCATTTTCTTTCAATCAAGTCATTTTACAATGTCAATTTACATTATAATTTTTTTTTCATTATCATTTAATTGCCAATATGCCCCTAGTATAATGCCGGCAGAAAATCTACAGATTGGATATACGGGACGTGAACCCAAAGGTCCACTGCAGTATAGTAGGGAATGACCCCGAAGGACCATTCCAATAGTATTACAGAACAGTACACTAAACATGGAACATATCTATGCACTATGGGAGACCATAACAAATCCGCCATAGTAAAACAAGTCATCATGACTTGCACCGCGGTATGGGTGTCCCTATGGCTAGCCACACATATCCTGAACTAGATTTAGACCGCTAGACACTACTAAGGGCAATACTTTTATAAATCCACTTTTCATGTGTTATCACTTACACTTACTTGTACATTCCATTTCCATTCCGTTTTACCAGTTACACAATATTTTCATCAATGTTGAACATTTCATAATATATACTTATTTTACATAATAAGTATAATTGATATAGTAAGTGGCCATAAGTTCATTTCAAGCCACTTTCATTCTTTTCTTATCATTTCAATTTCGATTATTCATTTACTCAAAAGTACATTAATTACACATAATAATTTCAATTATTTCACTAATTATCAGTATTTTCCACTGTGGAAAAAATGGCAAAATGTCCTAAAAAACACTCAATTAATTTATTAAAATTTTCAATTCAATCAATATACTTTCAAATTTCTAATATATGGTCATATTATCATTACATGAATTAAATGTATCTTTAATTCATTAAATCAGTCATTTGATTTTCATGCATTTATTTAACTACCCTCCATTTTACTTCCAAAACATTCATTTATCAATTTTTTTCTATCTTATCTAGCTTTTATACAACCTAGGATACTACACTTTCTTCCTTGAACCATTCGGCCACATTACCATTTTCCTCTAACATATCATTTATCACTTAATCATCACTTATTCCCCTAGATTAAGCCTCAATTCACATGTATATACCCTTTAATTTCTTCTAATCACTAGGTATACCATACATATACCTAAATATACCATCTTGTTTCATTAGAACCAAGACTTACAGTTGGTTTTCTTTCATTCTAATAACTCTAGTTAGCTTCTTTAACCTCATTAACCTCAATTCTCACTCCAATTTCAATTACACACACATTTTACACATAATTACTATTCAAACATAATATACAACCCTAATTTTCACATGAAAATAATTAGATTAGGTAATCACAAAACTCATATCCATGCTCTAATCTCCTCAAGCTTCCTTTTCCCTAGCTTTTCCCTTGGAAATCTCTTTTTCTCTTACTTTTTCCTCCATGGCCGAAAGTACAAGTCAAAGAAACACTCATCAATTCTCTTCTTTTATGCAATATAACTTCATAAATACTCTTAATACACCATAATCTATCATTTAGAACCAATAAATCAAATTAAAATAACTTATTTCCCTTACCTCAATTTGAAGACATAAGCTCCAATTCTTGTTTTTCCTTGCTTTTGATCCATCAAATGGACACTAGAAGTTACTATACACTCATACAGAGGCTGAATTACACTTAGGGTGTTTAAATTTAGAGAGAAATCAAGTAAGAATTAAAGAAAAATTGAGAGAAAACGGAGGAGGAACATTTCAGCCAACAAGAGGGAGAGAGGAGCCGAAGGAGATAAGGGTTACTCAACCACCAATCTGCCATTTAAGTGCTTTTATAGTTGGCCAAAATTGGTTCAACCTTGGTCCAACCAATGGTCCAATCTTTAAAGCCCAGTTACACTTCTAAGCCCATTATGCAATTTTTCTATGGTTTTCTCACGTCTTAACTCCAAATCATTCCCAATTTGATTCCATAAAATTCATATCATGTGAAAACTAGGCTGTACACAAAATTTCACCTCAATTAGAGTCTGTTTCTGGTTTGATTCAATCAAACTAGTCAAATCAGTAAATTTTTGGTGTCCCCAAAAAATTTCCATTTCACTACTAAAAATTCCTAAATGTCATTTAGAGTCCATCTGAAAATTTTCATCAATTTTGGACATCTTTCGCTATTTTTAATGCCTCGGTCAAACTCCCAATCAACCCTTGTACTTTTCGAACAGAAATTCTATCTTTTTCCTTACTTTCTACAGTTAACTCCTCATATAAATGACTTTATAACACTCAATATTATCTCATTAGACTCCAATAATATTTTTGGACCAATTGGAAATCACTTCTTGATCCACTAATTATTTATAAGTCCGATACTCCAATTTTTTAGTGTTACCAAAATAAAATCTTTTAATACCATATGATTCTACTTATCAATACGAGTATGTCCATTTTTTCAAATCATTTTTTTGAGGTCAGTAGCTCAAGATATGGTCCGCTCAATTTCAAGTCAGAATCGATCAAACCGGATAAAAAAAGACCTTCAGACGGCCGTCTGTAGCTGTTGTCTCTCATGATCGATGGCATGGCCATATGTTGCTCCACAGATGCCTATCTGTCACCACAAACGGCCGTCTGTCAAGGACAGACGCCCCAAATCTATTTTTCCACTATTTCGCACTTTTCAGACCATATTTGACATCCGTTTGACCCTAAATTTCATATTCGGGCTCTCACTAACATGCTTTATCCAATGGTCTAATAAAATATTTCTTGACTTTGAAAAGTACTATTCACGCCAGTGTCACTATTCACTATCAAAAAATACTATTCACAGTTAGCCCGGTATTGGGGCCGTTACATTTCTTATATAAGTTGGACGACAAGTAAAACTCGCCTACATACATATTTATATAATATAAACATGTCACGCAATTAGGTTATGAGTGCTTTTGTGTATTATAACTTATAATCTTACAAGATAGTTAAAAGTACATAGTCCAATATGATATTATACATAATAAATCATATCATTTAGATAAGTTAACATGACATATAAATATACAATATAAGCAAAGGCAAAAACTTCAATTTTATTGAAACAAGAGTCAACTTATCTTTCATCAAGATATTATTCCTCATCCAAAAAGAGACTTAATACATCACTTAGCAGATTCCCAATTCATGCAGCTGTCTGATCATTATGCATGTGATATATTATTTATATCATTTAGGAACATATGCAAGATATATATATTTTTATATTCAATAAAAAAATATATTTTTACTTCTTTTAATCCTTTAATTGTAGTTATGGCCTTATAATTATGGGTGTATTTTATTATATCCATTATTTTTATAATTTAACATTTTGTCCCAGTAATTCCAGAGAAAATTGCACTATCGAATCGGATGTACGGGATTGAGGCCTCCAAAGGTCTAAGCCTGTGAAATCTCTCTATGTCTCATTATCTCTAAATTACGGTGTAGAGACTGCCTTTAGTCCCACTGAATATGGCATGGGAACCATCATTGGACCCACTAAATACGGCATGGGAACAATCATTTGACCTACTAAATACGATGTGGGAACCGTCATTGTACCCATTGAATATGGTATCGGAGCCATCATCGGACCCACTGAATACCATCTGGGAACGATCATTGGACCCACTACGGTGTGAAAACTGCCACTGGTTCCACTACGTTCGAGGTACCATGCTAGCTACACAGTGTCCCTATGGACAACCATATATATGCATTGTGTTTCATGCATACATAATCACACATTAATAATTAGACATCTTTTAATTTAATTTTTTTTACAAAGTTCTCGTATTTTTATATTGTTTAGCCTTGACATAAACATTGGCATATTTATTCCTATAAATCATTTCTCATGATATATTCATTCTCATATCACTCGTGTATATTCTTGAGCTAAAATACAATTAGCTCATTTAATCATGCTAGAACATAATTGCATGCATTCATATGCATGTCGCTTTTATTACTTTTGTTTAGCTCGATATATGCAAGTTCAAGCACATAGCCTATCAAGGATACCCAGTAAAATTCCTATCTCATATACATATATATAATCATTGAATGTTTTTCTTTACTTACTACTTACTTTAATCATCACATAACTCACCGATTAACGTACTCTAACCATTTTCACATAAGTCACCGAACTCTTAAGTTACATTAGTTCAAGAATACATATATAATTATATGTATATTTCATCATAACTAATCTTACTATAGTTCATATTATTTGGGTTCTACCTAGTATCACTTTTATTTCCAAATTTGCCTTAGCACATGTATTTGTATCATTATTGTATATCTGACCCCTCTTTAAAGTCTATTTATTTCTCAACAATAAAACTTTTATAGGTATTCATGCCATATTTATTCATGTATTGTCAAACATATAACTCAACGTATAATTAAACAAAAATTCAAACTAAACTTAGCATTCAATACCTTGTGTAATCTGGCTAACTAAGCATTTTCATCAAAGCATCTTGTTTTGTCATGACATATGATTCATTTAATGAATATTCAAATCAATTATGAAAGCTCTAAATTAATTTAAGCATAGTTCATGCATTTGATCATTCCTAGGCCAAGCATAATGAGCATAAAGTGAGTCAAATCACCACATTACATTCAATAGTCGAATTAAATATTCCATTAGCTTCAATTTATATTTAATGCCATAAGGCATTTACCATTTTATTGAACTATAAGCAATTGCAAAAACCTACCTCAACATAATGAATAATCTCAACAAAATTTGAGAAAAGTCACAAATACAAGCTTAATTATCAAATTAAAATTCCTATTATCATCAAATTATTTTCATTTACTTAAAATTATATCTCTATTAAACAAGGTGTCAATAAATCTAGAAACTCTTACTTATAAATAATACTCATAAACAACAAAAATTTTAGGAAAAAGAAAAAGAGATAAAATTTTATCATAAGCTCTTCCATTATACACACATTCCCCCTTAAACATCATTCATGTATGCCAGTTTAATAAAAATTACCTTAAACATTATTAATGTGTGCTAGTTTAACAAAAAATATAAAATTAAAGGTTTTTAAAAGACTTCTACAATTCGACCAAAATTGAAATTTCATAACTAATCTCAATTTTTGTTCAATCAGACATCTCATTTATCTTCCAAAAATTTTACAGTCATGTTTATCACATTAATTAGCCAATTAATCAAATATTTTCCTGAAGTTACCATATGAGAGTATTCTTTCAATCGAGAAAGAAAACTTATATAAGCTTAACAAGCCAATTAATCTTGTAATTTGTCTAATATAATATTTAATTTAGTGATTCTAACTTTAACACCATAAAACACTGACTAGTTTCTAATCCCCCTATTATTGACATTTATTCATAACTATAAAAATGAAGGAAAAAAAAACAAATTTAGTAGAGTACTTACTAAATAGGAGTCAGTTTTCTAAAATTCTAACTTATTCTTTCCAAACTATGATCGACTCATAGGCCAACGTTCGCAGGAGCTTCGCTAGAACTTCAATAGAGATGCACTACTACTGCACCATGAAGCTCAGGTCCCATGGAACAAATTTCTAGTGGTCACGTACCCAAACACCGTGTCATTTGGTCGCAATCGAAGCTAGAACATCTCGACACACCTAACTCCGATCTCCTTATCATCGGCGAGTGGGGAGGAACAAGGGACAGAAAAAGACTCATCTCACCATCCGTAAACCACCGGTGTTGCTCGTGTCGCCATCCAACATTAGAAGTGGTCAAAAATCATAAATGAAGGTCTTGATTTTTAGGAGAGAGAAAATACAAACCAAAGAGAGGAGAAAAAGCGGTGATCGCTGCGATGGGAGGAATGGCGAGGGAAGAGGTTTGCCATCGAGCCATCGCCGGCGCAGATAGGACTCCGTCCCTGCCTCGCCATCTCTCTCTCTCGCTTCCCTGTTCTTTGTCTTCTCTTTTTTTTTCCTCCATTTCCATTCTTTTCTTTTTTACTTTATTTTCCTTGAGCAAAAACTAGTATAAAAAAGTCCATAAGCTTCCTTAATTTTCCTTCTGTCATAAAATTTTTATTTATTTATTTACTTATATTTATTTATGTATTTTAATTACTTATTTGTATAAATAATTTATTTTCTTAAAGATATTAATTAAAAGACCAGAAAATAATACCAATGCATCTTTCTTAAATTTCTTTATTAGTATTATTTGTCAGTCTAAAAGTTACGATTAATTGGCTCAAAATTTGGGGCATTATAGAAAGGCATATTAGATCAGTCCTGTTATACAAATTTGTTAAAACAACACTATCTAGAAAAGCACAGCTATGCTTTGTGAAAAACAGAGCTGTGTTTTTACTGACATCACAAAACACAAAATAGAATTGGACTCTAAGCTAAAACTTCAGCATCAGTACAGAGAAATTTGGCCTCACTTTACTCTGCTCAGATAGAAATTTGACTCATTATGCAAAAGAACATGAAAATGGTCTTGACTAGAAGAGTAATGGTCCAGGAAAGCTATGAGCCTAAACATGCTTTTGATGCTGTAAAACAAATATGCAAAACATACAACTCCCAGGAAAGCACAACTGTGCTTTCATGACAGCGCAGCTGTGCACATGCAAAATTCACTGATTCCAGAAAAGCAAATTGTAAGTGCAAAGTGTTCACAACTCTAAACATGAAAATATGTCATCTCTTTTATGGAGAAAAATGACTTATCCCATTTAGCAAGAAAAGAATTTTCAAGAATATGTCAAAATGAACAATTCATGAGGCTCAGTCAGTTAAAATAACAACATCAAAATATTAGATATGCACAGACCATTAAGAGAACAACAAAAATGAAATGTGCACAAATGCTAAGATTCTACCATAAATTTCTACAGAAACTTCTGAATTTCTTTTAACCTAACATTTCAGCAATGGCAGACTGAAAAACTATAATGCACACATGTAATGTCCATTTTAGACCACACATAAAGCTTCGCAATGGCAGCCAAAGAGGGACATCACGCACATCACATAGCACATACACATACAATTAAGTTAAACATAAAATCCCGCATTAATAAATTTCTTTCAAATGCAGCGGAATACATTTCCAACGCTCGTATTGTCAACTTATATTTCATATAATATTCAGTTGTTACATCATTTCTCTTTACATGCCAAAATGATAATACAATTTACAAATTACAAAGACCTACACAAAAATTAGCAAACCTTAGTGTTGACCAGAAATAATGTGGGGCCGTCCTTAACTTATGCTTCGCTTCAGAACCTACACCAATTAACACCGTACTAAGCGATAACGCTTAGTGGGGAAACAACATACAATATATATTCATAACAATCATTGTATAACAACAGATATATGCTTTATATCCATGCTTCATCAAATAAATGCTTTATTATCATACCTCATTATATACACACTTCATAAACATAACATTGGACATATCTCGATGTACATATAGCATCATTAGTAAATCATGTTCAAATATTGCAGTATCACATAACAATCTTATAACGCATCACATTCACATTCTTATATTGCATAATATTCACATTTCTCATTATTGTTTAATTATTCATTATTTACCTTGCCTGTAACTCATAGATGCGGATAACGGCTAACACATTAGTACTCGTAAGTACCATATATCACATTAGTATCCATAGTTACAATACTTTCACATTAGTACCCGTAGGTACCGATATAATCATTAATATAAAAACACTTATGTGAATCCAATAGGATTCTATACGTATTGGGGATTCCAAATGGGAATCAAACGCTTCGGCTGCAACACTACTTGACTTGCAAGCTAAATTATTAATTCCAATTGATGTTCATTTATTCACACTGTAATATCTATTTATTCACATGAAGCAATATAATTTCATCAAATGTACTACATACATACATGTCTTATCAAACAAGCCCACATTTCATTATACATATTCGCATTATACATGTTCATATTATAGATCCAACTAAATGCTGCCAAATTGACTAAATTCCATTTCATTCACCTATACAACATTAGATAGTGTTTCAGAAAGAATTATAAAAAATTCAGGTACCTCACGGTGAAAAAAAATGGTTATGACAGTGACATATGCACAACCTAAAATAGAATGCAAAATGTAAGTACCTCACGGTGACAACCAAATTGTTATGACTATGACATACAAACAATATAAAATAGAATGGAAATCAGAAACATCTCACGGTGATAACCATATGGTTGTTTGTTTGCCTCAAGAAATAAAACATATGAAAAAAAAAGTTATTTTTAGAAAATCAAATGAAAAAATTAGATTTTGATAACAAACAATTATTTTGTTTGTCTCAAAATTAACTTTTCATTAAAAAGAGATTCAAAAGAAAAATCAATGGAAAAAAGTTTAATTGAACACAAATAAAAAGTTAAAAAAGAATTTTGAGAGCAAATAATTGTTGTATTTGTCACAAAATTGAAATCAATCAATAAAACCACTTCTAAAAAATGTTTAGAAGAAATTCTATTAGAAAAAAGAACCAAAAAGATGAACTGAATTTTTAATTCTTTTTGTTAGGGAAAATCTGGAAATTCTAGAGAGAATTTGAGAGGAAGAAGAAGAGAAAACCTAAAAAAACTAAATGAAATTCCCCCTTTAGATTTTTTTATCTTTTTCTTTTTATATAAAGAAAATAGGAAAATAAATATAATTAGAGGGGTAAGACCTAATTAAATCAGATATTAACTATTTTAAATTTTAAAAATTGAAAAAAACCCTGAAAATCCCTTAAAAAAGTGATAAAAATAGATTTTTTTTGAAAAAAATCGGAAAAAATGAGTTTTGGGGCGAAAATGGCCATTTGCGGCGGAATAGGGGTGCCCGACGCCCGTCGGTGTGCTCGATGGGCTTCGGCACTTGCCTATCGCTCTTCCAGCAGCACGCGGACGCTCGCTGGGCGTCACCCGTGCGGCTGCCGAGCCTTGACACTCGCGGAAATTTTTTTTTATTATTTTTAAATTTAACTAAAAAACTATAATTTCTAAATCCCATTTTTCAAATCCAATTTTAAAAATATTTTTTTATTATTTTTTTTCACTCTAAAATGCAAATTTGACAAAGAAATCACCACTTTTAACCTTTTTGCCTGTGACAAGGTATCTTATCATCATTGGGTAACTCTGATCTGTGCTGCCTCAGGACCTAGTGTGTACAGTTGCCCCCAATTTTGGGGAAATTAGTGCACTAGTGCCTAGATGAGCCAAAATTCTGAGAAGAAGGAAAGAGATGCGTACCTGAGGCAGCCTTTACCTTTTTGCCGTGTGGAATGTTGCGACTTGTTGCCGTTGAGTTGTAGTGCTATCCGACTGTGGCTCGTTTGCAATCATTCCTATCGCCTTGTCTCGCTCGCCTCCGATCGGCTTGCACGGCATCTGTGAGATGCGGTGTCCTCTAATCACAATCCCGTTACGATCTGTTCTATCGTGTGTGCCCCGCTATCCTTGCTGATCAGTCCCGCTGGCCTCATCTCGGCTTGCACGGTAGCTGTGAGATGCAGTACTCTCTGACTACATTCTCATTGCGATCTATTCTATCGCGTGTGCCCCGCTAGCCTTGTCCCGGCCTGCACGGTGTCTGTGAGATGCAGTACTCTCTGACTACAACCTCTGTTTGTGATCTATTCTACTGCTGGTGATCCACTAGCCTCGTCTCGGCCTTTACGGTGTCTATGAGATCCAGTACTCTCTGACTACAACCTCTGTTTGCGATCTGTTCTATCGTTGGTGATCCGCTAGCCTCGTCCCGGCCTGCACGGTGTCTGTGAGATGCAGTACTCTCTGACTACAACCTCTGTTTGCAATCTGTTCTACCACTGGTGATCCACTAGCCTCGTCCTGGCCTGTACGGTGTCTGTGAGAAGCAGTACATGCCTGTTGGGGCATTATCAGATGTGTGCCCCCTGAGCAACGGTTAGTTGTTCCGTAGATACCGATTCCTCTGTCATCTCCATCAGGGCCTCCTTGTTGGGAAGACCTGTGTGTCTCTTACGAGGTTTCTGTGCTCGCAGGGAGATTTTGAAAATTTGTGCTCACAGAGAGGTTTAAATGCTCACTGAGAGACTTTGATGCTCACTGAGAGAGTTTTACGCTCACTGAGAGACTTTGATGCTCATTGGGAGACTTTGACGCTCACTGAGAGACTTTGATTTCGATCCTCCAGAGAGGAAAATATGTTTGAGCCTCCTCAGAAGAAAATTGTATTTGAGCCTCCAGAGAGGAAATTCGATTTGCGCCTCCTCAGAGGAAAATTATATTTGAGCCTCCAGAGAGGAAATTAAATTGTGAGTTTTTGTTGTTTGCCGGCAGGCGGATAGATTTCAATGTCTTTGGCGACTCTTAAAATGATCCTTGTTTTTGTTTTTGTTTTTGTTTTTATTTGTTTTCTTGTAAGTTTTTGGGATTCTTACATTTTGGATATGTTTGAATTTTTACAGTATATTGGATTTTCAAGGCCTTGAAAATATCTTCTTCTTTTTGTTTTGTGTTGTTTTATTTTTGTTGTTGAGAATTTGTATTCTGTTATTTTTGTGTTTGTTTGAGATTTTTTACATTTATTGTATGATGTGTGTGAGCATATGTCTTATGATAGAGAAACTTACCTGGTTGCTCCCGGTTGAGCATTTTTTATATATGCTTATTGACCGCAAGTATACGGTGTACTGCAATAGTACTTAAGATGTCGATCCCACGAGGAACGTTTTTTACACACTATTACTAATCAATTTTAATCTTGTTTACAATGTTAATAAATTTGATGGTTAAATTTGAACTACTTTATTATAATAATTAATAAAACCTAATTTATGCTTATCAGAAGAAGATAAAGGATATATGAATGAAGAACTAAAAATAATGAATTTGATCCATCATTTTGATTAACATTTATTCATCTTTCATGCAAGCCAAGTTGAACTAAAGTTCTAATTTACTCTCTCGACATAAATTAAAATGGCTAAAATATGCAATTAAAATTCTAACTCACAACTTTCATTAATGAATTAGAGGATTCTAATGACATACTTTAAGAATAATGACCAACCTATAGCAATTATCTCAATATACCTATTTCTCAAACTATACCTTGATAATGAAACTCTATTAGATGTCAGATAAAGCAAACTCTCGAATTACTTTAACTTGTAAAGATCATGCAAAATATACTAATAGAGAATCTACGTTGAAAGATCATGAAAGTAGATGGAAATAGAAAGAATTATAACATGCAAATTCATTGAAATGATATTCATAGAAATATTGGAGAAGAATTAAAAATAAGAGAATAAGATAGAAGCCTTTCAACCCTTTTCTCAATCTCTTGAAATAGATTTTCTTCTCCTTGATCTTCTTCTTCAAAACATAAAACTAAATAGAAATTTTACTAAGAAAAATCTGTCTTGCAAAATACAGAAAAATTACTTAACTAAAATTCATCATATCATCTATATATATTCTCTCTTTACAATTAAACTAATATTTATAGATGTTAATTTGAAAGTTGTGTCCCTTGAAAATATCCCTTGAGAATAGTTGCAACTTTTGGTGAAAGAAGGTGGCTTTTCAAGTGACTTTTGTCTCAAAACTGTCCCAACGGTCGTCTCTGTCGCGCTCGCAAAGTTGTCGCGATCGCGACAGAACACGCTCCTCTTGGCCTTTCTTTCTTTTCTCCTTTCTTCCTCTGTCTCGTCACGAATCACGACCTCCCATCACATGGCGTGACTTCGCGTGTGTGTCGTGACTGGTGCTCACGTCTCGCCTTCTCCTCTCTTTCTCTTCTCTTCTTTCTCTTTCCCTTTCTTTCCTGGCCTCTCTGTGTCATCACGAGTCGTGAGGCATCGTCACGAATCGTGACCCTACTTCCTCAGCCCCTCTTTTTCTTTTCCTCCTTCCTTCTGCCTTCTCCCTCGCCAGTCACACCTCGTGATATAGCATCACTAGTCGTGACCCTGCTCTGTTCTCGTGATCCTCTCCCTTTATATGCTTCTTCTCTTCATTTCTAACCTAAAAACACCAGTAAACACAAAAACATGCAATCTAATACAAATAAACCTAAACTAACACATATGACATCAAATATACACAATTACATGATTAATTACATAAATACATAGAAAATACATACTATATTGTACCTCAATTAAGCTCCTATGAAATTCCCCCACACTTAACCCTTGCTTGTCGTCAAGCAAGAGAAAAGACATAAGAAAATATAACAGCTATTAAAAATTATTATATAGCACTGTCCATTCAGCATATATACACTACAAGAAATTTGACTTTTTGTGACGAATTTTTTAATGACACATAAAATTTCGTCACTAATTATAACTTATAACGACGAATTTTTTAAAACGTCACAATACTATTTATTACTGTGACGAAATTATGTTGCGTCATTTTATGTTTTAATTATCGTCACTAAAAGATTAATTTTGTGACGAAAAAATATATTTCGTCATGGTTTATTTAGGAGAGATAATTTCCTACCATTTTTTTGGAGGGAAAAAATTTAATGACAAAATAATAACTTATTGCAACGTATATAATCGTCACAAAATATTTATTTTTCGTGACGAATTATTTTTATCATAATTAAATAAATTAGTGATAGTAAAATCATTTGGTCACAAATAACATATCGATATAAATACATATTATATTTATGACAAATAAATGTATCACAAAAAATGACTATACTATGACGAGATACAATTTCGTCACCTTTTATATGAAGAAAAAATTTCCAATCTTTTTCTTTTGGAGGAAAAAATTATAACGGAAAAATTTACTATTTGCGACATATAAATTCGTCATGAAATACTTATTTTTTGTGACATTAATTATTTTTGTCACAATTTAATAAATTAGTTACGATAAAATCATTTCGTCACAAATAAGATATCGAGATAAAAAAAAATTTCTAATTATTTTTTCAGAAAAATTTTAGTTCCAAAGATAATTTTATTTATGATAAATAAATGTGTCATAAAAAATGAATATATCGTGATGAGGTAGAATTTTGCTACCTTTGATATGAAGAGAAATTTCCAACCTTTTTTTTTGAAGGAAAAACAATTTAACAAAAAAAATAATTATTACTATATATAAATTTGTCATGAAATACTTATTGTTTTTATATGGATTATTTTTGTCACAATTTTATGCATTAGCGACAATAAAATTATTGTGTGAAGTAATTTTATTTATGACAATTAAATATGTCACAAAAAATGAATATATTATGATGAAAAATAAATTTGTCATGAGTATAATTAATTTGTGACAATAATAATATTTTATTACAATTGGTTGTAATATTAATATACGACAAGTAAATTATGTCATAAAAAATAATTAAATTCATGACAAATAAATATATTACGAAAAGATTAATATATTGTGACTAAATATAAATTTATTGCTAAAACAATCAATTTGTGCTACCATAATATTTAGTCACAATTGATTGTAATAAAAATATACTACAATTAAATTGTGTTATAAATAAATTATTTTATATTATAAATAAAAATGTCCTTCATAAATTTTTTAATAACCAAAAATAGTTTGTCATCTGCTTTTTTTTATAAAAATAACTAAATTATATAAGAAAGTCAATTAATTATGTAAAATACTTGCCCATAAGAGCCCTAATCCGTCCCCATTAACCCCACCTTCATCTTGCTTCATTCATCCCTCTCTGTCCTTCGCTTCATCATTAAATTTTCATATTTTCATTTGTTCAAAAATTCTTAAAAACCCTAAATCCCTTTCCTGTTCTGCATCCCTTTGTTTGAGATTCTGAGATTTCCACCCTCTCATAAATTATATTGATCAATTCTCACCCTATTCTCTGCTCTCCACCGGAAGCAACCTGAGATTTATCAAGTAGCAACATAATCGATTCTCACTCTATTCTTCGTTTCACCGCTGGAAGCATACTCTCACCGTTTCGTTAGACTATAACCTGACGAAATAGATGTTAGGGCAGTCGTCTGCCGTTGCCCTCTCCTCGGCAGCCCGCCGCTCCTCTGCGTTGCCGTCGCCTCACCACTCGAAGCCCTACAGGTACAAGTTTGTTCTTTTTGCCTCTGAAATTACTAGAAAGGAAAAGTGAATGACAGGATCTCTTTTCTTTGAGCAGTTGAACTTGAACCAGTTTCGACATGTATCATTTGGCCAGAGGTTTCATCCACGGTGGCCGAGATTGTAAGCTCTTGCTCTCTGTAATTTAATTATTCTGATCCGAACTTCAATCTTCTGTTCTAAATCATTAAATTCAGTCTAAATCATCTTCTAAATTATTTCTTTGAACTCGAATTTTTTCCTTCTCTGTTATTTCCAAACCTAATTCACTATTTGTAGACCCCCAAACCGAAAACCTAAGAAATAGAGACACGTAAAGGAAAAGCGAACTAGTTTTGGTTCAAATATGTCTGTTGATTATTTTGATTAATCGTACCTTAAAGTAGTTGATCACTGGATTATTTAGCACTGATCATCTAAGTATTTATATCTCTTTGAATCACAAGTGTTTAGGTTTCTATCTTAATTCAATTAGTTTTTAAATTTTTATTTTATTTTTTTCTTCAATTTGTTATAGCAAATTTGTTATTATCTGTATTCCAAATCTTAGGACCGAATTATGCTAATGGTATCCTCCATCTGGCATTTGGCAGTATATATGAACAATTTGGATGCATATTAGATCAATCATGTTGAATTGCCGGGCAATTGGTTTGTGGATGAAGATGTGATTGTTGAAGAGTTAATGGATAAATTTATGTGCAGAATTTACTTAGGAAGATGTGAAGTTGAAAAACATCGAGAGATTTATCTTGGTCACAGTATTAAGGCCCCTGTTTGAAGATGGCAGAAAGGTATGCTCTTGTTATACTCAACTACTGCTTATAGTTTAAATATGGAACTTTCAAATTAAAATATCTTTTATTTAATCTTTCATCCTAGTAATTGCTGGTATGCATGATTTTAGTGGAGGTTGTGTATTTTTATGGTCTTTCAATATTATTGTTTTCATCAACTTTATAAGAAGCAAATCATATATGAGGTTGGGTGGGTTATATTGGGTGACTGTTTTTTGAGTTTGAGGACAGTTAAATTTCAGTTTTGTTATTATGGGTTAATATACCTAAAGATGCAAGGAATATCGATACCTGTAGAACCAAATTAATGTTACAACTTTTAGTGAAAATTCATAGTTCCTTATTTCCTTTGATATCGTTTTATGTGCTCAATTTTCAAGTTATTTTCTTGTTCAAAGAAGCTTAAAAATAGTTCTAGTTCATCGTTGCCAACAATTGTTATTTCATGGTTGGAGTTGCTGCTCATTGAGTAATATGAATGCCTCTAAATGTATAAGTTTATTAAATTGCAGTCTATATAAGTCATGCTCTTTGAATTTCAAAGTTCACCTCTTGTAAGCAATGTATAGATCCTAACATTTTGGTAGTTTAAAAAATATAAAATAGCAACAAGGAGCTGAAAAAAAAAATCAGACTCAATGCTTAGAAATAAATGTTCAATATTTAATAGTAAAAATTTTAAAAATCAGGAGCTTTTTGTTAAGTTTTGTGTAAAAATACATAAAAATTCGGGGCTAATAGTTTATATATATATATATATATATGAATTAAAACTGAAGTAAAATAAGCAAGAATTGATTCAAAACCAATTTTGCCATAATATGGATAGCAATATTTGCTTCACGAAGGATGCTCTTGAAAATTACTAACTAGTCTTGATTCAACAGCTGTAGGGAAGTTCTTGAAGTTATTAAACTTTCATGTATACCTTTCTACCTATTATCCCTTGCACTATTTATGAGTAATGCATCAGTATTCATTCACGCAATATGAAATTATATATATATAAGTAAATAAAATATTAATTTTATGAGTTATTCATAAACTAATTCTTGCAAGTTTATTTATATTCATAGTCTCTGAATGCTTATAAAATTGTAGGCTTGTGTAACATTGCTTGTAAGAGAATAGAGACTACAATTTATCATAATCTTTCAGTGTGATTCTGTTGTTAAATATTTTGCTTTTTATGTAGCTCTTGATGCTAAATCCTATTTACTTTTATTGCCAGATTTATGGAACCAATTCTTCCATGCTACCATAGGATGAGTAAAATATTAAGGTAAATGGTATTTCAAATTAAAAATATTAAATTATGCATAATTACTCTCGAGTTTTAGTTGAGTAGGTATGCAGTTTCAAATTATTTTTGTAGGGTGGAAATTTCTAATTGTTATGTGACTTTTTTTTATGAATTTACAGGAAGAGCGCTCAAGAAGAGAGTGATGACAGCATAGGATTTAGCTTGTTTGAAGTTTCAATAGATTTTATTTATTGATTATGATGCAAATTTAATTTTTTGTATTAGACAATATGTTTTTTTTAATTAACATTTTATTTGAATAAATACATTATATTAGATTTTCTTTAGAAATTTAATTGATTGTATGACATTAAATTTAAAATGTGTCATTTTTAATACAATGCATATATGATAAGTATATTTGTCATAATTTGTCGACTTGTTAGTTCATAAATAACAATATAATGTTTATAATTACGATATTAATATTGTAATAAAAAAAATATAATTTAATGACTAAAAAATTGTTACTAAAACTATTTTTTGTGACAATTATTTTTATCACTATTTATGTCACTAAAATGTAACGTAATATGACGATTTACATTCATCGTTAATACACATTAATTTAATGACGAAATCATTTTTCGTCACTAAAAGTATTAGATTTAGTGACGAAATTAAATATTTTATGACGAAAATTATATTTATTTGTGACGATAATTACGTAACCAATACTTAATGGTTTTAATTAGAAGTAGAGTTTCGTCATTAAAAATATTTAATTTCGTGACGAATTTTAAATTTGTCATAAAAAATACCAATCTTTTGTGACGATAAACAATATAATATGACGAAATATAATTTTATTTATGACATAATTTTTGTCATGAAAAGTAAGAACTAAAGATTACGATAATCATTTTCGTCACAAAAAATGATACTTACGGTGACAAAAAAGTAAATCGTCACGTAAACTTTTATGTTACGCGCCTACCGTTACGTTCTCTGTGACGATAAAAAAACGTCATCTTATATTTTCAGTGACGAAAAATGAATTTTTAGTGATAATTTTTTGCGTCATAAAAAGTGTAATTTCTTGTAGTGATATACTAACATTGCCAAGCTCAACTATCTCAAACACTCACACATATCAGTAAATCAGAATTCAAAATATGCATTGAAAATTCAACAAGTTTTCTAACTTTACTACTTCCAACATAAAGAATATAAAGTCTCAAAAACTAAACATGAATCAAAGAGAGAAAATTGATCATAAAGTTAAAAATTCTAAACTGCTAGTCACCTTTTAGGACAATTGAAGCTCACTTACCCTTAATCAAATCTCATGGCATTTTTAGACTCTTTTTCTTTCTATTTTCTATGAATTTTTTTCTTTTTGTTTTACATGGGTATATATATATTGTTTCTTCATTTAATCCCATTCATAGCAAGAGAAGGTAATATGGGTGCGTTTTATGCTCCATCCCATATTTTTTACAATTTTGGATATATATCTTGCTATTTATTTTTGAATTTGGTGGGTGCATTTTATGCTCCATCCCACTTTTTCTTTTTATTTTTTAAGTCCTCATCCATTATTGAAAAGAAATAAGGGCAAGTATTATGGCTATAGTTTCCATAGGCAACTAAAAACTTAAAACTTTAACTAAATGAGCAAATTCTAACTTTAAAAACATGGTTAGTAAAAAGACTAAATAATCTATAATGTTGAAATAAGTAAAACCAAATAACTTGAAAAACTTAAAACACATACCAAAATTTTGAAAAACTGATAAAAATGAGCATAAAAGATAATGGACTTAACAACCTATATAATATACCAAATGAACAATACATTATAATAAAGCTTACTCAAAAGCTTACTTGAGACAAGAACACACAAACAAAAACAATCATGCAATTTACATACACAATACATAAAAAAATTTATAAAACATAAGTAATTACAAACATCACAACACAGTCGCTCCCCCACACTTAGAACCAACATTGTCCTCAATGTGAAGAAATGAAACAAAATAAACAATGAAAAGAAATAAAACAATAAAGAACAGAAATACTCCCCTATCATGGTGAAGGTGGAGGTGATGGAATCACAAATCCAGCTTGGGTGATGAAGTTATCAAACTTGTACTCCAAACGCCTTTGACGTCGCTCTATAGAGGACAGCTGATCCTGCATATGAGATAACATCATTGGAACGTTATGGCTAGATGAGCCAACATCAGGTGCTGGAATATCGGGCATCACTTCATCTTCACTTGCCCCCTCATCATCACCTTCTTCTTCTTGTACCTCTACTTGTGGCTCAGAAGTTCCAGGAATATCCCTCCAACATGACCGAGTACGAGGTGGAATTTCCTGAAAATTATTACCAACAACCTCTCCACGAACTAACACATTCTTATTAAAATAAAGGCAAGGAAAAACTCGATAATAGGCATCTAAATCCACATTTAAACTCCTTGCAATACGAGAAATAACATGCCCATGAGTTAAAGGTGAATCATGCTTATTAACACATTGCAGCAATTGACTAACTATCCAAAAAGGCCAACATACATCCTTACGTTTATGTACACACCACATCAAAAATAATTCATTATATGTAACTCTGTTAAATTCAGACCTATTAAAAACTAGAGAAGCTAAAACCCTATGCAATAGCCAATATCTCAAATCTTTAATAAACATAGACTTAGCATCCCTAGCCCTATAAGGTGATTGCAAATCAGTTAAAAAGGTCCAAAATTCATGTGGCTTAAAAGATTTAGGTGGATCAGTTAAACCAGATTGAGAAAATCTAAACATCCTATTCATCATAAAATAGGTCAAAGTATAAGGTTTACCAGCCAACCTAAAATCTAACCAATTTTCATTATCATCATTCTTTTTCAATGTGGTGTAAAACTCTAAAACCAAATCAGGATGAACATCTTCATGCATAGATGCAAATTTCAATAAGCAACTGAATCCCAACATTTCATTAACAACATCTAACATGCCAATTTGTGTAAGCAAGGAATCCGGAAAATACTTACATTGCAACAAATATCTATTACGAAGTGTTAAATACCTACTACCTTCATCCGCCGAAAATATGGGAAATAGAGCACCATAATGAACAGCGATGTTGCCCTCTTCAGATTCCTGCTCAACCCGTGAAGATGATGGGTTTTTGGTTCTAACCATTGTTCAATGAGTTAGGTAAAAGCAGAGAGTAAGTTATGTCTTTTGTGGAAAAATGCCGAAGGAAAACCAAACACTAACAAACTTGCTCACAAAGAAGAAAGAAAATAAAATGCCACTGCAAAAGAAATGAGCAACAGGGAATGCGGAAAAAAGAAACAAAAACGACAAAGGACGATAAAAGAAATACAAAAAGCTATCCTGTAAAGAACTAACGACACGGGGAAAAGACTGCAGTGCTAATACGTAAATGAGAAATTGAGAAAGAAAGGAAATGAAAGAAGATGAAGGGGTACAGATGACGAACAAAGATGAAATAAAATTGTGAGTACACAGAAATGAAAGACAAAGGGAAATGACAGAGGTAAATCGTGAATGAGATCTTGGAAAGAAATGACAGAGATGTATATTGCGACTCGTGACCTAAAATGAGAAGATTTTACAAAAGAGAGGGAATAGTTAAGTGAAATAGAAAAGAAAGAAGTAATACGAAAAGTCCCGATTTTTTTACGGTTTTGAATTTAAAATTTCCCTCTTTAATTTGGAATTGTGTGATTTAAGGGGATTAACATTAAATTAAAGTTAAGCTAACCTAAATTAATGAAAAGTACAATAGTAATATGACGAAAAAGAAAATTTAATGCAAATAAATCGAAAATGAAGAAGTAAATAAAATAAACTAAAAACTTACCTGAACCAATCACGCATCACGAGTCGTGAGGAAGAGTCACGACTCGTGATGCTCCTCACTAGGCGACTTCTCCTCAGCATGTCCACCCGTCATGAGTTGAGCCTGGAAGTCACGACACATGAAGATGTACAACCACCTACTTCATCGCCTTCTGTCGCGATCGCGATACTCGCCACGATCGCGACAGAATACAACGTCTGCAAAATTATTTATTTTTGTTTATTTATTTTGTTATTTTTTATTTTTTATTTTCTTTTCATTTAATTGAACAACTCTAATCTTACTAAATTAGCTGTAAAATAAAAACAAATGTGTTAGTAGCATGAAAATCTAGAATACAAAAAATAAAACTACCTAAACTAATCTAAAACAAAGTACAATAAATTTAAAAAGAAAATATAGCTAAGTAACCTAAATAAAAGAACTAGACATATCATGGGTTAATGTTTTCCCTAGGATTCTCCACAGTAGTACTTGGAAGGCATCCTAAATTTCGAGAAGATAAGGAACTAGCAAGTTGGCCTAATTGAATCTCAAGATTATGAATAGAGGCAGAATTATTTTTAGTAATTTGATCAATTTTTTCTTCAAGTTTCTTTTGACTTTCATCTTGAGAATGCATCTTACAATTAATTTCTTCAATGAACTTATCAATTTTAACCTCAAAGGCTCCAAACCTATCTTGTGGTTGTTGGTATCCTACACCTCTATTTTGGTTGTTAACATTATTATTCCCCCATAAAAGGTTAGGATGGTTTCTCCAACCAGAATTATAGGTATTAGAATAAGGATTTCCACGACCTTGGCTTTGAAGAAAATTAACTTGCTCTTTATTAGCTACGCCTAAAGTGCAATTGCCACTAACATGTCCATTTTGACCACACACATTGCATGCATTTGATACATTACCTCCCATACTTAGGCTATTAACTATATGATTCAATGCTTCAATTTGGGCTTGTAATGCAACCATAGAATCTACTGAATGTACCCCCCTAGCATTAGAATTATTATACTCCCTTACTCTTTCAGGAGGCCACATACAATTATTCATTGCCATCTCTTCCAATAGCTCATATGCTGCTTCAGTTGTTTTTCTCATCAAGGATCCACCAGCTGCAGCATCTATAGTCCCTCTTGTAGTTGAATTAACTGCATTATAGGAGGTTTGCATCAACAGCTCTCTTGGAAGGTTGTGGTGTGGACACATCCTTTGCAATTCCTTGAATCTTTCCCAAGCCTCATATAATGATTCATTGTCATTTTGAACAAATGTAGTAATATCCTTTATGATTTTTGCAGTTTTGGCTAAGGGAAAATATTTTGATAAAAATGCTTGGGCCAATTGGTCCCAAGTAGTTATAGATCCCCTTGTCAATGAATTCAACCAAGCCTTTGCTTTATCCTTCAAAGTGAATGGAAAAAGCCTAAGCTTGATTGTATCAGCCGAAACCCCATTGATCTTAAAGGTATCACATATTTCAAGAAAGTTGGCCAAATGAGCATTTGGATCCTCATTTGCCAAACCATAAAATTGAATACTATTTTGAATCATTTGTAATAATGAAGGCTTAATCTCAAATTGATTTGCATTTACCGTTGGCCTTACCACTCCTTGTTGAGCACCACTCAAAGCAGGTGTGGCAAAGTCCATCAATCTTGGCGGATTTTCTTTAGCCATGATAATTGGTCTCTTATCCTTGTTCTTTTTTCTATTTGACTTCCGGTTACTTGACAAGAATCTTTCAATTTCAGGATTTAAGGGTTCAAGCTCTTCTAAAGAACTCCTTGTACTAGGCATGAACTTCTAAATCCTGTAAAACCAAAAACAAAACACAAAGTTAAACTAAATCAAACAAATTAAAACAAAACAAAATATTGTAATCCAAAATCATAAATCAATTTTCATAATGGCAAAACAACCGTTCCCCGGCAACGGCGCCAAAAACTTGTTGAGCATTTTTTATATAAGCTTATTGACCGCAAGTATACGGTATACCGCAATAGTACTTAAGATGTCGATCCCACGAGGAACGTTTTTTACACACTATTACTAATCAATTTTAATCTTGTTTACAATGGTAATAAATTTGATGGTTAAATTTGAACTACTTTATTATAATAATTAATTAAACCTAATTTATGTTTATCAGAAGAAGATAGAGGATATATGAATGAAGAACTAAAAATAATGAATTTGATCCATCATTTTGATTAACATTTATTCATCTTTCATGCAAGCCAAGTTGAACTAAAGTTCTAATTTACTCTCTCGACATAAATTAAAATACCTAAAATATGCTATTAAAATTCTAACTCACAACTTTCATTAATGAATTAGAGGTTTCTAATGACATACTTTAAGAATAATCACCAACCTATAGCAATTATCTCAATATACCGATTTCTCAAAATATACCTTGATAATGAAACTCTATTAGATGTCAGATAAAGCAAACTCTCGAATTACTTTAACTTGTAAAGATCATGCAAAATATACTAATAGAGAATCTATATTGAAAGATCATGAAAGTAGATGGAAATAGAAAGAATTATAACATGCAAATTCATTGAAATGATATTCATAGAAATATTGGAGAAGAATTAGAAATAAGAGAATAAGATAGAAGCCTTTCAACCCTTTTCTCAATCTCTTGAAATAGATTTTCTTCTCCTTGATCTTCTTCTTCAAAACATAAAACTAAATAGAAATTTTACTAAGAAAAATCTGTCTTGCAAAATACAGAAAAATTACTTAACTAAAATTCATCATATCATCTATATATATTCTCTCTTTACAATTAAACTAATATTTATAGATGTTAATTTGAAAGTTGTGTCCCTTGAAAATGTCCCTTGAGAATAGTTGCAACTTTTGGTGAAAGAAGGTGGCTTTTCAAGTAACTTTTGGCTCAAAACTGTCCCAACGGTCGTCTCTGTCGCGCTCGCAAAGTTGTCGCGATCGCAACAGAACACGCTCCTCTTGGCCTTTCTTTCTTTTCTCCTTTCTTCCTCTGGCTCATCGCGAATCGCGACCTCCCATCACGTGGCGTGACTTCGCGTGTGTGTTGTGACTGGTGCTCACGTCTCGCCTTCTCCTCTCTTTCTCTTCTCTTCTTTCTCTTTCCCTTTCTTTCCTGGCCTCTCTGTGTCGTCACAAGTCTTGAGGCATCGTCACAACTCATGACCCTACTTCCTCAGCCCCTCTTCTTCTTTCCCCCTTCCTTCTGCCTTCTCCCTCGCCAGTCACGACTCGTGATATAGCAACACTAGTCGTGACCCTGCTCTGTTCTCGTGATCCTCTCCCTTTATATGCTTCTTCTCTTCATTTCTCACCTAAAAACACCAGTAAACACAAAAACATGCAATCTAATACAAATAAACATAAACTAACACATATGACATCAAATATACACAATTACATGATTAATTACATAAATACATAGAAAATATATACTATATTATACCTCAATTAAGCTCCTATCAAATGGCGTGCATGAATAGGCTTGTTCTTATAAATGTCTTCTTGGGAGTAGGTCCACGAGATTCCATTCTCGTGAGGACTTCATCTTGATCTGATTGTTCGGCATGGATGAGCGCCGATGCAGAGCTGAAACTGTACCTCAGCCCATTTTTTTGTCTGATTGCCTAAAGTGTGTGTGGGTAGTCCGGCTTCTCAAGGGATCTTCTTTTCTGTAGATTCGTGTGATTCCAGAGTGCCCTTAGCATGGTGTGTCCGGGTAGGCTTGCTCTTCTCGGCGTTCCACCTTTATACATATTCACCTGATTTTATGCTGGATATAGTTGCCGATAATGTTAAGCTGAATCCGTAATTTAGACCATGCTTGCTCATGAGGTCTATTCGATCCTTTCCCTCTGAGTCATGTGCACAGCAATATATATAAAAGATTGCGTATGTATATGGAATTATATGTGTGAAATATACATACAAAACTATATACAGAAAACACATGCAAAGGATTAATGTACAAGAATTGTGTGTGCATATATATACGTGTAAAAGACTGAATGCACATGACATGCATGTGATATGCAAAAATGAATAGACCACATCCCAGGTGGTTAAGGGATTCGTTGAGGGTACTGCTCCGCTGCCCACATTGTCTGACGCTTCTAAGGATCTAGAAAAGCGTTGCCTTGGCTTTACGGACTCTGACCCATAATCTTTTCAAGGAGAACTGACTCGTGAGCATCTTTGCCCCCCGATCAATGAGCATTTTGCCCCCAGGACTTTGAATCAAATTCTACATTATGCACCACCTGCCTAAAGGAAATTTATTTGGAGTAATGCCGCCTTATCGCTCCAGGCGTCAAAGGTCATTATTTTAAAGGTAGTGCGTCCCTTGTGGATTTTCACACTAGCTTTTCTTAGCGGGAAATGCATCCCTTTAGGGATTTTCACATAACCCTGTGCCTAATTTTTGCTTGGACTGGTCCCAACCCAATCCAGCGGCTTTTATTCATTTCATTTTTTTGTAGGACAGACTGCCTATTGTAGACACCGGGTCTTGAGACAGTTCAGATCTGAGTTACCCGATGAAGAAAATAAAGTCAATTTTCGGATAAAGATGAAGTTCATGAGCATTCATTCCCAGTCTTATGAGGATCGAAAGCTTTTTAAGGAAAACAGGAGGTCTCGGAGAGTCGAGAGGGTCAAAACTTTGAAACTTGAGATTTTGGTCCAGAGACGGGAATCCCGTCTGTAGAGAGACACCCCATCTCTCGGTCGAGCGGCGCCCCGTCTCTGGGTCGAATGGCACCCCGTCTCTCGGTGAAGAGGCGCCCCATCTCTCGGTTGAGCGGCGTCCCATCTCTCGGTTGAGCGGCGTCTCTCGCTTGAGCGGGTGCCCCGTTTCTCACTTAAGCCGGTGCCCGACCGCTCGCCTTTGTGCCACGTGTAGGTCCCCAGGATGATAGACGCCTCGTCTGTTGTACGCGGGAAGCCCGTCGGTCGGTGATCAGGTTGTTCAACCGTTGGATTCCACAAGATTTAAGGGATTTTTACAAAGTATTTTGAAAATGTCTCAAATCTTTTCAAATATTTTTGAATATTAGATTTGATTTTGAGGATATCCCGAATATCTTTCAGTTTTGATTTGATTTCGAAAAATCCTCTTCAAATCTGAATTAAAAATTTAAATTTATTTGAATTCCCTCCTAAAATCTATAAAAAGGGGAAGGGGGATTCGTTTGAAGGGGGTTGGAAAAAAAGAGATCCGACTGAGAACTTTTTAGAAAACCTTTTTAGAAATTTTTCACAAAAGATTTTCTTCTCAGTTTCTACATAAAACAATTTTCCTTTAAAAATCTTTTTGATTTTCGAATTATGCTAATACAAGAAAATGACATCCATTTGTTTTCATCCAACTAGCTAATTCAGATATTTACTACTATCCAAATTCCAAGAAAGAGAAAACAATCTTCTTCTCTTGGCTGATTTTTAAAGTGATTTTTTTGCAACCGAAAATCTCTTCCGTTCGCGCGGTCACCATCCGATCCTTGTAGAACTCGAGGAGTCAATATCTCACAATGTTTACCTTCGCAAGGTAAAAAAACTCCGAGGGTAAACATTCTGGAATTATTAATTTAAATTCGACTTATTTTCGTTAATTTCTTGCATAAAAATCCTCTTCATTCAAATCAAAACGATAATTTGGCTTTTTTAGGTTTACTGTTCGGAAATAGACTCGACCGACGGGTATAAGGACCATCGACGGCCGTCTCTCAATCAAGCGACAGGACATCGCAGTTTGCCCTTACGCCCGTCTGTTGCTCCCCGAGACGCCCGTCGGTCATACGTTTTGGGCCGTCCCTGGGCCTCTTTTCCACTTAACCTCTTTTCTTTTCTTCTTTCATTTAAAAATGGTTTCATTATTCAATTTCTTCTACTTCCCTCTTTATTATTTAACTTCACGTTTATTTTCTTTTTTTACATGAACGTGTTCTTTATTTTGTGAGTTATTGTTTGGATTTGTTGGGCGAATTTGGAGCCATTTGGCGTAGAGGCTATTGCAAAGATTTAAGGGTATCATCTCTGGTTCATTCTCTCGACTTTATCATTTTTTCATTATATTATTATTGTGAATAATGTTATTTTATATTTCTTCGCTGATGTGAAAAATGACTAAATGTTTTTTATTAATTAAATTGGAGTTTTTCTCATAAATTGAGGACCAATGTCCTATTTTTTCTAACAAATAAGAATCGACATCTCAAAACCATTTTATAATAAATATGCATGCGAGGCCCAATGTCCTCATCTTTAATATATATCCCATTTTATGCATGCCTTGTATTTTACTTACAATGGAGGTTGTATTCTGCTCCTAGTTTTGTTGTAATCTATTTTCATGCACTTTACTCTAATTATGCTTTACTTATCGCTTCTTTTTAATGAATAACTTGAGCTTTAATTTTATTGCACCGAATTGAATGATGAATTGGATAAAACGATAAATTCAAAACTCGATTATAAACCTAACCAAGGTATTAATAAATGGAGAGTCCCGAACCTACTCTTGTCTTTGGGCTCAATGAGGCGAGAGGGCCACCTCGGCATTTTGTTGGGGTAGATGCCTCCAAGATACCTCTTGTGTCCCGTAAAAGGATCAAATTTGCACAGTCCTAGGCGCAACGAAGGGACAAGGCCATCTTAATGTTCTATTAAGGTGGATACCTCCAAGACACCTCTGGTTTGCCCAAGCATGAGGCTAGAGGACCATTCTGTCATCAGGGTGGATACCTCCAAGACACCTCCGGCTTGCCTATAATGGACATAACAGCGCTGTCTTAGGCTCACTGAGGCTAGACGACCTTTCCCAATTTTCTATTGCGTGGCGACTCCAAGAAACCTCCTTGTTGCCTAACATAGACGCACTTGTAAATACCTTACAAGTTTTCATGAACCTCCACCCGATCGCCCTAAAAGTGGGCCTTCGGGGTGCCCTGGGGTTCGGCGCGCGTCACAGTGGCAACTCCGCTGGGGACATACTCGAGACTTCTCTTCGAAAGTACCTTGGTTAAAATTTACAATTGAGTTTTAATTTAAAAATTTCATCCTTTTTCGAAACTGCATTGCATCTCATTAGAGCCTTAGATCTGTGTTAGTTTGGTCCCTCTTTTAGCCCCGGTGCATTCCCGAAGCACGACTGTAACACCCCGCCATCCCCGTTGGAAGGATACCGGAGTGCCACACGAGCAAACACATATAAACGAATCCATATACACATGTATAAACAAAAACCAAATGAGATGTAAAGAAACTTTTATTTATAAAGCAGTAATTCCTGTAACATATATCATATCTATATTGTTTTACAAAAAGAGGCTCATAAGCAAATACATATACAAAAATAATATTTGTTCCTTTACAAAAGATTTACTTTGCTATTAACAAGCCATGTACAAAAATTACAGCGGAAGACTCAAAATAACTTCATCCAAAAAGACTTCTAGTGGCCGACCTGCAGATTTCTGACCCAACCCAAACTCGCCACCTGCATGGGAAAAGAGCCCGTGCTAAGCGATAACGCTTAGTGGGGAGGAACAAAATAAACGAACAATATGCATATACAATATTTATAACAATACAATAATCTAATAATTCAAAATCAAAGGCATCAAAATTACATGTAAACATATCTCCAAATTCCTTACTTGATATGCCTAAATATATACACGACAAGTAATTAAGTACTCAATTCATAATTTTCATCATTCCAAGTATACAGATACAAGGTGCGATATAAAGCTATGCAAGAATTCATGTACATCATATACTTATAATCGTGTCCAAAAATGCATTTCAACCTATGCAACACATTCAAACATATAGCCTGATTCCTCTAAAATTCTCTCTAGAAGTGGATGCGGTCAAATGGACACTGATAGGACACAGTATCCCAAGCATATAGAGACATGAGTCTCAAACATGTACTTTTCATATAGAGACCGAAGTCTCGCATTAAATCCATATAGACCAAACATGGTCGAAACAAGGATCCAAACGGACCCACGTAAAACGTTTTATCATATAGCAGCTGCACACACACTCTGACATAAGTAAGCGCTTACTTATCCACTACTATGACTATTCAGGCTTAAAACACAACTCAATAATTCATGTATCAATAAGATATTAAGAAAAAATTAAATACGAATTTATAATCCATGTATACTTGTATATTGATCAAATTCAGAAACATATGAATATATATATATCGCAAACAGGAGCTAATAAGAACATATAATTCACGTTGAAATAATCCATGTTCATATAAATTACAAATATTTAAATCATGTATATTATTTACTAATCATGAACACAAATCTCATAATTAATCAATTATTAAATTAAAGAACAGATTTGAACTTGATCTAGATTCAAACAGTGGAAAACCCCATGTACAGAAGCTTAAAACTTTGCTTTTAGAAAATCCTTTAAACAGAAGTTAAAATTATGCCTTTAGGAAAACAGGGCAACAGGAGGAAGGCCGGTCACGAGTCACCCAGACAGTGGTGTCTCGTGACACTGGCTTCACGCGAGTGCCAGGAAAAACAAAGGCAGTCACGAGCCGTGACCTACCGTCACGCCTCGTGACGCCTGCGAGGAGAGGGGAAGGTCATGAGATCTTGTCTCGTGACACGGAGGGAAGGGGAAAGGTCACATGGCGTTACTCTCCGTCACGTCTCGTGACTTCCCAGGGAAGGGAGATCACGGCGTGATGCTCCATCACGTCACGTGACCTTCTTCAGGGAAGAGGGTCACGGCGTGATGCTCCATCACGTCTCGTGATCTTCTTCTCACAAACAGCTTCTCCTTCTCAAAACTTTAGAATTTCCAGAAAACAGAAAACGTCAAAACCAGGAAATCGTGAAAACAGAGTACATTCAAAACTCAAAAACCCATTTTGTCTAAAACCATTTTTCATGCAATCATATTCGAATACGTACCTTCAAGTCTCCAGAGTACATTTACAGCAATTTTAATACAATTTATCCCATTTTACAATCAAAACAGAAGCAATGCCAGAACGTTAACTTTCCGGGAATCCACATTCATACTCATGCATTTACATCTCATTGACAAACTCTATGTTACTCTTTTCTACAGAAATCATATATACACATCACATTGCTCATGCATTTTACTAAACAACATACATAGCTAACATTAACAACATACAACAAACAGGATCCAAGATTAAGAAAGAATAGACATTCCCAAACCTGTTACTGAAGTCCAAAAATATCCACTGCACTTTCAATCCACAATCTTCCCTTTTCCCTTCTCTATCCTCTTAACTTCAGATGCTTGCATACAGATAAAACCATAGTCATTAACCCAAGAACAAAATCTTATAAACCTTAAGAATAAGAAGAACCACACGAAATCTGACAGCCACTTACCTTCTGAAGCTTCAAAGCTTAAAACCTAAACTCAATACAGATGAACTCATACATGCAAACAGAAAGGAGAAATCGAGAAAGAAGAGATTAAGAGTGGTTAATGTGAGAGAGAGAGAGCAAAAGGGAGAACTCCACGCCTCTTGTTTCCCAGGAAGCTAAGAATTTCTCAGACTTCTCTTTTCTCTCACCCACATACACACACTCACTCTCCACCTGGCACACATGCACAGTTCGCAAACCCACTTATTACCCTTTTACCAAATAGTCCTTGACAAATTACTTTCTCCTCACTAAACTAAACATTTGAAATTAATACTTTTTATTTCCTTGCAATCAAGTCCTCTTTCCTCTTGTATAAATACCCAATTGCCCTTAAATGTCCAATTAAAATTGCTAAATCCAATTAGGCCACTTATGGGGTGTGACAACTCTCTCCTCCTTAAGAAAATTTCGTCCTCGAAATTTCCTCGCTAATCAAACACATCTCAAATACTAAAACCGAAACGAAGCAAAACTTAACATATAAACACTCACCCGAAGGACCCGCTGCAACGGTCGCATCTTTTCCAATCAAAGCATAAGCTCTATACTGGTTATGATCTTCCGTAGCACCAGGTCGTTGCACTGTCTATGATGGTGCTCTCGGAGCTCTACTTCCTTCACGATTGCTTTGGATGACATTGGATCTTCTGCTTTCTTGCTGATTCTGAGCCTCTTGTCGATCAGGGCAACTTGCAAACCGATGCTCCATACTCCCGCACTTAAAACATGCCCCGGTAATCTTGCGACACGTACCCCAATGGTACCTATGACAATGCTCACATTCCGGTGCTCGATTTCCTTTACTACCATGTGGGGCTACACTCCCTACCTGTGAAGGTACTTGGACAATCTCTCTAGATCCTTATTCGGTTGGAGCACCCTTGGACTTCTTAGTACTTGCAACTCCCCCATCCGGTGCTCTTCGCTTGCTAACCATTTTCTGCTTGATCACCTCAGATTCTTCTAATTTCATTGCCGCTGCCACAAGCTGATAATACCCCACTGGTTGCAAGACAATCATCGCAGACAAAGGACCTCTAAATACCTCACGAAGTCCCTCCAGAAAATGCCTACATCTGAACTCACCAGTCAACAACTGTTCGGGCACATACTTACTCAGCCGATTGAACTCCTTGTCATACTCACTCACTGTCATTCCCCGCTGCTTCAAACTAATGAACTCTCTCCACTTCGCTTCTTGATAAGCCTTTGTCACATACTTTTGCTCAAACTCTTGCTTGAAATATTCCCATGTCAATTCAGCTGGTCGCTGAGGATTCCTCATCACAAGTTCCCACCAATCATATGCTGATCCTTGGAGCAACGAAACTGCACATGAAGCTCTCTGATCCGCGGGACATCTAATCTCTTGCAGAATCCTACCTACTCTCTTAAGCCAAAACTCAGCCACATCTGATTCATCTAAGGCAGTCCCATGAAAATCCTCTGCTCCTCTTTTTCTTAACAATTCAATTGGAGCCTTAGGAGCAGTCAACCTATCAACCACTTGTAATAACCCTTGCACTAACGCTGGATCAAAACCAACTCCTCTATTTGCACCCACAGCTGGTGCAGGTTCCTGTGCAGGCCTATCCTGTCTCACTGGATCACCTCCTCTGATCGGACTATCTCTACGACCCACATAGACACTGTCCATTGTGTCGCCCATATACTCACTTGGATCCGACTCCATACGAACACTACAAAACACAAGACATCTGCATTAGGCCACGACACATAACTGACTCTCATGCATAGACTCGACTCTACTCTCAAATAATCACAACATAACCCAGAACCACCAAACCTGGGCTCTGATACCAAGCTGTAACACCCCGCCATCCCCGTTGGAAGGATACCGGAGTGCCACGTGAGCAAACACATATAAACGAATCCATATACACATGTATAAACAAAAACCAAATGAGATGTAAAGAAACTTTTATTTATAAAGCAGTAATTCCTATAACATATATCATATCTATATTATTTTACAAAAAGAGGCTCGTAAGCAAATACATATACAAAAATAATATTTGTTCCTTTACAAAAGATTTACTTTGCTATTAACAAACCATGTACAAAAATTACAGCGGAAGACTCAAAATAACTTCATCCAAAAAGACTTCTAGTGGCCGACCTGCAGATATCTGACCCAACCCAAACTCGCCACCTGCACGGGAAAAAAGCCCGTGCTAAGCGATAACGCTTAGTGGGGAGGAAAAAAACAAACGAACAATATGCATATACAATATTTATAACAATACAATAATCTAATAATTCAAAATCAAAGGCATCAAATTTACATGTAAACATATCTCCAAATTCCTTACTTGATATGCCTAAATATATACACGACAAGTAATTAAGTACTCAATTCATAATTTTCATCATTCCAAGTATACAGATACAAGGTGCGATATAAAGCTATGCAAGAATTCATGTACATCATATACTTATAATCGTGTCCAAAAATGCATTTCAACCTATGCAACACATTCAAACATATAGCCTGATTAGTCTAAAATACTCTCTAGAAGTGGATGCGGTCAAATGGACACTGATAGGACACAGTATCCCAAGCATATAGAGACATGAGTCTCAAATATATACTTTTTATATAGAGACCGAAGTCTCGCATTAAATCAATATAGACAAAACATGGTCGAAACAAGGATCCAAACGGACCCACGTAAAACGTTTTATCATATAGCAGCTGCACACACACTCTGACCTAAGTAAGCGCTTACTTATCCACTACTATGACTATTCAGGCTTAAAACACAACTCAATAATTCATGTATCAATAAGATATTAAGAAAAAATTAAATACGAATTTATAATCCATGTATACTTGTATATTGATCAAATTCAGAAACATATGAATATATATATATCGCAAACAGGAGCTAATAAGAACATATAATTCACGTTGAAATAATCCATGTTCATATAAATTACAAATATTTAAATCATGTATATTATTTACTAATCATGAACACAAATCTCATAATTAATCAATTATTAAATTAAAGAACAGATTTGAACTTGATCTAGATTCAAACAGTGGAAAACCCCATGTACAGAAGCTTAAAACTTTGCTTTTAGAAAATCCTTTAAACAGAAGTTAAAATTATGCCTTTAGGAAAATAGGGCAACAGGAGGAAGGCCGGTCACGAGTCACCCAGACAGTGGTGTCTCGTGACACTGGCTTCACGCGAGTGCCAGGAAAAACAAAGGCAGTCACGAGCCGTGACCTACCGTCACGCCTCGTGATGCCTGAGAGGAGAGGGGAAGGTCATGAGATCTTGTCTCGTGACACGCAGGGAAGGGGAAAGGTCACGTGGCGTGACTCTCCGTCACGTCTCGTGACTTCCCAGGGAAGGGAGATCACGGCGTGATGCTCCATCACGTCACGTGACCTTCTTCAGGGAAGAGGGTCACGGCGTGATGCTCCATCACGTCTCGTGATCTTCTTCTCACAAACAGCTTCTCCTTCTCAAAACTTCAGAATTTCCAGAAAACAGAAAACGTCAAAACCAGGAAATCGTGAAAACAGAGTACATTCAAAACTCAAAAACCCCATTTTGTCTAAAACCATTTTTCATGCAATCATATTCGAATACGTACCTTCAAGTCTCCAGAGTACATTTACAGCAATTTTAATACAATTTATCCCATTTTACAATCAAAATAGAAGCAATGCCAGAACGTTAACTTTCCGGGAATCCACATTCATACTCATGCATTTACATCTCATTGACAAACTCTATGTTACTCTTTTCTACAGAAATCATATATACACATCACATTGCTCATGCATTTTACTAAACAACACACATAGCTAACATTAACAACATACAACAAACAGGATCCAAGATTAAGAAAGAATAGACACTCCCAAACCTGTTACTGAAGTCCAAAAATATCCACTGCACTTTCAATCCACAATCTTCCCTTTTCCCTTCTCTATCCTCTTAACTTCAGATGCTTGTATACAGATAAAACCATAGTAATTAACCCAAGAACAGAATCTTATAAACCTTAAGAATAAGAAGAACCACACGAAATCTGACATCCACTTACCTTCTAAAGCTTCAAAGCTTAAAACCTAAACTCAATACAGATGAACTCATACATGCAAACAGAAAGGAGAAATCGAGAAAGAAGAGATTAAGAGTGGTTAATGTGAGAGAGAGAGAGCAAAAGGGAGAACTCCACGCCTCTTGTTTCCCAGGAAGCTAAGAATTTCTCAGACTTCTCTTTTCTCTCACCCACATACACACACTCACTCTCCACCTGGCACTCATGCACGATTCACAAACCCACTTATTACCCTTTTACCAAATAGTCCTTGACAAATTACTTTCTCCTCACTAAACTAAACATTTGCAATTAATACTTTTTATTTCCTTGCAATCAAGTCCTCTTTCCTCTTGTATAAATACCCAATTGCCCTTAAATGTCCAATTAAAATTGCTAAATCCAATTAGCCCACTTATGGGGTGTGACAATGACTCTACGTTCACTCAATGTAGGGAAGTGTTAAGGATAATCACCAGCCCAAGCCTCATACCATCATAGTATATTAAATGGAGACCCGATCGGTCATTACGCTCGTGATGAGCTAGACCCGTTGGCAGGGACCATGCTTGGGTAGCCCTAAAGTAACATTACCTTGACCAAAGCTCATGTAATGGAAATAGGTACTTCCTCTAGGTGGTATGAACCGTAACACCTTGTTTGCTACATGGATCATTTTGTATTGGACAAACCCAAATAATTCGATTGGTCAACTAATCAAAGGTTTTCATGCCCCGATAGGCCCATGTCAACTTATTCGGACTGCCTAAAGACACAATGATCATAACTCATGCGCTTGTACATTAGTTAAAAGAGGTTATGCTGCCGGTTTTCCGCCGTGCACCATACACGCCCATCGGGTTCCCTACTGACCCATGGGCCAAGCCCACCTAGGAAAGAGACTATGACCTCATGTGCGGGAGTAATAAGGTAGGAAGGACCTATATGCTTGCATGTGATTTGTTGATATTGCATAAACACAATCATGCATTATATGTCATTTACGGATCATCCTAACAGGTGTGTTTTGCAGCCATTATAGATCTGCCTAAGTGGTCAAGAGGTTCCCAAGGGCAGCTACGCAGAAATCCATTCTTCGAGCTACCAGAAAGGGTGGAGTATCCGGACACTCCTTCAGAAACTAGCTACGCTACTTCAACTCAGTTTTCTCTACACAAAGAAATGGCAAACTCACCAAGAGGGGAAGATGCCACCAGGACTTTGATAGCAGATGAAGTGGGTCGAAGGTTAGAAGAGTTCGAGAACCGGATGATGGCCACAATGGGTTAGCCAGGGGCCCCACAGAACCCACCACCTCCTCCTATGAGGAATAATGAAAGGGAGGAGGTCAGAGAAGACCCACAAGAGGAAGTTCACCCGCCACTTGTACAGAGGAGAAGGCCAGCACCAAGATTTGGTGATGACTGGGAGGATGATGAACATGAAGGAATAGTATCAAAAAGGGGGAAGGCACCCCACAGTGAAGAAGCCATCTGGAAGAAGATGGAGGAAAAATTCGAAGCAATTGCGAGGATGTTGACAAGGGGTCGAGGAATGAACCCCAAAGATAAAGATTTAGAAGGGGAAGATCTGATTCCAATCAACTTTAAGATGCCAGATGTTTCGAAGTTTGACGGCACTTCCGATTCCACCACACACATAAAGCAGTACTCCTTGGTGATGAAGGGCACCACTTTGAGGAAAAGGCAGAAGATCAAGTACTTTTGCTTGAGTTTGACTGGCCTAGCGGTGGATTGGTACCACAGGCTTGACTCCAGAACTAAGGAGGATTGGGATTTATTAACGGAGGAGTTTTTGAGACAATATGACTGCAGTACGAGGATGGAAATAACCTTGAAGGACTTGGAGCTGCTACAGCAGAAGGGGGGCGAGTCCTTCCATGAGTATCTAACCCGGTGGAGGAATCGGGTGATGGAAATGAAGAGGAAATCGGATACTTAGGATCAAATATGGCTATTCATTAAAAATGCGAGCCCGTATTTGAGAGAAGGATTAAAGATGAAAGGACTAAAGGACTGGGAGTCTCTGAAGGACATCGCCATTGAAGCTAAAGGAGAGTACCTTGCTAGGAGAGCAGGTAGTGAGAACTATTCCAAGAAAGGTAGTAGTAGCCAGGGGACAAGTAAACCAACAGGTTCGGCTAGTGGCAAGAGGAAGACTGCTGAAGTATCAACTACTAATACCACCCCGAGACATTTCCCCAACCTTGGAAGGCCATTGTCATGGGTACTGAGAAGGCTGATGAAAGAAGGTAAGCTGTAGCCTTTGCCACCCAGACCCGCTAGAACTCAGGACATGCCGGGGCATAAGGGTGATGAGTATTATGCATATCATCAGCACACTGGGCATACGAATGATAACTGCAAAGCTTTGAGGCATGCAATTCAGGATTTAATTGACTCGAAGCAGATCACAGACCCAGAAAAGAGAGAGAGTAAGAAAAAAGTTGGATACAATAATGCGCCCCCGCCAGTATTTATGATCGGGTCCAGTTTACTTGAGAAGTTTGTGTTAAAGGAGTTGTACGGTAATGATGTCAACACTGCTATCACAAGCCTTCGTGAGGTGAGTGAAGAAGGGCTTCCCGCTGCAGTGATCGATTGCTGGTCCACTGATGATAGTGGAACTGAAAACAGTGATTATGAAGTATTTCCCAACCCATGGGGTTCGGAGGAGGAAGAAGAGGAAGAAAAGAAAGAAAGGAAGAATAAAGTTGGAGCTGTGACCCGTAGCGGAAGGGTAGCTCCAGAAGTTGAGAAGCCCCGGGAGCCGGTTGAGGGCAAAGAGGGAAAAGAGTAGGAAGAAGATCTGATTTTTAGACAGCTGAAAAAGACGTTGGCTTATGTAAGCACCGTGTCCCGGAGCGGTCCGGATCAGAGATTACCCTTTGATGAAATCAGTATCCGAGCCTGTATAAATGGTTTGGATTTGGAGGTTTTAGTCCCATGCTCCACAAGAAACGGGTCTTTTCACCTTTCATAGGCAGAGAGGGGAGAAAACAGGGAATTTTTGAGTCAAAAAGGTATATTTTCCTCCACAGACGGCCAGCCCGTCTGTGAGGGCCAGCCCGTCGCTTAGGGTCACAGACGGCCTGTGGTATTTTCCGATGCCCGTTGGAATGCACAGCCTCTTCCGGGCACGCCGCCTGATTTCCCGGAGCACGCAACCTTTCCGATGCCCGTCGGTGGAAATGGCAGAGCCGTTGGATGAATCCTTGTGTCAGAAGGATTCTTCCGATGCCCGCCTCCATACACCGACGCCCGTCGGTCGTGCCTGGCCTATAAAAGCTCCGGATTTTCTCTTAAAAAGGGTTCCAAAAATTTTCAAGAGGGGAAACTCTGCCGAAATTCAAGCACATTTTCTCTCTCTTCCAGCAAACACATTCATCAAAGAATTTCTTTTAATTAGAGGATCAAATCATTAAAAATGAACTAAAACTAATTAGTTTTCTTTAAATTTTGATTCCAAAGTCAATCTTTGGAGGGGATTGAGGAGGAAATAATCTATTTTCCTTTTTTCGATCCTTCATTTTGCTTCTCGTGGAACGTGCGGGGCTCTAATCAACATCAAGAATATCATTAAAGGATTATCTGAGGGTAAGTATTCCGGACTCATTCTCCATATCATTTCATCTTTATTCCTTATTTTGTTGTTCTTTCAACTTTTTGCTATTATCTTCCTCTATTTTGACTCTTTTCATCTCATTTTGTGATAAAACCCTTTTTTGGCTTTAAAAAGAGTTTTTTTACTGTTTTTTTCGGAAACAGTGGTGACCGATGGGTCATCTTCATCACCGACGCCCGTCGGTCACCCCACTCACTGACGCTCTTCCTCTTGAGTGAACGACGGTCACGTCGGTCAACTTGACTGACGCCCGTCGGTCACCTAAGAAAGGCTGTTGCTGGGTCCTGTTCTCACGTTTTCAAATCTCTTCTATCTCTTTCAAGTTTTTTTGACTTTATTTATGTTTAGTTTATATATATATTGACATCATTTAACTTTCTGTGAGCTCATACTAATTTTCTTGGAATATCCTGAGCTTGAGGGGCTATCTACCATGCTCGGAGGATTTCGTCCGGTTTAGTTTTCTAACTTTCTTGGTTATTTCCTTCATTTATTTATTCATTGACTATTTTATGTACATGGATATACTCCTTTTGTATCTCGTTAAGTATAAAAATGGATCAAATGTTTTATATTCAATAAGATGAGGTTTTCATAAATGCAAGGACCCAATGTCCTATTTTTATCCAATAAAAATCATCACAATAAAAACATCCAATTTTAATAATGATGCATGCGAGGACCAAAGTCCTCAAAATAAATAATACCCCGACTCGTGTATGTATCGCACATTTATAAAAGGGAGTTGTATTCCACTCCTTGTATTATTGTAATTTATTGCTTTTACTATTTACTTGCCCATTTAAGGCTTTCCAAATATGAATAAATGCGCCTTTAATCAATTACTTCGTGTGGAGAGAGAGCGAATTAATGATAATTAAAATTTGATCATAAAATAATCGAGGTAGAAATAGATGAGAAATCCCGAACCCAGCTCTGGTCTTTGGGCTCAAAGAGGCGAGAGGTTTACCCTCCAAGAGACCTCTTGTGTCACGAGACTTTAGCGTTAATCCTAGGCTCCTTAGGGCGAGAGGTTTACCTTCCAAGACCCCTCTGGCTGGCCCAAAATGGATACTAAGCGCAGTCTTAGGCTCTCCGAGGTGAGGGAAACTTTCCCAATGTTCTATTGGGTGGCGATTCCATGAAACCTCCTTGTTGCCAGACATAGACGCACTTGCGATTTATTGCAAGCTGTCAACAGACCAACAAATGCCCCGATCGCCCTCAAGCGGGCGGTCCCATGGGCGGCCGCGGGGATCCGGTGCGTCACAGTGGCGACTCCACTGGGGACGATATGGTTCGAGATTTCGATTTGAAAATACCTCGTTTAACATTTATGGTTAAAATTTAATTCATAAATTTGCTTTCTCTCAAATTTGTGTGCGCATCTCATTAGAGCCTTAGAATATGCTAGTTTGGTCCCTCTTTTAGCCCCGGTGCATTTCTGAAGCACGACCCCATTTTCACTCAATTTGGGGAAGTGTTAAGGATAATCACCAGCCTAAGCCTCGTACCTCAATGGTATATCAAAATGATGACCCGATCGGTCGTTATGCTCGTGATGAGCTAGACCTGTCGGTAGGGATCATGCTTGGGTAGCCTTAAAGAAATATCTCCCTTGCCCAAAGCTCATGAAATGGCCGTAGCTACTTCCCACAGGTGATATGAACCCTAATTCCATGCTTGCTGTATGGATCCTTATGTATTGGGGGAGTTCAGATGTCTCGCTTAGTAACCTAGCCAAAGGCTTTCATGCCCCGGTGGGGCCATGTCGAAATTTGTGGAACGTCTAAATACATGACGATCATTATCCATCCGCTTGCAATTTAGCATAGGAGTGTCATACTGCCGGTTTTTCACCGTGCACCATGCGTGTCCATTGGGTCCCTCGTTGACCCTTGGGCTAATCCCACCTAGGAAAGAAACTGTACGACCACGTGTGTGGGAGAAATAAGGGGGGAAAGACCTACTTACTTGCTTGTGTATTGTGAATGTTGCATATCACGACCATGCATTACATCAGGCTTTCCACGCATCATATCTAATGCCTTGTCCCTACAGCCATCATAGATCTGCCCAGGTGGACTAGATCACCTACCGAACGATTGATCCGAGTTCCCGCATCTGAGCTGTCAGATAGAGAGGGCCTACCAGAAATCTTATCAAAAGTCAGTTGTACTGTATCTGAGATGGAAAACTCGCCTAGGGGGGATGATGCCACCAGGGCCATGATTGCGGAAGAAGTGGGCCGGCGATTTGAGGAATTCAAGGGCAGAAAGATGAATATGTTGACTGCTCTGGCACAACAGAATGCTCCGCAGAATCCTCCTCCTCCCATGAGATAGAATGAGCCAGAGGAAGAAAGAGCTGAGAGACGAGAAGAGCCTGTTCGGCCGCCGCTAGTAGAGCTGAGGTCGGTAGCTTCGGGAGAGCAGAGAAGAAGGCCCGTACTGAGGATTGATGATAATAGGGATATCGAAGATGATAAGATGAGCATTGCATCTGAGAGTGGGAAGGCACCTTAGACTGATGATTTCATTTTTAAAAAGATGGAAGAGAGGTTTGAAGCCATGGCCCGTATGCTGAGCAGGGGTCAGGGGATGAACCTAGAGGATAAGGAATTGGAGGGAGAAGACCCGATTCCTTACAACTTCAAGATGCCAGACGTGCCGAAATTTGATGGTACTTCTGACCCAACTGCTCATGTCAAGCAATACTCTCTGGTCATGAAAGGGACCACGTTGACTAAGAAGCAGAAGGTGGAATACTTTTGTCTGAGTCTGACCGCTCATGCCATTGACTGGTAGCATAGTCTCGATTGCCGGACTAAAGAAGACTGGGATCTGCTCACGGAGGAGTTCTTGAGACAATATGATTGCAACACCAGGATGGAGGTGACTCTCAAAGATCTTGAACTGCTCCAGCAGAAGGCAGGGGAATCTTTCCATGATTATCTTACCCGCTGGCGAAACCGAGTAATGGAAATGCGGAGGAAGCTAGATACCCAGGACCAGATCCATTTGTTTATCAAGAATGCAAGCCCGTACTTAAAGGATAGTTTGAAGATGAAAGGGTTGAAGGACTGGGAGTCTCTCAAGGATATAGCCATTGAAGCGGAGGGATAGTTCTTGGCTCGGAAAGCTAACAATGATAATTTTGCGAAGAGAGCTAATACCGGTCAAGGAACCAGTAGGCCAGCTGGTCCAAGTGGTAGCACCAGAAGAATAGTTGAGGTGTCTGCTACTGAAGCAACTACCCAGAGGAAGTTTTCGAACTTAGGAAGACCACTATCTTGGGTCTTGAGAAGGTTGATGAAGGAAGGGAAATTGCAGCCCTTAGCTCCTAGGCCTGCTATGACGCAAGGGAAGCCTGGGCACAAGGACAATGAATTTTGCGCATTTCATTAACACTCAGGCCATCTAACAGACAAGTGTAAAGCGCTGCGGCACTCTATTCAAGACCTTATTGATAGCAAGCAAATTTTTGACCCTGAGAAGAGGGAGTCTGAGAAGAGGGAGTCTGAGAAGAAGCCTGGTTATAATGCCGTGCCACCACCAGTGTTTATGATTGGATCTAGCTTGCCAGAGTGGTACGTGCTACGAGATTTATATGGGAGCAAGAGTGTTGCTGTTGTTCATTCCGAGGATAGAGAGGAGAAAGCAGTCGTGGCGACCCTTGATTATTGGTCAAGCAGTGAGAGCAGTGGAGAGGCCGAAGAGGAGGAAGAGATGAATCCTGATTTATGGAGATACGATGAGGCTGAAGAAGAGATAGGGGCTGTGACAAGAAGTGGGAGAGTGGTCCCTGAGATTACGAGGGTACCGGAACCAGCGCAGATGCCAACGGAAAAAGAGCAAGAAGAGAATCAGATTGTTAAGCAGTTGAAGAAGACTACAGCTCAAATATCCATCTTGGATCTCTTGAGACAGTCCCCTTCTCATAGGCAAAAGGTAGTAGAGGCTTTGGTTGAGACCACTGTTACCACCACAATTTCCCCATCAGAGCTTTTGGGTCTAGTCAAGGGAGGATCGGAGGAGAGATTGGTTTTTTCTGACGCCGACCTACCTATCGAAGGCCGCAATCATAACCGACCCCTGTACATCAAAGCACAGATTAACGATAAGCACACCGCTTGCATTATGGTTGACGACGGGTCTTCTATCAATGTGTGCCCTCTGATAGCTCTTCAGGCTTTTGGTTTAAGTGAGGATATGCTCAGTGGATCAGATCTGACTATCACAGCCTATGATAATTCAAGGAGGCAAGCCTCGGGAACATTCAAGACCCTGGTCAAGACAGGACCCATCGAGGTGGAAGTAGAATTTGTGGTTCTGCCCATTCCAGCTAACTTCTCAGCCTGCTCGGGAGACCTTAGTTTCATAAGTTAGGAGGAGTGCCATCCACGCTGCATCAAATGATAAAGTTCCCACATGAAGGGGAGGTGGTGACTATCAAGGCAGCCAGGGAGAATCAGGTCTCAGTGCTTGAAATTGCTAATCAGCCATTTAGTGGCTTCCACGTGTCCATGATAAGAGGAGAGCACGGGTCGGTGGATAACCCAGCTATGGTTAATATGATGAAAAGATGCATTATCTCCCTGGGGCTGGTTTGGGTAGAAACTCTCAAGGGCTACAGACTGCGATCACCACTCGAGGTCAGAAGAACCGGAAGGGTCTGGGGTACAGAGGCGGTTTTAGCAAGAAGAAGACGACAGATAAGATTCCTCATATTTCAGAAAGCTTTGTACCAGCATCCTCATTGTGCGCTTATACTGGCGAAGATGAGCCACAATGGGTGAAGGGGAGGATTGTCCCTAGATTCGAGATCTTTAACGATGTATTTGACTGGCATGTCCGGATTATCAAGACCACTGAGAACTTCTGGGATGAAGAGGTCATGACTCAGTGTATCACTTGGGACAGATGCGAGCCTGAAGAGGATGTCACCGAGAATATGTTAGCTGCCAGGCTAAAAGGGAAAGAGAAGATGGCAGAAATAGAATTGAAGATGGGGGGTTTAAAGATTTCCTCAGATATACCTGAAGGGCCTCTGCTGAATCAGGAAGCTAATGAACAAGCTGCAGCAGCATCGACCTCTAGAGCGGCAGAAGAAGACTCTAGCTTAGACTGTCTTTTTATTCCAGAACTTTTTTATGATGTAAATGACAATTATAATATTATTAACAAGGTAAATGATTTCTCTTACTTGTACGATGTTTCCAATGATTTCAACATGTATGAACATGATCATATTCCATCAATTTTTGACATTGATTCCACTGATACAACGCCTTTTAATCTTGGAACCTCGAAAAATCCGAAAGAAATTCTAATAGCATCAAATATAACTCCTGATGAGAGAAAAAATTTTGAGAGAATAATAAGAAAACATGAAAAAGTCTTTGCCTGGACCTATGAGGATATGCCAGGGATCGATCGAGACGTAGTGAAACACGCTATCTCGACTTATCCAGACTGCAAGCCTGTGAAATAGAAGTTAAGAGGGCTCAGGCCAGAATGGGCAGACAAGGTCAAAGAGAAAATTCGGCAGCAGGTTGAGGCCAAGTTCCTTGTTGAAGTGCAGTATCCTACATGGTTGGCAAATGTGGTCCCTGTAGCGAAGAAGAATGGGAAGGTCAGGGTGTGTGTGGATTATCGAGATCTGAACAAGGCCTGCCCGAAAGATGATTTTCCACTACCCCATATTGATGTGTTAATAGACAGTGCTGCTAACTGCGCGATGTACAGCTTTGGAGATGGTTATGTGGGCTATAACCAGATCCTGAACAAAATAGCTGACCGGGTTAAGACAGCTTTCATCACAGAATGGGGGACCTACGCCTAACGGGTTATGCCTTTCGGCCTGAAAAATGCAGGGGCCACATACCAGAGGACGGCAACCAAGATTCTAAGCGACCTGATACACAAGGAGTTAGAGGTGTATGTCGATGACATGATGGTCAAATCAGCCACCCGGGAGGGCCACTTCGAAGCTCTAGAGAAGTTCTTCACCAGGATTGATAAGTACAATCTGCGGCTTAACCCCAAGAAGTGCATTTTTGGAGTGAATTCAGGAAAACTATTGGGACACGTCGTTAGCCAGAGGGGAATAGAAATTGACCGGGACAAGGTAAAGGCCATCAGAGAGATGCCTGTGCCGCAAAAAGAAAAGGATGTAAGGAGTTTCCTGGGCAAGCTGCAGTACGTCAGCCGATTTATTGCCAAGCTCACTTCAATATGCGAGCCTGTTTTTTAGCTGCTTAGAAAAAATCATCCTGTGGTCTGGAATGAAGACTGCCAGAAAGCCTTTGACAGCATCAGGGAATATCTGTTGAATCCGCCAGTGCTAAGGCCACCGCAACCGATCAAACCGCTTATTCTGTATCTGGCAGTAGAGGGCAGTTCTGTGGGCGCCATGATGGCTCAAGAGGATGAATTTGGGGTGGAATTCGCAATTTATTACCTCAGCAAGAAGTTCCTGGCTTATGAGATTAAATATGCTGAAGTAGAAAAAATCTGCCTCGCAGTGATTTGGGCGTCAAAGAAACTAAGACATTACTTCCACTCATACAAAGTTCAGGCAGTAGCCAAGCAGAACCCGTTGCGATATTTGCAAGAGGCGCCGTCTTTGCTTGGTAAGATGGGGAGGTGGCTGTTCTTGCTACAGGAGTTCGATGTGCAATACATCACTCGCAAAACTATTAAGGGGCGAGCCGTAGCCGAATTTCTTACTGAGCATCCTATTCAAGGAGACACTCCCGAGTTCACCTTTCCGGATGAGAGCATAGTCGCGATTTCTGTTCAAGGATGGCAGTTACACTTCGACGGGGCAGTGAATAACAGAGGGGCCGGAGTTGGAATCATTTTGACAACCCCAAATAATGAGAAACGCCCCCTAGCCAAGAAGCTGAGATGCAAGGCAACCAACAATGAAGTCGAATTTGAAGCATGCACTTTCGGGTTGGAAGCTTTAGCTGCACTGGGGGCAAAGAGTGTAGAAGTCTTTGGTGACTCATCCTTTGTGATTAACCAGATCCGAGGTGAGTGGGCTGTAAAAGAAGAGCGACTGGTACCCTACGTTGAATATTTGAAAGAGGTATGTGGGCAGTTTGAGACTTGCACTTTCCACTTCGTGCCGAGAGATGAGAATCGTTTAGCTGATGCGCTGGCAACCTTAGTGTCAATGTGGGATAATCCTGAAGGAGTAGCTATGAAGCCAGTACTAATTTTGAGTTCTGAGAAGCCTAGCTTCGAGATCAAGCCTGTAATGGAAGTAGAAGTGGCGGATGGGAAACCATGGTACTTTGACATCATGAATTACTTGGAAAACAATAAGTTTCCGGAGGAAGCTACTGAGAAAGACCAGAGGATGATCCGGAAGCTATCCACTCAGTTCATATCCTTGGAAGGGGTGCTGTACAAAAGACAAGCCGACGGGATTCAGCTCAGGTGCTTGAATGAAAGAGAAGCTCGCAAAGTGATGGAGGAGACCCATACAGGCGTCTGTGGGGCTCACATGAACGGTTTGACCCTGGCTAAGAAGATTATGAGACAAGGCTTCTATTGGCTTACGATAGACAATGACTGCTCGAAATATGTCAAACAATGCCAGTTGTGCCAACAACACGCAGACTTGAGGCACCTACCAGTATCAGAGCTACACAATCTGACATCACCTTGGCCTTTCGCTGCTTGGGGGATAGATATCATTGGAGAGATTCACCCTACGGCATCCAATGGGCACCGATACATCATAGTCGCAATTGACTATTTTACCAAATGGGTAGAGGCGAAATCCTTCAAAAAGATTGACGCAAGGGATATGGCCAAGTTTATAGAGAGGAATCTGATCTGCAGATATGGCCTCCCTCACCACATAGTGTCTGACAATGGAGTGCAGTTCATGGGGGAAACCAGGAAGCTCCTCGAGAAGTATGGCATCGAACACCATAAATCCTCTCCCTACCGACCACAAGCAAATAGAGCAGTAGAGGCCGCTAATAAAAACATGAAAAAGATCCTATCCAAGATGGTCCAAACCTACAAAGACTGGGCTGAAAAGTTACCCTTCACCCTGTGGGGATATAGGACAACGGTAAGGACATCTACGGGTGCTACACCATTTTCCTTGGTATACAGGACGGAAGCAGTATTGCCAATTGAGATAGAGCTCAAGTCGCTGAGAGTGGTCATGGAAGCCCAAATTCCGGAGGCCGAATGGGCACGACAGAGGCTACAACACTTAAACTTATTTAATGAGAGTAGGTTGAAGGCTTATTATCATAACTAGATCTACCAGAAGAGATTGGCCAGGACTTTTGGGAAGAAGCTGAGAAAGCATCCGCTGAAAGAAGGGGACTTAGTGTTCAAGCAGATGAGGCCAGGCATACCAAATATCAGAGGGAAGTTCAGACCAACCTGGGAGGGGCCCTATATCCTTAAGAAGCTGTTGTCCAAAGGAGCCGCAATCTTGTCGGATAGTGATGAAAATGAATTCAAAGAGCCGATCAACATCGACAGACTCAAAAGGTTCCATGGCTAAAGACCAAAATAAGAAGAAGAGAATAAAATGCCCCGCAGGTCGAAAACCGAAAAAAGGCGGCCGTGCTAAAATTGGGCACCTCGACAGGGTGAAAACCGAAAAAAGGCACCCTGTGCAAAAATTAGAGGCACCAGAGAAAATGTCCGATCGTGAAAACCCGAGAGGGCCGATTGGTAACAGGAGTTGATGCTATTAAAATTTGGTTTCATGTATTAATAGGGCGTATGCGGTTGAGTAAATGTCAAAACTGATCATGTATGCTGAAATTATATGGAAATGTACACAATTTCGTGAAATAGAGTGAATATTATTCTTTTCATTTTTCTCATTTTCTAGTTCTGCATTAAAAGGAAATGTCACACTAAAAGAAATACATATGTAAGCTAAGCTAAGTCCTGCTGCTTCTCTCGCCGACCAGATGCTTGAGCCCTCGTGTCCTGTTATCAGATGCTGGACTGAGGATCCACTTCTTGTATTCGCTAGTTGAAGACACAGAATGATTGCCAAACCTTGGAATAACAGTCTTCACCGGAAGCTTGCTCCACAGCTCATGATACCGAGAAGCAAACGTAGCCGAAAGAGCTCCTCCCCGGAAAGATAAGTGAACCCTCACCACATCTTGGGTCATCCCGAGCTGACGAGTACATCGAGAAGTGATGCAGAAGGTGGCTCGATGGAGCCCACAGAGGGGAATACACCCCGACGGCCCATCAATGACCACATGAGACAGTGGGAGCCAGGCAGACGTAAAACTGATATCATCATCTGATAGCTCGCCAAATCTGGTAATTCCTTCACCGGGGGTGGCACACCCGTACAGTCGTCGATGTGGAAGAAAATGGTTCGGCGAGTATTGTGGAGTAACTCGAGGAGGTTGCTCGGACAGTATCCTCAGTTTCTCTTTCAGCCAAATCTAAAAAAAAAAGAAAAAAAAAAGCCGCTGGAGTAAGTAGGGTTTACTTCAGGCAAAAATAAGGCACAGGGTTGTGTGAAAATCCGAAAGGACGCACCTCCCGCTAAGAAAAGCTAATGTGAAAATCCATAAGGGACGCACTACCTTTAAAATAATGACGTACCTGGAGTAATAAGGGGCTGCCAGTAAAGGTAGTAGTGGATCCAGAGCTCACAGCGTCCAAGCCCAGAATGGTCTCAGCCAGAATAAGTGGTAAGGGTGATAATCCCAGATAAAAGTCGCTCAGAACTCCGAACAAGCGAGGGTCACCTGTCAAACCCCCCGGAACAACAGCGAGGAAGTTGACCATGCAAATTAAGAATACGATGCTTACCCGGTAAGTGGGGATGTCAGTGAACTGATCCAGAGCCTCGATCAGTGGCCCCAGGGCAAAGGAAAAGCCCGGAGAGATCAGCCGGAAGGCCTCAGAAGAAGGTATGCCGAGAGCCATAGCTATGTCCCGAGTCTGGAGTAGGCCGCAACGGGGGACGCAAGGCAAAGCGCTAGGAGGGAACTAGGCTCCAAGAATGGCAGCTAACTCTTCAGGCAAGGGGCACAGTTCTTGATAAGTGAACTGGATGACGTGAACAGGGGGTTCCAGAACTGGGTCGCCGCCAGAAGAAGGTTCTGATCAACTTTGACCCGGCACAGGTATTTTAGCCCAGACAGAGAGGAAAGGGCGCCTTCTTCCCAAGTGTGCTTGTCATCTAAGATACGGTGCATTCTTTGGGCTAGAGAGGAAGACATGCTAGGAAAAATAAAAGGCTCAAGATGTTGGAAAATGAAGAGACACAAGAGGAGCAAAATTTTGTAAGAATTTATAGGATGGTGTCACCGACGGCCTACCCGCCTCTCCTAAGAGACGGCCTGCCCGTCGGTAGAGATCCACCTGGCAGACGCATACGTCAGCATTGCATTCATCACGTGCATTAACTCATATTTATTGAGAGACAGACGGCCAGCCCGTCGGTCGCTCTTACAGGCGTCCAGCCCGTCGGTCACGAAACTCTATATAAGGGCGAGTGACAGACGGACCAGCGGCGCTGTCACTTTCACTCTTCCTCTCAAAAACGATTTTTTTAGCATTTTTTGTGCATTTTAAGCCTTCTTTCTTATTTTTTCTTGCGATTTCTTCGTTTTTTCGCATTCTCCACTCACCGGACGCTCAGACATTTATATTTCTTCGGTTTTCTACACTTTTCGCGACTTCAAGTAATTTAAAATAACTACTTTTTTATTTAATTCAATTTATTTTTTTCTTCATTTCTTCTTCCTTTAACCTTAAAAATGATTAGAATGCTTTAGATGCCTTAAAAATTTAGGGAGGATGCTGCCCATTTTCTTTATTTATTTATTCATTTATTACCTTTTGTGGTGCAATTAATCTGAATTTTTGCATGATCATATAGGAATAGAATTTTTCTATAACTTTGTTGCTTTAGAATTATACTTTCTAAGTGCACTATTCTGTGTTGTTGCGGCCTGAGGCCATTATCTTGTGTTGTTGCGGCCTGAGGCCATTATCTTGTGTTGTTGGGGACACACTCTTGCCGGGGTGCGTCCCATTTATGCACATATATTGTTGTTGAGGCCTAATGTGACGCCCGTTCTCTAACCAAGATTAGCTGAGCTAGTCTATCGTTAGGGAACGAGCGTAATCCATGCAGGTACGGACGAGAGGTGACTGAAGGACGTCCCCCGCATTTTGGTACGGTCAACAATAGGAAGTGAATAGCATAAGTTTGGGGCTGTTATTTTGGGATTTTGTATAAGCTTTTGTATAGTTAACATGTGTAATGAAAGTGTAAAGGCATGTAATAATGTATGATCATGAATGTAACCTCTCATATGTATGTATGTCATATGAATAGCTTGGCATGTGATGCTTGAGATAAGATACTATGTGATGAAATTTTATTGTTCAGATTCTGCATGTGTTCTGTTGTGTGTGCGACCTTCTCTAACCAAGATTAGCTGAGCCATACGTATGCTGAGTTCAATTCTGCCTAGTGGATTTTGGTATGTCACGGTGACAATGAAATTCATTGTGACCGTGAGGTACCCAGGAAGGCATTCTGTTTTGCAAAGTGAGAATATGTCACGGTGACAATGAGATTCATTGTGACCGTGACATACCCTCAAGTTGCATTCTGCCGAGAGTTGGGAACATGTCATGGTGACGACGAAATTGATTGTGACCGTGACATGCCCCCGGTTTACATTCTGTTTTGGACTTCAATATGTCACGGTGACAATGGAATTCATTGTGACCGTGGCCCATGCAAAATCACCATAACATAGTTATGTTTTTCCGCTCGTTTCTACCTTCTCATTTAGACTTCAAATCTCATTCTCATGCTTGACAATAAACCCAAAACATCAACTACTCACCCATTAGCACATACCTGGTTTTCCCTTCTTGTTTGACATTCAATAATAGCACAAATCATAATCATTCTCAAGCACTTTATCACAAGCATATTGCTACTACAATCATACTATCTAGCATCACATAATTCATGCTCAAACTTCAATTTCACATATCATATATTCAGTTCAAATCTCTATTTAATCAACACTAATCACACAATCACACAATTAGGGTTTGTTCCCAAACCTCGCTGCCTTAGCTCCTAATTTCGACGGACGCTCGGCTCGCCAATTACAGCCTTTCCCTTATCTCTCTTCACTTCTTCAGCTAGCAAAAACAACACAGATGCTCAAGCTCAAACTCAAACCAATAATATCCCATCCAAACCAGCTCAACCAATAAGAAAGAGTAGAAGATGAGATTATGCACTTATTCACTTACCTCTTAGGTTTAACCCTTAATTCTTGAGCAACTTAACATCAGTTTGCTAACACTTCATAAAGCCTCTCTAAACTCACTCCCACGCAAGAAAGAAAAGAGAAGAACACGAAAATTGCTAGGTTACCAAATGAAACTCTTACCTTCCCTTAACTCATTCTTGCATGCAAAAGTGTAGGTGGCATCCTCTCAAGAAGCCACACGGAAACCACTTCCTCAAATCTGTCTCCACTCTCCATTAAATCAAGTTATTATTTCCTTAATTAATCCTTTAATAACTAGGCAATCAGCCTTTAACTCATGCTTAGCACAAACATTCATAATTACCATTAAAACCCTTAACAATACTTCTTTCTTTCAATTAAGTCCAATCCTACACATTCAATTCTCACACACATGCCAATTTAAGTTAATTCTCTTAGGGTACAAATCCGGCCATGACACCTAAGGCCTATATTATGCCTTTTTATGCAGGAGGTTGGGCACACCCTTGCCGGGTTGCTGCCCAAATTTTTATTATTTATTCTAAATTGAATATTTTTGTGTATAATGCATGCCTTGGGGCCTAGAAAACCCATTTTTGTTTGCCTTAAATATTTCCATGCTAATTGCATGTTTCTTTTATTTTGATATGTGCGAAGCATGTTGGGCAACTTCCTTTGACGGGAAGTTCGCCCCCTTTTATTTATTATCAGTTTTTTTATCTCGTATTCGGGCCGCCATTGCCCTGGTGAGGCCTGAATGGGCTTTCACCTTGAAAAGAAGTCTAATAATGCCTGTTTTGTCAAATTTTTGCCATCTAATTTTTTTTCCTTTGCAGGATGCCTCCTAGAAGCAGAGCACCGCAAGCCCAGCCCGAGGTCGTAGTTCCGGGTTGGATGGACGATGAGTCAGCTCAGAGATATAGAGAGTTGGCTCAGGTAGAGCTTTGAGCTAGCCGCTTCGTGTCCCGGCCATTCCTAGAGGCCCTTGCGATGGCCCCAGAGTTTGATATGCTCATCGAGGGTGCCGAGTGGATAGAGTTCCTTGACCCCGCTTTCCAGACTTTCCCAGAGGCTACTCGCCAGGTCCTAGCCACCCTCCGCTATGGCGGTTTTCAGAGGTCGGACACAGAGCCAAGGGTGGTCCAGTTCTGGTTCGACGGCGACCATTACAGTATTACCAGGCAGAGATTCGTACAGGCCATGGGGCTCCCTATAGAGGAGGGGGTCGAGATCCCGCGGTGAGATGCACCCACTGGGCGGCCATTGCCCTACCGAGAGTGCTGTATGATCATGATACAGCGAAGAGCACCGTACTGGTGTCTCAAGAACTCCGGTATTTGCACAGAGTGCTATCCAGTTCGTACCTTGGTCGAGCTGGTAATCCAGGGTCGCTTAACGTGGCCGAGATCTGGAGCCTTTGGGCTATGGTGGCAGGCCAGCGCCTCAACATTAGCAAAGAGATCTTGGCTAACTTGACCAGAGTTGGCAGAGGGTTGACACCGGTAGTGATAGTGGGAGGAGTTATCACCCGGTTGCTTTTGAGGTTGGGAGTTGCCCCAGATAGGTTAAGAGGACCCTTGGATGAGGGGATCCATGTGGATGCCGCAGCGGCAGTGCAGATGGGGATGATCTCCCCGATATCAGGGCTGGCAGAGGCCTACAGAGTGCTGTCCATTCACGAGACCCGGCGGATGTTCTCACTTCCATCCTTGGGTCCAGATCCGGACCACCCGGAGCAGCTAGAGCAGCAGCCTCCTCAGCCGGAGTAGCAGCCTCCATATCCAGAGCCCCAGCCTCATCCTCCACACCCAGAGCCAGAGCCTCAGCCTCCTCAGCCTCAGACTGTGCCACCGCCACCACAGCAGGAGCAGCCTAGGACCCCGTCGAATTTTGACATGGAGTTCACGATGGATGAGCTCTTTGCCACCTCACCGGCATCCAGGGCGCCGACTCCCATCCCGTCACCGGGTATCAGGGTGCAGAGGACTACCCACGGGCCCCCCGAGAGGTATCACCCATATTTTCGAGGCGACCCAGGGGCATCCACCTCCGCGGCATCGCCGCCAAAGCCACCACAGCAGCAGCCAGCACAGCCTGACTTCTCTCAGCTCCTCACGTCCATGTTCACAGCCTTAGACTGACGACAAGATGAGAGGGACAGAGCTATTGATGAGAGGTTAGACCGCCAGCAGGCTGCTATTCAGGAGCAGTCCCAGTCGGTAGAGCGGTTAGCCCAGGAGCAGGCCGGCTACATCGAGCACACGGCACGGGAGCAGGCTCGGGTCATAGAGGCTTTTAGAGATGAGTAGGCTAGGGTCGTAGAGGCTTTCAGAGATGAGCAGGAAGGTTGCCCAGGGTCAGAGGGAGCTTAGGCAGCAGCTCGCTCATGATTTTAGGGCGTCTCAGGACCAGGCGTCTCAGAGGGTTGATATGACCCTACAGATGATCGACGAGTCACTCAACTCTCTGAGATCTCGGGTCCAGGAGATAGAGGGGATCTTCCCACTCTTGTCTCAGACCATGAGGGAGTTTAGGGAGCAGACAGAGCAGCGCCTAGAGCAGATGAGGAGGGCCGCCAGCGAGCAGACCATTCAGATGAGCCAGGCATTCAAGAAGTTGGGAGGCACAGTATCAGAGACCTTAGGGTTCATGAGGACTTGCACCCAGCCTTTTTTGGATGGCTATACTCAGATCCGATTCAGGCAGACCCGCGATGCTGGGGCAGGACCCTCCACGGCTCAGCCTCCACCTCCGGCACGGCCAGCTCCGCCTCCACCTCTGCCAGGGACAGTGCACATATCAGATGATGAGGATCCCGATGAGCCCTCTGACTACACACCCCTCTGATATTCAGGGAGTCATATTTTTGTACATTTACACTTTGTATATACATTGTACGAAATAGATATTTCTAGTGAAAAACTTTTGTTTTCAAAATTTATGCATTTATGCAGTTATTTATGATTCATTCATATCACAGATGGATATATGCTTTCACATTTACTCATATTCCAAAATAATGAAAACCAAAAAATGGTGAAAGATGATGAATAACAACTTAATAAAAAGAATATAAATGAAACATGGCATAACAGATAAAGCAAAATCACGCCATTAATAGACAGGTTAAGAGATGACAACTCAAACATGAACTAACAAAACCTTTTATCACACAGGTACAGAGAAACATCGATCCGAGCACAGGCATCTATTAAAAGTCCGAACAATGGTGCCTAAGATTCATTATTTTTTAGAGCGGGGAACCCAGCGAGGTTTCCTCCTCTTCACACCGAGTTTGTAGCCAGAGAGCGCTACATCTCTTCAACCCTGTGCAAGCCAAGATGAGGCCAGCAGAGATCGAAGCTGCAGTTAGAAAAACACCGCTCTTCACCAAATTGAGATTGTAGCCAGAGAGTGCCGCATCTCACGGTTCACGCGGCAACCAGAGAGCGCTACGCACCTTGCAGATCAGATGGGGGTTAGCAAGGGAACTTCACATCGAAGCTGTGGTTAGAAAAACACCGCTCTTCACATCGGGATTGTGGCTAGAGAATGCTACGTCTCACAAACGCCTACAGGTTGAGACGAGACCGATAAGGATATCTTCGCATCGCCGAACAGACCGAGACGAGGTCTACCCGGCAAAAGGCATGGAAGGTAAGAGCCGTCCCAGGTACGCCTTCTTTCTTTCTGTACTTTCTCTGAGTTTTGGCTTATCTAGGCGCTTGTGCACTAGTTTGCCCAAAACTAGGGGCAACTGTAAGCCCCGTGTCCCGGAGCGGTCCGAATCAGAGATTACCCTATGATGAAATCAGTATCCGAGCCTGTATAAATGGTTTGGATTTGGAGGTTTTAGTCCCATGCTCCATGAGAAACGAGTCTTTTCACCTTTCATAGGCAGAGGGGGGAGAAAACAGGGAATTTTTGAGTCAAAAAGGTATATTTTTCTCCACAGACGGCACTACCACTCCGGAAGGTTAGCACGACCACGGCACTACCACTTCAGAAGGGTTAGCACGATGACCGCACTACCACTCCACGAAGGGTTAGCACGATCACGGCACTACCACTTCAAATCCCACAAGGGTTAGCACGATAGCGGCACTAACATTCCATAGAAGGTTAGCACGACCACGGCACTACCACTTGAACAAAGACTTACACACTGACGATAAATACCACTTCAACGAGGACTTACACGATCATGGTAACTCATTTTAACGAAGAATAATATGCCGACAAGCTGGCGACAACCATCACAACAACATCGTCTAGTCTGGAAAGACACCCGCCTCAGGTATGTGCTTCTTTCCTTTCTTTTTTGAATTTTGGCTCATCTAGGCACCTGCGTGCTAGTTTTCCCAAAATTGGGGGCAACTGTAGACACCGGATCCCGAGGCGGTCCAAGATCAGGATTATGCAATGATGAAAATAAAGACTAATTCATAAGCAAGAAAGTAGGAATTGATCATCTCTTTGTCAAATTCTTTTTGTTTCAAAGTGCTTTCAAAATATTTATCTTTATTGTTATTTTATTTTTATTTGTATATTTATTTTTAACCTTATTTGTAATTTTTTTATTGTTGTATTTTCTAGAAAAAAAAATTTAAAAAAAAAAATTTCGTCGGCCGCGCGAGCTGCCCGCACGGCGCTCGGGCTGCTCAGCGTGTGGGAAGCACGCAGCATGCGCGCGGCACTCGCGCGGAACGCGTAGAGCTTGCGCTGCTCCACTTGCGCGAAGCACGCAGCGCGCGGCATCTAACCCGATCGGCGAGATTTCTTGCCCATCTGCGCAGGGTTCCCCCCCGATCGGCAAGATTTCTCGCCGATCCTGCCCAGTCTCGCCGATTTTCGCCATTTTCCACCGAAAATAAAATTTTTCACATTTTTATGGTAACAAATGATATTTTCCTAGAATTTTTTCAAATTTTGTTAAAATTTAACAAATATTAGTCAAATTGGGTGGGTTTTAAAAGTCAAAAAATAAAAAAAATAATTAAAAATAAATAAAAACATTAATTGTAAATATTTTACTTTTAGGATTTTATTCTAAATTTTTGAGTGTTTTTTGTTGAAATTGGGGAAGGGGGAAAAGGAAAAAATCTGGAAGTGGACTAAATTGGGGGAGAGAATGGTGTTTTAATGGAGGATTGATTCATTTTTGGGAAAAGGAAGAAAAAAGGGATTTTGGCTAAGAAAATTTCTTTAAGGGAATTGATTTTTTCCAAGGGATTTTGGGAAGGTGTTCTTGAGGAAAAGGGTGCATTTTGCTGGAAAAACAAGAAATTTCTTGTTCTTAGAGTTCATCTCTTCTTTTTCTAAAAATTTAAAATCATTTTCTTTAATCTTCTTAATTTTCTTCTCTTAAATCTAAAAATTTTCTTCTTTAATTTCATGCTAGTTTTTCTTATATATAAATTTTTTGTTGAACTTGAAAACTTTGAGAAAGGAAAATTAATTTCCTTAACTTGAGTTTTCTTATCAAACAGCAAATACAAAAAAAATCAAAACATTTTTTAATTTTAGTGTTTCTTGAGTTATATTTGAGACATAAACTCAAGATTTTCTTGAACATTTTTTTCGAGTTTACTCTCTAATCTTGACAAGGAGAATAGATCAAGACATATTGCTTCCATATTACTTAATTCTGAGGGTAAAGATTCTTAGATCTATTTTTTTCTATCTCATTTCATATAATGTATGTTAGTTTATTTACTTTTTTCTTGCATTGATAAATACGTGTTTTTAAGTTGAGATCTATTTTTTTAGCACGAGTTTTCAATCTTTATTTTGTTTTTGGTATGAAAATGGATAAATATGTATTATTTTAGGTTTGAAAAATTGGATTTATTAATTTCCTCTTTGTTGGGTATGATTTTTGTGGTAATCATTTTTAAGTTTGAATATTATTTTTTATTATGTTTTTTATTTACTTTCCTCTTATTTATTTATTTAATTTTATTATTATTATTGTTGTTATTATTATTATTATTATTATTATTATTTGTTTATTGTTATTATTATTATTATCATTATTATCATTTTTGTTATTATTATTGATGTTATCATCATTAATATTGTTATCATCATCATTATTATTATCATTACTATCATTATTATTATTATTATTATTACCATACTTTGCATGATTTTTAATTATTGTTTTTTTATGTGTGATGCTCGTATATTAAATTAATGTGTTTTATTTAACTTATTTTATACTAGATTTCCTTTACTTTTATTCTTAATTGATTTTGAAATTATTACTAATATTTTTATTATTTTTTTTATTGGCCTAAAAATGTCGTGCTTATTTGTTGAGCATTTATCGTGACCAAATTGCTCGCGCCACGTAGCAGTTTATATCACTTGGGTGAGACATTTCCTATCCCTATTTATGTGACTGTGTTTTGTTTGTAAATAAAATAAGTTTATTTTATATGCGTGCCAAATAAAAATCACAAAAATATTTTGTACAATCAAATTGGGATTTTTACTAATAAATTGGTACCAATGTTCCCGGCTTTAGCAAAGGAATGAAAAATATCACGAATTAAAAATTAAATTTTCTAAAAATGGGATTACTCATCTCGGTTTTCAACCCAATGGTCAAAATAACTCTTTGATCCCTCTTCAAATAAGCATGAGGGAACCAATGTTCCTAAACCGAATAAATATCCCGATTTATGTATGTCATTGTCTATGTGTGATTTTCTTTTGTCTGTTTTAGATTTATGTTCATATATCTTGTGGGCCCTTGTAATTAATTATTTTTTGGGCAATTTTATTTTCTTTCACTTGGGGATTGTATTCTGTCCTGATTTCCATTTTAAATTTTATTTAGCTTCTATTTTCATTTGAGGGATTGTATTTGTCCCAATTTCTTATTTGTTAATAGCGTGCTTGCATATTTACCGCTTTATTTACTGCTTTCTTTACAGCTTTCATTTTATCACTTTCTTGATGCTTGAAATGCGCTTTCAATAAATTGCACTAATCGCATGAGGAGAGAGATACAATTTTCAAATCTAAAAACTCCCTTATATTTAACCAAGGCATAAATAAGAGTGAAGTTCCGAACACCTTCTATGGTTTAGACCATAGAGGTTAGATGACCTTTCCCAATTTCTTGTAAATTGGGTGGTGACTCCAAAATGCCTCAAAGGTGCTTAAAGGGTTCGTGGGACTAGATAAACTTTCCAATGTTCTATTGGGCAAGGAATTCTAAAATATCTCATGTTGCCCAAGATCAAAAGACGCGAGCCAATCCCTCGAGGCCTAAAAGCGGGTCTCGCCTATGAGGGCCTTTGCTAGGTTCGGCGCGCGTCACACCCGCACAACAAAAATAACACAAACAACCCAATTTGACAAATAAATATCAAAACATCAAAATATCAAATCATCTATGCACACATATATACATATACCAAAAGTTAGATTTCCCAAACCTGAACATCCTATGCTCTAATTAGCTTAATGGTTGCAATTCCTGCTCCCATACTCTTTCTATAGATTTATCCCTCTAATTTCCTCATTAAGAAAATACATAACATCACTTAGGGTTAATTAACCAAAGAGAAATTGTAGAAATAAAAGTTATAACTTACCCTTCCATCTCAAATCTCTCATTAAAAGCACTTGAGCTGCAATTTCCATTATTCACATCTTGGGCTTGTAAGGAAAAGGGAGAGAGCCTGGCGTGAGTTGAAGAAAAAGAGGAAGAGAAGAAGAGAAAGGGAGAACGTGAGGGAGGAGAGAGGGATGGGCAGAAATATGCTCTTTCTCACATTCTCTCTCTCTTTAATTAGCCCAACCACTACCATGTTATCTCTAATGCCACATGTCCTTTTCCTATTGGCCCTCACTAGATTTTTATATCCAAATTTCCCTTTTAGTCCACATCCTCTCCTTTAATCTTACAATGACCTAATATATAAATATAATGCTTACATTGGCCCGTAATTAAATCCTTACCCCCTTCAATTAAGTTCCAAATTAATACTTTACAATTTTAGAGTTGGCCGCACTTGCCGAAACTTTTGCGTTAATACCGAATTCATCCTTTCGGCACACCTGACACCACAACTCCCATACATTTTGCCTAATACTACTGCATTCTCATAAATTAGCACTCGTGGTATTTATTCAATCCAATTTAATCCATAATTGAAAAATGACCAAATTACCCTTGTCTTCCTTTTTCTTAATTCTAATCATATCTTTTCTCCTACTTACTCACTCCGATAATCAAATCATATAGTTTCGACCATCAAAATCCCTAAAAATATTCAAATCCTTCTAAGGTACATTTTGGGGTGTTACACCTCACTTACAAAAACACACCCTACTCCCATATACACACTCACACCCAATAAAACATAAAGATACCTAATACTATAATTTAAACCATAACACATACTTAAAAATAACACATGCCAAAATTATACATACAAAATCACACACACATAAGGCTCAAACTACTAGGGTGAGAACAGGGCGTTACAATTGTAACACCCCCTTCCCATATGTAGGCAATCCCATCCCATAAGGAGTGAGTTACAGTATGAGTCAAGGTGTCACCAAGCAAGAACACACAGATACAATACAAATCATACATTCATCCATAAACATATATACATAAATGTAAGGTAATTAAAAACTTTGCGAAGCAATAAAGAAAATGGCTGATCATGCATTAATATAACAATATCCGTTATATTACTGTTCTGATCAACAGGCGGAAACAAAAGATGATTACATATCCAAAGTATACAAATGCGGAAGCTATACAAAATTACTGATACAGAGAGTTCTATTACAAAAGAATCATCAAACACTACAAAAGCTAAGCCCTACACTAATCTCTTCTATGTTGGCTTAACTGGGGTTGACTCTCCCAAAGCAAAACACCTTCCGCACCTGCACGAGGAAAAACACCGTGCTAAGCGATAAACGCTTAGTGGGGAAACACACAACAATTATGGACGGCCATTCACAATGGTCGTCAAGGCATAACACATTCAATATGACAATTGCGGATAACCTTGTCAGATATATATTCATGAATACATAATAGAAACATACATTCAGAAGCTCATATACCCATTCATGTAGTTGTTAACTGATAGCCCATAAGAATCATCAAACTCATTCAGATATCATAATCTCGTAACCATTTCAAAGCAGAACAAAACAAACAGAGCACCTGTTGACTCACTATAGTGGATAACGAGTATACGGACAGTACCTTACGGGTACGAATCGAATACTGACAGAACCTTACGGGTACGAATCGAATACTTACAGTACCTTATGGGTACGAATCGTAAGACCATTTATCTGATCACATTCAAACAATTTTCGGAGGGGACCTTAAACAAGATCCAAATACTGAGGGTTCGCGAGGAACCAAACGGGGACCGGATCGGGGTCCAAACGAAACTAAGGCTGCAGCTAAAAGACTCTATTAGGAATGCCTAACTATCTACTTACTTGACTCTAGCAGGTCATACATAAACCAATTCATGTTTCTGAGCACAACATATAACTCATCAAGTATAATTCGTAATATAATAGACATATAAGCACATTCATAGAGCATACGGTAAGGATGAAACATAGTCAAGACATTTGAAATTCATTATTGCAGAAAAAGCAAAATCAGAAAGCAAGGTAGGCAAAAGGCACTGTCGCGATCAGGACAGAGGCAGTCTTGCCCAGGTTGCGACCTCGACATTCGTCGCAATCTCGCGAGGGAAAAAGGGTATCTCACTGTCGCGCTCGCAACACACGTCGCGCTCGTGATAGTGAGCTACCAGCCAATAACATAACGGCAGCCGAGCTCTCTGTCGCGCTCGCGACAGAGGCTTTGCTGCACGGCTCGACGGAGAGCTCAAACGCGTGCGAGGGCTGCTTTCACCGGTCTCTGTCACAACCTAACGATGATGTCGTGCTAGCGATAGGGTCGTGAATTTCAGCCCTTGCCCAGAAAATCTGCAGAAAATTCCCTCTTCACAACACTCAAACACACACATTCAACTCAAACCTCTTCTTACCTCAATTCCAGCAACCCAAATGCAATTAGGAACATAAAATACAACATCTATATCGAGAATTCCAATTAAATCATGCCAATAACCACATCAATTTACACAAATTGGAATATCAGCACTATTCATCATCATCTCACTCAACAACACAATTAAGTTCATTAACCCATAATTAAACCTTTTTAACACATCTCAATCATAACCCATAACATTTAAACCCACAATGAACATCAAGAACCCACAAATTTCCAAAAATTCATACATATCCAAAAACCCATATATGAACATCACTTAAAAGAAAATTCCAAACCTTATCTCCTTAGCTCTAAATCTAATAAGGTCCACTAGAACCAGCCTTCTCCTTGCCTTTCGGGTCACGGGGAGGCTCAACTAAGCACAACACATCAAAGAACACCCACAATACAAACCCTATATTAAAAACCCAAACCTTGAAGAAGAAGAAGAAGAAGAAGATGAACAAAGAAGAACCAGATGAAGAAATGCAAGGAAACTTACCCAATTAGAGTGCAAGAAATGATCAATTCCCACTAATAATGTCTTAAATCCAAACTAGGGTTCTTAGGGAAAGAGAAGGAAGAAGAAGAGTAAGGGAAAGAGGGGCAATGGGATTTGAAGAACAAAAATCTGCCCTCTCCCTTTTCTCTTTCTTTTTTCTTTTTCTTTTTAGAACCCTAGACAAGTGTCACTACCCTATTAGTGGGATTTGGTCACTCACACCCTAAACTCATGCTTCACACACACACAATGCATTCCCAACTTATAATACCCTACAAGTGTGTGAGCACACCCACACAAACACAACCTCTCAAACACACCCTAGTATGATATGTCCAAGCACACCCAAACATAACCCAACTAATTCACACCCAAAATACCATACATGCACTCTCATACTAACAAGTCCCTCAAACATGCATTTTTACCCAAAATGCCCTTATCAAAAGCCAAAACACACCCAATACATGCACACACAGATGGCTCATTCTACTAGGGGGCAAACGGGGTGTGACAATAATACTCCCCTCCTTAACAAAATTTCATCCTCGAAATTCTCACCTGATCCAAATAACTTAGGATACTGAGCTCTCATAACCTCTTTCGGTTCCCAAGTCACTTCTTCGATTCCATGATGCTTCTAAAGTTCCTTAACTAAAGGGATTTGCTTGCTGCGGAGTTGTCTGATCTCCCTACCTAAAATTTCCTTCGGTTCTTCATCAAATGAGAAATCTAGCTGAACCCAAATATCTTGCACTTGTAACACAGGAGATGGATCGGATCGGTAGCAGCGGAGCATAGACACGTGAAAAACATCATGTAATTTAGCTAACTCCACTGGCAACGCTAACCGATAAGCTACCAGGCCAATCTTTTCCAAGATCTCATAAGGTCAAATAAACCAAGGACTCAATTTCCATTTTTTACCAAACCGAAGAACTTTTCGCTAAGGCGATACTTTCAAGAATACCCTGTCGCCAATCTCATATCAAATGTCCCTTCATTTCAAATAAGCATAAGACTGTTGTCTGTCTTTAGGTGCCTTCAAATTCTGTTGCACCACTCTAATCTTCTCTTTCTTGTCTCTAACCAACTCCGGACCCACAACAGACTTTTCTGATAACTCAGTCCAACACATTGGAGTTCTGCATTTTTGTCCATAAAGAGCTTCATAGGGAGCCATTCAATACTCACATGATAACTGTTATTGTATGGAAACTCCATTAAAGGCATATACTTATCCAAACTACCTGAGAACTCCAAAGCACATCCCCGAAGCATATCTTCAAGAATCTGAAAAACTCTTTGTGACTGACCATCGCTCAGAGGGTGAAATGCAGCACTAAAATTTAACCGAGTACCCAAAGCTGACTGTAATTCCTTCCAAAACTTTGACGTAAACCTTGGATCCTAATCAGACACAATAGAGATTGGGACTCCATGAAGCCTTATTATCTCTTTCATATAGATCTCTACCAACTTATCCATGGAATAGTCTAACCGAACTGGAAAGAAGTGTACTGACTTCGGCAACCGGTTGACTATCACCCACACTGAATCGTGCTTGCGCTATGTCAATGGTAAACCAACTACAAAGTCCATCGTAACATCATCCCACTTCCATTGAGGAATGGGTAAGAGATACAACAATCCTGTTGGAACTTGATGCTCAGCTTTCACTTGCTGACACACCATACATTTTGAAACAAACTCCACTATGTCCTTTTTCATACTCGGCCACCAAGAAAACTGTTTAAGGTCTCTATACATTTTATTTCCTCCTGGATGCATCGTAAGAACCGACGAATGAGCTTCTTGCAAAAGCCTTCTTTTCACATCACTCACATTAGGCACACACAATCGGTTCCCAAATCTGAGTACTCCATCACAATCTACAGAAAATTTAGTCTGCTCACCATCTCTTACTATATGAAAAGCACGCTGTAATACAGGGTCACTCAACTGTGCATCCACTATCAGTTGTCTCAAAATCGGTCTAACCTTCAATCGAGCAATTAGTGCTCCTTTTGAATTAAATCTCCAACTTCCTCTACCCAGAGATAGAGGTGAAACTGATTTCCTACTTAGAGCATCTACCACTACATTTGCCTTGCCCGAATGGTAATTAATAATATAGTCGTAATCTTTAAATAACTCCAACCATCTTCGCTACCTCAAGTTCAATTTTTTCTGAGTGAGCAGATATTTCAGACTCTTGTGATCTGTGAAGATCTTACAAGTTTCCCCATACAAATAATACTACCAAATCTTAAGAGCAAACACTACCGCTGCTAACTCCAAGTCATGCGTTGGATAGTGCTGTTCATGGGGTTTCAACTGCTTGGAAGCATAGGCGATCACCTTGCCGTCCTGCATCAGAACACAGCCCAATCCTATACCTGAGGCATCACTGTACATGGTATACTCTTTACCCGAAATGGGTTGAGTAAGTACAGGAGCATTAATCAACATATCCTTCAACTGCTCAAAACTTTCTTGGCACCTATCAGGCCAATTGAACTTAACCTCTTTTCGGAGAAGCCGAGTTAAAGGCGAAGCTATCACTGAAAATCCTTTAATAAAGCACCTATAATAACTAGCTAGTCCTTGAATACTCCTCACTTCTTAGGTGGTAACCAGTTCACAATGGCTTCAACTTTGGATGGATCTACCCAAATACCTTTAGCCGAAACCACATGCCCAAGGAATGTTACCTCTTTCAACCAAAATTCACACTTACTAAGCTTAGTATAGAGCTGATGGTCCCTCAACACTTGCAATACCAACCTCAGATGTTTCTCATGTTGCCTTTCATTCTTGGAATAAACCAAGATGTCGTCAATGAACACTACAACAAAACAATCCAAATACTATTTGAATACCCTATTCATTAAATCCATAAAAGCTGCGGGTGCGTTAGTCAATCCAAATGGCGTCACTAAAAATTCGTAGTGACTGTAACGCGTCCGAAAAGCTATTTTCACAACATCTGCATCCTTAACTCTCAATTGATAGTAACCAGATCACAAGTCTATCTTAGAAAACACTCCAGATCCTCTTAACTAATCGAAAAGATCCTTGATCCGTGGTAATGGATTCTTATTCTTTACCATGACCTTGTTAATCTATCGGTAGGCAATACACATTCTCAAGGTACCATCCTTTTTCTTAACAAACAGAACCGGAGCACCCCAAGATGACACACTCGGTCGAATAAAACCTTTATCCAAAAGTTCTTGCAATTGATTTTCCAACTCTTTCAATTCCACCGGAGCCATACAATACGGAGCCTTAGAAATTGGAGCTACCCCCGGCACAATATCTACAGACAGCTCTACTTCTCTCTCCGGTGGCAAACCCGGTAATTTCTCTGGAAACACATCCACAAATTCTCTTACTACTAGAATATCTTGTATCTTTACTTGCTCTCATTGAGAATCGAAAATTAATGCCAAATATGCTTTACATCCCTTCCTCATAAACCATTTTTCCTTCATAGCCGAAATTACATTGTGCAGCGAGTAACTTCCCAAACCTTTTTGATAAGTGCCTAATTGATGTATTATTTAGTATATATTTATGTGAGATGAAGAAGTTAATTATGTAAATATATGTATTTTTTATGTTATTTGTTTAGTTTACTTGTTTTAGTGTTTTAAAGGGTGATTTGAGTAAGAAGGAGGAAAAGATGCACGAATGAAGTAGAGAAGCTTAAATGGATGAGCACAAGTCATGATGGTGGAACACGATTCGTGAAGGGAAGAGTGACTGTGCAAAGAAAATGAAGAAAAGGAGGATAGAAGAGCACGAGTCATGAAAGTGGGACACGACTCATACGACGTGAAGATGCTGAAAGAAGGAAATGCCATGAAGAAAAGGAGTAGGGTCATGAGTTATGGAAAGGGATCGCGACTCATGATGATGCAGAGAGACCTAAGCAGCGAGGAAAGAAAGACCGAGAGAAGGAAGGGCGAAAGTTCACGAGACGTGAGCCAAACTCACGACTCACACAAGTGGGTCACGACTCGTGAAAGGGGATCACGAGTCATGAATGGCCAGAGAGAAGGAAGAGAAAAGAAGAAAGAAAGAAAAGGAAAAATGGCAATCCGTGTTCTGTCACGAGCGCGATAGTGATCGCGAGCGCGACAGAACTATCCGTTGAGGCAGTTTTCTACGAAAAGTCATTTGAAGAGGCCTAATTCTTCACCAATATTTGCAACTTTTGAAGGAGGGAACACAACTTTTGGAATTCTATAAATTTGTATCTCAACTGTAATTTTAGGAGGATATAGTATAGAGGATTATTTTTATTACAAGTTAAATTTTATTTATTTTCTGTAAGCACTATAGTTAAAAGTTCTTAGTTTATTTTCATGTTCTGAAGAAGAAGACCAAGGAGAAGAAGAATTTTTACAAGGGTGTGAGAAAAGGGTTGAAAGATTTCTTTCTCATTACTCTTATCTATTATTTCGTCTCTGTAAATCAAATGAATATTAGTTGAGAACTTGAATATTTATGTTATTTTCTATTTCCATCTATGCTAGTAGTCTTTTAATGTAGAATCTTCTATTAGTATTTTATAAATGATCATTTTAAGTAAGTGTTTAATTGAAAGATAAATTCTTACTTACATCTAATGGAAGTTCATCATTGAAGTATTATTTGAGAAATCGTAATATTAAATGGTTATTATGGGTTGGTGATTATTCCTGAAATTTACATGTATAATCCTCTAATTCATTAATGAAAATTATGAGTTAGAATTATAAATGTATATTTTAGGCACTCTAATTTATATCGAGAGAGTAAATTGGAACTGTATTCCAACTTGGCTTGATTAAGAGATTAGATTTATATTATAATGATGGAATCAAGTTTTATAATTGTTAATTCTTCATTATATGTTTTGTCTTCTTTGATTAACATGAACTAGGTTTAATTAGTTTATATAATAGAGTAGTTTAGATTTAACTCACAATTAATGATCATTGTAAACAAGATTAAAATTGAGTAGTAATAGTGTGTGATAGTAATCACATTCCTCGTGGGATCGACATCTTTTGTACTATAACCGGTACACCGTATACTTGCGGAATTAGCACTTACAAAATAAGCTAACACTTTTACAACCACAGGTATCTGATCCTTGTCTTTGAGCACAACCATTTTCCTCTGACAATCAACTATAGCTCAGTGCTTAGATAACCAATCCATACCCAAAATTAGGTCAAACTCATAAAACGGTAGACTAATCAGATCAACTGGAAATTCCTTACCTTGCACCATCAAAGGACAATCCCGATACACCCGGTTCACTTTAACACACTGCCCTAACGGACTAGTCACGCGTATCTCATAATCCAATTTATCCTCATTAGCCAATGCATCACACAACTTCTCAGAACACAGATAAGAATAAGTAGAACTCGGGTCTATCAAAGCATACATTTCAATGCTGAAAAGTAAAAACTTATCGGCTATTACTTTCGGAGCATCTTGGTTGTCACGAGCTCTCATTGCATATGCTCTTGCGGCCGCCGGCACTGGACGATCAACTGTCTCAGAGGGTTCTCTTTCTCGAGGCCGTCCACAACAACCCATCGTCCTCTACCTTTAGCACGACTGCCCTGAGGAACATTTGACCCCGCTTGACTAGCCTCTTGTTAACCCTGAGTATTCTCATTCAAGTTCTGGCAATTGGCTAGAAAGTTGTCGGTGCTACCACATCTGAAACATCCTCCCGTTAACCACCGACATTCGCCCCAATGGCACTTATTATAATGGAAGCACTGAGGCACTCCATCACCTCTGCCACCCGAAGCTCCTCTACCCGTGCCAGACCCTCTAAAGGATTCCTATCTCCTCCCTCTAGTAGACGGACTAGCATGCGACTCACCAGAAGGATTTCCTTGAGACTCGCGTGACCTCTTTCCTGAAGAAGAACCTCCTCTAGAGGACTTTTTCCTCTTAGCCATCTCTCTTAAAATATTCTTAGAGCGTTTCGCTCTCAAAGCTGCCTGCACTATCTGATAATAACTGATATCTAGTGAAGGCATCAAAGAAACCAACATCACCTTTAGAGACTCATTCAGACTCGCCTCAAATTGTTGACATCGAAACTCCTCAGTAAGAACTCCTGGCAGTGCATACTTACTGAGTCGATTAAACTCCTTCTCATAATCAGCCATAGATAACACTCTTTGTCGGAGGCTCAAAAACTGCACCCATCTGGCCTCCTTAAATGCCTTAATTACATACTTACTCCGGAACTCTCTTTCGAAGAATTCCCATGTCACAGGCTCGGGAAGCTGAGGATGTCTAAGCACAAATGTCCACAAATCATAAGCTGAGCCCTGCAACAAAGACACCACACACTCTACCTCTCTCTTCGAAGGACACCGAATTTCCCTTAGCACCCTACTAACCTTCTCAATCCACCTCTTAGCATTATCCGATTCATCTAAGCTGGTTCCAAAGAAATCCTCCGCTCCAAACTTCCTCATTTTCTCAATGGGAGCTCTAGGGGCAATAACTCTTTCCAAAACCCTAGCCATATCGGTAGATATCTTGAGCATGGCCACAAAGGGGACCGCAGGGGCCTCAGGTTACACCCTAGGTCGCTGAGCCGGACCAGAAACAGACGGATCTTGCTCTCGGGGATTCGCACTCTCGGCTGACCCCTCAAGTGATCCACGAGCAGACTCTATCTACTACAAAACATACACAATAATCCGCATCAGGCCAACACAACAATAAACGTACACTCTATCCTACACTTGCCAAGAAACCTCTAAACCTAGGGCTCTGATACCCCAAAATGTAATACCCGTTACCTATATGTAGGGAGCCTCATCCCTCGAAGAGAACGAAGGACCCCAATAGATGAGGGTTGTCATGCAACGCAAAACCTCATACAAAGTAAATGAAGTTACAAATCATTCATTCATTCAAAACAGGTAAAATAAAATTTCTTAAAACAAAAGAAGGAGGCTGAAAACAAAAGTACAGTATTTTATTAATTTACATGATAGTTTTTACATATCAAAATACAAAAGTGCCGTAGCACAGAAGATCATATACATATCTAATATCAAAACCAAACTACAAAAGTAGAATTGACATTAAGAGCCATCATTACAAAATGTGTAAACTAATACATATACAAAAGGTGCAATCCTATACTATAAAATCTCCCTCTCCTAGTTGTGTTGGCCCTGCTGAAACGAATCACCCTGCCCAAAATCTCCAACAACTTCCACACCTGTACAGATGAAACACCCGTGCTAAGCGAATACGCTTAGTAGGGAAAACACAATGAAAAATGACAACTCACTGTGGACGTCAGAAACAAATCACATACACATGGCACATACTGAAAATCAATTCTTAATAAAAATTTCATCATACTCAAGATGCCAACATCATTAATCACACAATCATTCATGTTGAACTGAATTATAATACATGAATACAGTAAACCTGCTTATTCAAACTAGTGGATAACGAGTAACGCATATTCATTCAAAACGCATGGATACCCGAGGGTATCAAAATTATTCTTTTCTTTTTCATTCAAACATCTCCACATGGAATCTTAAACAAGATTAAAGTTTAAAAGGGATCGTGAGGATCCGAATAGGGACCTGATCAGGGTCCAGAATGCATAGTCATAGCTGCAGCTAACTAAACTCTATAGGCATGCCTATTTATCCACTTATTGACTCTCGCAGGTCATGCATAATTAATCAAATCACATTCATATAATTCATAAAATTGTCCATGCATAATACTAAAAGCACCACAAGTTCGAAAATTAAACATCGAAAGCATAAAAGAAAACTCAAATTGAAGCCAGGAGGTGTCGCACTCGCTACGTCTGTCGCATTTGCGAGGAGTCAGAAGCACATCTCACTGTCGTGCTCGCGACAGTGAACCGCCAGCAAAAGTTGTCGTGCTTGTTGACTGGCACGCACTCACGATAGAGAACTGCCCAATCCGCTCAGTAGCCGAGAGCTCGATCGCGCTTGCGACATGCGTCGTGCTCACGATAGAGTGCTCTTGCTGCTGTGGCTCGGTAGCCCAACGCTCAGCCACACACGAAGGCTGAATTCACCGAGCTCTGTCACGCTCGTGACAGAGTCGTGATTTCCAACTCTTACGTGAAAATTTGCAGAAATCACTCTCTCAAAAATCACCCAAACCTCTAATTGACTTCAAAACTCAACCCCGCACAAATTAATCATTCACAACATCTTAATCAGCTTGAAATCCAACTTATAATCCAATTATTACCATCAAAACACACTACTAATGCGCTTGCGATAATGCCCGCGCATGTGACATAACACAGCCTAACTTCTTTGCCCGTTGGAGCACTCTATCGCGCTCATGACAGAGCCTGAACTTTGTGTTCAAAGCTCCACTCCACATACCTCTTGTTCATGCACTTTGCCACAATCACACATATGACTTCTAAAACCCATCCTAACATTATTTCCTGCTATCATGCCCTTCTAACCAATTATTTATCTACATGTTATGTCGACAATGGCACAATTCTCATTATTTTTAGTCTTAAGATTAAAGGGTTATGGCCAATGGAACATCACTTGCTCCAAAAGGCTTCCTGCAGGTTTTAGTTACACTTAAGCACACTTTTAAAGACTATAAGTTCCTTAAATCAACCTGACCATTTGTAACACATTTATAGGTACATCTCTTAAGAACCTAATCCATTTTAGTCTCATTCATTTTGGAGTTATACAATGTAGGTTATAACATAGACACATCCAATAGGTCATTTACCCTCCAAATCTAGTTTTACACTATCAAGCTACTTAAGCTTGAATTCAACTCAATTCGGATATTCATTACTTCCAACTCACACAAAGCACCCTGACATACACAACCTCCATTGGCCTATCAGTTCCACATAAGATATTCATACACATACAATTTACATGGCATTATCTCAAGTCCCTTAAAAGCATAACAACATACTTTATTCAATAATTATGGCAATTAACTAACTCATCAGTTCATCAATTCAATTCAATTCATGACATCACATAAATTCACATTTTCTACTCATTTAAAAGGCACAATTCAATCATGCATATCAAAGTTCATAGAATATCAAAATACCACACAAAAGTAGTCTTTGCCAAACCTCTTCACCTATGCTCCTATGTGCTCACTTAGCACTAGGTTCTCCCGCCTTTTCCTTCCCTTTGTCCTTTTTTATTTTAACCACTACAACCATCATCCAATTCCAGAATTGGAACAAACAATCAATAACCATATCAATCTCAATTCAAAAACAAGAAGCAATAGAAGAAGATGCTATGTAATGGCCTCATTACCGGGTTAAACGGGAATAATATTTCCCGATAGTGAATAGTGACACCGGGATAAATAGTACCTACCGGAGTCGAAAAATATTTTATTCGATTATTGGAAAATATAAGTTACAGTGAGTTTGAGGTTAAAATTTGGAGTGAAATCGACATCAAGTACGGCTTAAAAAGTCGAAAATAAGAAAAAGTCACGGATTCGGTATGAATAGCAACTAGTTTGAGTGAGTGTTTTACCAGATAGTAGAGTATGCTATGGATCTTAGAAAACTAATTTGAAAATATAGATGCGCTTGTATGAATTAGTAGAATTAAATGGTAATGAAAAATTAAATTTTGTTGGCACTGAAAAATTGGGTTATCGGACTGATAAATAATTATCGGACCAGAAAATAATTTTCGATTGACCCCAAAATATTTTTGGAGTCTAATTAATATCTGTTAAGAATCATGGAGTCATTTTTATGAAAAATTAAGCTTATAAAGTAAGGAAGAATAAATGATTTTGGTTTAAATAGTACTCAGTTGACCAAAAGTTTGACCGAGACTTTAAAAATAGCAAATGATATCCAAAATTGATGAAAATTTCCAGATTGGCAGTAGATGATATGTAGGAATTTTTGGTAGTAAAAAGAGAAATTTTTGAGGACATTGAAAATTTACTGATGGACTGGTTTGACTGAAACGGACCTAAAACGGATTCTGATTAAAATTTGGTATATAGCCTAGTTTTTATATGATATGAATTAGGAAATTAATTTTGGGAGAATTTCAGTGTGGTAAAAGCGAAAATTAAATTAAGAGTGCAAATTGAGCCATAAAAGTGGTTTGAGTTTTGATTGGTTGGCTCAACTTAGTTAGACCTTAAACCAACCCAAAAACTCACTATAAATACTTTTAAATTTGTAAATTGGTAGGTAGATTAGCCTTATCTCTCTAGCTTTTCTTCTCCCTTCTCTCTTCTTGTTTTGCCGAAAGCTTCCTTTCCTCATTTTCTTTCATTTTTCTTCGTGATTTGCTTGATTCCTCCTTGAATTCAAGCAATCTAAAGTGAAATCAGCCCCTCTTTGAGACTATAGCAGCCTCTAGTGTTCATTTGGTGGGTTAAAAAGCAAAGAAAATCAAGGATTGGAAGTTATGACTTGAAAAGGAGGTAAGAGAATTTGATGGTTTTAATTTGATATAATATTTTTTATGAGTACTCTAGGGTGTCTAGAGTGTATTTATGAGGTTTCATTTGTTAAGAAAAAGAAGATTGATGAATGTTTGATTTTGTTGGAAATTTTGTCATGGTGAGGAAATTGGAGGAAAATGGCTATTCAAGAGCTAAAGGCAAGAAAGAAAGTACAAGTAGAGATAAAGGAGCTATCAAATGAGGTTTGGGAATTATTATGCTATTTTTTCTGTTAATGAAGAATTATTGATGGATTGAATGTTTTGAAGTGTTTGTATATTTGTTATGTTGATTTGGATTGAATTTGGTGAATTGATAGTGTCCAATTAATTGATTATGGGTTTATTGAATTACCTAGTGCAATTATGTCCAAAGGGTGGAATTACCTTTGGTGACTGTTTTGGATATAAGTAGAGTTTGAGAACTTAAAATTGAATGATTCTAGATCCGTTATAATGATGACATCATACCTACAAAGGTCCTAGAAAAGACCATGAGCTAATTCCCGCTCTAAGACCCCTAAAAGTGGCAAAAATAGAAGACTTTTTATTTTGGCCGAGTGGCTGGAACCAGTTTTGACATTTATGTTGTCTCAGTCCAGTTTTTAGGCCATAACTCGAGTTAGAAATCTATAAATTGGGTGATTCTAGATGAGTCTAAATGTTAACTTCTGTACCTACAAATGTCTTAAAAATAGCCATAATTCATTTCTGGCTCTAAGGTGTAACACCCCCATCGCCAACCCCGTTGGAAGGACGCCGACGGGCGCACTACCCAATGCTCACTCACACAGATATGCACATGCACAACACGGAAGTATACATTCATACATAACATACATACAAAAATACGGGTTAATTAAACACTTGACTTAACATGCGGGCACAGACTGATCATGCAATAACTCATACACACGCATGCACTAAGCGGAAGCATAAAGCGAATGATAAAACAAAGGAAGCTTAACATAAAAACATACTAACGTTTACATTTCCCAAAAATAATCTCAAGATTCTTACTTATAATTACATATACAATAATACAGAAATACAAAAACTGAGGTATAGAAGCTGAACAAAAATACAAAACTTCTACCTTCAACGTGGCCGACCTTGCAGATGCGCGACTCGAACAGAACCAAACCTGCCACCTGCACGGAAAGGAAATCCGTGCTAAGTGATAAACGCTTAGTGGGGAGAACACACAAGAGTATGAGCGGCCATTCACAATGGTCGCCAAGGCATAACACACTCACAATGGTAAATGCGACATTCAAAATACATATATAATCAGGCTTGCATAGAAAAAGCATTAGTTCGAAAACTCGTAACCATAACCATATGCTTATAAAGAATAGGCCAAACCAGACATAATACAATACACGATACAAGTATCATTATGCAGAACTACATACAATATCACATGCATAAACCTACAATGGTATCAAATATCGGCATCTTACCGTGCGAAGTCACATGAGATTTACACATGCAATTGTCATAACCAAGGACCCATGCATAAACTGACAATCAAATGCGATACAATTACATCTAACATACCTTGACATGCCATACACACACTAGCCAAAATCAAAGAGACGACATCCAAAGCACCACATAATCGCTGCGCAACTCTAATATATATAAAATATCATGCTGAAAACACTCTAATAGCGGAGACCGAAGATATAATCACATAACATCACATTCATATCATCACCATGCAGAAAGTACAGTTAAATCTTACATACTTACAGCCACAACTGCTTCGATTCACAAGCTTATATATATATAACAAAACCATGCTTGAGTCACATACATAGATACATTAGTCGAATCACATTCAAAGCATTCTGAAACTTATAACACAACACATGACAAGTGCGGATAATAGTGTAAGGTGTCCAATCATGCTTACCATATAAAGACATACATTCCGAAGCTCAAATCCACATTCATATACTTATAAACTGATTTCCCAAATCATTATCGTGCTCATTCGGATATCACATTCTTATAGTTATTCCAAAGTAAAACAAACCAACAAAGCACCTACTGACTCACAATAGTGGATAATGAGTGTACTGATAGTACCTTACGGGTACAAATCGGCCAAAGGGTACCTTACGGGTACGAATCGAAAACCATTTTATTTTGTCACAATAGAAACATTTTCCTGATGGGGGGATCTTAAACAAGATCCAAACACATTAAAAAAAGATCGCGAGGATCCGCACGCATAAAGGGTTCACGAGGAACCAAATGGGTGACCTGATCAGGGTCCAAACGTCCAAAGGCCTGCAGCTAACGGGACTCTATTAGGCATGCCTAACTATCCACTAGACTGACTCTCGCAAGTCATGCATAAAACAATTCACGTTTCGAATCGCACAACGCATATATATAAATATACATCATGCATAAACCAGAGTACGATAGACACAAAAATATGCTCATAAAGTCGGTCATATATATCATACAATTCCTATTGCAAAACATAATACATTCAACACACTTTAACATTAAACAATGTTCTAAAGCATGTGAAAATCAGGTATGGAAGCACTACCATGCCAATGATTATCAATACAAAATCCTAATCATGCGGTAGGTGAGGATAACTAAGAATAAATCATGCATAATCCAAAATTACATTTAAGCATAACACATTGAGTTCAAAGGCTAAAGCATAATAATGCATTCAGACATCAACCATATTATTCAAATAAATTTGGCATAGCATAATATCAATCATACCGCATACAATTCATATTCTGAAGCATGCAATAATTCAATCGATCACATTTTAGCACTACTCAAATTACTAATGCATGTCAGGAACACATGTGGAATCATATTATGCCAATGATTAATAACACATAATCTTAGACGTGGAATGATGCAATATACTCTTAAGCATGACAAGTTATTCTTAGAGGAAGATCTGATCAAGGATATGCATAACATATTGTTAATCACAATTAAATTAGGATAACCATTCATATAAGCAAGGAAATATAGCACACAGTAGGGGAAAAAGGCCATAAAAGCATTTGAAAGTCATTTTATAAGAAAACTAGTCACTTGGGGAACAAGGCAAAATAGAAAAGGCCATATAAGACATGCATCATACAGTAGTATAAGTCCATACAGAAGAAATAGGAAATTCATTTTGGTTGAAACTGGGCTAATTCGGAAAAATGGGGCTGAAGGGGGGTCGGTCACGAGCCATGTCACGACTCGTGACTGGCCTCAAAGGAGGGTCACGAGTCATGACTCTATGTCACGCCTCATGACATACCTCAATAGGGAGTCACGAGTCGTGACTCTAAGTCACGTCTCGTGACTTGCCTCTCACAGGGCAGTCACGCCTCGCGACTGCTTCCAGCTCTCCGAAAAGTCACGCGTCGTGACTGGGAGACAGAGTCACGTGTCATGACTGGGAGTCACGACTCGTGACTTGCCTAACTTAGGGCAGTCACGACACACACATATACTGGAAACGAAAATTCCATCAGAATCGCGATTTTCCGTTCCCAGCATGCCCAGAATTCAAAGAACTCGACAAAATCAGTTTCAATTTGATTCAAAACACTACCAGTCTCATCTTACCTTCCAATCGATCTTCCATACATCAAAATAGCGTAAAACCAACTTAATTCAACAATCAAAACACCCAAAATCATGCATAAGCACATTTAATTCCCTCAAGAACATAAACCCTAAAAATTACAGTAAGTTCAAATCCCAAACTCAGTACCTTCAATTCAACCCTTAACATGCATTACTAACACATCTACTCACATAAATCATGCATATACACATACAAAACACACCAAATTCCAGAAATTAAACAATGCAAACACATTTACAACCTAAGTGAGAATTAGGGTAAAACATCTCAGAAGTTCAAATGCAGGAATCACAGCTCCCAAACCTGGAATTGAAGATCCAAAAATCACACTTTAAGCTTCAATCCTCAATCCTCTACTTGTCTTTAAGCTTCTTCTTGCAATCCAAAGCTTGCACAAATAAGAAACCCACAAAATCCTTAGTCCAAACCCTAACTGAAGTAAAACCAGTAGAAGAAGAAGAAGAAGAATAGCACGTAGAAAACCTTAAACTCAAACTTACCTCTTCAAGCAAAGCACAACTCCAAGCCAAAGAGAACGAAAGGAAAAGCAGAGAAAGGAGAAGAGAAGAAGAAAGGAGGCGTGAGAGGAGGGGACGGGAAAGCCAACAATCTGTGTTCCCTCTCTCTTCCTCTTACTTCTTCTTTTTCTTCATTCAATGCCCACCTAACAAGCCCACATGGCAGCTCCCTATTCGACCACAAAACCCACTAAGACTTTTCAAACCATGGCACCATACTCTCACATGCACCCAATCCTTTCTTGAATAAATATCTCAGCCAAGGTACCAAACTCACACTTCACTAGATAAATGCCACAACCAAAACTCCCTACAACCGTATACCACACGCACACTCTAACATTCCTCTTCTTAACATACTTAATTAATTATTTTCCATTAAGTCCTTATTATCCAAATTTCTCATGCAAAAATTACTGAAATACCCTTGCATTCCCGACTTAGCATACACATTCCGACCAGGGCTATTTTGGGGTGTGACATAAGGTCTCCAAAAATGTCCAAAACAGTAGCTTTTTTTCTTCAATAGGGCTTTGGAGCAGTCTCTATTTATGATGTCATATCTGCTAGGTTATAGATCCAAATGACCTGAAATTTGTTCCATTAGACAGTTAACATCTTAGGGATCATTTGCTAAGAGATAATATTGGCTAAAATGATATTTACTTGTTGATTATGAGTGGATAATTAGGTTGAAAATTGTGTTTTTCCAAAAAAACACAGCTGTGGCCGATAAGCACAGCTATGCTCTCGAAAACACAGCCGTGCTCTCAAAACAGAGCTGTGCTTTCAGAAACACAGTTGCGCCCGAAAAGCACAGTTGTGCCTGCTAAAACACAGCCGTGTTTTAGCAGGATTTCTTTTGTTTATGATCTAACTTATGAATTTTGCTACCAAATGAACTCGGCTTTAAACCAAATTAAATATAATGATTATTTAGCAATAATAAATTATATTTGTTTAGTTTTTGTGTTATTTTATGAATTATTCGTATGATTTATTTTTCATTTTAAGTCTGCTTTTAACCTGAACTCCTTGAGACTTATTTGGTATATTCAAATGACTTGGGATTAAAGAATTGACTAGGAATATATTGGACTATAATATAAATAATATGATAGGTATTAAATTGATGATATGGAAATAACATTATGCAGGATATTATTTAATAAATATTTAGCAATATTAAATAATATTTATTCGGACCTTACACTGTTAAATAGGGAATTTCAAGAAATACGCAGATTATTATTTTATGATGTATAATTTATTATCCGATCTATTTTCTGATCTGTTACCTGATTATACGTGTATTATCTTTTTACACAGTAGATTAGAGTATGTAGAACAACGTGGTTCTGATTTTTAATTCTTGAGATACGTAGGAAACTTGGAATATTTATTCCAAGTACGAACCAAATTATGATAAATGGATGTGTGCCTAGAAATTTACAAGTTCCTGAATGTGTTAAAATATGAAAGACCTAATGATAAATGTTATAAAAAGAATTTATGGTGAATTATTGGCATGTTGGCCGAATGGTATACATGTGTGTATCCATGTATATCATAATGACATGATGAATTAATGACATGACACGGCATAAGAAGGAAAAGTAATGGAATAGTATGATAAAATTCCATAAAATGTATGTATGATTACTTAAACATATAAAAAAATGGAATAATGATTCCCTATGTAGTAATCTGGTAGTCAATTCTAGTACAGGATATGTTGGCTATAAGACCGCGTGTGTGAGCATGACATCTCACTTATTGTAGGCCAATGACGGTCCTACCTCATTATATTGAAATGTTTAAAAGTCAAATAAAATGTTTTGGAATGTACTGGATTGATCCTTCGGGGTCCCTTCAGGTTGGAATGTACTGGGCATTCCATCGAGGTCCCTCTAGGTTGTTATGAGTCTTTACGGGTTCATGTCTCGTTCATCCAGTGCATAGATTTCTGCTAGTCTCATACAGGGGCAAATTAGTAAAAATGAGCTTAAAATGGTTAATTTGTGATTAAAATGATACTTGTGTAAAAAAATGGACATAATTGGAATAATTAAAAAGTTTGAGAACAAAATGGTAATTATGGAATTTTGTGTGTACTAAATGAGTAAATGCCCTTAATTATGTATTATATAGGTAATCAAAATGTGTTATTTCATGCATAATTGATAAATAAATTGAATAATATTTTATTATATTTTTATAAATATGGTTTATGCAAGATAATTTAACTACACTGAGTAGGCCGATAACGGACTACCATACTGATAACTGATTGATTGTTCTGTGACTGTAACACCCCCGACGCCCTCGTTGGAAGGATGCCGGGTGCGCTACCGACACTCACTCACGACACGGCAAACATACGTGCATAACAATACATACGTGCACTAAGCGAAAGCATTCACTTACAATACTAATAGAAACTCATGTAACATATAATCAAAATATATATATATATACAATATCCAAAAGATTACATCAAAAATCCTTTACAAAAATAATACATACAAAAAGAATTACAGGAGGAGACAAAAAAATAAATAACTCTACTCCTATGTGGCCAGCCTGTAGATGTGCGACTCGAATGGGAACCCAAAATCATGCCACCTACACGGGAAAAGAACCCGTGCTAAGCGATAACGCTTAGTGGGGAGGAACAAAACAACAGAACACTATACAATAAAATCATGCATTAATACATAAATGTAAACATGCATCAACATACAGAATTCACTATGAATCAGAGGACAGAGATATATAAGTCAAAAATCACTTTATAAAATCAGAATTCATAAGAGAAAGTACTACACAATTGCACTAACTAGAATCACACAATATTCACAACACTTCACTAAACAAATACCGAACACTTCAAACAATAGCCTGAATTTCACTGGTAGAGGATACCGGAACACGACACGGGAGACCGAAGCCTCAAAATAGTTTTTATACCCGAAGGTAGAGTGGGAGACCGGAGTCTACATGGAGAATGACCATCTCGGAGGTTAGCTGAAAGACCCAACTGGGGCCAACACTGTAGCTGCACTCACTAACCCTTCTTAGGCATGCTTAATTATCCACTACCTTGACACCTCAGGCTCGAAACACTTACTCTAAATATTTAACACTAAACACAGTCAAAAGCCAAAAATCCAACACTAACATGTCATTAATTAATCACACAAGTCAAAAACATCAATACACTAGTATAAAAATACAAAACATAACTTACACAGTGCAAAAGGCCATGCGAAAGAGAAAGAAGAAGACTTCCAAGCAAAATAGGCAGGAGGAAGGCTCACTATCGCGATCACGACTTGCATCGCGCTCGCGACAGTAGCCGAGGGGAAGAGGGCCAGTCGCAAGTCGCACATGCAGTCGCGACTCGTGACGAGGCCGTCTTATGCCCACCAGAGAGGGGGGTCACGAATCATGACGCCTGCTCACAACTCGTGATGAAGCCACTCCACGCCTCACGAGAGAGAGAGAGGGGTCATGAGTCGTGATCCCCCTTCACGACTCGTGACGAATCTGCCTCCCAAGAGAGAGGGATCACGAGTCGTGATCTCACCTCACAACTCATAACTGCCTCCTCACACACGGCTCACACTTCACACGGAAGAGAATAACGTGATTCTATCACGATCGTGACAAGCGTCGCGCTCACGACAGCATCGTGTTTTCCAATTCCAGCAGAAAACACACAACTCACAGTAAAACCAAAACAAAACCCATTTGTCTCAAAATCATTTAACATGCAAAAACATGGAAATTCTTACCTCCAAAGCTTCCAAAACATAATTAACACAATAATCATACCCTTGAGCTTTGAAATTAAAACTACTAACAAACCCAGAATTCATTCACATATCATGCTCCTATACCTCAATAAAACATATAAACATCCATCTAGCACTAGCATTTGAACCAATATTCCTCACTCTAACAACACATGCATTTACCCAAGCAAATCACTCAAATATTCCAGAATTAAATGACACAAATATAAACACAATCCAAATGAGAACTAGGGCATAATCATCCAACTAACAGAGTGATAACATCAACTCCCAAACTTAAAACACAACAAACAAGGCTCCCAAGCCTGGAACTTGCAGCTTTAATCTTCTCTTTCAAACCCCCACCTTCTCTTTCCCTTTACTCTTTCTACGTTCTTTCAATTCTTGCACAAAAACCCATCCAATACACACCCAATTTAAGCCATGCATTACACATCCAAAACCAGAAATGATGAAGGAGAAGAAGAACCCAAGATACAACTCAAGAAAATCCAAGCACTTACCTTCAAAACCCGGCTCAAACTCAGAAATCCACTACCACACTTGAAGATCCACGTTGGCTAAGGCAAGGGAGAGCAAGAAGAAATGAAGAAGAGGAAGGAGGAGAATAGGAAACTTGAGAGAGAAGGAAAAAATCTGCTTTCTTCCTTTCCTCTCTCCTTCCCTCGCTTCACATTAATTACCCTCACCTGCTCATGCCACATGGCACCTTCCTAATGGACCAATAAAACCCACTTTGACTAACATGACCCAAGGCACCATACACGACCCACACAATATAATCTCTTAACATAATTACATCCAAGGCACCACACACACAATCCACTAAATTAAACCATAACAAATACCCTACATCCACACACCACATGCATACCATATAATTCCTCCACTTAACTTATTTGATTAATTTATTTGAAAAAAATTCCTTATTATCCAAATTTTCTCTTGCTAAAATTACTAAAATACTCTTAATTTCTAACTTATCACGCAAATTCCGATTAGGCCCTTTTTGGGTTGTTACAGTGACATTGCTGAGTGTTACTTCGGGGTCACTCTTTACTGTTGTGGAGCACGAGATTCATAACCTGATCACCTGGTCCACATATTTCTACTGGGTTTATACTAGGGACATAAATGAATATAAGTGATTTAAAAGTGATCATCTCCTCATAAAATGAGTTAATGAGGGAACGATTGTATGCAATGATTGTATGTGATGATTGCATGTATATATACCAGTCAAGTGTTCATCAAATGAATGTTTAAATTGATGACTACTGTGAGTGGTCGTTTATATTATGTTTATGTATTCCCCACTAAGCTTTAAGCTGAGCACGGGTGTTTAATCCGTGTAGGTTTGAAGATAGAAGAGTCGCCAGGGACATTCCACAGCAGTCAAGGCCAACGAGTCTATAGGAGTATCTTAATAAAATTGTAATATTATGAACTATGGCTTAATTAGTAAAGGATCTGTATATAATATGTCTATAGTAAAAGTATTATATGAATTGGTATGTGAAAGTATTGCACAAAAAAAAAAACAAAAAAAAATTATAACTCTATTTTTGATATTGTTTCTGTACTGTTTTGTCTAGTAGCATCCTTTACTTGTCGTCGTGCTCTGACCATATATTACTATGTTGAGTCCCACATACAGGTAAGGGGTGTTACATGCTGAACCATAACTAAACCGCTTACCTTGATAATCCAGATACAATCTAATCAACTATCAAATTAGATAATCAAATTTGAAGAATAAGCCTTAAGATGAAAAGAGAGAACAAAAAGAGTTGATGACAGAGTTCAGCCAAAAAATAGACATGCAGAAAAATGGAGATTTCTCTCTCATCAAAGCCTTTTATTGCATGGACAAGGTAAGGTGGCAAGACCAAGGTTTGACACCCGAAAATCCACTAACTCCCAGTCACCTAATCTTGTTTCACTTAATAATAACACTTAATGTTAATTAAACTAACTTCTAATGTTGATCATCCTCAACTACTAAGTAGTCACTTAACTTATTTATTTAGTGTAATTAGGCCCTCAATTCATTTACTCTTAAGTCCAAAAATTAGCAAACTCAAAATTAAACTTACCTAATTACCCTAATTAAGTCAAATTACTACTAGGGTATAGTTTGGGCCATTACAGTTAAAATGGCCCATAATGGATCCAATCCATTGGCCCAATACAAATTTAGCTAAAATTATTTCATGGGTTAATTTAAGCTTATTTGGAATAGTAAATGAATTGATCGGCCCAATGAGCAAATTCAAATTAATTAGGGCCTTTTAATTAATTTAATAAGCAGAACTAGGGGCTGGAGTGGGACTTAAATTTGGCTAGCATATTCCCATTGTCGAACCTTAGCTAAACATGCTTGAATGGGTCAAATATGGGATTATTTGACTTAGCCCATGTATGATTTGGCCTATGAATGGTGTTTTGGGCTAATTCATGTTTTAAATATTTAATATGATTATTGATTAATAAATATAAATAATTATCAATTTGATGGATAATTAAATTAAAATTGTTTTAGGACATAAAGTACACACTTCATGACAAGTTTCCTAGAAGGAAAAGTTACCTAAATTTTACTAGTTTCCATTTTATTCACATTTTAACTAGTACTTAATTGAAAATCATAAATTCATGACATAAAATGAATGTGTATGTATCAAATATGCATTTAAAGGGTTGATATTTGGCATGATGGTTCAATTATGGATAAAAACCAATATGATTAAGAATATGCACAGTAAATTTGGCATTAGTGAGAACCTTCTTATCTTAGCCATTTCATTTCTTTTCTTTTATGTATAAAATTTTCTTGGTTACATGTAATTAGATTATATAAGCTAGAATAGGAAATAATGAGATTAGGAGAAGCAGAGGAAAATGGTGGGCCGAATAGAGATCCAATAAAGCATAAATGATCTTTATTTGGCTATATTTGTTTGATCATCACAGGCACACTACCTAGGTATGACATATTAATTTCCCATTTGGCTAAGGAAAATCAAAGTAGAAATCCATAACTAAATTATGTACTTATGCCTTTTGTATGTTGGATATAGGAAGCATAAAATCCATAACTAAATCATGTACTTATGCTTTTTGTATGTTGGATATAGGAAGTATACCAATGTATGCCAACCATGTATGATGAGACTAATATTTAAATAAATCCAATGATAGATTAAGATCAATGCCTTCCATTAAACATGAATTAAACTAAAGTTATTTAAAGTCATGGGTTCTTAAGCATAGTCGAGCCCATATTTTATAGAGCATGCCCAAATTATGATTAATGGGCCTATCTTAACTAGTCTATTAACTTGTTGAGCATACTCAAGGTTAATAGTTCCAAAGGTAAGATTCAGGAAATGCATATAATGTATATGCAAGCATTAAAGAGTTAATAACTCAATGATTTAGTAATTGTATATGATACAACTGACATGTGATGTCTACCAATTAAGTGTATGCAATTGTGGCATGTTGAGCATACTCAAGTTCACACTTTTATCACTAGGAAAACCACTGAATTTTCTTAGACCAATAGTGAGGGCTATTGATTCGCAATAAAATAGTGGGAGTAAAATGCGATTAATTAAAGATCTAACTAATGCATTTATGTATATGAACATACACTGGCATAATTTAATCTTCACATATAGGTTCATTGGATCATGAATACCTCCATTTTAAACCTACATAGCATGATTTATGCTAAAGAAACTTTCCTGGTAAAGATATTTGAGAATTGTTCTCAAGTATAGATGGATTGCCTACGTGTATAACACATAAATTCTACTTGCTCCAACAAATGATGCCTCTAATGTAGATCATAAGGCATTTTTGGAATATTATGGAGATAAAGTTTAAGCAACATGTATGATGCTTGCCTCTATGTCTCCATAGCTTCAGAAACAACATGAGTACATTGATGCTCATATTATCATCTTCTACCTAAGTGAGTTGTTCATTAAACAAGCTCAAAAGGATTGATACGAGATATCAAAGTTATTATTCCATAGTAGGGTGCTGAAAAGGATTGAGCTATGCTAATAGACTAAAAAAAAAAAAGAAAAAGAAAGAAATTAAATCCTGAAAGGACTTGCTTCCATTATGACAAAAGTTGATCACTAAAGGAAGAACTGCATGACATTTTTATAGTCTCTTAATAAGGGAAAGAATAATATTCTTCACTTTAAGGTATATTCATTGTATCTAAGAACAAACTTATGGTATAAGATACTGGTTGTGCATTTTATATATGCAGTGATATGAAAAGATTAAAGAACAGTAAAAAAAATTAATAAAAATGACTTGTACCTACATGTAGTATATGGAACAAGTGTTATTGCATCAGTTGTAGGAACTTATCATTTTATTGATTAACTTCTGGAATCGAAATATTGTTATTGAATACATGTTTTTTGTAAGAATATTATTTGTATTCTTGTCTTGATGAATAAGATTTTTTCTTTTAACAATTAATGACAAAGTGTTGTTCATTGTGGTTAAATGAAAAGGTTTTATAGTCATATATATATATATATATATATATATATATATATATATATATATATATATATATTGTAGTACATGCATTCTAGATTATGATAATCTAAGTTCATAGATACCGAGAGAGTAACGAAAGATAACATTAAAACATCTATCCTATGGCATTATCGCTCAGGACATATAAATGGGAGTCGCATGGCTAAGTTACACAAGTTTGGTCACTTAGGACCATTTGATTATGAATCATATGATGTATTCAAGTCATGTTTATTGCATAAGTTGAGAAAAGTGCCCTTTAATGGTAAAGGAGCATGATCTATTGTAGCATTAGAACTTATACATTTTGATGTATGTGGTCCTATATCTACACATTTTGGAGAAGGTTATCTCTACTTTATTAGATTTATAGATGACAACACAAGATATGGGTATGCATATCTGATGAGGTATAAATATGAAGCCTTTGAAAGGTTCAAAGAATTCAAAATTGATGTAGAGAAACAACTTGGTAAAAGTATTACGACACTTAGATCTAATTGTGATGGGGAATACTTAAGCCAAGAATTTCAAGATTATCTTAAAGATAACGGGATATTCTCTCAATTGACTCCACTTTAATACACCATAGCACAATGGTGTATTTGACGGAAGAAATAGAACTCCGTTAAACATGGTTCGTTCCATGATAAGTCTTGAAGAGTTGCCCAAGTCTTTTTCGGGCTATGCACTTGATACTATTGCTTATGCATTAAATAGAGTATCAACTAAATCAGTTGATGTTACACCATATGTGTAACACCCCCACCGCCGCCCCCGTTGGAAGGACACCGGTGGGCGCGCTACCCGACGCACTCACACATGGATATACACATTCGTTACGCGGAAGCATGCATACAAGCATAAACATACATACAAAAATACGGGTAATTAAAAACTTGACTTACCCCGCGGGCACAAACTGATTATACAATAACTCACGCACACATGCAAGCACTAAACGGAAGCATAAACACATGCATACATAAGATCACTCGGCGGAAGCATAAATTGAACGATAAAACAAAAGGCTCATTTACCAGAAACCTCAATTACAATAAGATCCTTACATATACAAATATATAAGCAAAAAGACTACAAAATTACAGAATCCGAAATACAGGAGCTGAACAAAATATAAAACTTCTAACTTCTACGTGGCTGACCTTGCAGATGCGCGACTCGAATAGAACCAAACCTGCCACCTGCACGGGAAGAAAATCCGTGCTAAGCGATAAACGCTTAGTGGGGAGAACACACAAGTAATATGGACGGCCATTCACACAGGTCGCCAAGGCATAACACATTCGAATGTCAATAGCGGATATTCATAACACATATATAATCAGACTTGCATAGCAAAGGCAATACCATACATAATACAATGATCACCATGCAGAACTACATACAATATCACATGCATTAACTTACCAGTTTCGCCGAGGTATCGAATAGCAATACTTCACCATGCATATAGTCTTAAAAATATTGCACATGCACATATCATACTAAGGTATCCTTATCATCGTGGAACCCGCTCCCATGCAACACAATTACCAAGAAAAAGTACACCCAACCATCATGCATTGCATCTTAATATGACAATTACTCATTCACACATTTAACCATAGTATACAAGGATGCAAGCCAGTGTACTTATACATACTAGTTCGCATGCTTCCATCTCCACCACTAAATTAGACACATTCACAATACAATATAGGCGGTAAGCATATACAAATGCATACTTGAGTCATATTCAAACCATTCAAACTTCCATGATCACATTCAGAAAGATAGCTGATTCATATTACTGAAATCTTAACCAAACGGTTATCATAATCTCATATTCATATCAGATAAAGCGAATAAAATACCTGCTGACTCAAAATAGTGGATAACGAGAAATCAGACAGTGCCTCGCTGGCACGATCAGTCGCACCTTACGGGTACGAATCGAAGTAATCACAAAAACTTTATCTGACGGTACCTTATTGGTACGAACGGGCGCACCTTACGGGTACGAATCGAGAGAAAAACAACATCATTTTCCACATTCAAAACATTTTAACGAAAGGGGATCTTAAACAAGATCCATACATATAAAGGGTTCACGAGGAGCCAAACAGGGACCTAATCAGGGTCCAAACGTTCAAAGGGGCTGCAGCTAACAGAACTCTATTAGGCATGCCTAACTATCCACTTACTAGACTCTAGCAGGTCATACATAAACCGTTCAAACCATTTCATAACTCCCAAAAATATCATCATATATGTACATAATCATATCATGGTTCCATATTCATATTATTCATAAAATACCAAACATAAATCTCATAACTGTCAAAAGGAACGGAAATTCAAACCACACGAAATGAAAGAGAACTCATTTAGCATATAAGGGTCTGTCGCGCTCGCGACGTCTATCGCGCTCGCGACAGAGACTGTAGTCTCCTCGCTGCTTGCATACGATGGACTTCTCGATCGCGAGGAGGACGGAAGGGCCAGAATCTGTCGCGCTTGCGAAGTATATCGCAATCGCGACAGAGAATAATTGGTGCTAACGCAGGCTCGCGACGAATCGCGTGCTCGCGATAGCACTTGCCCAGCATCGCACTCTATCGCGATCGCGACAGAGGGTGCTCAACACTTCGGCTGTCGCGGGCTCGCGACGGCATCGCGTGCTCGCGACAGCGAAGCTTCCAACAACACTCTCTGTTGCGATCGTGACAGTCATCGCGATCGCGACAGCGTCAGGATTTCAAAAATCTGCAGAAATTCTGCAGATTTTCCTCTTCCAATTCCTCCTCCCATCACACAAATCTCAATCCAAGATCACTTACCTCCAATCCAGCCATCCATTGACATCAACAACAATAATAAAACATTTATTAACAATAATTTCATACAATCTAATGATTTAAACATTCAATTTCAAGAATCAATAAAAAACCCAATTTATGCATCATAATCTTACAAATTCCACGTTCTAAAACAAAGACCCATAGCATATACATCAAAATAAAGGACATCTAATAACCTACTTCCAAGAAACCATCGAAACACATACATGAACATATTCACATGCAAAAAATAAGAGATTCCCAAAAATCACCAATCTTAATCGTACTCATTAGCTTTTCCCAAAGACAACTACTTATATAGCCATTTAATTACCCTAACCGTGCATAATAAGCTGAGGGGAAGGTACGGGATTGATCCGGGTTAACCGAGGGCTCAAAAATGAAGAAATAAAGGCTAATATAGGTTTTTCTGTCGCGAGGTCGCGACCCTTGTCGCGATCGCGACAGAGGCACACCTCAGGCACCAATAAAAACTACTTTACGCCCCAGAATTGTATTGCCTAAACCGACCTCTAAACCTCATTTTTAGCAAAATATTCCTTCTTAACAAATGTTTCCTAGGATGTTATAGTTCAAATTAAACAAATTTCAGATCAAAAGGACTTCTATAACTCAAGATATGCTATCCACAACCCATACTAGTCAAACAACCCAACACAAAAAGAGACACTACGTTTGTATCAAAATCACAGGGTCTTAGAACAAGAATTAGCCCAAGGCTATTTCTAGGACATTTAAATACGAGGACGTCATGGTTCTAATGGTTCAAGAATCACACGATTTGGAGGTCTAACACTCTACCTATGACAAAAACAATACACAGAGGTCAAATAAAAATGGGACAGAATTGCCAAACTCATGCATTGCAAAACCAACCCTCATATAAATTCATTTCAATCAATAGCATGGATTACTAACACATCTACCCAAACTAATTCATGCATTTAAACATACCAAAACACTCAAATTTCAGAGATTTAAACAATACAAACTCATTTACATCTTAAGTGAGAATTAGGGCACAACAACTCATAAATTCCAATTCATAAATCAAAGCTCCCTAACCTGATTTCTTTGTAGCTTCAAGACCCAATCTTCACCTTCTCTTTACCCTTGAGCTTTCTCTTGAAACTCAAAGCTTGCACAAAACCAAAACCCACAATTACTCTTCCACAAACCTTAACTTAAACAAAACCAAAGAAGAAGACAATCTAAACATTCAAGCACAGCATCCAAAATCTAACCACTTACCTCTTCAATCTTGCTCTCAAACACTTCCAAAACCAGTTCCAACCCACACAAACAAGAGAGGAAACGCAAGAAATGGGAAAGAAGAGAAAAAAAGAGAAAGAACGGGAGAGAGAGAGGAGCCCCAACGTGAAATCTGCTCTCCCTTTCTTTCTTCTTTTCCTTTAACTCTTTTCCCATTAATTGCCCACCTACCAAGCCACTTGTCCCTCTCCTATTGGGCCAAACATCCACTCACTTGACTTTTCCACTCTAAGCACCATACACAAACCACACACAACCATGTCTTGAATAAATATCTTCAAGGTACCAAACACCACTCACACCATATTATTCCTTAAAGCCCACTTACATCCAAGGCACCATACATACAACCCACACTATAAAACCCCTTAATCCACTTAAATCCTACTTCCACACACTACAAGCACACTCTAACATTTCCCTTTACAACCTACTTAATTAATTACTTTGCCATGAAATCCTTATTATCCAATTTTTCTCAAGCACAAATTACTGAAGTACCCTTGAATTCCCGAGTTAACGCGCCAATTCCGACCAGGCCTGATTTGGGGTGTGACAACTCTTCCCTCCTAAAAGAATTTCGTCCTCGAAATTCACTCACATCGGAAAGATTCACAACCCAACGATTCAAGTTGCCAACAACTCGCACACTTCACTTCCAACTACTCGCTTGTTTACACTTATCCCCAACATTAAACTCTTAGCTCACTTTCTTATATCCGAACCAAACACTCTCAGCAAAATACTCCCTACTCAACTTCCATACCAAATACTCTATGTACACCATGTCAGCTTTCCTTCAGTCAAAACACATATGTAATGCTTTTCATGTATGGTCAAAGGGATGTTGATGTAATGAGATTGAGATGATTCATGTATGCAGAATGATGCAATTGATGCTATAATGATGTACTTTGTCCCAACCCCATGATTTAATATGCTTTCATTCAAAACTTTTTCTGGGGATAGCTGACAGGTATACAGAGTACTACCAAAAACAAGCACCCGAGAGCTTCCGACATCGGCCCCGATGTCGCTTTTGGCAGTGCCTACATACTGGCGGTACCCACTTCTTCCTACACTTTCCCTCATCTTATTTCTGACATTGATGACACATCGGAGGTTCTTCAATTCTTTTTCCCGCGAACACTTCTTCACATAATACCTTTCTCTTTTGAGGATTCCTCCGAACAGAATCCTGAGAAATCCGAGGAGCAGTCAACCTATCCAATATCCGAATCAACCCTTGCACTAATGTCCTATCATCGAAAGCAAGACCGGGATTTCCAACCACAAGATGCTCGAAATCACTCTGATCAGCTACAACAGGGTTCACACTTTTCGTTGTCTCGCCCACATTCTCACTAGGATCAGACTCAATCTAGACAGAACACCAGACAAGACGCATCTGCATTAGGCCACGACAAAAAGTGACTCACATGCAAGACACGACACAACCCAATTAGCATACCAAGACTTGACACTCAAAGAAACAAATACAACCAGAACCGCCAACCGGCGCTCTGATACCACTAACTGTAACACCCCCACCGCCGCCCCCGTTGGAAGGATGCCGGCGGGCGCGCTACCCGATGCACTCACACACGGATATACACATTCGTTACGCGGAAGCATGCATACAAGCATAAACATACATACAAAAATACGGGTAATTAAAAACTTGACTTACCCCGCGGGCACAAACTGATCATACAATAACTCACGCACACATGCAAGCACTAAACGGAAGCATAAACACATGCATACATAAGATCACTCGGCGGAAGCATAAAGTGAACGATAAAACAAAAGGCTCATTTACCAGAAACCTCAATTACAATAAGATCCTTACATATACAAATATATAAGCAAAAAGACTACAAAATTACAGAATCCAAAATACAGGAGCTGAACAAAATATAAAACTTCTAACTTCTACGTGGCTGACCTTGCAGATGCGCGACTCGAATAGAACCAAACCTGCCACCTGCACGGGAAGGAAATCCGTGCTAAGCGATAAACGCTTAGTGGGGAGAACACACAAGTAATATGGACGGCCATTCACACTGGTCGCCAAGGCATAACACATTCGAATGTCAAATGCGGATATTCATAACACATATATAATCAGACTTGCATAGCAAAGGCAATACCATACATAATACAATGATCACCATGCAGAACTACATACAATATCACATGCATTAACTTACCAGTTTTGCCGAGGTATCGAATAGCAATACTTCACCATGCATATAGTCTTAAAAATATTGCACATGCACATATCATACTAAGGTATCCTTATCATCGTGGAACCCGCTCCCATGCAACACAATTACCAAGCAAAAGTACACCCAACCATCATGCATTGCATCTTAATATGACAATTACTCATTCACACATTTAACCATAGTATACAAGGATGCAAGCCAGTGTACTTATACATACTAGTTCGCATGCTTCCATCTCCACCACTAAATTAGACACATTCACAATACAATATAGGCGGTAAGCATATACAAATGCATACTTGAGTCATATTCAAACCATTCAAACTTCCATGATCACATTCAGAAAGATAGCTGATTCATATTACTGAAATCTTAACCAAACGGTTATCATAATCTCATATTCATATCAGACAAAGCGAATAAAATACCTGCTGACTCAAAATAGTGGATAACGAGAAATCAGACAGTGCCTCGCTGGCACGATCAGTCGCACCTTATGGGTACGAATCGAAGTAATCACAAAAACTTTATCTGAAGGTACCTTATTGGTACGAACGGGCGCACCTTACGGGTACGAATCGAGAGAAAAACAACATCATTTTCCACATTCAAAACATTTTAACGAAAGGGGTTCTTAAACAAGATCCATACATATAAAGGGTTCGCAAGGAACAAAACAGGGACCTGATCAGGGTCCAAACGTTCAAAGGGGCTGCAGCTAACAGAACTCTATTAGGCATGCCTAACTATCCACTTACTAGACTCTAGCAGGTCATACATAAACCGTTCAAACCATTTCATAACTCCAAAAATTATCATCATATATGTACATAATCATATCATGGTTCCATATTCATATTATTCATAAAATACCAAACATAAATATCATAACTGTCAAAAGGAACGGAAATTCAAACCACACGAAATGAAAGAGAACTCATTTAGCATATAAGGGTCTGTCGCGCTCGCGACAGAGACTGTAGCCTCTTCGCTATGTGCGCGCAACGGACTTCTCGATCGCAAGGAGGACAGAAGGGCCAGAATCTGTCGCGCTTGCGACAGAGAATAATTGGTGCTGTCGCGGGCACGCGACGAATCGCGTGCTCGCTATAGCACTTGCCCAGCATCGCACTCTATCGCGATCGCGACAGTTGTAGCGCTCACGGCAGAGGGTGCTCAACACTTCGGCTGTCGCGGGCTCGCGACGGCGTCGCGTGCTCGCGACAGCGAAGCTCCCAACACCACTCTCTGTCGCGATCGCGATAGCATCGGGATTTCGAAAATCAGCAGAAATTCTGCAGATTTTCCTCTTCCAATTCCTCCTCCCATCACACAAATCTCAATCCAAGATCACTTACCTCCAATCCAGCCATCCATTGACATCAACAACCATAATACAACATTTATTAACAATAATTTCATACAATCCAATGATTTAAACATTCAATTTCAAGAATCAATCAGAAACCCAATTTATGCATCATAATCTTGCAAATTCCACGTTCTAAAACAAAGACCCATAGCATATACATCAAAATAAAGGACATCTAATAACCTACTTCCAAGAAACCATCGAAACACATACATGAACATATTCACATGCAAAAAATAAGAGATTCCCAAAAATCACCAATCTTAATCGTACTCATTAGCTTTTCCCAAAGACAACTACTTATATAGCCATTTAATTACCCTAACCGTGCATAATAAGCTGAGGGGAAGGTACGGGATTGATCCGGGTTAACCGAGGGCTCAAAAATGAAGAAATAAAGGCTAATATAGGTTTTTCTGTCGCGAGGTCGCGACCCTTGTCGCGATCGCGACAGAGGCACACCTCAGGCACGAACAAAAACTGCTTTACGCCCCAGAATTGTATTGCCTAAACCGACCTCTAAACCTCATTTTTAGCCAACGTTTCCTTCTTAACAAATGTTCCCTAGGATATTGTTGGTCAAATGCAACAAATTTCAGATCAAAATGACTTCTATAACTCCCGATATGCTCTCCACAACCCATACTGGTCAAATAACCCAACACAAAAAGAGACACTACGTTTGTATCAAAATCACAGGGGTCTTCGAGCAAGAATTAGCCCAAGGCTATTTCTAGGACATTTAAATACGTGGATGTCATGGTTCTAATGGTTCAAGAAGCACACGATTTGGATATATAACACTCTACCTTTGACAAAAACAATACACAGAGGTCAAATAAAAACGGGACAGAATTGCCAAACTCATGCATTGCAAAACCAACCCTCATATAAATTCATTTCAATCAATAGCATGGATTACTAACACATCTACCCAAACTAATTCATGCATTTACACATACCAAAACACTCAAATTTCAGAGATTTAAATAATACAAACTCATTTACATCTTAAGTGAGAATTAGGGCACAACAACTCATAAATTCCAATTCATAAATCAAAGCTCCCTAACCTGATTTCTTTGTAGCTTCAAGACCCAATCTTCACCTTCTCTTTACCCTTGAGCTTTCTCTTGAAACTCAAAGCTTGCACAAAACCAAAACCCACAATTACTCTTCCACAAACCTTAACTTAAACAAAACCAAAGAAGAAGGCAATCTAAAAATTCAAGCACAGCATCCAAAATCTAACCACTTACCTCTTCAATCTTGCTCTCAAACACTTCCAAAACCAGTTCCAACCCACACAAACAAGAGAGGAAACGCAAGAAATGGGAAAGAAGAGAAAAAACAAGAAAGAACGGGAGAGAGAGAGGAGCCCCAACGTGAAATCTGCTCTCCCTTTCTTTCTTCTTTTCCTTTAACTCTTTTCCCATTAATTGCCCACCTACCAAGCCACTTGTCTCTCTCCTATTGGGCCAAACATCCACTCACTTGACTTTTCCACTCTAAGCACCATACACAAACCACACACAACCATGTCTTGAATAAATATCTTCAAGGTACCAAACACCACTCACACCATATTATTCCTTAAAGTCCACTTACATCCAAGGCACCATACATACAACCCACACTATAAAACCCCTTAATCCACTTAAATCCTACTTCCATACACTACAAGCACACTCTAACATTTCCCTTTACAACCTACTTAATTAATTACTTTGCCATTAAATCCTTATTATCCAATTTTTCTCAAGCACAAATTACTGAAGTACCCTTGAATTCCCGAGTTAACGCGCCAATTCCGACCAGGCCTGATTTGGGGTGTGACAACTCTTCCCTCCTAAAAGAATTTCGTCCTCGAAATTCACTCACATCGGAAAGATTCACAACCCAACGATTCAAGTTGCCAACAACTCGCACACTTCACTTCCAACTACTCGCTTGTTTACACTTATCCCCAACATTAAACTCTTAGCTCACTTTCTTATATCCGAACCAAACACTCTCAGCAAAATACTCCCTACTCAACTTCCATACCAAATACTCTATGTACACCATGTCAGCTTTCCTTCAGTCAAAACACATATGTAATGCTTTTCATGTATGGTCAAAGGGATGTTGATGTAATGAGATTGAGATGATTCATGTATGCAGAATGATGCAATTGATGCTATAATGATGTACTTTGTCCCAACCCCATGATTTAATATGCTTTCATTCAAAACTTTTTCTGGGGATAGCTGACAGGTATACAGAGTACTACCAAAACCTTACAAAATCAAAAGATCCTTGCGTCCAAAGATACCAAACAAACTTTACTCAAACATATCAAAAGAATACTTACCAGAAGGCGATGCAGAATCCTCTACTTCACTGTGGTGCGCAACAAAACCCGAGGGCACACGGGCGGCTCGAAGGAATTCCTCCACATCCTTTCTAGCTTGATGAGCTAGATTCTCCCCTACCTTGGGACAATCAGCAATCTGATGTTCCATGCTGCCACACCTGAAACAAGCACCCGAGAGCTTCCGACATCGGCCCCGATGTCGCTTTTGGCAGTGCCTACATACTGGCGGTACCCACTTCTTCCTACACTTTCCCTCATGTTGTTTCTGACATTGATGACACATCGGAGGTTCTTGAATTCTTTTTCCCGCGAACACTTCTTCACTTAATACCTTTCTCTTTTGAGGCATCCTCCGAACAGAATCCTGAGAAATCCAAGGAGCAGTCAACCTATCCAATATCCGAATCAACCCTTGCACTAATGTCCTATCATCGGAAGCAAGACCGGGATTTCCAACCAAAAGATGCTCGGAATCACTATGATCAGCTACAACAGGGTTCACACTTTCCGTTGTCTCGTCCACATTCTCACTAGGATCAGACTCCATCTAGAGAGAATACCAGACAAGACGCATCTGCATTAGGCCACGACAAAAAGTGACTCACATGCAAGACACGACACAACCCAATTAGCATACCAAGACTTGACACTCAAAGAAACAAATACAACCAGAACCGCCAACCGGCGCTCTGATACCACTAACTGTAACACCCCCACCGCCGCCCCCGTTGGAAGGACGCCGGCGGGTGTGCTACCTGACGCACTCACACACGGATATACACATTCGTTACGCGGAAGCATGCATACAAGCATAAACATACATACAAAAATACGGGTAATTAAAAACTTGACTTACCCTGCGGGCACAAACTGATCATACAATAACTCACACACACATGCAAGCACTAAACGGAAGCATAAACACATGCATACATAAGATCACTCGGTGGAAGCATAAAGTGAACGATAAAACAAAAGGCTCATTTACCAGAAACCTCAATTACAATAAGATCCTTACATATACAAATATATAAGCAAAAAGACTACAAAATTACAGAATCCGAAATACAGGAGCTGAACAAAATATAAAACTTCTAACTTCTACGTGGCTGACCTTACAGATGCGCGACTCGAATAGAACCAAACCTGCCACCTGCACGGGAAGGAAATCCGTGCTAAGCGATAAACGCTTAGTGGGGAGAACACACAAGTAATATGGACGGCCATTCACACTGGTCGCTAAGGCATAACACATTCGAATGTCAAATGCGGATATTCATAACACATATATAATCAGACTTGCATAGCAAAGGCAATACCATGCATAATACAATGATCACCATGCAGAACTACATACAATATCACATGCATTAACTTACCAGTTTCGCCGAGGTATCGAATAGCAATACTTCACCATGCATATAGTCTTAAAAATATTGCACATGCACATATCATACTAAGGTATCCTTATCATCGTGGAACCCGCTCCCATGCAACACAATTACCAAGCAAAAGTACACCCAACCATCATGCATTGCATCTTAATATGACAATTACTCATTCACACATTTAACCATAGTATACAAGGATGCAAGCCAGTGTACTTGTGCATACTAGTTCGCATGCTTCCATCTCCACCACTCAATTAGACACATTCACAATACAATATAGGCGGTAAGCATATATAAATGCATACTTGAGTCATATTCAAACCATTCAAACTTCCATGATCATATTCAGAAAGATAGCTGATTCATATTACTGAAATCTTAACCAAACGGTTATCATAATCTCATATTCATATCAGACAAAGCGAATAAAATACCTGCTGACTCAAAATAGTGGATAACGAGAAATCAGGTAGTGCCTCGCTGGCACGATCAATCGCACCTTACGGGTACGAATCGAAGTAATCACAAAAACTTTATCTGACGGTACCTTATTGGTACGAACGGGCGTACCTTACGGGTACGAATCGAGAGAAAAATAACATCATTTTCCACATTCAAAACATTTTAATGAAAGGGGATCTTAAACAAGATCCATACATATAAAGGGTTCGCGAGGAACCAAACAGGGACCTGATCAGGGTCCAAACGTTCAAAGGGGCTGCAGCTAACAGAACTCTATTAGGCATGCCTAACTATCCACTTACTAGACTCTAGCAGGTCATACATAAACCGTTCAAACCATTTCATAACTCCCAAAATTATCATCATATATGTACATAATCATATCATGGTTCCATATTCATATTATTCATAAAATACCAAACATAAATCTCATAACTGTCAAAAGGAACGGAAATTCAAACCACACGAAATGAAAGAGAACTCATTTAGCATATAAGGGTCTGTCGCGCTCGCGACAGAGACTGTAGTCTCTTCGCTGCGTGCGCGCGATGGACTTCTCGACCGTGAGGAGGACGGAAGGGCCAGAATCTGTCGCGCTCGCGACAGAGAATAATTGGTGCTGTCGCAGGCTCGCGACAAATCGCGTGCTCGCTATAGCACTTGCCCAGCATCTCACTCTGTCGCGATCGCGACAGTTGTCGCACTCGCGACAGAGGGTGCTTAACACTTCGACAGTCATCACGATCGCGACAGCATCGGGATTTCAAAAATCTGCAGAAATTCTGCAGATTTTCCTCTTCCAATTCCTCCTCCCATCACACAAATCTCAATCCAAGATCACTTACCTCCAATCCAGCCATCCATTGACATCAACAACCATAATACAACATTTATTAACAATAATTTCATACAATCCAATGATTTAAAATTCAATTTCAAGAATCAATCAGAAAGCCAATTTATGCATCATAATCTTGCAAATTCCACGTTCTAAAACAAAGACCCATAGCATATACATCAAAATAAAGGACATCTAATAACCTACTTCCAAGAAACCATCGAAACACATACATGAACATATTCACATGCAAAAAATAAGAGATTCCCAAAAATTGCCAATCTTAATCGTACTCATTAGCTTTTCCCAAAGACAACTACTTATATAGCCATTTAATTACCCTAACCGTGCATAATAAGCTGTGGGGAAGGTACGGGATTGATCCGGTTAACTGAGGGCTCAAAAATGAAGAAATAAAGGCTAATATAGGTTTTTCTATCGCGAGGTCGCGACCCCTGTCGCGATCGCGACAGAGGCACACCTCAGGCACCAACAAAAACTTCTTTACGCCCCAGAATTGTATTGCCTAAACCGACCTCTAAACCTCATTTTTAGCCAAATTTTCCTTCTTAACAAAATTTTCCTAGGATGTTATAGTTCAAATGCAACAAATTTCTGATCAAAAGGACTTCTATAACTCCAGATATGCTCTCCACAACCCATACTGGTCAAACAACCCAACACAAAAAGAGACACTACGTTTGTATCAAAATCACAGGGTCTTAGAGCAAGAATTATCCCAAGGCTATTTCTAGGACATTTAAATACGTGAATGTCATGGTTCTAATGGTTCAAGAATCACATGATTTGGAAGTCTAACACTCTACCTATGACAAAAACAATACATAGAGATCAAATAAAAACGGGACAGAATTGCCAAACTCATGCATTGCAAAACCAACCCTCATATAAATTCATTTCAATCAATAGCATGTATTACTAACACATCTACGCAAACTAATTCATGCATTTACACATACAAAAACACTCAAATTTCAGAGATTTAAACAATACAAACTCATTTACATCTTAAGTGAGAATTAGGGCACAACAACTCATAAATTCCAATTCATAAATCAAAGCTCCCTAACCTGATTTCTTTGTAGCTTCAAGACCCAATCTTCACCTTCTCTTTACCCTTGAGCTTTCTCTTGAAACTCAAAGCTTGCACAAAACCAAAACCCACAATTACTCTTCCACAAACCTTAACTTAAACAAAACCAAAGAAGAAGACAATTTAAAAATTCAAGCACAGCATCCAAAATCTAACCACTTACCTCTTCAATCTTGCTCTCAAACACTTCCGAAACCAGTTCCAACCCACACAAACAAGAGAGGAAACGCAAGAAATGGGAAAGAAGAGAAAAAAAGAGAAAGAATGGGAGAGAGAGAGGAGCCCCAACGTGAAATCTGCTCTCCTTTTCTTTCTTCTTTTCCTTTAACTCTTTTCCCATTAATTGCCCACCTACCAAGCCACTTGTCCCTCTCCTATTGGGCCAAACATCCACTCACTTGACTTTTCCACTCTAAGCACCATACACAAACCACACACAACCATGTCTTGAATAAATATCTTCAAGGTACCAAACACCACTCACACCATATTATTCCTTAAAGCACACTTACATCCAAGGCACCATACATACAACCCACACTATAAAACCCCTTAATCCACTTAAATCCTACTTCCATACACTACAAGCACACTCTAACATTTCCCTTTACAACCTACTTAATTAATTACTTTGCCATTAAATCCTTATTATCCAATTTTTCTCAAGCACAAATTACTGAAGTACCCTTGAATTCCCGAGTTAACGCGCCAATTCCGACCAGGCCTGATTTGGGGTGTGACAATATGATTCATGGTATTATAAGAAAAAAGTACTTTCACATATGAAAGTATGGTGTTGTCCTACTTATGTAAAATAAATAGTCTCAAATAAGTTAAATGCTAAGTTCGACAAGTGCTTATTTATGAGGTATCCAAAGGAAACTTTGGGATATTACTTTTACCATCCTTTGGAATAAAAGGTATTTGTTTTAAAGCATATTGTCTTCTTATAGAAATAATTTCTTCTTAGAGGAGACACTAGGATTGAAATTGAACTTAGTGAAGTTCAAGATCCACAAAATGAACCCGACCAACCAATTAACCCTAAGCTTATTATTCATAATGATGAAATAGCATCAGAACCTAAAATTACACAACTACCTGGGAGATCTACTAGATATGTTCTATTTCTAAGAGATAAGGATTTCACATAGATGAGAAAAAGAATGTAAGCTTATTGAAAGATAATGAGCCTACTAGCTATGTGGAAGTTCTAAAAAGTCCTGAATCTGAATAATGGTTAAAGGCCATGAAGTTTGCAATGGACTCGATGTATAAGAATAAACTTAGGAAAGGCATAAAACCTATAAGGTGCAAACGGGTTTTTAGGAAGAAAATTGATATGGAGGGTAATGTGATTACCTATAAAGCAAGGCTAGTGGCAAAGGGTTATTCCCAAAGAAAAGGCATCGATTATGATGAGACATTTTCACCCGTAGCAATGCTTAAGTCCATTAGATTCTCCTATCCATAGCTGCTCACTATGACTATGAGACATGGCAAATGGATGTAAAGACAACTTTCCTTAATAGAAATCTGGCTGAAGATGTGTATATGAAACAGCCTGAGGTATTTACATTTGAAAATTGTAGTCCAGTTTACAATCCATAAAAATCCATTTATGGATTCGAGCAAGTGTTAAGAAGTTGGAACATCATATTTAATGAAGCAATCAAGGAATTTAGTTTCTCACTAAATATGGATGAGCCATGTGTGTTAAAAAGATTGGTAGGAGGGTAGTTGTTGATAAGTTGCAATTATATTTGTATTTTGGGTTTTTTCTTGGCATAATTTTAGTTTTTCATTATTTTAATAGTTTTTTATATTTTTCTAATTTTTAATAAGTTTTGGAATGTTTTCAGGCGTTTTATTTCAATTCAGAGCTAAATTGGAGGTGCATGGCTAATTTTATGAAGAAATCATAAAAAAGAGCAAAACTGCTCGACAAGCACAGTTGTGTTTTGTCCAAAACATAGTTGTGTTATCCAATGTTTGGTGCTAGCAAGAACTACCCATAACATAATTGTGTTTCCTTAGAAACACAGCTGTGCTTTCCAACTAGAGGCGCACGCAAAGAAGGCCAATGTCACATGTTTTATCGTCTAAAATACAGTTGTGTTTTATCCAACAAACGGCTGTGTTTTCCATTTGCCACCAAATCGCGCACAGCGCAGCGGCCCTAAATGCACACATTTATTCAAGAACACATATGTGTTTTCCAAAACATAGTTGTGTTTTTCTGCAGAATAGATAGAGACATCGTTTCATCTTCCAAAGGAAAGTAGATGTAGAGATAGGAGCAAACTTTTATTTTTATTTTTTAGGTTTTATATTTTACATCTTAAATACTGTTTTTAGGCTAGATTTAATTTTAATTTCATTTTTGTTTATAAATAATTTAGATTAATCTACTTTAGAATTTTAATTTTGGATTCAAGGAATATTTAAAGGTTGAAGAAGAAGGAGCTTCAAGATATATTTTCTCATTCATCAAGGGTGTATTTTGAACTCTAAATTTCTTTATTTTATGATTATAGTCTTTGATGTTAAAGTAGTTCTTTGTGCTTAGGAATTCTTGAATTATATTTTGTATTTTAGATATTTGGGTTTAATGAATATTTTCACGTTTTCTTTTATGCTTCTTGTTTATCTCTGTATGAAAATGATTCAGTTCCCTTATTTAGATTTAGTCCAGAACAGTGATCTAAATGAATGTATTTGATGACTATTGCATACATATGAACTATTTTTTTAATATTTGCATCTATATTTCCTGCTGAGTCCGGAATGGTAGGTTGGTTTGTGGTTTTTGATGATATTAGGTTCAGAATGGTGAAAAATAGACGGGTAATGGATTAATTGCTCCAGAATGGGAAATTAATTCATACTTATGACTTTAAACCCGTGCTTAAGCAAGTTAATTAATTGTCTCCGAAATGGAAAATTAGTTAACTAGAGTAGCTTGCTCAGAAATAGGGACTTGGGTTTAGATGCATTGTCGAGAATTTCTTATTTGTATGGTTTTACCCATTTCTGATTACAAATTATGAGGATAGAATTTCCTAAGCATCCAATTAATCCTTGAATGATTTCTTGATGGTCGTTTTTACCTTTAATTATTAGTTTGTATTTTTTAATTTCTTGTTTAGCTTAGATTCCCTCCATCAGACTTGAGGACATCTCAGATTAATTCACTCAACCATAGATATTTTGTTGAACAATCCCCTTTCTCTTGGGCTCAAATTTGCAGGTTTTTAATTATACTCGCTATATTACTTGTCGATTCAGTACACTTGCTGAACACCGATAAGTTGTGTTCCTAGTATTATATGTAGATGATATATTTCTCAAAGGAAATGACCATCTTGCAATTTTTCAAGATATAGCTTTCGAAGCAATTCTCTATCAAGGACCTTGGAGAAGCAAGTTATATTCTAGGTATTCAAATCAATAGTGATAGATAGAGAAAGTTGCTAGGTCATTCACAATCGACCTATATAGACAAAGTATTAAAAGGGTTTAGTATGGATCTTACTAAGATGGGTTTTCGACCCATGGTACATGGGAAATACCTTTCGAAATCTTTGTGTCCCCAGACACAAGAGGAAATACAACACATGTATAAGATCCTATAATACCCCTATTATAATGACTCAAAATCTACCCTAGTAGTATTTTGGCTTAATTAGGGTAATTGGATGAGTTTGGTTTAGGATTTCTAATTTTGGACCTAACTGTAATTGGAAATGAGGACTTAATTGCATAAAATAAATAAGTTAGGTGGCTAAAGTATAGTTGTGCATGATTAATTAAAGGTTAGATTAATTAAGTGCTAAGTGGGTTTAATTAAAGCTAATTAAGATTAAGATTGTGGGAGTGGAATCCAAGTGTCATGAATTGCCTTTGCTACCTCATCAAACAGATGCAATATATAGCATTTGTGAGAGAGAATTGGTCCTATTCCTTCCATGCATTGGTCCAGTCATCTCCATTCCATTTTTTATTCTCTCCTTATTCTTTATCTGTTCTTTATTCTCTTATTCATCTTCAGTCTTCAATCCACCAATTTTTGGTTGGGTTAATTGGTTAGTTGGTTGAGTTGTGTTCTTGGATCAAGGTAAGTGGTTGAGTTTAATTGTTCTTCTTTTTCTTCTTCCTCTTCCTTTTCTTTTGATTTGAGTTGGAAGTAATCCCTTGTTCCAATTCTGAAAATTGGATGGGGCATGTAGTGGTAGAAACAAAAAAAGACAAGGAAAAGGAGAAAGTTAGTGAGCCTTGTGCCAAGTGAGTACATCGCAGCTAAGGAGATTGAGGTTTGAGAAACTATGATTTTGTGTGCTAAATGGATAGTAGATAAACTCTGAAGAACATGTTTGTATTATGTGTTCAATTGAGTTAAAAATGTGTATTTATGTTATGTGATGAACTGCATTATAGTGATGAGCAAAATTATTTGCCATGAGTTTGTTGACCGAAGCATATAACCCTATTTTTAGGAGACTGGAGAAATTGCTATGTAATTTATGAATGTATGGATACTTAACGTGGAACTGAAAGTGCCAAAGGGTTTATGTATATGTTAGGGTAATATAGTATGAGTTTGGAGTATTGGATATTCCAATTTAGTTGATTTTAAGCTTGAATTGCTTGATAGAGTAAAACTGGTCTTGTAGGGTAATTTGACCTACTGGAATTCTCTATGTCATTAATTGAGTCTTATAACTCTAAAATGAACTAGGCTAGTGGGATTAGATTCCTATTGTCTGTGCCTGTAATTATTATAGAAATAACCTTAAGATCTTCAAAAGTGTCTATATATATAGCTATATCTTGTAGGAGGGCTTGTGGAGCAAGTGGTATTCCATTAGCCATAACACCTTGATTTTAAGTCGAAATATAATGAGGTTTGTGCTATTGTAGAGTTGATTTATAAGTGAGCAATTGGTTATAAGGCCATGATGGCAAAAAAAGATGTTATGTTGGTTTTTAGAAGTTATGTATGTGGATTTTGGAAAGGTGCTTGAAAGTGGTGTGTGAATGGAGTTTTGAACATGAAGTTCAAGCTCTGTTGCAAGCGCGACATGGGTCACGAGCATGATAGAGTGCTCAATAGGCAAAGATGTCAGTTTGTATTCTATCGTGAGCACGATATAAGTAGTTTGGGTGGCTTATCGCGTGCTTGACTTACGCCGTAGGCGGGACAGAAAGGAATGTTGAGGTCTGTCGCGAGCGCGATAGAGTTACAAGTGTCAAAATTTATTAAGTGTCCTATTTTATGTGAATTATAATGTTGGTCTGTGAATGACTATGCATATGGAACTATCAGTGTGTTGGTTCATATAATTTTATACAGTGAAGTGGGAATGCGTTTGATAAATAAAATATGTGTAAGCAAGATATTGAATGATAAGATATTGCTTCATGAGAATAGATGGATTTTATATTATACGAAGAAATGAACAATAATTGGACTAATAATTTAGCTTGCAAGTCGAGTAGTTGATAGATAGGCATGCCTATAGGGTCAAGTGCTGCAGCCCAAGCATTTGATTCCCAATTGGAATCTCCAATGCCTATAGAATCCTAATGGATTCACATAAGTATTTTTATATTAATGACTATATCGGTACCTATGGGTACTAATGCGAAAGTGTTGTATCTACTGATACTAATGTGATTTATGGTACTTATGAGTACTAATACGATACCCCATTATTCGTATCTATGAATTACAAGCAAGGTAATTAATAAATGATTAAACAATAATGAGCAATATAAATATTATGCGACATAAGAATGTGAAAGTGATGCATTATAAGATTGTCAAGTAATATTGTGATATTTGAATACGATTTACTAATGATGCTATATCTACACTGAGATATGTTCAATGTTATATTTATGAAGCATGTATATGATGAAGCATGGAAATAAAGCATATATCTATTGCTATGCAATGATTATTATGTACATATATTATATGTTATTTCCCCACTAAGCGTTATAGCTTAGCATAGGTGCTAATCCGTGTAGGTTCTGAAGTGAAGCGTAACTGAAGGACGTTCCCGCATCATTATTGGTCAACACACTAGGGTTCGCTGCTTAGTGTAGGTTGTTGGTATTATGGATTATGTAAATGAAATGATTAGCTTTGGCATGTAAAGAGATAACGTTATAACAACTGAATATGAAATGTAATACAAGTGGACAATATGCATTTTGTAATGTATTCCGCTGCGTTCGAATGAAAATTATTAATTCTGAATTTTGTGTTTAATTATTATATGTGCATGTGATATGTGATACGTGTTGAGGCAACCATCTTCAACTGCAATAGTAAAGCTATGTGAGTGATCGGGGATGGGCATTACACTCATACCTCTTCGGATGATATGCGAGTACACAGCCGGACAAGCATAACAGGTTCCGAAATAGATCTAGTAAAACATTATTTGTAGGTTGGATTTGTAATGGCCCAAAGTGTACCCTAGTAGAGTTGGTAGTGTAGTTGTATTGTAAGGGTACAAGAGTAGATGGAATAAGTGTGAGTTTATAAGTAAAGGAGGATGTAATTGAAAGAAATTAAATATAGTATGAAGAAAGAAGGATTGAGAAGAGGGATTAAAGGGAGAATTATCAAGGACTAAGTGAGGGATTTGGTGAATGGAAAAGTGGGGTCCACGTGTGAGATGAAGGCAATGCCAACACTCCCCTCACATCCAATATAAGGGGGTGAGTGGGGGCAGAATTGCCTCATTTTTCATGTGTGATCCGGCCTCCCTAATTCAGCTCTCTTCCTCTCTTCGTTCTTCAATTTCTTATTTTTCACTTTTCATTTGGATTCAAGAGTTTGACTTGGATTGGTTTGAAGAAGTCACTAACAAATTGAGAAGGTATGTATGGGTAGATAGTTAGTGGATTTCTCTCTTGTTCCGATTTATGTCCATAGTTTTAAGTTGCTTGATTATTGGATAAAGAGAGTATATTGATTGGTTTTGTGCAATAAGTATTGGACAAGAGAAAGGAAAAAGGCAAAGAAAAGTTGTGAACAAGAAGCGGAGTGAATCAAGCTGCTCTTGAGAGGTTTGGGATTCTATTTGTTTCCTTTGATAGATGCATGTTTGATTTGCTTGGGATAGTTAATGTTAATTTTTAGTAGATGCATATTTGGAATTGTTTTACTTAAATTGTTAGCATGTACATGTTTGACTAGATTAGAAGTTTTGCTTGATTATTAGTTAATTGTCAAATGCTATAGCAGAGGTATGTGTTGGTTTATTGCTATGAGTTTTTGATTAGAGATTGCACCCTATTTTGTTGGAACTTGTGATGTTGCCGTGTATTGTGCATGTTTGATTCCCTAAGGTGAAGCAAAGTATTTTTGTAACGACCCAAAAAGGGTCTAGTCGGAATTCGCATGCTAAGTCGGAAAATTAAGGGTATTTCGGTAATTTGTGCATGTGAGAATTTGGATAATTAGGAACTAATGGAAGAGTTTATTTAGTGGATTATGTGTAAGGTGCCAAGGATGAAGAGAAAGTCAAAAATATGGATCTTAGGTCCAATTGGAGCTTGATATGTGGTCTTATGGGGTAGTGACAAGTGGTATAGGTTGGTGAGAGCAGTAATTGTGAAGTGAGTGAAGGAGAGAGGGAAGCAAGGAAAGCACAATTTCTGCTTCTTGCTCACGTCTCCCTCTTCTTCTCCTTCTTCCTTTCTTTTGCTCTCTCTTGTTTGCCCTAACGTGATTCTTCAAGAGTTGAGTTGGATTTCTCAGAGTTTGAGCTGAGTTTTGAAGAGGTAAGTGCTTGGGTTTTGATTTGGGTCTCTTTTTCTTCTACTATGTTTTCTGGTTTGGAGGGGTTTACATATGGTTTGATTAAGTGTGTATTTTGGCTGCGTTTTGTGCAAGAATCGGAGGAGAGAAGGAAGAACAAGAGAAAGGAAAAAGTGGGATCTTGAAGGGATCGGATTGAAGCTTCTTTTGTCAAGTCTGGGAGCTCTATTTTCGATGTGTTTGTTTGAGAGTTGTCTGCTTGCTTTCTCTTTCGGATCAAGTGTGTGTGTGTTGCATTTAATTTCAAGAATTTTGAGTGCATTTGCATGTGAATATGTATGTGTTAGTTGATGAGGTTGTTTGCAATGCATGTTATAAATTGAGATGAATGTATGTGAGTTTTGTAGTGAAAATGCATGAATTAGGGTAAGTTCTGATTTTGATGTGCTTATTTTGGCATTTTGGTTTCTTAGTTTAATTTATTGTTTAAGTTAGTGTAGATTGAGTGTATTCTTGATTATGGGTATGTTTGATAGGCTTTGCAGTGATGAGGTAAGTGGCTATGCTTGATTGAATGGGTGGGTTATGTCAAATTTTGTGTTTGAAAGTTGGAAGCGTATGTTCTTTATGCTGGGAAATTGGATAAGGTGACTCTATCACGATCGCGACGCTTGTCGTGAGAGTGATAGAGCAGCTTGATTCCTGCTTCTCGCGGGCCGTTCGGAATAGACTCTTCACAACACGTGAAAATCCTAACGAGTCGTGAAGATTGCCTGTTCGGATGTCAGACGCTCGGCAGCGATTCTTGATAACACGTGAAGTTCTTCACGAGTCGTGAAGAATAGCCCGATTGGCTGGGTTGAATTAGTGATCTTGATAGTGAAGTCCTTTGTTGACATAGTGTATCGAATATTATATGATGTTTTGTTTAATATGAACTATGGAATATCGGCATGCTATCGAATTATTTACTATCTAGTGAACTATTGAATATTGGTATAGTATAATATGGATTATTGAATATTGATATGTTATTGAGATATTTTTGAATTTACATGTATCATGACATTGTTAATATTGAATAAAGCAATTGTTGGCTATCCCGTGTTGAGTGATATCAATGCTATGCCTCGTGGTATGTTGGCTATCATTTATTATGTGAACTTGTTTGATAGGTATGATCTCTGTAGTGGTATAGTTATATGTTGTTTGGACTATTGATATTGAAACGTTAAGGCATGATAAGTGTATGAATTAGTGATATGCAAGATGTATGATCTAGTGGTTTTATTAGAGGTCTATATGTTTCGTGAATCCCCACTAAGCGTTATCGCTTAGCACGGGTGGTTGTCTCTCGTGTAGGTCTATATCGTGGAGATCATGTTTGGAGGCGTATCTGCATGCCACTATAAGAGCTGGGAGTTGTCAGTAGGTTATGGTATTGTAATGATGATATGTTATTGTAATTCCGATTTTGTATAAGTAAAGCATGTATAGTTGTGTCCATTTAATTCTTTATTGTAATATGTAATTTGTAACCTAACCAGTAACCAATAGTGAACAAGTGCTAGTGTATGAAATAGTGATCATATAGTGGTAGTGAATAGAGATAATTATCGGTTATAATGATAATAATATCGACTAAAGGATAATGAGTAGATTAATGTAGTGAATTGATTTTAACTATAGCATGTTTGTCACGTAGCGCTCCCTTGTCCTCCCAAGGGGCTTTGGGGCATCATAGTTGTGGTATCATAGCATAGGTTTAGGGAGTTCTGGACTATAACAGTTATAGTGAATAGAATTGCTTAGATTTTGTTTAGTGTGTGGCCCTAATGCAGATGTTGTTTAAAGTGATTGATATGTTTGATTGAATTAATGTTTTTGCATAATATTTTGTATGGTTAGAGTTATCGCATGTGTTAGAGAGAATTCCGCGGACGAAATTCCTTAAGTGGGGGAGAGTTGTAACATCCCGAAAATAACACTAGTAGTATTGAGTGTGATTAGTGTAAATAAGTGAGTGTTAATTAGGGATTACTGAATTGGACCTTGATATGAGCTTAAATAGCTCATAATTAAACTGAATTTTGTGGTTAGAAGTAATGTTTTAAGTGTTTTTATTTGTTGGAATTAGGTATGTTTTATGTGTTTTGTTGAGTTTTGTATGTAGGAGGAAAATGGAGAAAATGTGGAGTAAATGGAGAAAAGAAGAAGAAATGAGCTAAGGCAGAAAAGCTTATGTCGCGATCGCGACAGGTGGAACGACAGAACGCGCTAAGGGAAGACAAAGAGAGAAGAGAAAGAAGAGAAGAAGAGAAGCTGTCGCGGCAAAGGGAAGGCGTCGCGACAGGGTGCGGAGAAGGCACACGTGAGGAAAGGCGAGCGAAAATGAAGGCGTGTTCTGTCGCGAGCGCGACAGGCGTCGCGATCGCGACAGAGGGATCCGTTAGACACTAAAGTTCAAATTTGAACTTGAAAAGTTGTACCTTCCCACCAACTATTACAACCTTTGTAGAAGGACATCTGAAGGGGCATGAGTTGATATTATAAATGCTATTTTTAACTGTAATTGAGGATAGAAAAAAAAGAGAATTGAACATTTGAATATTTTTCTATAAGTTTGAATAGTTTTTCTTTAGTTTTTCTTAAGTTGAGTTTTTGTGTTGAAGAGAAGATACCATACAAAGAAGAAGACTACAATTTGTGACTTGAAAAGGGTTGAGAAATCTCCTTCTTCAATTCTTATCTTTTAATTCTTCTTTGTAACTTTTGTGATGTAAATTCTGAACTTGAATGTTACTATCAAATATTTTATTGTTCATATTAATTTAAGTGTTCTTACTTATAGAATTTCTCATTAGTACATTATTTATGGTCATTATAAGTTTGAGTTTAATTGAGAAATAAATTCATTCTTATATCTAATTGGAAATTCATCATCAAGATATTGTTTGAGAAATCATAATATTGAAATGGTTGTTATAGGTTGAGCTCTATTCCTAAGATTTGCATGTATAATAATCTAGTTCTTAAATGAAAGTTTGGAATTAGACTTATAAGTGTATGTTTTCGGCAGTCCTATTTATATTGAGAAAATAAGTAGGAAATTTATTCAACTTAGCTTGCAAGATAAGAATGTTAAAATCATTAAGAATAATTAATTCAAATTCCATCTTTATACTTAGCATCATTAATCTTTTCTATCTTCTAGGATTCTCATAAATTCGGTCTAATTAGTTTACATGTTAGATTGGTTTAGAATCACTTTTCCATCATTTTATCATTGTAAACAAGAGTAAAATCAATTAGTAATAGTGTGTAAGCACGTTCCTTGTGGGATCGACATCTTAAGTACTATTGCGGTACACCGTATACTTGCGGTCAATAAGCATATATAAAACAATGTTCAACAGACCTAATTGGAAATGTGAGTAGGTACTTAATTGAAAAGAAACAAAATGGTGTAGTGGTTAAAATGTAATTTGCATGATTAAGTTATAAATGATGATTAGTTAAAGTAAAAGTGATTAGTTAGTGTTAAGTGAAAGTTAGTGGATGCTAGGTGTTGTGATGTTAGCCGACCACCTTGCATAAGGAGAGTTAGGAATTGGACACCTCATCTTTTCATGAAAACATGAGGTGGAAGAGTAGGTAAAATCTGCCATTTTGTTCCTTGAACCGGCCTCTCTCTCAAAAAGTTCATTCTTCTTTTGTCTCTCTCATTTGCTCTCATTTGCTATGAAGTTCTAAGAGTTGGGTAGAGATAGTTTAGAAGATTGAGTAATTGGCTGGAAAGGTATGTTAATATATAGTTTGTCTTCTTCATCTCTTTTTGTTTTTAACTTCATTGCTAGCTATGAGTATAGTCTAATGGACTTGTATATGTATTGTATGTGCATGTGAGTTAAACAGGCAAGTAGTGCTGGCAAAGGTAAAGAGAAAGTGATATGGAAGAGAAAGGAAGGAGTGCTCCAAGAGGTTAGGGATTGTGTGTGTATTGATGTGTTTAATGTGTGAAAATCAATGTTAAGGATATGTGATAGTGTTAGTTGGCTTGAATGAATTAATGAACAAGTGTATAATGGTTATTGAAATGAAACTAGTGATATTGAAATGTAGTGAGTAGTGAAAATATTGCCATGATATGTTGCTATGTGTGATCTTGAATTTGTATGGATGAACATGTTAAAGTTGTATAATGAAGTGTTGAAAGATTCATATGAGAGTTTGATTGTGTGTTCTGGCATGTAAATGAAGAGATAAAGTATGCTTGTGTAGTGAAAAAGGGTTGCCAAAGCAAGAGAATGCAAGAATGCAAAGTGTAAGAAAAAGCACAGCCAATTGAAATTTGGCATGAGTTACAGTGACAACCAAAGTGGTTGTGACCATGAGGTGTCAAAATGAGCATTCTGTTTTGTACTGAGTGTATGCCACGGTGGCAACCAGACTGGTTGTGACCGTGACCTACCCCAAAAATGCATTCTGTCCGTGAATTGGTGATATGTCACGGTGGCAACCAAAGTGGTTGTGACCGTGACCTACCACAAACTACATTCTGTTTTGGGATTTCAGTATGTCACGGTGACAACCAGGTTCGTTGTGACCGTGACCCCTCTATATTGGCAATGCAACCCTATTGTATTTGGATGTGTATTTGATGAAACTATATCCATGATTGAGGACCTTATTGTATGTGCATTATATCAATGTCAAATGAAGTTTATATGCATACAACTAAGATGACTATGCGAATTGGAGATGCATGATAGCCTAACTAAGCTTGAGTGCATCATTATGCGAATATAACCCTATGCGAATTATAGATGCATGATTAGCCTAACTAAGCTTGGTTGCATTATCATGAAAATTATAAATATGTGAGGAGAATTAAATCATGCGAATGAATTTTAATATGCGAATGAATGATGCCATGAGACTGAATGCGTAATGAATGAATAAACCTATAAGCCTATAGTTGAGTCGTGGATAGACAAGCATGCTTATGAAGGGCTAGTGAATTGCGGCTGCTAGTGAGGCACCGACGGGTGTCTAGTGATTGGCACCGACGGGTGTCTAGTGATTGATACCGATGGGTATCTAGTGATATAGTGTTTGAGACTTCAGTCTCTAGTGTTTAATGATTATTGTACCCGTATCCACCTCTAAAACGATTCAGGCTATTAACCATAAATGCATGTGAATGATTGATGATGATGTTGTGTTATAATATGATTGTGTTCTTTATATGTATTGATAACATTGCTCTTATTGATTGTGTAATATCCATGCCATGCTAAATGAACTAGTGATCTTGTTAGTGAAGCCATCCACTGGCATAGTGTAGTGATTATTGGCATGGTAAAGTATGAGATATTGAGCATGGGCATGTGATTATCAACTTATAGTTATTGCATGGTGAATTAGTGATCTTGATAGTGAAGTCCTTTGTTGACATAGTTGTAGACACCGAGTCTTGAGATGAAGGTCCAGATCTGAGTTACCGGATGAAGAAAATAAAGTCGGTTTTCGGATAAAGATGAAGTTCATGAACACTCATTCCCCAGTCTTACGAGGATCGGAAGCTTTTTAAGGAAAACGGGAGGTCTCGGAGAGTCGAGAGGGTCAAAACTTTAAAACTTGATGTTTTGGTCCAGAGACGGGAATCCCATTTGTGGAGAGACGCCCCGTCTCTCGGTGGAGAGACACCCCGTTTCTCGATCGAGCCGCGCCCCATCTCTCCGTGGAGAGACGCCCCGTCTCTCGGTTGAGCAGCGCCCCGTCTCTCGGTTGAGCGGCGCCTTGTCTCTCGCTTGAGCGGGTGCCCGACCGCTCGCCTTTGTGCCACGTGTAGGTCCCCAGGATGACAGATGCCCCGTCTATTGTACGCGGGAAGCCCGTCTGTCGGTGATCAGGTTGTTCAACCGCCAGATTCTACAAGATTTAAGGGATTTTTGCAAAGTATTTTGAAAATGTCTCAAATCTTTTCAAATATTTTGAATATTATATTTGATTTTGATGATATCCCGAATATCTTTCAGTTTTGATTTGATTTCGAAAAATCCTCTTCAAATCTGAATTTAAAATTTAAATTTATTTGAATTCCCTCCTAAAATCTATAAATAGGGGAAGGGGGATTCGTTTGAAGGGGGTTGGAAAAAAAGAGATCTGACTGAGAAATTTTTAGAAAACCTTTTTAGAAATTTTTCACAAAAGATTTTCTTCTCAGTTTCTACATAAAACAATTTTCCTTTAAAAATCTTTTTGATTTTCGAATTACGCTAATACGGGAAAACGAGATCCATTCGTTTTCATCCAACTAGCTAATTCAGATATTTACCGTTGTCCAAATTCCAAGACAGAGAAAACAATCTTCTTCTCTTGGCTGATTTTTTAAGTGATTTTTTTGTAACAGAAAATCTCTTCCATTCGTACGGTCACCATCCGATCCTTATAGAACTCGAGGAGTCAATATCTTAAAACGTTCACCTTTGCAAGGTAAAAAAAATCCGAGGGTAAACATTCTGGAATTATTATTTTAAATTCGACTTATTTTCGTTAATTTCTTGCATAAAAATCCTCTTCATTCAAATCAAAGCAATAATTTGGCTTTTTTAGGTTTACTGTTCGGAAACAGACTCGACCGACAGGCATAAGGACCGCCGACGGCCGTCTCTCAATCGAGTGACAAGACGTCGCGGTTTGCCCTTACGCCCGCCTGTCGCTCCCAGAGACGCGCGTCAGTCATACGTTTTGGGCCGTCCCTGGGCCTCTTTTCCACTTAACCTCTTTTCTTTTCTTCTTTCATTTAAAAATGGTTTCATTATTTAATTTCTTCTACTTCCCTCTTTATTATTTAACTTCACGTTTATTTTGTTTTTTTACATTAACGTGTTCTTTATTTTGTGAGTTATTATTTGGATTTATTGGGCGAATTTGGAGCCACTTGGTGTAGAGACTGTTGCAAAGATTTAAGGGTCTCATCTCTGGTTCATTCTCTCGACTTTATCATTTTTTCATTATATTATTATTGTGAATAATGTTATTTTATATTTCCTCGCTGATGTGAAAAATGACTAAATGTTTTTTATTAATTAAATTGGAGTTTTTCTCATAAATTGAGGACCAATGTCCTATTTTTTCTAACAAATAAGAATCGACATCTCAAAACCATTTTATAATAAATATGCATGCGAGGACCAATGTCCTCATCTTTAATATATATCCCGTTTTATGCATGCCTTGTATTTTACTTATAATGGGGGTTGTATTCCACCCCTAGTTTTGTTGTAATCTATTTTCATGCACTTTACTCTAATTATGCTTTATTTATCGCTTCTTTTTAATGAATAACTTGCGATTTAATTTTATTGCACCGAATTGAATGAGGAATTGGATGAAACGATAAATTCAAAACTCGATTATAAACCTAACCAAGGTATAAATAAATGGGGAGTCCCGAACCTACTCTTGTCTTTGGGCCCAATGAGGCGAGAGGGCCACCTTGGCATTTTGTTGGGGTGGAAGCCTCCAAGACACCTCTTGTGTCTCGTAAAAGGATCAAATTTGCACAGTCCTAGGTGCCACGATGCGAGAGGGCCATCTTAATGTTCTATTAAGGTGGATACCTCCAAGACACCTCTGGTTTGCCCAAGCATGAGGCTAGAGGACCATTCTGTCATCAGGGTGGATACCTCCAAGACACCTCTGGCTTGCCTATGATGGACATAACAGCACTGTCTTAGGCTCACTGAGGCTAGACGACCTTTCCCAATGTTCTATTAGGTGGCGACTCCAAAAAACCTCCTTGTTGCCCAACATAGACGCACTTGTAAATACCTTACAAGTTTTCATGAACCTCCACCCGATCGCCCTAAAAGCGGGCCTTCAGGGCGCCCCGAGGTTCGGCGCGCGTCACAGTGGCGACTTCGCTGGGGACATACTTGAGACTTCTCTTCGAAAGTACATTGGTCAAAATTTACAATTGAGTTTTAATTTGAAAATTTCATCCTTTTTCGAAACTGCATTGCATCTTATTAGACCCTTAGATCTATGCTAGTTTAGTCCCTCTTTTAGCCTCGGTGCTTTCTCGAAGCATGACTCTACGTTCACTTAATGTAGGGAAGTGTTAAGGATAATCACCAGCCCAAGCCTCGTACCATCATGGTATATTAAATGGAGACCCAATCGATCGTTACGCTCGTGATGAGCTAGACCCGTTGGCAGGGACCATGCTTGGGTAGCCCTAAAGTAACATCACCTTGACCAAAGCTCATGTAATGGAAATAGATACTTCCTCTAGGTGGTATGAACCATGGCACCTTGTTTGCTACATGGATCATTTTATATTGGACAAACCTAAATAATTCGATTGGTCACTTAATCAAAGGCTTTCATGCCCCGATAGGTCCATGGAAACTTATTCGGACTGCCTAAATACTCAATAATCATAACTCATGCGCCTGTACATTAGTTAAAAGAGGTTATGCTGCCGATTTTCCGCTGTGCACCATACGCGCCCATCGGGTTCCCTGCTAACCCATTGGCCAAGCCCACCTAGGAAAGAGACTATGACCTCGTGTGCGGGAGTAATAAGGTTGGAAGGACCTATGTGCTTGCATGTGATTTGTGGATGTTGCATAAAAATAATCATGCATTATATGTCATTCACGCATCATCCTAATGGGTGTGTTTTGCAGCCATCGTAGATCTGCCTAAGTGGTCAAGAGGATCCCAAGGGCAGTTACGCAGAAATCCATTCTTCGAGCTACCTGAAAGGGTGGAGTATCCGGACACTCCTTCAGAAACTAGCTACGCTACTTCAGCTTAGTTTTCTCTACACGAAGAAATGGCAAACTCATCAGGAGGGGAAAATGCCACCAGGGCTTTGATAGCGGATGAAGTGGGCCGAAGGTTAGAAGAGTTCGAGAACTGGATGATGGTCATGATGGCCACAATGGGTAAGCCAGGGGCCCCAAAGAACCCACCACCTCCTCCTATGAGGAATAATGAAAAGGAGGAGGTCAGAGAAGACCCACAAGAGGAAATTCACCCGCTACCTGTACAGAGGAGAAGGCCAGCGCTAAGATTCGATGATGACTGGGAGGATGATGACCATGAAGGAACAGTATCAGAAAGGGGGAAGGCACCCCAGAGTGAAGAAGACATCTGGAAGAAGATGGAGGAAAAATTTGAAGCAATGGCAAGAATGTTGATAAGGGGTCGAGGAATGAACCCCGAAGACAAAGATTTAGAAGGGGAAGATCTGATTCTAATGAACTTTAAGATGCCAGATGTTCCGAAGTTTGACGGCACTTTCGATCCCACCGCACACATAAAGCAGTACTCCTTAGTGATGAAGGGCACCACTTTGATGAAAAGGCAGAAGATCTAGTACTTTTGCTTGAGTTTGACTGGCCCATCGGTGGATTGGTACCACGAGCTTGACCGCAGAACTAAGGAGGATTGGGATTTTTTGATGGAGGAGTTTTTGAGACAATATGACTGCAGTACAAGGATGGAAATAACCTTGAAGGACTTGGAGCTGCTACAGCAGAAGGGGGGCGAGTCCTTCCATGAGTATCTAACCCGGTGGAGGAATCGGGTGATGGAAATGAAGAGGAAACCGGATACTAAGGATCAAATACGGCCATTCATTAAAAATGCGAGCCTGTATTTGAGAGAAGGATTAAAGATGAAAGGACTAAAGGACTGGGAGTCTCTGAAGGACATCGCCATTAAAGCTGAAAGAGTGTACCTTGCTAGGAGAGCAGGTAGTGAGAACTATTCCAAGAAAGGTATTAGTAGCCAGGGGACAAGTAGACCGACAGGTTTTGCTAGTGGCACGAGGAAGACTGCTAAAGTATCAACTACTAATACCAGCCCGAGACGTTTCTCCAACCTTGGAAGGTTGTTGTCATGGGTACTGAGAATGCTGATGAAAGAAGGTAAGCTGCAGCCTTTGCCACCCAGACCCGCTAGAACTCAAGGCATGCCGGGGCATAAGGATGATGAGTATTGTGCATATCATCAGCACACTGGGCATACGACTGATAACTGCAAAGCTTTGAGGCATGTAATTTAGGATTTAATTGACTCAAAGCAGATCACGGACCCAGAAAAGAGAGAGAGTCAGAAAAAAGTTGGATACAACAATGTGCCCCCGCTAGTATTTATGATCGGGTCTAGTTTACCTGAGAAGTTTATGTTAAAGGAGTTGTACGGCAACGATGTCAACACTGCTGTCACAAGCCTCCGTGAGGTGAGTGAAGAAGGGCTTCCCGCTACAGTGATCGATTGCTGGTCCACTGATGACAGTGGAACTGAAAACAGTGATTATGAAGTTTTTTCCGACCCATGGGGTTCGGAGGAGGAAGAAGAGGAAGAAAAGAAAGAAAAGAAGAATAAAGTTGGAGCTGTGACCCGGAGTGTGAGGGTAGCTCCAGAAGTCGAGAAGCCCCGGAAGCCGGTTGAGGGCAAAGAGGGAAAAGAGCCGGAAGAAGATCTGATTGTTAAATAGCTGAAAAAGACACTGGCTCAGATTTCAATATGGGATCTCCTGAGACAGTCGCCGTCGCATAAACAGAAGGTAGTAGAGGCTTTGTGCAAGGCAACTGTGGCCACAACCATCTCGCCTACGGAACTTCTGGATGTAGTGAAGGGAGGATCGGGAGAACATGTTATTTTTACCAATGCTGATTTGCCGCTAGAAGGTCGTAACCATAATCGCCCTTTATACATAAGGGTACAGATTAACCAAAAGCACACAACCTGTGTAATAGTGGATGATGGCTCTTCGATAAATGTGTGCCCGCAGGTGGCGATGGCAGCTTTTGGGGTGACAGAGGAAATGTTGGCCAAGTCTGATCTCACCATCACAGTGTATGACAACTCGCGTAGACATGCTTCAGGGACATTCATGGCAATAGTGAAGACGGGACCAGTAGAATCAGAAGTGGAGTTTGTGGTACTGCATATACCTGCCAATTTCTCAGCTGTTCTAGGCAGACCATGGTCATAAGTTGGGAGGAGTTCCCTCTACGCTTCACAAGATGGTAAAGATACCCCATAAAAGCCAGATTGTGACTATAAGGGCTGCACGCGAGAATCAGGTTTCAATACTGGAGATCGCTAGGCAGCCGTTTAGTGGGTTTCATGTTGCCATGATAGGTGAGGAAGAGCAAAAGGGAGAAAGCCCCCAGGTGCTAAATATGATGAAAAGGATGTCATTCCTTCCCGGTGCGGGATTAGGGAAAAAATCTCAGGGGATGCCAACCGCCGTTGTTACCAAAGGCCAAAAGGACAGAAGGGGTCTAGGATACACAAGTGTTGTAGAGAGAGGTGAGAAGCCAGAAATGAAAATTCCTCACATCCAGAAAACTTTTGTGCTAGCAACCGCAGCATGTGCCTATACAGGGGAAGCTGAACTGCAGTGGGTGGATGGAACAATTGTGACCGGGTTCGAGGTCTTTAATGATGTTTATAACTGGGACATTGGATTGATCAAGCCAGCAGGGGGCTTTTGGGATGAGAAAATCATGACCAGTAGGACATTTTTGGACCGTGAGATGCTTGAAGAAGTGATCACTGAGAAGATGGTAGCCACCCAGCTGAAGGGGAAAGCAAAGGTAGAGGAAGCCATAAAAGAGGTTACTGAAGAGCCTCCACAGAGCCAAAGTAACGCAGGACCATCGACAACGGCAGACGTGCCAACAGAGGAGGAGGAAGAAAATAGTTTAGACTTTCTTTTTGCTCCAGAACTTTTCAATGATGTCAATGACAATTTCAATCTTATTAATAAATTGAATGATTTTGCTTACTTGTGTGAAGTTTCCGATGATTTCACTATGCATGATCATCATCCATCCATATTTGACATTGATTCAACTGATGCTACTTCATTTAATCATAGAACCATAGAAAACCCAAAAGAAATTTTGATAGCATCAAAATTAATTCCTGAAGGGCGAGAAAAATTTGAGAGAACATTAAAAAAATATGAAAAAGTCTTTGCTTGGACCTACGAAGATATGCCAGGAATTGATTGGGAAGTCGCAGAGCACGTTATTCCTACATATCCAGATCATAAACCTATTAAACAGAAGCTGAGAAGGCTTAGGCCGGAATGGGCGGATAAAGTGAAGGAGGATATTCACCAGCAAATCAAAGCCAAATTTCTAGTTGAGGTACAATATCCAACTTGGTTGGCCAATGTTGTCCCCATGGCCAAAAAGAATGGCAAGGTAAGGGTATGCGTAGATTATCGGGACCTGAATAAGGCTTGCCCAAAAGATGACTTTTCGTTGCTCCATATAGTTGTGTTGATAGACAGCGCCGCTGCGTGCGAGATGTATAGCTTTGGAGATAGTTATGCGGGCTACAATCAAATTCTCAATAAAATAGTTGACCAAATTAAGACGGCTTTCATCACAGAATGGGGGACGTATGCTTACCGGGTAATGCCTTTTGGCCTAAAAAATGCAGGAGCCACTTATCAGAGGATGGCGACAAAAATCTTAAACGAATTGATCCATAAAGAACTGGAGGTATACATGGACGACATGATGATCAAGTCGGCCGCTGAGGAAGGTCATTTCGAAGCCTTAGAAAAATCCTTCCAGAGGATAAATAAGTACAATCTGCGATTAAATCCTAAGAAGTGTATCTTTGGTGTCACCTCATGGAAGCTCCTAGGACACATAGTTAGCAAAAGGGGCATCGAGATTGACCCAGACAAGGTTAAAGCCATCAGAGAAATGCCAGTGCCTCAGAAGGAAAAAGATGTCAGGAGTTTTTTGGGCAGATTACAGTATGTCAGCAGATTCATCGCCAAGTTAACCTAGATTTGTGAGCCAATCTTTAAACTCCTCAAGAAAAATCAACCTGTAGTGTGGAACGAACATTGTCAGAGAGCTTTCGATACTATCAAAGAATACTTACTGAAACCACCGGTGTTGAGACCACCACAGCCAGTCAAACCAATGATTCTGTATTTAGCTATAGAAGATAGTTTTGTAGGCGCCATGATGGCCCAAGAGGACGAATTCGGAGTGGAATTTGCTATTTACTATCTTAGTAAGAAGTTCCTGGCTTATGAGATTAAGTATACAGAAGTAGAAAAGATTTGCCTTGCGGTAATCTAGGACTCTAAGAAGTGGAGAAATTACTTTCATTCCTACAAGGTGCAGGCAGTAGCAAAGCAGAATCCCTTAAAGATACATGCAGGAGGCCCCATCTTTACTTGGGAAAATGGGTAGGTGGCTGTTGCTGCTGCAAGAATTTGATGTAGAGTACATTACTCGAAAAACCATCAAAGGGCATGCAGTAGCGGAATTCCTAGCAGAACACCCAATTCAAGGAGACTCATACGAGTTTAACTTTCCAAACGACGATGTGACAGCTATCGAAGTTCAAGGGTGGTAACTACACTTTGAGGGGGCTGTTAATAGTAAAGGGGCAGGGGTAGGAGTCATTCTAACAACCTCGGATGATGAGAAGCTTCCCTTAGCAAAGAAGTTGAGATTCAGGGCCACCAATAATGAGGCCGAATATGAAGCATGTACTTTCGGGTTGGAAGTGTTAATAGCCTTGGGGGCAAAGAACGTGAAACTGTTTGGTGATTCATCCTTGGTAATTAATTAAATTTGAGGTGAATGGGCTGTTAAAGAAGAAAGGCTAATGCCGTACATCAAGTACTTGAGAGACCTGAGCGGTCAGTTTGAAGTGTGCACATTCCATTTTATTCCGAGGGACGAAAATCAGTTGGCTGACGCACTAGCCAATTTAGTGTGAATGTGGGACAATCCAGAAGGGACAGTTATGAGGCCGGTTTTAATTTCTAGCTCTGAGAGACCTAGCTTTGAATCTAAGTCAGTCATGAAAATAGAAGTGGAGGATGGGAAGCCGTGGTACTACGACATTATGAACTACCTAGAAAATGCAACCTTTCCAGAGGAAGCTACCGAGAAAGATCAGAGGATAATTCGCAAGTTGTCTACTCAGTTCATTTGCATAGATGGAATGTTGTATAAATGACAGGTTGATGGCATCCAGTTAAGGTGTTTGGATAAGAAAGATGCCAAGAGGGCAATGGAAGAAATGCACGCCGGTATATGCGGAGCCCATATGAACGGACTGACATTAGATAAAAAGATCATGAGACAAGGATTCTTCTGGCTCACCATGGATAACGATATCTCAAAGTATGTGAAGCAGTGTCAGTTATGCCAACAATACATAGATTTGAGGCATTTGCCCGTATCAGAATTGCATAATTTGACATCGCCTTGGTTGTTCGCAGCTTGGGGGATCGATATTATTGGGGAAATCCGCCCTACGGCTTCCAATGGACACAGATACATCATTGTTGCCATTGACTATTTTACTAAGTGGGTAGAAGCTGAATCCTTCAAGAAGGTGGATGCTCGAGATATAGCAAAATTCATTGAGAAGAACTTGATATGTAGATATGGCCTTCCGCACCACGTGGTATCTAACAACGGAATCTAGTTCATGGCCGAAACGAAAAAGTTATTCCAGAAATATGGTATTGAACATCACAAATCTTCTCCATATCGTCCATAGGCCAACGGGGCAGTAGAAACCGCTAACAAGAATGTCAAGAGGATCTTGGCCAAAATGTTTTAGAGTTACAAAGATTGGGCAGACAAGTTGCCTTTTGCACTCTAGGGTTACAAAACAACCGTCAGAACGTCTACAGGGGCCACTCCATATTCCTTGGTCTATGGAACGGAAGCGGTATTGCCGGTCGAGGTGGAACTCAAGTCACTAAGGGTAGTTATGGAAACTAATATTCCGGAGGCCGAATGGGCGCAGCAGTGGCTGCAACACTTGAACATGTTGGATGAGGGCAGATTGAGAACCTACTACCATAATCAAATCGACCAGAAGAGGCTTGCCAGATCATTCGGCAAGAAAGTCAAGGGGCACCCATTGAAAGAGGGAGACCTGGTATTCAAGCAGATGAGACCAGGAGCACCGGACATAAGGGGGAAGTTCAGGCCCACATGGGAAGGTCCGTTTATCCTAAAGAAGCTGCTATCAAAGGGCATCGCGATCTTATCAGATAGTGATGGCAACAAATTTAAGGAGCCAGTCAATGTCGACAGACTCAAGAGGTTCCATGGCTAAAGACAATAAAATCAAAAGAAGAGAATAAAAGCCCCGCGGGTCGAAAATCGAAAAAAGCGGCCTTGCTAAAATTTGGCACCTCGTCAGGGTGGAAACCGAAAAAAGGCACCCTGGGCAAAAATTAGAGGCTTGAGAGAAAATGTCCAATCAAGAAAACTCGAGATGGCTAATTGGTAACAGGAGTTGATGCTATTAAGATTTGGTTCCACGAGTAGATGTAGTTTTGCATAATTGAGTTAGTGCAAAAAATGATCATGTGTGCCGAAACCGTACTGAATATACACAATTTTGTGAAATAAAATAAGACTTGATTTATTCATTTACATCGTTGTTTAGTTTTGTTTTGAAAAGAAACATACTGCTCCAAATACATGCAAAGCTAAACTATGCTCTACTACTACTTTCGCCAGCCAAATGCCTAAGTCATCGTGTCCTGTTATCAGATGTTGGGTTGAGTACCCACCTCTTGTACACATTAGTGGAAGTAACAGAGGGATTCCCGAAGAGAGGCATGACAGTCTTCAATGGGCCCTAGAGCTCATGATAGCGAGAGGCAAAAGCGGTAGAAAAGACTCCGCTTTGAAAGGATAATGGGAGCCTCACCACTTCCTGAGTCATCTCGAGTTGACGAACACAGCGGGATTTAATGTAGAAGGTAGCCTTACGAAGCCCGTATAGGGGAACGTATCCTGAGGATCCATCGATTACTGCACTGGATAGAGGAAGCCAGGCGTGCATGAAGTTAATATGCTCGTCCGATAATTCGCTGAATCTAGCAATACCTTCGTCGGGAGTCGCAAATGAGTACAGCCGTTGCAGCGGAAGGAAGTGTCTCAGAGAGTATTGAACGATGACCCTGGGAGGGGGTTCTGATAGTAATTTCAGCTTCTCTTGTAACCATATCTAAAAAAAAAAAAGGCTGCTGGAGTGAGTTGGGTTCTCTTCAGGCAAAAGTAAGGCATAGGGTTGTGTGAAAATCCAAAAAGGACACACTTCCCACAAAGAAAAGCTAGTGTGAAAATCCACAAGGGACGCACTACCTTTTGGAAACAATGACTTACCTGGAGTAATAAGGGGCTCCCAAAGAAAGTGGTAGAAGACCCAGCACGGACAGAATCAAGGCCTATGATAGTCTCAGCAAGAATCAGTGAAAAGGGGGTCAATTCACATTGAAAATCATCCGGGATCCCAAACAGATGAGAGTATCCAATCAACTCCTCTGAGGTCACAATCAGATATTTCATCAGGCAAAAAAGAAAAATGACACTTACACGGTATGGAGGAGCAACGGAGAACTCTTCCAATTCTTCGATCAATGGTTCTAAGGCAAACGTGGGTCCCTGAGGAACTAAACGGGCAGCGTTAGAAGGGGCAATGCTTAAAGCCCGAGCTACGTCTTGATTCTGAATCAGACCACAGCGGGGAATGCAAGGCAAAGTGATAGGTGGGTACCAGGTCCCGGTAATAGCAGCAAGCTCTTCCGGAAGGGGGCACAGTTCCTGGTAGGTAAACCTAAAGACATGAAATCGCGGATCCCAGAAACGAACCGCGGCCAGAAGAAGACTATAGTCTACTTTGATTCTTCTCAGGAATCTCAGACCAGAAATTGGAGCCAAAGTAGGGTTTTCCCAAGTCTGTTGAGTATCTAGAATTCAGTGCATCCTGACAGCAGTGGCAGAAGGCATTTCTTAAGTCCTATGATTGAAAGATTAAAATTGGCTAAGGAAATAAGCAAGAAAACCTGGAAAAAAGGCTTGGATCTAAGCTCAAAAAGATAAAGGCACGAAAACCAAGCGAAAAAAGGAGCAATTTTTGGTGAAGGGTTACAGACGGGGTGCCCGTCTCTTGTGTTACAGACGGCAATCCTGTCTGAAAGATTGCCCGTCTATCATATAACCGGCGGCACGCCCGTCGGTCATTCGGATGGGCCCCTAGGCAAATCTTTTTCTGCATGTCGCACGCATGACACACGCATAAAATAATCTTTGCTTATTACGTTTGGAGTTTTGCAGGTGAATGCGCGAAAAAAAGAAAGTGTGTGTAATTAATTGCCATTTAATTGGAAATTAATTGGGCCATTAATTGGCATTGAAAAATGGAATTCAGAGCGACAGACTGGCTGCACATCTCTCGCTATGTGGACGGGGTGTCCGTCTGGCATTGAAATCTATAAGTAGGGCGGGTCGCTGACGCCCATCCATTCTTTTCTTCTTCTTTTCTTTCTCTCCCTCACCAAACTGATGCCCTTTCGGTTTCTTGGCCATATCTCCCTCATTTTTCGCCCGTTTCATGCACCATTCACACCAAAACAACCCTCACACTGTCCCGCACATTTAGACACACTTTTCATGTATTTTTGTTGGGTTTATTTTAAGCACAGTTTCGTCGACATACAGGTCAGTTATTCATCTTTTTTTCTATTCTTCCCTTTTAATTTCATTTTTTTCTCATGAGAAATGCATGTTGGCATAATTTAGCATAAGATGATGCTAATTTTTGCCTTATTTCTACTTAATTTCTTTGAACTGTATATATGCATAGAAGAAAAATCAAAGAAAATGAAAAGAACAAAATGATAAGAGAACGAAGATTATCTATAGCGAACTTGGATTTACCGCTGTTGGAATTGATTTTAGGACCAACTCGAATTGGACAGGACATGAATATTTTAAAATGTTGCTTGGGACCTGAGGCCTGTCCTTTATTTTGTTTCTTTTATTGTGCAGGAGGTTGGGCACATTCTTGCGGGGATGCTGCCCAAATCTTTGTAAATTTTTCTGGTTGGGCACATTCTTGCCAGGACACTGCCCAAATTTTTATAAGGCACGCCTCATCGGGATGCCACCCAATTTCCTATATATTCTATAAAAATGTACCCTACAAGAACGCTGTTGATATTATCGCATGTCGACCCTGGACAATAGCGAAAATTTATAAAGTCATAATTTTCTGCTTAGCCGCGCTATGGACAAACTAATTTATTACTTTTTTTTCTTTTCAGGATGCCTCCTACACGTCAGGTTCCACATGGCAAGCCAGAGCCTGAGCCTCCTGCCTGGATGAGCGACGAGGCGAGGGTGAGGTTTCAGCTGCTGGCTTAGGTGCAGTTCCGAGCTAGTCGATTTGTCTCAAAACCGTTCTTACAGGCCATGAGTATGTTAGAGGAGGTTGATATGCTAGTGGCAGCTATAGGATGGATAGAGTTTCTGTGGCTTGCCTTCCCCACTCACCCAGGGGTTGTTCGGGAGTTTCTCGTTACTTTGCATTATGGGGGATTTCAGAGGTCGGACACAGAGGAGGGGGTCATTCAATTTTGGGTAGATGGATATCATTACAGCATCACTTGCCAGCGATTCGCAGAGGCTATGAGATTACCACTTGGAGACAATGTCATAGTGCCTCCGAGGGGTGTCAGGCGCCAACATTGGGAGATTTTAGCTCTTCCGGGGGTACCATATGATCATGATACAGTAAAGAGTACAATACTTTCATCGCAGGCTCTCCGGTACATCCATAGGGATTTGTAGAGATATGGAGTCTGTGGGCTATGGTAACCCAGGCTCACTTAGTGCTGTAGAGATATGGAGTCTGTGGGCTACGGTAACGGGGCGCCGGCTCAACATTAGTCACGAGATTGTGGCTAACTTTGTCAGAGTATCTAGAGGGGCAGTCCCTGTAGTATATGTGAGAGGAGTAATCACTAGGTTGTTGTTAGAGCTTGGAGCTCGTCCAGATCGTTTCGAACCCGCACTAGAGGAGAGCATATATGTGGATGCGCCATCAGCTTTCACCATGGGGATGATAGCTCAGTTACCGGGACAGGCCGAGGCATATAGACTGCGCACGATTCATGAGACCAGACGTGCTCTAGGCCTTCCATCGCTTCAGCCAGCAGAGGAGCCCCAGATTGAGGACCAGCCTCCCCAGCAGCCTGAGTTTCCAGAGGATCAGCCTCCCCAGCAGCCTGTGTTTACAGTGGAGCAGCCACCCCAGCCCCAGCAGCTTGAGTTTTAGGAGGGACCGTCTCCGTAGCAGCCGCCATCAGAGGAGGGACAGCCGCAGACTCCTATTGGCATGGGGATAGATTGTTTGCTACTCCCCCAGCATAGAGGGTACCGAGTCCTCCTCTGTCTCCAGCACGAGTTCAGAGGCTAGCACCACGGGATACACCCAGGTTTCACCCCTATAGCCGGGCAGGGCACCCGGGGGCATCTACTTCCACGGCGCTACCTCCCGATTACCAGGCGGGGTCAGCACCAGCACCAGCTCCACAGCCAGCCCAGGCCGACCTATTGGCAGCCATGACATCTATTCTTGCTACTATTGAGCACAGGCAGGAGGAGAGAGACAGGGTCCTCCTTGAGCGGCTTGGGCAGCAAGAGGAGTGTGCGAGGGCGCTCCTTGAGCGGATGGGACAGTATGAGGAGCGTGATCGAGCCATGTTGGAGAGATTGGCCTAGCAGGAGAGGGTTATTCAGGACCAGGCCAGGCTCGTTGAGGAGTTGCGACGGGATTTATCAGCTTCTCATGGCGCTGCAGCTGACAGGGTGGATACGGTTGTCCAGATGGTGGACGAGTCTGTTACTTCCCTCGGGTTTAGGGTAGGAGTGTTGGAGGGTGCCATCCCGCCTATCGCTAAGTCTATTAGGGAATTCCGAGAGCAGACAGAGTCTACACTTGGGGGGATAAGGAGTGCAACCCGAGATCAGACCCGTACACTAGCTAAAAGATTCTAGGAGCTGGGACAGGTAGTCAGAGACACCTTGGAGTTCATGGGAACTTGCGTCGAGCCTTTCCTAGATAGCTATGCACAGGTGCAGTTCCAGCAGGTGGACACTGTTAGGGCACGACCCGTAGCTGCACCGGTCACAGCCCCTCTTCACGCACAGGCCGCGTTGACACCCCCAGCGCCAGCACCGCCTAGCCAACCCTCCACGTTCAAGGCATGGCCATCGGCATCCTCATCATCGAGCTAGCCAATGCACGTATCGGATGATGATAAGGATCCAGAGGAGCCCTCGGACTACTGCCCTCTTTAGACCATCCAAGGAGCCCATTCTCATCACATTTTGTTTTACTTGTATATGTTTTTTGCACAAAATAGGTTTTCACGTAGTGGAACATTTACGTTTATATTTTGACTAACTTATATGTTGTCAAATCCATATTTCATGCTGCATATTCTGCCATGATCAACATCTTACTTTCCTAACGGTTGATAACACGGTAAATGAACAAGAAAAAAAAAATAGAATGAGATGATAATGATGCAAAAAAAAAATTGTTTAAAAGACAAGCAAGCAAATTAGCTCGCAACAAATTAATCAAATTTTATTGGCAACACAGGAACACGAGTTCACACTGACCTGAGGATGGTTAATGTTGAAACAGTTTAGACTCCGCACAGGCCGAGATGAGGCTAGCGGAAAACACAGCCACCGTGCATGCCAAGACGAGGACAGCGGGGCACACTCGAGAGAACAAATCGCAAATAGAGGGTGCAGTTGGATAACAGTTCACCTCACACCGTGCATACTGAGACGAGGACAGCGGGGCACATGCGATAGAATAGATCGCAAGCAGAGAGTGCAATTGGATAACACTTCACCTCACACCGCGCAGGCCGAGATGAGGCTAGCAGAATAGATCAGCCGCCACGCAGACAAAGATGACGTTAGTGGGGGCAAACGTGATAGAACAGATCGCAACCGAGATGGGGCTGGATAACACCGCATCCCATAAACGGTGTACAAGCCGAAACGAGGCTCACCGGATGGGAGTGGGAAGCCACTTGCTTCTACGCAACGTCAGGAAGGTAAGAACTACCTCAGGTATGCATTCTTCCTTTCTCCTCTGAATTTTGGCTCATCTAGACACTAGTGTACTACCTTCCCCAAAATTGGGGGCAACTCTAGACACCGGGTCTTGAGACAGTCTAGATCTGAGTTACCCGATGAAGAAAATAAAGTCAGTTTCCGGATAAAGATGAAGTTTATGAGCATTCATTCCCCAGTCTTATGAGGATCGAAAGCTTTTTAAGGAAAACGGGAGGTCTTGGAGAGTCGAGAGGGTCAAAACTTTGAAACTTGAGATTTTGGTCCAGAGACGGAATCTCGTATGTGGAAAGATGCCCCGTCTCTCGGTCGAGCGGCGCCCCGTCTCTCGGTGGAGAGGCTCCCCATCTCTCGGTCGAGCGGCGCCCCGTCTCTCGGTAGAGAGACGCCTCATCTCTAGGTTGAGCGGCGCCCCGTCTCTCACTTGAGCGGGTGCCCGACCGCTCGCCTTTGTGCCATGTGTAGGTCCCCAGGATGATAGATGCCCCGTCTGTTGTATGCAGGAAGCCCGTTGGTCGGTGATTAGGTTGTTCAACCGCCGGATTCTACAAGATTTAAGGGATTTTTACAAAGTATTTTGAAAATGTCTCAAATCTTTTCAAATATTTTTAAATATTAGATTTGATTTTGAGGACATCCTGAATATCTTCCAGTTTTGATTTAATTTCAAAAAATCCTCTTCAAATCTAAATTTAAAATTTAAATTTATTTGAATTCCCTCCTAAACTCTATAAATTGGGGAAGGGGGATCCATTTGAAGGGAGTTGGAAAAAAAGAGATCTGACTGAGAAATTTTTAGAAAACCTTTTTTGAAATTTTTCACAAAAGATTTTCTTCTCAGTTTCTACATAAAATAATTTTCCTTTAAAAATCTTTTTGATTTCGAATTATGCTAATACGGGAAAATGAGATCCATTCGTTTTCATCCAACTAGCTAATTCAGATATTTACAGCTGTCCAAATTCCAAGAAAAAGAAAACAATCTTCTTCTCTTGGCTGAATTTTTAAGCGATTTTTTTGCAACCGAAAATCTCTTCCGTTTTCATGGTCACCATCCGATCCTTATAGAACTCGAGGAGTCAATATCTTACAACATTCACCTTCGCAAGGTAAAAAAAATCCGAGGGTAAACATTCTGGAATTATTATTTTAAATTATTTTCGTTAATTTCTTACATAAAAATTCTCTTCATTCAAATCAAAGCAATAATTTGTCTTTTTAGGTTTACTGTTCAAAAACAGACTCGACCGACGGGCATAAGGACCGCCGACGGCCGTCTCTCAATCGAGAGATGGGACATCGCGGTTTGCCCTTACGCCCGTCTGTCGCTCCTAGAGATGCCCGTCGGTCATACGTTTTGGGCCGTCCCTGGGCCTCTTTTCCACTTAACCTCTTTTCGTTTCTTCTTTCATTTAAAAATTATTTAATTATTCAATTTCTTCTACTTCCCTCTTTATTATTTAAGTTCACATTTATTTTCTTTTTTTGCATTAATGTGTTCTTTATTTTGTGAGTTATTATTTGGATTTGTTGGGCGAATTTTGAGCCACTTGGTGTAGAGGCTGTTGCAAAGATTTAAGGGTCTCATCTCTAGTTCATTCTCTCGACTTTATCAATTTTTCATTATATTATTATTGTGAATAATGTTATTTTATATTTCCTCGCTGATGTGAAAAATGACTAAATGTTTTTTATTAATTAAATTTGAGTTTTTCAAATAAATTGAGGACCAATGTCCTATTTTTTCTAACAAATAAGAATCGACATGTCAAAACCATTTTATAATAAATATGCATGCGAGGACCAATGTCCTCATCTTTAATATATATCCCGTTTTATGCATGCCTTGTATTCTACTTACAATGGGGGTTGTATTCCGCCCCTAGTTTTGTTGTAATCTATTTTCATGCACTTTACTCTAATTATGCTTTATTTATCGCTTCTTTTTAATGAATAACTTGCGCTTTAATTTTATTGCATCGAATTGAATGAAGAATTGGATGAAACGATAAATTCAAAACTCGATTATAAATCTAACCAAGGTATAAATAAATGGAGAGTCCCGAACCTACTCTGGTCTTTGGGCTCAATGAGGCGAGAGGGCCACATCGGCATTTTGTTGGGGTGGAAGCCTCCAAGACATCTCTCGTGTCCCGTAAAAGGATCAAATTTGCACAGTCCTAGGCGCCACGAGGCGAGAGGGCCATCTTAATGTTCTATTAAGGTGGAATCCTCCAAGACACCTCTAGCTTGCCAAAGCATGAGGCTAGAGGATCATTCTGTCATCAGGGTGGATACCACCAAGACACCTCCGGCTTGCTTATGATGGACAAAATAGTGCTGTCTTAGGCTCACTGAGGCTAGACTAACTTTCCCAATGTTCAATTGGGTGGCGATGCCAAGAAACCTCCTTGTTGCCCAACATAGACGCACTTGTAAATACCTTACAAGTTTTCATGAACCTCCACCCGATCGCCCTAAAAGCGGGCCTTCGGGGTACCCCGGGGTTCGGTGCGCGTCACAATAGTGTATCGAATATTATATGATGTTTTATTTAATATGAACTATGGAATATCGGCATGCTATCGAATTATTGACTATCTAGTGAACTATTGAATATAGGTATTGTATAATATGGATTATTAAATAGTGATATGTTATTGAGATATTATTGAATTTACATGTATCATGACATCGTTAATATTGAATAAAGCTATTGTTGGCTTTCCCGTATTGAGTTATATCAATGCTATGCCTCGTGGTATGTTGGCTATCATTTATTATGTGAACCTATTTGATAGGCATGATCATTATAGTGGTATAGTTATATGTTGTTTGGACTATTGATATTGAAATGTTAAGGCTTGATAAGTGTATGAATTAGTGATCTGCAAGATGTATGATCTAGTGGTTTTGTTAGAGGTCTATATGTTTTGTGAATCCCCACTAAGCGTTATCGTTTAGCACGGGTGCTTGTCTCCCGTGTAGGTTTATATCGTGGAGATTGTGTTTGGAGGCATATCTGTAGGCCACTAGAAGAGCTAGGAGTTGTTAGTAGGTTATGGTATTGTAATGATGATATCTTATTGTAATTCCGATTTTGTATAAGTAAAGCATGTATAGTTGTGTGCATTTAATTCTGTATTGTAATATGTAATTTGTAACCTAAACAGTAACCAATAGTGAACAAGTGCTAGTGTATGAAATAGTGATCATATAGTGGTAGTGAATAGAGATAATTATCGGTTATCATGATAATAATATCGACTAAAGGATAATGAGTAGATTAATGTAGTGAATTGATTTTAACTATAGCATGTTTATCGCGTAGCGCTCCCTTGTCCTCCCAAGGGGCTTTGGGGCATCACACATATTGTGTACTATTTGTGACTTCGTTAGAAGTCCATTGCTTCTGTTTATCCCCACTAAGCGTTATCACTTAGCACGGGTGTTTTCCTATGAAGGTTCGAGGTTCGGTTCAATATAGAGAGTGGTTCATCTACTTGCCACTAGGAGTTGAGAAATGAACTTTTTGTATTTGTATATTAATTCTTTTTATAAAGTTTGTTATAGTGATAAGTAAAAAGCATTTTATTTAGTTAAGTTTATATGTTTTAAAAGAAGGTTCGTGTAATATAAGGATTATGACATTTTGTGACTTGAATATTTAAAGTTTTATACGAGAAGTATGCTTGTTCGTAGTGATTTTTTCTTTTCGCTTATAAGTTTGATTTTCTACTATAGTTTATGATAGTATAGTTGTATTGTATGTGTATTTTGTGTGTGGCGATCTCGATATCCTTCCAGGGAGCATTGGGATGCTACAAGTTTATGGTATTAGAGCATAGGTAGATGGTTCAGGACGATAAGATGTTAGAGTATAGATTAGATGTGTATGAATTTGTCTAGTATTGTGGCCTAATGCAGATGTTGTCTTATGTATAGTATAGATGTAGTATGATCCGAGTGAAGATATCGGAGAGACGACGGGAAGTGTAAACCGAGTACGAGTTAATCAGCCTGCACTTGAGCGACCTCCAGCAAAAGGATTAGGTCCTGCTCAGGGTGATTCAATGTTAGTGTAAGGATTAATGCAGATGATTGAGAGACTGACTGCTCCTAAGGCTCCTACGGATCTCATTAGAAGGAGAGGGGCAAAAGATTTTAATTGAACTACCATGGATCAGTCGGATGTGGCTGACTATTTGTTAGAAAAGACAGGAAGGATACTACAAGAGATTAATTGTCTCTAGAATGAGCGGGTGACTAGTGCAGTGTCATTGTTGCAAGCACTAGCCTATGATTGGTGGAAGCTGGTGTTGAGGAATCCTTAGCAACCTGTTGAGCTAACATGGGACCTTTTTGTCCAAGAGTTTGAGAAGAGGTATGTCACTAAGTCATACAGAGAAGCAAAATGGAAGGAGTTTGTAAGCTTGAAACAGAGGAGTATGACCGCGGGTGAGTATGAGAAGGAGTTTAGTAGATTGAGCAAGTATGTGCCAGATATATTGCTAACGGAGGATTTTAAGTACCGACAGTTTGTGGATGGCTTGAAAGAAAGAATTAGAGGGCCTTTATCGGCCATGGCTACAATACAAACGGTGAACTAATACCAGTTGGTTTCAGCAGCCATAAAGTTGGAGGAGTCTGAAATTGTAAAATAGAGAACGGAATAAAAAAGGAGAACAATCGATAGTGGTCTGACTAGTGGCAAGAAAGCCCTAGGAGCTGTTAGTGGACAGGTTGCTCGAGAGTCAGGACATGTGTCAGCATCGAAAGGAAGCGTTATGACATTCTCCAGTAGGGGTAGTGGAGTACGAAAGTGTGAACATTGCCAGAGATGCCATTGGGGCACATGTAGGAAGCTCACGGGAGCTTGTTTTAAGTGTCGCAGCATGGAGCATATGCTTGCCAATTACCCTGAATTGAAGGAGAGTTTGGTATCGCAAGGAAGTAAAGATAATACGGATGTGAATGAATCTGCTAGAATTGGTAAAAGAAGAGGTAGAAACTCGCAAGCACCATCGGAGACGTTTGAGGAGCCAGTTGCTACTAGTGGTCCTGCCAGAGTCCTCGCAATGATTAGAGAGGAAGTGAATGATCAAGCAGGTCCATCTGGTAAGTTCTTCAATTATTTAAGTTGTATTGTATAAGTTATTGGTAAAGTATAGTGAGATCGTATGTTAATGAGGGAAATTTTGAGGGAGAATTGTAATGGCCCGAAGTGTACCCTAGTAGAGTTGTTAGTGTAATTGTATTGTAAGGATACAAGAGGAGATGGAATAAGTGTAAGTTTATAAGTAAAGGAGGATGTAATTAAAAGAAATTAAATACAGTATGAAGAAAGATGAATTGAAAAGAGGGATTAAAGGGAGAATTGTCAAGGACTAAGTGAGGGATTTGGTGAATGGAAGAGTGGGGTCCAAGTGTGAGATAAAGGCATTGCCAACACTCCCCTCACATGCAATATAAGGGGGTGAGTGGGAGCTGAATTGCCTCATTTTTCATGTGTGGTCCGGCCTCCCTAATTCTGCTCTCTTCCTCTCTTTGTTCTTCAATTTCTTATTTTTCTCTTTTCAATTGGATTCAAAGTTTGACTTGGATTGGTTTGAAGAAGTTAGTGACAAATTGAGAAGGTATGTATGGGTAGATAGTTAGTGGATTTCTCTCTTCTTCCCATTTCTGTCCATGGTTTTAAGTAACTTTATTATTTGATTAAGAGAGCGTATTGATTGGTTTTGTGCAAGAAGTATTGTACAAGAGCAAGGATAAAGGCAAAGAAAAGTTGTGAACGAGAAGGGGAGCTGATCAAGCTACTGTTGAGAGGTTTGGGATTCTATTTATTTCCTTTGATAGATGTATGTTTTATTTGTTTGGGATAGTTAATGTTAATTTTTAGTAGATGCATGTTTGGAATTGTTTTGCTTAAATTGTTAGCATGTGCATGTTTGACTAGTTTGGAAGTTTTGCTTGATTATGAGTTAATTGTCAAATGCTATAGTTAAGGTATGTGTGGGTTTATTGCTATGAGTTTTTTTATTATAGCTTGCATTCTAATTTTCTGGGAACTTGTGATGTTGCCGTGTATTGTGCATGTTTGAGTTCCTAAGGTCAAGTAAAGTATTTTTGAGATGCTCTTGCATGTGTATAGGAATGTTAGATTGAGTGTGGTGAACTTGAGTCTAAATGTTATGTAATTTGTGACAATTGAAAGTTAGCATGTAGTTGAATAAATGATGAGTAGAGCATGTGTGCTAAAATTGGCATTGTGGTTGATTTTAGAAGTCTTATGCATGAAGTAGGTGTGACACGCGCGAACCATGGTCGGCATCCGGGTTGCTCACGGAGGTCCGCTTTTAGGACTCGACACCAGATGAAGGTTCATTAAGACTCGTGAAAGCTAGTCACTTCACAATGAACAGGGATTCACCCCCATTCCATTGTTAGCAATCAACCTACGAGCGCATCTATTGGGTATCATAAGGTAGGTGTCATGGAGTTGCCACCCAATAAAACATTGGGAAATGAATTCTAACCTTATGAGGCCAAAACCAGAGAGAGTTCAGGACCTCACTCTTATTTACAGCTTTAGTTAATGTTATGTGACTGAGTTTTAGAGTTAATTATTTTATTTCTTTTCTCACATGATCATGCAATAAAATTAAAGAGCATTTCAAGCATATTCGAAAAGCAGAAAAAAAAAGCAATAAAGAAAGCGTTAAATAAATTACAAGTTAAAAATATGGGATAGAACAATCCCCCAAAATAAAAGACATAAATAAATAAAGGAATAAAATTGTCCCAAAATTAATTACAAGGGTCCGAAATAAATAATACACCAAAAGAATAAAATAAAATATATAGTACATAAATTGGGATATTTATTAGATTTTAGGAACATTGGTTTATGTTAACCTAAAACTTTGAGAGTTATTTTTGGGCGATAAAAACAATAGGGACAATTAGATCCCATTTTATTAAAATTAACTCTCTTTTGAAAATGAAGGTTTATTAGCTAAAAACAGGACATTGGTTATATTTTATTAATAAAAATTCCAATTTTTTTTATTGTAAAAAAAAACATGAGTTTCTCTTAAATAACGCATTTAAATACTATTTTTCACAAGACATATAAAATAATAAAATGAGAGAAATACAAAAATTAAAATGCAAACCAAACTGCAAAAGCTCCTAATCTCTTAATTATCCAGATTGCATAGAAACATCTCTCAAAGTGAAATAAATAAATTTGGTGTACAACAAAAACAAGAATAAAAACAATGTTAGTAAATTAAACAGAATATGAAATTAAGCAAATTCAATGAAACAAATAAATAAATAATTCTAATTAAAAAACATATTTTTGATTATTAGAGGACTAACGTTTGATAAAAATAATGCAGGAAATTGACAAAGTGGATTAATGACCAAAAATAGAACCAAATGGAAAGTAAAGTTATTACAGAATATTCATAGATTTAAATTACGTTGCATGCATCATGTAAATAAATTAATTAAATTATGCTAAGTTGATGTTAATTATAACAAACAATAATGAACACATTAATAACAATTTACAGTATTTACAATGTAGAAAAACAAATAATTAACACAAAGTAAAGAAAGAGAGAATTGGCTCTAACCCGTATATTTACCCTTAGAGGTTTGATTTTTGTTGCAAAAAAAAGAACGTGATTATTTCCTATCGATTGCTTAAAAAGAACCAAGAAAACTTGGATAAAAGCTCTCTGTCGCCAAAAATTGAAGTTAAAAACTGTTATCTTTTAGAAAACGAGTGATGAGAATTGAATCCTAAGCACAAAGAATTAGTTTGTTTGGCTCAAGAACAACTGGAATTTTTGAAAGCTTTCCAAAATCTTGTTTTTAGAATTTTTTTTGTGTTCTACCGTCGTCAATGTTCTCTTTTCCCTCCTGGGTTTTGAAATTATCCTTTTATATCATCTTTGAAAAAATTAGGTTTTAGGAGTTTTAATCCCTTTCAAAAACCCTTAATTATCCCTTAAAAATAAAATTTTATCCTTTTAAAAATCGGAAAAGAATTTGAATTTAATTTTAACTGAAATTCAGTTAAATCCGGTGAAAAACACCGTGCGAGGTAGGAGACGGATGAGGTGCGGCTCTCACATTGGAGGCCGTGCCACGCGCGGGCGAGGTGTGGCCCTACGCGTGAGGCCGCCTCTCACTGCATGACGTACGCCCTTCGTACAGGAGGCCGCATCGCATGTGCAGCCTTTGCCCGGGAGGCCACCTCCCGTGCAACCTTCGTGCGTGAGGCCTCACCTCGTATGCGCCCTTCGTACGGGAGGCCGCACCCCAAAATGGCCCTAAAAGAATTACAGAGTTTTGTTCGAAAAAGGTAAGTTTATGTGCGAGAGTTCTGTCGCGAGCGCGACAGAGCCCTCCAGCGGTTTTCGAACTTCAGCTGGTTGGTGCGGGCATGAGCATTCTGTCGCGAGATCGATAGAACCCCCTCGCGAGATATGTGCATAAGTGGGACTAAGAGACTTGGAGTTGTAGGGAGTTAACACATGGCATCGTAGAGGAGTGACAAGTGGCATTGTAGGAGAGTGCCAAGTGTCATTGTAGGGAAGAGACACTTGGCTTGGCTTAGCTTGGCTTGGCTTGGCTTGATTTGGTTTGGCTTGGCTTGGCTTGGCTTGGCTTGGCTTAGGATAGGGATGGATTAAATGAGATGGTTGGCATTTATGGCTTGTAGGTGGCAATTAGTGTAAGAGGATTTGGCTTTAGTTGACCGGCCACTTTCCTACTCATTTCAATTCCTTCATTTGGCCTTTCAATTCTCCTTTTTGTTTCCTTTGCTCTTAGTTGCCGTGTCCCTCATGCCATTTCTTTGTTTTCCTTCTTCATCCATTTTCTTTGTTCTATAAGAGAACCACTTGGATTGGTTAAAGAGAGTGTAAAAGGGGCTTGATTAGGTCTCTTCAAAAGGTAAGCTGGATTTGTTTTCCGATCTGACCTCCTTTTTCTCTTTATTTTTGATTTAAAGTGAAAAGAGGGTTAACCTAAGTGTTTTGGTCTGGTTTTGCATGAGAGTTATGGACAAGGGAAAGGAGAAGCTCGGAATCAATTAGAGAGAAGCGATTAAGTCACCTAAGGTAGGGATCAAGTGTGATCTTGTTAATTTTGCATCTGTTTAGATTAAAAATGTTTGAATAGAGACATGTTGAAATAAAGAGATGCTTGATGAGCTTTAATTAGCTCAAGATGTTCATTTTGATTGCTTGCAGTGCTTATGACATGTGTATATATGTTTATAAGTATGTAACTTGATCATTTGAGTGTTTGTGTTGATGATAGAGTTTGATTTTGCGAAATTCTGCTTATTTGTCATCAGACCCCTGCATATTGTATTTGTAATAAGTAGAGTTATAGGACTCCATTTGTGTTTATTCCAATTGCATCCGAAAGATAAGATCCGTATCTAAAAATGTCTAAGAGGATACTTGATCTAATTCTGGCCCTAAGTATCCCAAAAAGTAATTAAAACATAGGTGACCCTGTTCTGGCGGGTTCACTAGAATAGTATATGTTGTTTAGATCATATCTTTTGTTATGGATATCCAAACGACCTGAAACTTGTCCCATTTAAAATTTAACATCCTATAGAACAATTATTAAGAAGAATGTTTTTCCAAAAAAAAGACGTTTAGAGGTTCATTTAGACGATACAAGTTTAGGGTAAAAAGCAGTCTTGTGAGGCACCAAAGCGGAGCCTCTGTTGCGAGCGCGACAGATGTCGCGACCTCGCGACAGAACAACTCATTTTAGGCTTTTTATTCTTCTTTTTGAGCTCCTAGTTGCCACGGGTCAACCCCTTACCCTTCCCCTTAGCTTATTATGCATGTTTAGGGTTAGCAAATGACTATAAAGTAGTTGTCAACGGGGAAATGCACATGAGTATGAGTAAATTGGTAATTTAACTAATAAAGTATCAATGTATAGTTGTAGGAAGTACAATAATTGACATGATAAATATGTATGAACTTAGGAATTGTTATATAATGCATTTGGTATAGAGTATAGAGCCTTTTTGTAATCTATCTTCTGTCGCGATCGCGACAATGAACTTGGCTTCTGTCGCGAGCGCGACTTCTTATCGCGATCGCGACAGTGAACCTCTTCGCATCCTATTTTATTTGTTTTGAAGAGAGTGTTTTCTTCTGTCTTGCTTTGCATGATTTATATGTTTATGTAATGAGTTGAACACATGTATATGATGATGTTATATAAGAGTGAATGCATGGAATTTAAATGTTACATGCCTTTTAGTTGTTGAATATGATTATTAAAGATTGTACATCAATTAAATGTCTCTGAATTTGATAAATGCACTTGAATTTTAGTTGATGAGTTGATGTCCGTGTATAGTGTGTGAGTCGGTATTGAGCCTGATTACCGTTATAGTGGATAGATAAGCATGCTAATAAAGGGATTATCGAGTGCAGCTGCCAACGTTCCGCCCCGTTTGGGTGAAGCGGGTCGACCTCCGAGAATGGTCATTAATAGAGATATATGAAAAAGTTTTGTGACTTCGGTCTACCGAAAATGTTTTTTTATATAGAGCGTCCCGTATCCACCATGAGAGGAACTCAGGCTTGTTTTGTTAAATGTTGTGCAGTGAACTTGAGATGATTATAGTGTTGCTTCGAATAAAGCTATAGTACATGAAAGTAATGTTTAAGTACATTACAGTTCTGTATACAAGTACATGATTACATGAGTTTATTGACATGAATGTGGTTACATGATAATGTATAATTGAATAAATGAAATGTACAGGATGTAGTGTACAGGAATTAGTGAAAGAGTAGATGTTACTTATATGTGAGTTCAGAGTATTTGATATTTAAGCATGCAACCTATAGACGTATAAGAGTTATATGCATGAGATATATGATTGTGTGATTTATCTGTGACTTCGTAAAGAAGTCCTTTGCATTATTTTATCCCCACTAAGCGTTATCGCTTAGCACGGATGTTTATTTCCGTGTAGGTTACAGGTTCGGATCAGTGAGTGGACATCTGCAGGTCAAGGCCACTAGGAGTTTTATTTTGATCTCCTTTTTGTATAAGTTAGAGATAGAGTTTTACATTTTGAGTAACATCATTATGTAATATAAGTAGAAAAATCACAAAGTAAAGGTACATGTAAACGTATATATAAAGCTAAATGGAAACAGATGTAATATGAACATGTAAATGTATATGTAGTTAATATGAAATGCAAGTGGGCCCTAGTGTAGTATTTAATTACTTTTATATGGATTTGTTTATGCTATCACTTCCGCTAATGCATGTACATGTATACGTAAGTGTCCGTGTAGCGCCCCGATATTCCTTACCGGGGGTATGGGGGTGTTACACATAAATTGGGATATTTATTAGATTTTGGCAACATTGGTTCCTTGTGTTAACCTAAAAATCTGAGTTATTTTTGGGCAATAAAAACAATAGGGACAATTGGATCCCATTTTATTTAAATTAACTCTCTTTTGAAGATGAAGGTTTATTAGCTAAAACCAGGACATTGGTCTTATTTTATTAATAAAAATCTCATTTTTTATTATTGTAAAAAAAAGTGAGTTTTTCTTAAATAATGCATTTAAATAGTTTTTTGCACAAGACATATAAAACAATAAAATAAGAGAATTACAAAAATTAAAATGCAAACCAAACTGTGAAGGCTCCTAATCGCTTGATTCTCCGGCTTGCGTAGAAACATCGCTCAAAGTGAAATAAACAAATTTGGTGTACAACAAAAACAAGAATAAAAATAATGTTAGTAAATCAAAAAAAATTTGAAATTAAGCAAATTCAATGAAAAAAAAAATAAATAATTCTAATTGAAAAACATATTTTTTAATAATTAGAGGAATAACATTTGATAAAAATAATGCAGGAAATTGACAAAGTGGATTAATGACCAAATATAGAACCAAATGGAAGTAACGTTATTAAAGAATATTCATATATTTAAATTACGTTGCATGCATCATGTAAATAATTTAATTAAATAATTCTAAGTTCATGTTAATTATAAAAAATACAAATGAACACATTAATAGCAATTTACAGTATTTACAATGGAGGAAAACAAATAATCAACACAAAGTAAGGGAAGAGAGAATTGGCTCTAACCCGTATATTTACCCTCAGAGGTTTGATCTTAGTTGCAAAAAAAAAAAAAGAACCTGATGATTTCCTGTCGATTGCGTAAAAAGAATTAAGAAAACGTGGATAAATGCTCCTTGTCACCAAAAATTGAAGTTAAAAACTGTTATCTTTTAGAAAACAAGTGATGAGAATTGAATCCTAAACACAAAGAATTAATTTCTTTGGCTCAAGAACAACTGAAATTTTTGAAAGGTTTCCAAAATCATCTTTTTAGAATTTTTTTTTGTGTTCTGCCGTCGTGAATGTTCTCTCCCCCCTCCTGGGTTCTGAAATTATCCTTTTATATCATCTTTGAAAAATTTAGGTTTTAGGAGTTTTAATCCCTTTTAAAAACCCTTAATTATCCCTTAAAAATAAAATTTTTTCCTTTTAAAAATCGAAAAAGAATTTGAATTAAATTTTACCTAAAATTCAGTGAAATCTAATGAAAAACACAGTCTGTGTGAGGTAGGAGATGCACGAGGTGCTACCCTCGCGCTAGAGTCTGTACCTCGCGTGAGGCAGGCCGTGCCATGCGTGCAGCCCCGCGCAGGAGGCTGCACCTCGCATGCGGCCTCTAGGCCATACCTCCTATGCAGCCTTCGAGCGGGATGCCACCTCGTGTGGGAGGCCTAACACAAAGTGCAGCCTCCCAGTTGGAGGCCGTGCCTGGCATGCAGCCTTCACGCGGATGCCGCACCTCTCGTGCAACCCCACGGAAGGCTGCGCCTCGCTGCGCGAGACGAGGCTGCCCTGCACTGTGTGTGGCACCTCACTGGCCTGCACACAAGCACTGCGTATGGCGTGCATTGCCAGCATGCACCACACTTTTCGTGCTCCGCGCAAGCCATGCAACGGCGGGCCACCGAAACCCCAAAAAACAGAAAAAAATAATTTTTATTTAAACAATGAGCTTCGATAAGGAAATCATCACTTCTAATCTTTTTGCTTGTGAACAAGTGTCATTTTCATCACTAGGTAACCTTGGTCTTAGCTGTCTTAGGACCCGGTGTCTACAATAGGAAAGTGGCTTGAATTTGGTAAGTTAAATGTTCTTATTTTCTTTGTTCTGTTTTGGTGTTTTGCATATGTCACGGTGACAATCAATCTATTGCCACCGTGATGTATGCTCGGGTTGCATTCTGTTTTGGTAGAATTGCATATGTCACGGTGACAATCAAATTGTTGCCACCGTGAGGTATGTTCAGTTTACATTCTGTTTTAGAGTTATGTACATGTCATGGTGACAACCAAATGGTTGCCACCGTGAGGTGTGTTCCTTTGCATTTTGTTGTACAATTCCCATATGTCACGATCACAACCAATTGATTGTCACTATGAGGTACCTTTATTTTGTTTAAACTTTATTGAATTACTATCTAATATTGTGCAATTATATGGAATATAAATCAATTAAATTATGAAGCATTTATTGAGAATCATATGTGTTAAATCTATGATTATGTATGATATAAGTAAGCATGATAGAATGTGTACTTTGTTGAAGAGTATAGTATGTTTAGTGTACAATATGAATTAAGATACTTGTGGATGCTATATGAGTATGCTGACTGTATATGAGTTTGTTAATTAGCTGTTGCTTTGGCATGTCCAATAAATGTAAAGTATTTCGTGTTGTGAATATAGTATATATGATAAGCTTGAAGGATTCATAATAGTGGATAAATAAGCATGCTTGTAAAGGTTTAGAGATTGCAGCTGCCAGAGTGGTCCCGTTTGGGTCTAGAGTTGGCCCCGTTTGGGTCTAACGTTTGTTACCTTCGGGTATGTAGAGATTTGAGGCTTCGGTCTCTAGATGTTTGATATTGCTAGTCAGTATCCAGAGCACCCGTATTTACCATCGATGTGAATTAGGCTATAGTTATTGTATGTTTGCGATTGAATAAGTAGAGCTATTATCTATTATATGTATATGAATGTATTTATAAAGCAGTGATTTATTATCACCTATCATATATGACACATGTTAAGGCTTAAGATATGTGCATATATATAAGACTATATGAGATAACAAGAATAATATGTCAATAATTGTGTATGATAATTTTTAAAGCTAGAGTTATATGCATGTAAAAGTATTTGTAAATATTTAAAATGTGTTAATAGTATGCTTATACTGAAGTATTTGTTAAAGAATGTTAATATATGTTACAAGCATGAGTGCTTTTGATATGCATGTTGTGCACTGTTTATGACTTCGTTAGAAGTCCATTGCTTCTGTTTATCCCCACTAAGCACTATCGCTTACCACGGGGTGTTTTCCCGTGTAGGTTACAGGTTCGGTTCGGTATAGAGAGTAGTTCATCTACTAGCCACTAGGAGTTGAGAAGTGGAGTTTTTGTATTTGTATATGATTTCTTTTTGTAAAGTTTGTTATAGTGATATGTAAAGAGCATTTTGTATAGTTAAGTGTATATGTTTTAAAATAAGGTTCATGTAATATAAGGATTATGACATTTTGTAACTTGATTATTTAAAGTTTGTATACGAAAAGTATGCTTGTTTATAGTGATGTTTTCTTTCAGCTTATAAGTGTGATTTTCCGCTATAGTTTATGATAGTATAGTTGTATTGTATGTGTATTTTTTGTGTGGCGATCTCGATATCCTTCTAGGGGGCATTAGGACGCTATAGAATCAGTATTTGATATATATATATATATCACAATCATACATACTTTGCAGTGATTATCATCATGCTAATCAAGTGTTTACATGTTCATAATACATTTATATACATAATAGGGTTTTGACATAACTTCAATTAGCGTATTACAGGCCAAAATTTTATATACATAATAGGATTTTGACAAAACTTCAATTAGCGCATTACAGATCAAAATTATAATAAACATTACATAAGTTCATTTACATTACAAAAACCCTAACATATTACAAGGAACAAAAATTCTTCTTTCCTTGTTGGCTTTGTAGTTGTCCTAACTCTACTTAGCTTCTTAACCTACATAGAGGAAAAACCCCCATGCTAAGCAATAATGCTTAATCGGAAAAAAAATAATGCATATAATGACTACTCACAGAAGTCATCCTATAGGCACGCATATGCAATGCATAAATCAAATACAAAAAATAATCATGTTGAATTTCCAATATAATCAGCCGTTAATGTTTATATATATATATATATATATATATATATATCCTTTTAGAATAAATAAATCAATTACTAAGTAATCAATATATATATATATATATATATATACATGTTTAATCATTCATAATAGAACAGAACAGAGCAATCACAAATTTGCGTTCTATTTCCTATAGACATGGATGACGGGTACAAGAGATATCCTTTATAGATATAAGCTGGAGATACCAATCAGGTATCAACAGGAAAGGCGCAAGCCTCAATAGTATAGTAATCAGGACGTACCGGAGCACGAATCAGAAATATGGGAGAGCATAGTCTCTTTATCAGGAGACACCGTAGTGTCATAGAAGCAACTGCAAAATCCTTCTAGAGATGCTTATTTACCCACAGCTAAGTCTCTAGCAGGCCTTATTCTATTATTAAGACATATCAATAATATTCAAGAGCCACATTATAATGACAAGCATGTACACACACACACACACACACACACATATATATTCATGGGTACACAAGTAAACATGTATGTATAATCATCAACTAGTTCTTAACATGTCTATATAAACTTAATTAAGAATAAATAAGCATTATATAGATTATTGCATTCTATTATTTTCGTATAGCTAATAGCTGGACGTTGAATCCAATCGAAATAAAGAGTCAAGCCCGATCGGACTTGACTTCTCTATAACGGACTCGTCTACTCTCTTTCATGTGCTATGTTCAAGTGGACCTGTAAGTATTAAATATCAAAGTTTTAGCAAGAAAATCTAGTCAAATTCAAGGTAGATAGCTATGCCTGATCGGTCTACTAAGTCTACTTTGATTAGAGTAAACCGAAGCTCTTTCCTAAGAGTCTAGATTTCGTTTAACATGTCTAATTCAACCTTTTGTCAAAAATCATTTTACGTGACAGGCAGGATTGAACATATGACGGTAAGAAATTCCTAACAGTCATGTGGGTTACATAAAATGCAAATTCTTCAGTCCAAAATCATTTTACATGGCGGCTAGACGCAAGTAACATGATGGTTAGGATTTCTTGTCAACCGTGTAACCCTATTTTATTGCATACTTAATAGGGCAGAATTTTAAGTCCCTTTTACCTACAATTTTTCACCTAGAAAATAATTTGTTTGTGTAATGACCCAAAATTTACCCTAGTAGTATTTTGCTTAATTGGGGTTATTGGAAAAGTTTGATTTAGGAATTTTGGTTTTAAGTTTAATTGGAAGAGAGGACTTAATTGCATGAATAAATTAGTTAAGTGACTAAGATGTAATTGTACATGATTAATTAGGGGAAGGATTAATTAATGTTAAGTAGGATTAGATTAACTTAATCTTGGCTAGTGCATTCCATGTGTTGAGAGTTGCCTTTGCCAACTCAATCATTACATGCAATATAAAAAATTTGAGAGGGGAAGAATTTGTCCCGTCTTTACACTCCCTTGTACGCCACTCTTGGTCCATTTTTTTCTTCTTCTTCTTCTTTCATTCATCTTTATCTTAAGTCTTTTGTCCTTTAAATTTTTGTTGGTTGGTTGATAGTAAGTTCAGTTGTGTTCTTGGCTAATTAAGGTAAGTTATGGTATTAGATTATTCTTCTTATTTCTTCTATTATCTCTATATTGGACTGGAATTGATCCTATGTTCCAATTCTGGAAATTGGATGTGTGTTGTAGTGGACGAAACTGGAAAAGCTAAAGGAAAAGAGAAGCTTGGGGAGCCCAGTGCAAAGTGAGCTCTTTGGAGCAAAGGAGTTTGAGGTTTGGGAAACTATATGTTTGTGTGTGCTAAATTGGTAGTGGATACAATCTAAATTGCATAATTGTATTCTTTGTTGAATTGAATTGAATATGTGTATTGTATGTTAAATTGATTCGTATGAAGTTTTTTGATCTATAAGCATAAAACTCTGTTTTTGGAGACTTGAGAACTTGCTGGGTAACTTTTAAACTAATGGATACCTACGGTGAAGTGGAATGTGCTGCAGTGTTCATGCATGTGTTAAAGTAGTCTAGAATGAGTTTAGAGAATTGGTTATGCTAACATGGTTGGTTTCAAGTTTGATGAGCTTGATGGTGAAAATTTGGTCTTGAGGTTCATCTTGACCTATTTGGACTATTTGTGTTATAAGATAAGTTTTACAACTCTAAAATGAATGAGGTTAATTGGATTATAATCATAATTTCTATGTCTATAATTGCTATAGAAGTAGTCCTTTTGTTTTAGGGACTCAAAGGTCTTTAAGATTGGCCATATTTGTAGCTTAAGTTCTGTAGGAGGGCCTTTAGAGCAGTTGTGTTCCCTTGGCAATAACTCCATGGTTTTGAGTCCAAATGTATTGAGATTGGTGCCATTAGAAAGTTAAAATGTAAGGAATCATTTGGTTAGGAGGCCATGTTGGCTAAAAGTGATGTTTTTGTTGGTTTCAGAAGTCATGTATATGGAAACAGAAAAATGCTTGATAGAGGTAATTGTTGTGGGAGTTTGAATATAGAGTTCAATCTTTATCGCGAGCGCGACAAGGGCCACGAGCATGATAGAGTGCTTCGTAGGTTGAACTTTGCCAAGTTGTGTTCTATCGCGAGCGTGACAATCAGTGCGAGCATGGCAGAAGCTTTTTTGTGCCCCGTCGAGTGCGCGACTTGGGATGCAAGGGCGACAGGAGGGGGAGTTACCCTATTGTAGACGTCGGGTCTCGATTCAACAAAGATCAAAGTTACCCGATAAAGATACCGGTACCTGGTCCATAGGTAAATGAGTGAAGTTGTAGGCTTTTGCCCTTGAAATTCACAAATTTTAAAGATATTGGTGACCAAAAATGCTTTTTATACCTCTTTTATTTCGAAAGGGGCCTTTTAGTATAAGAATTATCCTTTTTGAAGACTGACACCCGTCTGTTAGTGCGGTACCCGTCGCTCATGCTTGAGGGATGCTCGTCCTTTGCACAAGCGGGCACCTGTCACTCACGCTTGAGGGGTGCCTGTCCCTTGCTCGAGCGGGTCTGTCACTCGAAAGGCAAGGTTGCCCTCCTGACTGACGCTAGTCCCTCGGCCGAGGGATGCCCGTTTGTCGGCCACTAGCAGTGACTTGAAAGTTTGGCTTGTAGATAAATGTAAAATCTTTGACGTTTATCCTTAGAGATTTGATTTCAATTCAAAAATATTTCATTTTATCTTTTAAAAGATAATTTGAATTCAAAAGGATTTCATTTTATCTTCTAAAAGATAATTTGAATTTAAAAAAGATTTGATTTTATCTTCTAAAAGTCATTTTGAATTCAAAAGATTTGATTCTATCTTCAAGGATAATTTGAATTTTAAAACGATTTATTTTTTATCTTTATCTTCAGTTAGCCTATAAATAGCAGGCTGAAGATCGAGATAAGGGGTTGGAAATTTCTTATGTTGAAAATTTTTGAGGTTGGAGATTTTAGAAAATGGATTTCCATAAGCAAAAGTTTTTCTTTCCATATCGATTTTGAACTTTTTGAAAAGGAATTAGGAAGAACTCGAGAAAATGAAATCAATTTTCTTTGCTTGATCTATCCTTCTAAGATTCAAAATTGTTGCGAAAGACAAAAAGTGAAATCAAGAAAGAGAAATCAATTCTCTTCTCTTGATTTACCATCCTGAAAACTGCAAATTACTTTGAAAAGAACAATTTTTGGTAAGGGAAATTGTATTTAATAGTTTTCATTGGTCAACCGATCCTTGTAGAATTCAAGGGAGATCTACGTGACTTTCACCTTCTGAAAATTAACATTCTGAGGGTGAATATTCTGGACTAGCCATTCTTGTGGTAATTTCAATACCTTTAAATTGAGGCATATAAACTGATTTCAAAACATGAATTAATTCATTTTAGTTAATACGTTTTATCGCTTTATTCACTTCGTTAGCAATATGTTGCAAGAAAAATGGTTTCAAAATGTGAAATCTTGGATTCAAATTAGTTTTTCCCATTTTTTGATGTCTTGCAATGATCGATAGGCTGAAGGCCCTACCGACGGCCGTCGCTCAAGCGAGTGATGGGTCGTCACGGAGCGCCTCTTCTACCCGTCGGTCATCCTAGCGACGTTCGTCCCTCATCCCTCCTTGGCCCTCCTTGAACCTCTTCTTTCAGTTTTTGATTGTTTTTAATTTTCCTCTTTTCACACTTTGTTTATACTAGTTTTAGGCAATTCATTCCAATATTTCCTATTGTTTCAGTCATTTATTTTGCTTCTGAAATTTTATTTTGCTAACATGTTACTTCATTTTTTTGTGAGTTTTCTTTGATTTGTTGAATATTGGATGCCGGAAAAGGGGACCAATTAGGATTATTCACGGACATCGATTCAGTTCATTCCTTTTACGCTATTTCTCTCATTAGTTTGTTTTTTCCAATTCCTATTCATTGTTATAAGTGTTATTTCCATGCTCGTTAATATAAAAAGCGGTAAAAGATTTCTACCAATAAATAAGGTTTTCTTGTATAAAATAGGACCAATGTCCTAGTTTTCCCTCCAAACAAAATTGTCACTTTAAAATCATTCTTTTAAACATGCATGTGAGGACCAATGTCCTCACTTCAATGAATGCCCCATTTTGGGCATGATTTATATTTCTTTTTTATTGGGGTTGTATTCTGCCCCTAGTTTTATTATAAATTAATGTAATCTTGTTTACTTCATTCTAATTTTGTGTTATTTATAGCTTTTATTATGTGATTTGATTGCGCTTTAATAATTGCATTGAAATGTATGAGAAAAGGAATGGAATTTTAATTTCAAAAACTCACTTGTAACTTTGACCAAGGTATGAATAAGAGTGAAGTCCTTAACTCTCTCTACTCTTAAGCTTCATGAGGTTAGATGAACCTTTCCAATGTTCTACTGGGAAGAGGATTCCAAAATATCTCTTGTTGCCCAAAATAGACATATACGCATTGTCTTAGGCTCGGTGAGGTTAGATAAACTTTCCCAATGTTTTATTGGGTGGCAACTCCAAAACACCTCTTGTTGTCCAAAATAGACACCCTTGTAATCCTTACAAGTTCTATGAACCTCTCTCGAACTCCCTAAAAGCGGGTTTTCGGGGCCTCCGGGGTTCAACCGCATCTGGATCGTCTGGATACTGTTCTGATGAACCCGCCAGAATAGGGATACCTACGTTTGGACTACTTTTTGAGACAATTAGAGTAAGAATTAGCTCAACCATATTGTTAGACATTTTTAGGTGTGGATCTTAGGTTTCATTTTCATTTTGAAGCAATCAAATTGAAGCACTACAACTCAATCTATGGGCAAAATTGTCACTAAAGGTCAAAAGAGACTTACCCATAAACTCACTCTACAAGCACATTTTTCCTACTATGTACATATGACTTCTAAATTCAACTTTAATGACATTTTGAACCAACATGCTCCACAAATCATTTATTCATATATATGTCAACTTATATTAGGCATAATTCACATCTCCATTTGATTAAAACACAGGGAGTTATGGTCCAAGGAACTTAACACGGTCCAAAAGGCCCTCCTACAGAATTAGCTACATTTTAATTCACTTTTACAAACTTTAAAGCCCTCAATTCATTATGATCATTACTAAGACCATTTTAGAAACATATTATAGGAACCTAATCCCATCATCCCCATTCATTTTTACAGTCATTTAACTCAAGTTAAAACACTTATAATTAAAGCAAGTCAAATGGACCCCAAATCAATTTTTGAACTTCCAGCTCATTAACTGCAAACTAACCTATTTAGCATCACTTTATCATCACACTCATAATACACTTTTTGAACTTAATTATGCACATCACGGGACAAACACTTTCTTAGAAAATTCATTCATTAGCATAAATACAGTAATTCACAATTCATTCAACGTTAGGGCTCAATCTTAGGCCAACCAAACTCATGATATTCATTATCACTCAACATAATCATTTCTTCAATCCAACACACCACAAAATACTATTTACATACTTAATTTACACAAGCAATCAATTGACACACACATAAATAATTAGTTCCCAAACCTCCTCTCCTTTGCTCTAATGCTCACTTGATACTTGACTCATCAATCTTCACCTTTCCTTTCTCTTTTCTCATAACCACCACCACATGCACAACCAAAATCCAGCATTATAACACCATAATCAGTGCTCAATCCCATAAATTTCAAAACAAGAAGAAGTGGGAGATGAAGAACTATAATTTCTCACTTACCTTTGCAATAATCAGCAATTTATTTAACCAACTAAACACTTGATTAACCAGTAGGATTTGTAGAACCAAAAATGTTAACTTTGAAAGGAACTTCACGTTGAAGAAGAAGATGGAATAGCAGATTTTAGAGAGAGGAAGAAATGGCTGAATACACATGCAAAACTAGTGGGTTTTCTCTCTCTCCTCAAGCTTTATATTTCATGTAGGAGGATGAAGAGGCAAGGGCAGAAGTTAACAGCTGGATTCCACCACTCAAATCCTCCATTGCATGGCAATGCTGAGTTGACAAATCCAGCAATTGCCACTTAGAATCCACTCCCACAATCTTAATTAAGATTAACCTAATTAATCCCCACTAACTCTTAATTAATCCCTTCTTAATTTAATCATACATATTTACCCATAGGTCACTGAAACTTATTTATTCTCTTCAATTAAGTCCTCCATTTCCCAATTACTCTTAAATCCAAATTAGCAAACTCACTATTAACTTCACCCAACTAGACTAGTCAAGCCAACATACTACTAGGGTTGATTTTGGGGCATTACAACTCTCCCCTCCTTAAAAGAATTTCGTTCGTGAAATTCGAACTCGATCTAACAATCAAGGTTACTTTCTTCTGTTAAGACACTACTACAACAAATCTTATCACCAAATAGAAATCCAAACGAATATACTTCATATTTAAACACTTTTACTTTCACACTCTTATTACCCAATTCCTTAACGCATCAAATTTACGAAATACGCCAATTACTTCTTTTACTCATGTTATTCATTCTCCATCCAAAATCTTATTTGCAGTCGCTTATATAAACTTCACAACTAGCTTCTTTTTCTTAATCTTAATTACTCACACTTCACACTTGCATTAACAAACAACTTATCTCATCCCCAATAGTCCATTTTCCATCACCACACATTGTATGTACATCCTGTCAGCTTTCTCTTCACATGAAACACATACATAAATGTTTTCCACACATAATCAAGGGATGCGAATGATTATGTGATGTTATATGTATGCAAAATGATGCAATAATGCAGTTTATGCAATATTAATGCACTTTTCCCATCCCCATGTTTCAACATGCTCATGTTCAGATGATTTTATTGAGATAGCTGACAGGTATACAAACTGTCACCACTTTATCTTACTCTCCATATCATTATTAATTCCAAACTTATTCATACCCAGAATTATTTCAAATTCATGGGAAAAACTTCAATCAAATTATCAGATAACTCTTTACTCTAAAGCACTTAGGAACAGTTCTCAGGTGCATACACACATTTACACTATGTCCTGAAGGACCAATCACATACGCACCACAATTAAGATAATCTATACACACTTTAACACATGAATCTTTACGACTATCACTTCCATAAATCTCTTTCATCGCTTCAGGAGATGAATCCTTCGACATTCGAAAGAAACGAAGACATCCGCGTCAGGCCAACACAAAACTATACGCATTTCTATTCTACTCTAGCCCAGAAATGACTAAACCTATGCTCTGATACCACTAACTGTAACACCCCCTAACCGCCTATAGAGCTTTACTACGATGGCTATGGAGTGTTACAACACATCACATGCGCATAAATCAGTATTCCATATAAAGTTCAGGTTAAACAAATTTCTTCCAAATGCAACATACTCATCTGTTTGAAATTCCATGCATAATATTACGAAACACTTAATATTTTACAGCAGTTTTCGCTTTACAAAATACAACTTTACTAATATAAAATTCAGTTTATTACACATACTTTCTACAATACAATTCTTACACTTATTACAAAATAACCTACATCTATAGCAGTTCCTATGTGTTGGCCGTTGGCGATGCAGGACTGTCTTCCAAAATACTATCTCCAGATACCTGCATGGATTAAACATCCATGCTAAGTGATAATGCTTAGTGGGGAACAAAATACAACATATAATAATCTAATCATACATAACAGCCATTACATCAAATCTTGAATAGGCCTTGCATTATTACATACATATGATATATCATCTATCACATCTAAGTGATCATATATCATCACACATATATAATTTCAGATTAACCATCAATGACTACACAATAAGTAATTATCAATATCATTAAAGTCATTCATTTCGATTCTATAAGTCTTATCTTTACTTGTATCACATATACAAATTCATATATATATATAACAAAATAACCATAACATTCATTTTATACTTTATTTCCATCATTCTTAAAAATGGACAATGATATTTACCATGCACACAAGAATTCCTCTTTCACACATATGTCTGAACATACATACACTTTAGGATCAACTTAATATAAGCATAGCATATCATACATCTTGATTTACACATAGCCATACTAATGAATCATGTTCATATGGTTGTATAACAAGTTAGAATTTAACGCATCGCCTTCACATTTCCAATAATATCACATTCTTTATAAATGCTCAACATTTTCATTAGCCTTGCCTGCAATTCAAGGATGCGAATAACAGGTATCGCATTGGTACCCCATGGGTACAGTAATCACATTAATATCCGTGGATACCTCACATTCACATTGGTACCTTAAGGTACAAAATATCTATATAATTTTGCATTGGGAAATCCAGTAAGGATTTAAATTGCATTGTGATTCCAAAGGAATAGGACGCATTGGCCTGCAACACTTAGACCCCATAGGCATGCCTATCTATCCACTACTTGACTCGTAGGCTAAATTATTAATCCGATTATTTGTTCATTTGATCCAACTTAATCTTATTAATATTATAATGCATAAAGCAACATAGTATAAACTGTAATTTACACATTCACATGGCTTATCAAGCAAGCCCACATTCATCAATCACATTCATTCATCATACTTAATAATAGCATTTAACACATAATAATCCACATCATATGATGCTAGACATGCTTGCATTATTGAGTATACATATATATATCATTTATTCAAGTTCTATAGTTCATTGTGTAAAACAGGGGCACCTCACGTTGGCAACCATTTGGTTGTCACCGTGACATACCAACCCAATTCGGCAGAATGAAATTCAAGGTATGTCACACTTCATTATTTAATTCATACACATTGCTTATACATTTAATGAGGCACACATACTCACCCGATTGTCACCCTATTGGTCTCCATGTAAATAAGAATTCATAAGTTTAAAACATTAAATCACCTTTATCATTATCATAATATATAATTACTCATATATCCACAAGAACCAATATAATATCATTAAATATCTTACGTAATAATATACTATAGTAACATCTATATCAATTCATACATCATATAATAAATGCTTCAATCACACATTCATTGAATATATCACATTTATACATATTCACATTAAGCAAACTCATTTCATTTGATATCCTTCATGTGTGTATAACTTAATCTCAATTCATAATTATGCATACTTATTCATATTATACATGTTCATACAGATTAAGGCATCAAAATCCTAAAATGTCATTTAACTTGACTACATTCTATTTCATATAATTATACATTATTGCTTCATTAGTTTATTACTAATATCAATCATATTCATGTGCATTTCCCTAGTGATAACTATTAATATACTCATTTTGTAGTCCAAAATATGCATTAGATAGATCGTAGAAAGTTTCGGTACAATGCGGGGTCAATTCGGGAAGAAAAACACATAAAATAGTCAAAACAGAAGGGGTCATGGTGGCAATGACTTTGTTGAAACCATGAGGTCCAAAAATAAGCATTCTGCCTTCTCTAGACATGGGTTATGGTGGCAATGACTTTGGTTATCACTTTGACATACCAAAATTTAAAAAAGCAGAAGCTAAAACTTGAGACTGCTTTTCACCTTAAACTTGTATCACCTAAACTGACATCTAGACCTCATTTTTAGGACAACTGACCTTCTTTTCAATTGTTCCCGAAGATGTTATGTTTCCAATGGGATAACTTTTAGGTCATTTAGACATCTAAACCAAAAGATATGACCTAACCTTTGTATACTATTTTGATGAACCCACCAGAATAGGGATACCTGTGTTTGGACCACTTTTTGAGACAATTAGAGATAGAACTAGCTCCACCATATTCTTAAACATTTTTAGGTGTTGATCTTAGGTTTCATATCCATTTTGAAGCAACCAAATTGAAGGACTACAACTCAATCTACGGGAAAAATAGTTACTAAAGGTCAAAAGAGACGTACCCAGAAACTTACTCTACAAGCACATTTTTCCTACTATATACATATGACTTCTAAATTCAACTTTAATGACATTTTGAACCAACATGCTCTACTAATCATTTATTCATATATATGTTAACTTATATTAGGAACAATTCGCATCTCAATTTGATTAAAACACAAGGAGTTATGGTCCAAGGAACTTAACAAGCTCCAGAAGGCCCTCCTACAAAATTAGCTACACTTTAATTCACTTTTACAAACTTTAAAGCCCTCAATTCATTATGATCATTACTAAGACCATTTTAGAAACATATTATAGGAACCTAATCCCATCATCCCCATTCATTTTTATAGTCATTTATCTCAAGTTAAAACACTTATAATTAAAGCAAGTCAAATAGACCCCAACTCAATTTTTGCACTTCCAGCTCATTAACTGCAAACTAAGCTATTTAGCATCACTTTATCATCACACTCATAATACACTTTTTGAACTTAATTATGCACATCACGGGACAAACACTTTCTTAGAAAATTCATTCTTTAGCATAAATACTGCAATTCACAATTCATTCAACGTTAGGGCTCAATCTTAGGTCAACCAAACTCATGATATTCATTATCACTCAACATAATCATTTCTTCAATCCAACATACCACAAAACACTATTTACATACTTAATGTACACAAGCAATCAATTGAAACACACACAAATAATTAGTTCCCAAACCTCCTCTCCTTTGCTCCAATGCTCAGTTGATACTTGACTCATCAATCTTCACCTTTCCTTTCTCTTTTCTCATAACCACCACCACATGCACAACCAAATTCCAAAATTATAACACCATAATCAGTCCTCAATCCCATAAATTTCAAAACAAGAAGAAGTGGGAGATGAAGAACTATAATTAGCCACTTACCTTTGCAATAATCAGCAATTTAATTAACCAAATAAACACTTGATTAACCAGCAGGATTTGTAGAACTAAAAATGGTAACTTTGAAAGGAACTTCACATTGAAGAAGAAGAAGGAACAACAGATTTTAGAGAGAGGAAGAAATGGCTGAATACACATGCAAAACTAGTGGGTTTTCTCTCTCTCCTCAAGATTTATATTGCATGTAGGAGGATGAACTGGCAAGGGCAGAAGTTAACAGCTGGATTCCACCACTCAAATCCTCCATTGCATAACAATGCTGAGTTGGCAAATCCAGTAATTGCCACTTAGAATCCACTCCCACAATCTTAATTAAGATTAACCTAATTAATCCCCACTAACTCTTAATTAATCCCTCCTTAATTTAATCATACATATTTACCCATAAGTCACTTAAACTTATTTATTCTATTCAATTAAGTCCTCCATTTCCTAATTACTCTTAAATCCAAATTAGCAAACTCACTATTAAATTCACCCAACTAGACTAGTCAAGCCAACATACTACTAGGGTCGGTTCGGGGCATTACACTGCCACTTAAAAGGCAAGGCTTCCTTCCTGACCGAAGCCCGTCGGTTGGCCCCTTGCAGTAACTTGGCGGTTTTGCTTGTGGTTAAATGTAAAATCTTTAATGTTTATCCTCAAAGATTTGATTTGAATTCAAAAAGATTTCATTTAATCTTCTAAAAGATAATTAGAATTCCATAAGATTTCATTTAACTTTTAAAAGATAAATTGAATTCAAAAAGATTTTATTTTATCTTTTAAAAGATAATTTGAATTTAAAAAAGATTTGATTTTATCTTCTAAAAATCTTTTTGAATTCAAACAGATTTGATTCTACCTTCAATGATAATTTGAATTTTGAAAAGAATTGATTTTTTATCTATATCTTCAGTTAGCCTATAAATAACAGGCTAAAGATCGAGATAAGGGGTTGGAAATTTTTTAGGTTGGATTTGATTTGAATTCAAAAAGATTTCATTTAATCTTCTAAAAGATAATTAGAATTCCATAAGATTTCATTTAACTTTTAAAAGATAAATTGAATTCGAAAAGATTTTATTTTAATTCAATTTATCTTTTAAAAGATAATTTGAATTTAAAAAAGATTTGATTTTATCTTCTAAAAATCTTTTTGAATTCAAACAGATTTGATTCTACCTTCAATGATAATTTGAATTTTGAAAAGAATTGATTTTTTATCTATATCTTCAGTTAGCCTATAAATAACAGGCTAAATATCGAGATAAGGGGTTGGAAATTTTTTAGGTTGGAAATTTTCGAGGTTGGAGATTTTAGAAAATCGATTTTCATAAGCAAAAGTTTTTCTTTCCATATCGGATTTTCTTTTGAAAATTTTTGAAAAGGAATTAGGAAGAACTCAATAAAGTGAAATCAATTTTCTTTGCTCGATCTATTCTTTTAAGATTTGAAATTGTTGCGAAAGACAAATGGTGAAATCGAGAAAGAGAAATCAATTCTCTTCTCTTGATTTACCGTCCTTAAAACATCAATTTATTTTGAAAAGAACAACTTTTAGTGAAGGAAATTTTATTAATAGTTTTCATTTGTCAACCAATCCTTGTAGAATTCAAGTGAGATCTACGTGACTTTCAGCTTATGAAAATTAACATTCTGAGGGTAAATATTCTGGACTAGCCATTCTTGTGGTAATTTCAATACCTTTGATAGGAGGCATATAAACTGATTTCAAAACATGAATTAATTCATTTTAATTAATCCGTTTTATCGCTTTATTCATTTTGTTAGTAATATATTGCATGAAAAATGGTTTCAAAATGTGAAATCTTGGATTCAAATTAGTTTTTTCCATTTTTTGAGGTTTGGTAATAACCGACGGGCTGAAGGCTCTACCGAGGTCATCATGGGGCACCTCTTCTACCCATCGGTCATCCTAGGGATGACAGTCCCTCGTCCCTCCTTGGCCGTCCCTAGACCTCTTCTTTCCGTTTTTGATTTTTTTAATTTTCCTCTTTTCACACTTTGTTTCTACTTGTTTTAGGCAATTTATTCCAATATTTCCTATTGTTTCAATCATTTATTTTGCTTCTGATATTTTATTTTGCTAACATGTTACTTCATCTTTTTGTGAGTTTTCTTTAAATATTGGATACTAGAAAAGGGGACTAATTAGGATGATTCGAGCACATCGATTCGATTCATTCCTTTTACTCTATTTCTCTCATTAGTTTGTTTTTTCTAATTACTATTCATTATTATAACTGTTATTTTCGTGCTCGTTAATATAAAAAGCGGCAAGAAATTTCTACGAATAAATAAGGTTTTCTTTAATAAAATAGGACCAATGTCCTAGTTTTCCCTCCAAAGAAAATTATCACTTTAAAATCATTCTTTTAAACATGCATGTGAGGACCAATGTCCTCACCTCGAATGAATGCCCCATTTTAGGCATGATTTATATTTCCTTTTTATTGTGGGTTGTATTCCACCCCTAATTTTATTGTAAATTAATGTAATCTTATTTACTTTATTCTAATTTTGCATTATTTATAGCTTTCATTATGTGATTGGACTGCGCTTTAATAATTGCATTGAAATTTATGAGAAAAGGAATGGGATTTTAATTTCAAAAACTCACTTGTAGCTGTGACCAAGGTATGAATAAGAGTGAAGTCCCGAACTCTCTCTGGTCTTAGGCTTCACGAGGTTAGATGAACCTTTCCAATGTTCTATTTGGAAGCGGATTCCAAAATATCTCTTGTTGTCGCAAATAGACATATATGCATTGTGTTAGGCTCAGTGAGGCTAGATGAACTTTCCCAATGTTTTATTGGGTGGCGACTCCAAAATACCTCTTGTTGCCCAAAATAGATGTTTTATTGGGTGGCGACTCCAAAACACCTCTTGTTGCCCAAAATAGATGCCCTTGTAATCCTTACAAGTTTTATGAACCTCTCTCGAACTCCGTAAAAGCGGGTTTTTGGGGCCTCCGGGGTTTGGCGCGTGTCACACCTATTTCGTGTGAAATATTATATCTAGTCTATGAATGATTATGCATATGGTAATGACAAATGTGTTTATCCATGTGAACATATATAATGAAGTGTGGGTTTGTTTAATAAGCCATATGTGTGTGCAATATATCAAATGATATGATGTTATACAATGCGATAATATTAACATTAATTGGATTAATAATTTAAGTCGAGTTGTGGATAGATAGGCATGCCTATAAGGTCAAGTGCTGCAGCCGTAGCATTTATTTTTTATTCCCGTTTGGAATCCCCAATGCGTATAGAATCCTGTCCACCTAAGTGTACATATATATATGAATATATTTGAACCTATGAGTACTAATGCATAAGTGTTGTATCTTCGTATAGTAATGTGATTTATGGTACTTATGTAACACCCCTTACCTATACGCAGGGAGCTTCATCCCTCGAGGAGGAAGAAGGACCCCGATAGATGAGGGTTATCATGCAAGACCTCAAACAAAGCAAACAAAGTTGCGAATCATTCACTAAAATAGGGTAACATAAAATTTCTTAAAAAAAATAGCAAGAAACAGAGGCTGAAAACAAAAACGCAGTATTTTATTAATTTCCATTATAGTCTTTGCATATCAGAATACAAAAGTGACTCAGCATAGAAGATCGTAAACATATCTGATATCAAAACCCAACTACAAAAGTAGAGCTTACATCAAGAAGTCATCATTACAAAATGTTTAAACTAATAAATATACAAACGGTACAATCCTATAATACAAAATCTCTCTCTCAACTAGTTGTGTTGGCCCTACTGAAACGGATCGCCTTACCCAAAATCTCCAATAACTTTCGCACCTGCACGTATGAAACAACCGTGCTAAGTAAATACGCTTAGTGGGGAAAACACAAATGCACAACGACCACTCATAGTGGCGTCAATAGAAAGTCACATGGTCATGGCCCAAACAGAATAATGAATTCTTATTAGACAATTCAAAACATGAAGGTACATTTGCATCATCATAGTCATATATTCATATACTTTAAATAAAACCATCACTATATGCATTATTCCCAATTTGCACATTAACAATCATAAGCTTGCTTATACAAAACGGTGGATAATGAGCATATGCATAGATACCCGAGGGCATCAACAATTCATTCATAATGCATGGATACCCGGAGGTATCAAAATCATTCTTCTCTTTTTGTTTAAAAAAAAACATTTTCGCATGGGATCTTAATCAAGATCCAAGACAGAAGGATCGCGAGGATCTTATCGGAGACCTGATCAGGGTCCAAATCATAATGGGGCTGTAGCTACTAAAGCTCTATTAGGCATGCCTAACTATCCACTTATTTGACTCTAGCAGGCCATGCACAATTCATCAAATCACATTCATGTAATTCATAAAATTATCCAAGTATAATTCTAAAAGCATCACAAGTTCGGAAACCAAACATCGAAAGCATAAAAGAAAACTCAAGTTGAAGCTAGGAGGTATCGCGCTCAAGACGTCTGTCGTGCTCACGATAGAGGTAAAACTTGTCCCCAGGTCATGATCGTGGCAGTCTTCACGCTCGTATGGAGATAGAAGCACAGCGCGACAGTGAGCGGCCAGCAAAAGCTGTCGTGCTCGCGCACAGGCGTGCGCTCGCGATAGAGGACTGCCCAAATCCGCTCGCGACAGAGAGCTCTTGCTGCTGCGGCTCAGCAACCTAATGCTCGGCCACGCGCATGGGTTGAATTCACAAAGCTTTGTCGCGCTCGCAATAGAGTCGTGATTTCCAGCTCTTACGCAAAAATCTGCAGAAAATCACCCTCCCAAAATCACCCAAACCTCCAATTGACTTCAAAACTCAACTCTACACAAATTGATCATTCAAGAAATCTTAATTAACCTAAAACCCAACTTTGGAACCACAACCAATAATTTAATTACACAAATAACATAATCAAAATCCTCATTTTAGAAAACCAAAAATTTCTCTCTAAGTTCAACTACAAATTCATATCTTGGTTCAATTACTCATAATCCAATCATCTCAACCCAAAATAATTATTACCCACATCATTTAGATACAAATACACATATTATATCTCATCAATTACCAGCAATTCAACAAAGAACACAAAATCACATCAAATGCACAAAGAAAATAAAATTTCCCAAACCTTAGATTCCTACGCTCCAATCAAGGGGCACCATTTCCACTTGCTATTTTCTTGCCCTTAGGCTCTCTAGGAGGAATTTTGAGCAAAACACCAAACAAAATTACAGAATTCAAACCCTTACCCAAAAACGCATATTAACCCATCTAAAGAAAGGAAGAAGATGATAAAGGAAGAGAACTAGCTACAAACTTACCAAACCAGCTTAGGGTTACAAAAATTCACCAAATTTGCAGCAAAAATGAAAAGATCACAAGGAAGCAAAGAAGAAAGAAAGAAGAAGATGAAGAACGGGTTGAGGCAAAATAAGAAACGTGGAAAAGAAGAAGAACAGCTGTCTTCTCTCTCCTCTCTCCACAATTTATACCTCTCCCACATGCTACATGGCACAGTTTCAAAGGAGAACTTCCTCATCATACACCCAACTATCATCCTTTCTCATCTTGGGTTACACGAGACATTTTTGAATCCCCTACCCAATAGAACATTGGGAGGTTCATCTAATCCCATGAAACCTTTAAGCACCTTTGAGCCATTTTAGAGTCGCCACCCAATTTACAAGAAATTGGGAAAGGTCATCTAACCTCGAGGGGCTTAAACCAGAGAAGGTGTTCGGAACTTCACTTTTATTCATGCCTTAAGTTAAGTTTATAAATGAGTTTTTAACAAAATAAAATTCCATCTCTCATCTCACGCGATCATGCAATAAATTTAAAGCGCATTTCAATCACATCGGAAAGCGATAAAGAAAGCATAAAATAAAGCAATAAATAAATTACAAGAAAATCTGGGACAGAATAATCCCCCAAAATAAAGAAAGCACAAATAAAATAAAAGGATAAACTTGCCCCAAAAATTAATTACAAGGGACCAAAATGAATAAATAAATAACTGCATCACAAGAAGAAGAATAATAAAATACATCATACATAAATCGAGACATTTATTGAATTTTAAGAACATTGGTTCCTTTGATTAATCTTAAAAAAACTTGGTGAATTATTTTGGGTATTGATTGAGAAAACCGAGATGAGTGATCCCATTTTATAAAAATTAATTCTCCATATTAGAAAAATCCCAATTTTATTTATTGTAAAAAACATGAATTTTCATAATAAAAACGGATCCAAAAATACATTTTACATGCAACATACAAAATAATAAAATAGGGAAAATACAACAATTAAAAAAAAATGATGCAAACCAAACTTTGAAGGCTTTAAGTCCTCGATCCCCCATCTCGCCCATAGATAACACTCAAATAAAAAGACAAGGTATTGCAACCAAAAAGAAAATAAAAATTATGGTTAGTAATTAAATCAAGTCAAAATAAACAAATAACATAAAATGAAATATATAAATAACCCAAATTAAATGAAATGCATAATATAAAATGATAAACCAAATCAAATTAAATAAACTAAAATATATTCAATTAAACTAATCAAGTGAATAAAACAAATGAATAAAAGGATTAAACATATAAAAATGAACAAACAAAGGTGTGTGTGTGTGAACAACAAAGAGGGTCCCGCGTGAATAATGCATGCATGGAAATTAAGAAGAGAATGGAAAAAGGATGGCCACTGTCCACGTGGCCATCAGGCAAACAAAAGGGAAAAAATAACAACAATTGATTAACAATTTGATTTAGTTGACAAACAAGGATTATTAAGTTAAAAATGCAAGATTGGCATGTTCAATTGATTATTTACATGTTATCACAATGAACATAAATATTTACATGGCAAAAAAATCAATCAAAATAAAACATATTAATTAATTACATGTTAAAAAAATACATGTTAAGAATAATAAGAAAAACGAAGCAAAAACAAATTAATTACATGTTAAAAATAAGAAATCGTGGCAAAATAAATTAATTATATGTTAAGAATAAGAAATCATGACAAAAGAAATTAATTGATTACATGTTAGAAATAAAATCAATAAAATAATATTTACTTGAACAAAATAATAAAAAATAATAGAATAAGATAAAAAAAATAAATAATTAGTTCGAAGCCCAGAAAATTTACCCTCAGATTTGGATTCGATTGAATAATGATGATCTTCTTGGAAAATTCCTCAAAAAAAATGATTTAGCAATGAAATTAATTCCTTTTGTTTATGGAGAAAACAAAGAAATTAATTTGGATGCTTAAAAGATTGAAAATTGATTTGAAAGTGGAAATTAATTCCTTTTGTTTAAGGAGAAAACAAAGAAATTAATTAGAATGATTAAGAATTGAAACTTGAATTTCCAATGTCAATTAATTCTTGTTAATGGAAAAATAGAAGTTGAAATTTTCTGAAGAAAAATCAAAGAAGAAGAAAAGAACCAGCTCTCAAAAATCTGATGTGAAAAATAATGAAGGCCCCCCCCCCCCCCCCCTAGGTTTTTTTCCTCCCAAAATATTTATATGATGGAAAAATAAAACCCAAATTAGGAAAAGAAATTTTATTTTAATTCAATTTCCTGCCTTTTTTTATGATAAAATCAGTTTTTATTTATTAATTTTCTAAAAAAAATATTTAGAATTTAATTTGGACTCAAAAACCTTAATTTGGGTGCAAAAACTCGTTTTGGGGCAAAAATCGGTGGAAAACGGCGGTTGCGGCGGAAATTTGGGCGTAGGGGGTGAGCTGCCACGCAGCACGCATGAATGGGCGAGGGCCAGCGGCACCGCGCGTGAGCGTGAGCGTGCGCTGCGTACTGCTCCGCGCGAGCGCGCGCCGCGGCTACCTTGATGGCTTGAATTTTTATTTTTTTTTTAATTTTAAATTGAAACCTTTTGAACTAAAATTAATACTTTCAAACACATTTTTTTATTTTTTATTTTTAAAATATATATTTTTTATTTTTTATTCTTTAAAAAGCAAATTTTCACCAGAAAATCATCACTTCCAATATTTTTTGCCTGCGAATGGGCATCTAATAATCATTGGGTAACCCCGGTCTAGACTGCCTCGGGACCCGTTGTCTACACATCCTAATCCAATACACAAACTCACACCCAAGTAAAACCCCAAACTACAAAATAATATAACTTAAACAATAACGTACACTCAAAATAACACATACTCACAATAATACACACACAAGGCTCAAACTGCTAGGGTGGGAATGGGGTGTTACAACTTATGAGTACTAATGCGATATCCACTTCTAAGAATATACAGGCAGGGTAAGAAATGAATGCTAAACTATAAGTAATGTGAATACTATGCATTATGAGAATGTGATGTGTTATCGGAATTTAAGAATATGGTTTATTGATGATGTTAAATATATACATATATGCGTAAGAAAGGTAATTGATATACTATAAGGTGTGTATATGATGATATTCAATATTTGTTATGAATGAATTTTGTGTGTTGTTTCCCCATTAAGTATTATCGCTTAGCACGAGTGTTAATTCGTGTAGGTTCTTAAGTGGAGCATGGTTGAAGGACGGTCCCGCATCTTCTCTAGCCAACACATTAGGGTCTGCTGTTCGTGTAGGTTCTTTTGTAATATGTAATTACTAGTTCTTGGCATGTATAAGAAAAGAGATGTAATAGTTGAGCTTTGTAAATATAAGTTGATAGCTAATGATATTTATCTAGCATATGAGTTTTGAAATGTATTTTGTTACTTTAAAAGAAGTTTGTTAATTCATTTGTATAAATCTAAGTTTTGCATGTATGCATGATTTGATGTGTGTGTGGTGACCCTCTTCGACTGCTGTAGCAAGGCTATGCTTGCGGTCGGGGAGGGACGCTACTGTGACGCGCGCCGGATCCTGTGCGCCGCCCTTTAGGACCGCCCGCACGTGGGCGATCGTGGCATTTGCGGGTCCGTTGACAGCTTGCGATAAATCGCAAGTGCGTCTATGTTGGGCAACAAGGAGGTTTCATGGAGTCGCCACCCAATAGAACATTGGGAAAGTTACTCTCGCCTCGGAGAGCCTAAAACTGCGTTTGGTATCCATTTTGGGCCAGCCAGAGGGGTCATGGAAGGTGAACTTCTCACCCTAAAGAGCCTAGGATTAGCGCTAAAGCCTCGTGACCCAAGAAGTATTTTGGAAGATAACCTCTAACCTCTCGAGCCCAAAGACCAGAGCTGGGTCCGGGATTTCTCATCTATTTCTACTTCAATTATTTTATGATTAAATTTTAATATCATTAATTCGCTCTCTCTCCACACTATGCAATTGATTAAAAGGCGCACTTATTCACATCTTGAAAGCGATAAATGATCAAATAGATGATGAAAGCAATGAATTACAATAATACAAGGAGCGGAATACAACTCCCTTTCGTAAATATGCGAATCATACATAAATCGGGGCATTGCTTATTTTTAGGACCTTGGCCCTCACCTGCATCATTATTAAAATTGGGGATTTTTATTTGTGATGATCTTTATTGGATAAAAATAGGGCATTGGACCCTTGCTTTTGCATTTTATACAAATCTCATTTTTATTTAAGTACAAATCGTTGGATCATCTTTATATATTAACGAAATATGAAAAGAGTACATCCATATACATGAAATAATCAATAAATAACAAAATGAAGGAAATAATCGAGAGGGTTAGGAAACTAAACCGGACGGAATCCTCCGAATATGGTAGATAGCCACTCAAGCTTGTGGTAGTCCAAGAGAAATCATATACACTCATAGAAAGTTAAAAGATGTTAATATACATAAAATTAACATATAAGAAGTCAAAAGGACTTGAAAGAGATGGAAAAACGATTTAAAAAGATGGAGACAGAACCCACCGACGGCCTTCCTTAGCTGACCGACGGGCGTCGGTTAAGGTAATCGAAATGTCCGTTTATCACTCAAGGAGGGGCGTCTGTAGGTGGGTGACCGACGGGCGTCGATGATAAAGATGACCCGTCGGTCACCACTGTCTCCGAAAAAACAGAATGGAGAAAAAAACTTTTCAAAGTCAAAAAAGTGGGTTTTATCCCAAAAGGAGATAAGAGAGTCAAAATAAAAGAAAATAATGACAGATATTCAAAAATTCCACAAAATCAGAAATAAATATGAGATAATATGGAGAAGGAATCTGGAATATTTACCCTCAGATAATCGCTTTGGGTGAGATTCTTGTGTTGATTAGAGCCCCGCGCGTTCTACGAGAAGCGAAGGATGAAGGATCAAAGAAAGAAAATGAGTTATTTCTTCTTCAACCCCTCAAAAGATTGATTTTGGAGTCAAAATCTAAAGAAAACTAATTAGTTTTTAGTTCCTTTTGATTGATTTGATCCTTGATTAAATAGATTTCCTTAGTAAATGTGTTTTGTTGGAAGAGAGAGAAAATTTGCTTGAAATTGGGCAGAGTTTCCTCCTTTGAAAATTTTTTCAACCCTTTCTAAGTGAAAATCCGGAGCTTTTATAGCCAGACACGACCGACGGGCGTCGGTGTATGGGGGCGGGCGTCGGAAGAATCCTTCTGACACAAGGATTCATCCGACGGCCCTGCCACATCCATCGACGGGCGTCGGAGCGATTGCGTGCTCTGGGAAACCAGGCGGTGTTCTGACAGGGGTGGTGACTTTTCGACGAGCGTCGGAAAATACCACAAGCCGTCGGTGACTCGAAGCGACGGGCTAACTTCACAGATGGGCTGGCCGTCTGTGGAGGACAAAAAGCTTTTTGACTCGAAAAAACCTCTGTTTTCTCCCCCTCTGCCCTGGAATGGTAAAAAACCTCATTTCTCGTGGACCATGGGACTAAAACCTCCGAATCCAAACCGTTTATGCAGGCTCGGATACTGATTTCATCATAGGGTAACCTCTGATCCGGACCGCTCCGGGACACGGTGCTTACAGCTACATTTTAAGCTTTGGTCATTTCCTAACATTTGTTCTCCAAGATCATAAGTTTTCAACAGTACAAAAATTAGGTAATTTGGACTTATAAATTATGAATTAAGCCCATGACAATACAAACTACTCCAAAAATAGGGGCAGAACTAGGTCTAAGAATTCAAGCTAATATTCAGGGACTTTATGGGAAAATTTAAGTCTTAATTCCTCCACGGGAATTATAGCTCTAAGTGTTAATTTTTGTCTCCAACTAGAATTGCCAAAATTGGAGATCTATAGGCAAAGATATGGCTAAAATATAGAGGAGTATTTAGAGGTTCCTACAATAGTTCCAAAATAATTCCTTTGCAAAAATTCATCGAAAGTCATTTTTATGCTATAACCAAACAATTGGACTTCAAATTAACTCATCATCATAAATTTTAGGTCTTAAATAAATTTACATCAATTTATGCACACACAAGGGTCCAAGAATTCCCATGTTTTATATGGCCACAATAGTTTTAATTTTCCTCATTCTCCTTCCCCTTACTTTGTTTAGCTCCTTCAACTAAAATCCAACATAATCATGAAACTCAATTCAAGCTCACTTCAAATACAACATGTATATTACAATAAATAGAATGAAAAAGAAAGAAGAAGAGGCGAATCCTATACAAATACATGATATAGCTTATCTTTTCCAAGTTTAATTTACACAAATTCCACTTTTCTTCCTTTAATTTTCTTTTACTATAAAATTCATGTGTTTTTCGTTCGGGAGAAATGGTATAAATTTTTTGATTTTCCTTTCCCCATGTGGTCGGCCAACTTAGCCTTAAATATGATTGAGTTCTTACATTTTCTTAACATTTCATTGGTCCACACTTTATGACTTTGTGTTTTCACGCACTTACCTCACTTCTTTTTCAATTCCCACATTAGCACATAACTTAACTCAATTAACGTATTAACCCAAATTCCATGTCATTTGTGGATGCATGCATAATTTAAAATTATTTATAGATTTGCCCCTAAACTTTTATGTTAATTCCTTATATGTCCTAAACATGCTTTATCCTATTAGGGTATGTTTAAGGGCATAACCGATTCCATATGCATCTATTCTATATGCTATACTATGCACATGTCCAAATGTCTCATTTGCTTTGAGTGTCAAAAGCATATTCCAACTCAATTATGGAGAGGAACACTGGATGGTAGTGAAGAACATCTTTAAGTACTTAAGATTGACTAAGGATATATTATTAATATATAGAAAAGATGACTTCCATATAAGTAGGTATATTCATGCTAGCTTACAGTCTGACAAGGATTGTAAGTCGCAGTCAACTTTTGCTTTCATGATTAGTAAGAGAACAGTAAGTTGAAAAAGTTGCAAATAGGACACGACTGCTGAATCAACTACTAAGGCTAAGTATATAGCAGCTTTTGAGGAGAATAAAGAAGCAGTATGGATCAAAAAGTCCATTATTAAACTAGGAGTTGTTCCTAGAATTGTTGATCCAATACCTCTATTTTATGACAATAATGGAGCCATTGCGCAAGCAAAGGAACCACGTTCTCATCAAAGCTCCAAGCATGTCTCAAATGTTATCACCTCATTAGAGAGATAACTAGTGGAAATGATGTGAAGATTGAGATAGTTCCCACATATCTGTAGACTCTGGATCCTGAGGCAACTTTGTCAGAGTTACCTAATAAGGAATTCTTTTCTCTTACAAAGACAAATAAGCAAGGGTTCAAGGTCTATCCATGTTTGCATGTGTTTTCAAAAAAGATTTTAGGCTTTCGAGCTTTAAAAACACTTGGTACGGATGAAAGACTCAATTTTGGGGACTAAAGCCAAGTCACACCCATGACTCAACGAGTCACGACCCATTTGTTGTGACGCAGTCACACCTATTAGCTGTAATCCCACTCACACCCGTGACTCACCTCACAGCTGTGACTGGGGCTTTTTATATAAAATAGCTCATTTTCAGAAGGAAAGTGGGTTGGAAAATTTTAGTTTAAAAGTTTTCTCTTTAGTTTTTAAACATTTTCTACTCTATTTTTATTCTAGTTTCTTATATCTAAGCTCTAAAGCTTAATTTTTTTCAAGTTTTCTTCTTTAAAATATCATCAAGGAGGCATCTAAGAACCCTCTAGTTCCATTGTCTATTTGAGAAACACACTGAAGGTAATGTTATAAGGTTTTTTCTTCTTGCCTCAATTTCTGGCAATTTGAGTTTACACATTTATCCTAGAATGTTGTAAACTTAACCTTTAGTGTCTTTTATCTTATTTGTCATCATTTTACTAGATTTAGGTGTTGATACCCTTTTTAAGGGTATTTGTTGTGTGGTCGAAATATAATAGGTTTTTTGTGGTAGAGGCTCTATTTTTATTCCCTTTGATTTGTTTTCTTCTTAAATCTTGCTTAAAAGTAGTTTTTCAAAATGTTTTGAGGGTTTTTGTCCTTTCTTTCTATTTTTTTTATTTTTGCTGGATTTTTAAACCCATTATGGGTGAGGAATGATACAAAGAAAAGAAGAAGAAGAAGAAGAAGAAGAAGAAGAAGAAGAAGAAGAACAAGAAGAAGAAGAAGAAGAAAAAGAAAAAGAAGAAGAAAGATCACCCATTTAAGGTAACTCATGGCTGTGACTAACTGAGTCACGATCCAACTAGGGTTTCTTCCTCCTTAAGCAATTGAGCCCACTCGTTTGTACCTGTCATCAGTAGTCACGGGCATGAGCCTAGTCAAACCCATGACTCACTAAGTCATGGGTCAAATTTCCTTCTTCTTCAAAAACTTCTTTTTTATTTATTTGTTATTTATTTTATTCTTGCTTTATTTATATTATGTGTCATGCACACCGAATGCCAATATCCCCAGAGGCTCGCTTTTAGGGTCTGAGAGAGGTTCATTTAAAACTCGTGAAGATTGGTCGCTTTACAGTAAACAGGAAATCACCCCTATTTTATTATTGGCAATTAACCTATAAGGGCATCTATGTGGGCACTAAGAGGTAGGTATTATGGAGTTGCCACCTAACAAAACATTGAAAAAGTAAATTTAACCTCATGAAACCTAAACTAGAGAAGGTTTGGGACATCACTCTATGAAACCTAAACTAGAGAAGGTTTGGGACATCACTCTTACTTATACCTTGGTGAATTTTAATATAAATGAGTTTTTAAGTCAAATTTTAATAGAGGAAAACAAGCCAAAATAAATAAAAGGTACAAGGAAAATTAACCAGCCCCGATGCAACCTATGTGTGATGATCTCCAAGTCTCCGTTCATGAGGAATGCTCATAAAGGGGTATTTTAAGCCAATAAAAATAAAATGAAAATAAACCTTTAGTAAAGATACTTAAATGAAAAAAAGAACGATAATACTTGAATAAAAGAAAATGAGGTTATCAAAACTAAAGAAAATAATATCACATGCTGAAATAAAAGAGAATATAGATAGAACATGCAATATGGCATAAAGTAAACAAAATAAATACATTAAAATAACCAAAAGGGAACAAATAGAAGCCACAGACGGGCCACAGAAAGGGGTAGACGGGCAACCAAAATAGGCGACATAATGGATGGATCGGCTTTCGCTCTGTCCCGTCGCGCACTATGAGCAACAAACGTCGAAAGCCTTCTTTCCATTTGTCTTCAAAACATAGAGACAAAAATGTAGATTTTAGTTTTTAAACCATTTTTAACCTATCTATCATGACAAATGAGTCTAAACATGCATATAGAACAATAAAATCACCCAGAGCTCCAGAAATTAATTTAAGTCATGAAAACTAAAAATACTAAAGAATTAAAGGTTTAAACATGCAAAAATATCAAAACACCATTATAAGAGAAATGTTATTGTAACGCCCCTCCCCAACCCCACAATAGCTTCGCCACGGCAGTTAAAGAGCATTGCCACGCACACATACTTACACATACAAATGAGTTAGAGACAAAATCTAGAATTAACAAATTTCTTTTAAATGTAGCAGAATTGTAACGGCCCCAATATCGGGCTAATCGTGAATAGTATTTTTCGATAATGAATAGTGGCACCGAGGTAATAGTACTTCTCGAAGTCAAAAACATATTTTATTAGACCATTGGATATAGCATGTCAGCGGGAGTCTGTAGGCAAAAATTTGAGGTAAAACGGAGGTCAAATGGGTCCGGAGAGTGTAAAACAGTGAAAAAGGTCGTTGGGGCGTCTGTCGTGATAGATGGCCGTTTGTGGTGATAGATGAGCATTTGTTGGGTGATAAATGGCCAGGTCGTCAGTCATGAGGGATGGCCAGGCAGTTTGTGGCATCAGACGGGAATCTGAAAGTCTTATTCAGCCTGATTTGATCGATTCCAACCCTAAATTGACCGGACCATATCTTACGCTATTTACCTCAGAAAAATGATATGAAAAAATTGATGTACTCGTATTGATGAGTAGAATCATATGGTATTGAAATATTAATTTTTTGTGACACTAAAATATTTGAGTATCTGACTGATAAATAATTATCGATCCGAGAAATGGTCTCTGGTTGAGCCAAAAATATTATTGGAGTCTAATGAATATGTGTTAAGTAAAATGGAGTCATTTTTTATGAGGAATTAGACTTAGAAAGAAGGAAAAGTTATGATTTTGGTTTAAAAAGTAATCGGGTTGACTGGAGGTTTGACCGAGGCGTTGAAAATAACAAACGGTGTCCAAAATTTATGAAAATTTCCAGATAGATTATAAATAATATATAAGAACACTTGGTAGTGAAAAGGGAATTTTTTGAGGACACCAAAAATTTGTTGATCAGACCGATTTGATGGAACCGGACCGATAACGGACTCTGATTGAGGTGAAATTTTGTGTATAGCCTAGTTTTGTCTTAATATGAATTATGGAATCAAATTTGGAATGAATTGGAGTTGGAAAGTGAGAAAACCAAAGAACAATTGCATAATAGGTTTGAGAATGGCTAAATGGGCTTTATAGGTTGGACCAAGGTTGAACCAATTTGGGCCACTATAAAAGCCATTAAATGGCATATCAGTTTGTGAGCAGTGCTTATCCCTTCAGCTCCTCTCTGCCTCTTGCTTGGCCAAAGTCCTCCTTTTCCGCCTCTCTCAAATTTCTTCAATATTTCCTCCATTTTCTTCCTAATTTCAAGCACCCTAAAAGTAATTCAGCCCCTCTATGAGTGTATAGCAGGCTCTAGTATCCATTTGATGGATTAAAAGTACGAAAAAATAAGGATTCAAGGTTATGTCCCCAATTGGAGATAAGAGATTTAGATTGTTTTAATTAGATTTATTAGTTCTAAATGATAGATTAGCATGTGTTAAGCGTGTTTATGAAGTTATATTACATAAACGAAGAGAATTGGTGAGTGTTTCTTTGACATGTATATTCAGCAATGGTGAAAAAATCAAGAGAAAAAGGGCCAATCAAAGGTTAAGAACAAGGAATAGAAAGGTTATCAAGGTTAGAGCGTGGATATGAGGTTTGTTTTTAGTTAATCCAAGAATTTTAATTTGAAAATTAGGGTTTTATATTGTGTTGGTATTGTGACTATGTGTAAAATGTATGTGTAATTGAAATTGAAGTGATAGATGAGTTTAAGGAAGTTAATTAAGCTAATTAGAGTGATTGGATTGAAAGAAAACTAATGGCAAGTATTGGTCATAATGATACATAATGGTATACTTAGGTATATTATTGGTATACTTAGTGATTAAGTGAAATTAAATGGTATACACATGTGAATTGAATCTTAATTTAGTGGAATAAGTATTGAATGAACGAAAAAGAAAGTGATAGAGGAAAATGCTTAAGGTGGCCGAATGGACTAGAAAGGAAAATGTGATGGATTTTATGGTATATATGATAAGTGAGTGATAAGTTAGACAAATGAATGAATTAGAAGTGAAAAAGAAAATTTGATGAAAAGAATTGCAAAAAAATTGAATAATTGATTTAATGAATCAAAAATGTAATTAGTCAAATTAATGCTAATAACACCATAACCTGAATATGCATATGATTTGAAAGTGTATAAAGTTAATTGAAATTGTAAGAAATTAATTAAGTATTTTTAAGAGTATTTTCCCATTATGTTCATGGTGGGAAATATTGGAAATCATTAAAATAATTGAAATTATACGTACTTTTGATGTTAACTTGATTAAATGAATAATTAAAATTGAAATGATATGAAAAGAGTGAAATTGGCTTTGAAATTAATTTATAGCCATTGCATGGCTTAAGTATACTTATTATGAAAAATAAGTATATAATAAGAATTGCGCATAAATGATGAATTATGATGAGATAATTCATTAAATATGCAACATTGAATAAAATGTTGTGTAACCAGTGGAATGAAATGACAATGGAATGTAAATGAAAGTGAAAATGTTAAAAAGTGAATTTGAAAGTTGATTGAGAAAGTATTGCACTTAGTAATCTCTGGCGATCTAATTTAGTTCAGGATATGTGTGGCTAGCCATAGGGACACCCATATCGCGGTGCAAGTCATGAGGACTTACCTTACTATGGCAGGTTCATGATGGTCTCCCATAGTGCGTAGATATGTTCTATGTGTGATATCCATTCCCGACCACAATATTAGCTCAGCTATAGTAGTCGAGAACGGTCACCACATAGCAAAACACACACACATAACACTAGGATACACATATGCCAAAACCTGTACAATAAAATTTCATTACTCATGCACACCCATGCAACGGATATTTTATGCTAGAGCTCAAACACATTCACATACTTATATACATTATACACATATTAGTACGGAAATTACTTTTACATCCACATATATTTATTGGTTGCGAAAAGATTATATATTACTTATACAAAACATATTGTAACACCCCCTACGTCCCCGTTGGAAGGACACGGGTGCGCTACCGACGCTAATTCACATACATGCACACATACACTAAGCGGAAGCATACATTCATACATAACATACATATGGAAATACAACGGAAATTAAAACTTTTGGAAAGCAACAATGATCATTCATTAATATAACAAAATTCATTAATTAAATGCTCTGATCACACTTGCTGAACCAAAATAGTTACAAGAAGATCCATACATACTAAAAATACATAAACAAAAGGCTACAATATTACAGAATCTGAAATACAGGAGCTGAAAGTAAAATAACAAAACACTTCTAACTCCCACGTGGCCGACCTTGCAGATGCGCGACTCGAACGGAAACCAAAGACCTGTCACCTACACGGGAAAGGAACCCGTGCTAAGCGATAACGCTTAGTGGGGAGGAACAAAAACAAAAGGACACTAAACCAACAAACATATAACATCATGCAAAAATACAAATAAACTCATAGGCAAACACTTACCAGTTCCATCGAAGTCTCAGATATCAGAAAGGGAATCATGCGAAGACACAATTTATATATAAACAGCTGTCATACCAAAGTACCCATATACCAACCAAAAGCTGATCCACACGCAATGCAACTATCATGCAGAGACGTATATACACAATAACTGATATCCGAGTTACGAAGCTGATGCACTACACTACCATAAAATGATGCACACAAATATCATACAAGGTCACTAGAGGTCAGAACATACAACTATCATGCCATAATACACACACCCTAGCCGAGAACCAACTGACAAAGTCAAAGCATAACACTTCTGCTGTGCCACTCTGATACATATAACATCATGCCAAGAACGTAAACACATGACAACATGCCGAAGACACCCCAATAGAAGAGACCAAGAAGTTATAACATAACATCACATTTATAACATCATCATGCAGAAATACCATTAAATCTAACATAGACTTACCGAGATCAATAAAATGTAGAAGTCATAGATTACACAATGCATAATCTCTAACTATATAAATATGCATAAAACTGTCACATAAAGATACCCATACACTAGCTAAAACCCATCACAAAGCGAATACACCATACTCTCACATTACTACACCAATACACGTAGTAGCATACAGAGAAACGTAGACACCTAATAGCATGCTGAAATCACTACAGTAGCAGAGCCCAAGAAAGATATAACATGATACTACATTCATAACATTCGAGAGGTCAAAATCACAATCTTAAACATATCAATTTACATACTTAGAGCCACAACTGATCCGATTCACATGCTTATATACAATAAAACATGCTTGCATAAATAAGACATACATTCTGAAGCTCATATCCACGTTCATATACATATAAACTGATTTCTCATACTTATCATAATGCTCATTCAAAAATCACTTTCTTGTAGTCATATCCACACAATTCAGAGCAAACACCTGCTGACTCAAAATAGTGGATAACGAGTATACGGACAGTACCTTAAGGGTACGAATTGGCCAAATGGTACGTTACGGGTACGAATTGAAAACCATTTTATTTTATCGCATTCAACACATTTTACTGAGGGGGATCTTAAACAAGATCCAAACACATTGAAAAGGATCGCGAGGATCTGAACACATTAAAAAGGGTTCGCGAGGAACCAAACGGGGACCTGATCAGGGTCCAAACGTCCAAAGGTGTTGCAGCTAAAGAGACTCTATTAGGCATGCCTAACTATCCACTAGACTGACTCTCACAGGTCATGCATAATACAAATCATGTCTCACATCATGGCGCATAATTTAACATATCACATTCATATAATTCATAATATTGTCCATGCATAAAACATCCAATTATATTAATATACTTCATAAAGTAGTCCAAGTATAAACCTAAAGTCATCACAATTTCGGAAATCCAACATTGGAATCACAAAAGAAAACTCAATTTGGAAACCAGGGAGTGTCGTGGTCGCGATAGAGGCGACTTGCCCCAGGTCTCGATCGCGGCAACCTTCGCGATCTCGCGAGGGAACAATACATGTCTCACGGTCGCGCTCGCGATAGTGAGCTGCTAGCCCAATCTGTCGCGCTCGCGACAAAGGATCGCCCAATTCAGATCAGCAGCTAAGCGCTCTGTCGCGCTTGCGACAGAGGCTCTGCTACTCAGCTCGGTAGCGAGCTCGGACGCATGCGAGAACTGCTATCATCGGGCTCCATCGCGATCTTGCGACAATGTCGCGCTCACGACAGAGTCGGGATTTCCAACCCTTACACGGGAAAGCTGCAGAAAAACTCATTTTCACAACACCCAAAACTCAAATCTCAATTCAAACATCAACTTACCTCATTACCAGCAACCAAACCATCATTTCTAACATATAATACAATATTTATGCTAAGAATTTCAATTAAATCATGCAAAGAACAATATCAATTTACAAAATCCATCAATTTACAAAATCTAAACCTCAGCACTATTCATTCCACAACTCCATCAAATACACAATTGGGTTCAAATGCTCACATTCAAGGCTTCATGCATTATCTAAATCAAAACCCATAATTTCCATTGTCAAACATTTATTTAATCTTTCTCAAAACTCTAAACAAGTAATGACTAAGTTTTGGACAGTTACAACAAAGTTCAAATGCATTTCGAAAGCAAAACGTACCAAAATACTCAACCTAAAGGAGGGTAAGGAAGGGCAAGTGCTCAAGCCAACCATAGGGTTCAAAATAAGAGAAAACACCTTTAGCAAGCAGGTTTTGTCACGCTCGCGACAGAAGCCTCCGTCACTGCACTACGAAAATAGACTAAGATGACTACTTCCCGCCCACGACTTGTATGGCCTAAACCAACCTCTAAAACTCATTTTTAGCCAAAACTTACTTCTTAACAAATTTCCTTAGGATGTTAACGTTCAAATGCAACAAATTTCAGGTCAAATAGACATCTATAACTTCAGATATGAGCTAATAAACCTATACTATGCATATAACCCGACCAAAACAGAGACACTACGGTTTTGGCAAATTTTCAGGATCTTAGAGCAAGAATTTGCCCAAGGTTATTTCTAAGACTTTTAAAGGCATGGAAGTCATGGTTCTAATGGCTCAAGTGTCACATGATTTAGAGTCTAAAACTCTACCTATGACAGAAACAATATACGGAGGTCAGATGAAAACTAAACAGAATTGCCAAAACTCAAGATCACCATACAACATCAAATTCAAAGAAATTCCCAAACTCATGCATTTCAATACCAACCCTGATATACATCTATCTCAATCAATAACATGGATTACTAAAACATTTACCCAAATTAATTCAAGCATAAACTCATATCAAAGCACTCAAATTTCTAGAAAGCAAACACAAATACACACTCATGATCCAAGGAGAATTAGGCAATGACAACTCAAAACTCAAATGCAGAAATCAAAGCTCCCAAACCTCTTTGAAGCACAACCCAGCCGATCTTCACTCATCAAACTTCTCTTTGCCTTTACACTTCTTCTTGACACCAACCACTTGCACAAACAAACCCAGAAAATCCTTAATCCAAACCCCAATTCACAATCAATCAAAACCAAAAGAAGAAGAAAGAGAAACATATGCAGGAAACCCTTAAAACCCAAACACATACCTCTTTAATATTGTTCCAAAACTCAGAAATCCAACTTCAAATCTTGAAGATCCACGTTGAGCACACACACAAGAGAGTAGAGAGAGCAGAAAAGTAAAGAGAGCGAAAAAGGAGAAGAGAAAAACGTGAGGGAGAAGCCAAAAATCTGCTCTCCTTTCCTCTCTCTTCTTTAATGCTCTTCCATCTACCCATCCTATGTGTCATGCCCCCATTGGACGAAACATTCCACCTTTGACTTATCAATCCTTGGCACCATACTCCTACCTCACTAGATAATTCTTAAGTAGATATTTTTCATCCTTAGCACAATACACACAATCCACTAGATAATTGCCTTACATCCTTGTTACCAAACAACACACACACACTAGATAAAACCACAACAAATACCCTACATCCATACACCACATGCACACCAAATAATTTCCCCCACTTAACTTATTTAATAATTACTTTGCAATTAAGTCCTTATTATCCAATTCCCTCATGCACAAATTACTGAAATACCCTTAAATTCTGACTTAGCATGCAAATTTCGACTAGAGCCATTTTGGGTTGTTACACATATTGCCCTAAAACCCAAAACCTACACTATAAGCTCCTAGTATTGACCGTCAATGCGGATCTGTCCTTCATGATCACCTCACGCCTAAACCTACACGGATTAGCAAACCCGTGCTAAGCGATAACACTTAGTGGGGAGGACAACATATACATTTATATATAGCATACAATTCAATCATTACTCAAATAAAAGATATATATCATATTACAAGCATAGTAACAATGACTTCAGCTTAGCAATATTCATGTATCAAGTATGCACATACTCTATATTCATGTACTAAATTAGTCACAACTCATGTATATTATTCCCCACATTCATGTACACATTTCTTATTGAACTCATAATTAGTTCTACCATATTTCACATTATTCACACATTACTCTTATTAGTTTAGCCTTGCCTGCAATTCAAAGATGCGGATAACGGGTATCGCATTAGTACCCCATGGGTACAGTAATCACATTGGTATTCGTGGATACATCACATTCACATTGGTACCCTAAGGTACTGAAATATTAACATTAATTTCCCATTGAGGAATCCAGCAAGGATTTAAATCGCATTATGATTCCAGAGGAATCGGACGCATTGGGCTGCAGTACTTAGACCCTATAGACATGCCTATCTATCCACTACTTGACTCGTAGGCTAAATTATTAATCCGGTTATTTTCATTATCATATTAAGTATAGCAATATGATATCATTCAATTATACCTCATCACATTGTTCATATACATTATGGTACGCATCATAATTCTCTCATCATGGCATATACATACAATCATATGTATATACATATTTACCAACATAAATCTCATGTACGTATAATCATAATCACACGTCTATAATAAGATTAAGATCATATACATATTTAATTACCATTTAGTAACTGTAATACAATTAAATAAGGTTTAAAACAAAAAAAAAAGTTCAAATGGAATGAAATAAAAAACTTTTAAATTTCAAAACAGAATGCATTTACACGGCAGTATGGAAAAGCCTTACCCCCGTGTAAAAAGTCCAACATAGGAAATCATCAAAACAGAATGACTTTACATGGCGGTATGCAAAGTCCTTACCACCATGTAAAATCACGAATAGCCATTATGAAGAACTGAATGCAATCACACGGCGGTATGCCCATTTCATGCCGCCGTGTGGATCACCTCAAACCCAAAAATTTTAAATAGAAACAAGTTAAATTCCAGTTTTGCTATACCAATTATCAAGTTAACCATGCCTTTAAAAAAAACTTCCAAAGATCAATTCTCATTTCAATCATTGTGTTCATATGAGCATGCCATTAATCTCATTCCCTCCAATGAACTCTCACTCATTACCAATCATATTATTTAGTCAAAATAGGGTACATGTCAATGCCACCCCAATTCTCAATTCAAATACACATTCCAACATTCAAATAAACACAAATCAAGCAATATACATACATATATACAGATAGTTTCCCAAACTTTGTCGCCTAAGCTCCTAATGCTTCTCTTGATCACTTTGCACTTGCTTCTCCAATCTTAGCTTTTCCTTTATCCTTCCTTAGTTCTTCCACTACAAACAGAGTCTAATTCCCAAATTGGAACACAATATCATGACCAATCAATTTCAAAATAAAGGAGATGAACATGAAGGAGAATCCATTAAATAACCACTTACCTTGCTAATTGTTCATCCTATATTTCCTAACACTATACAATCAATTAAATTCTCACACACACTAACTATAAATCTTAAGATTACTCAATGAAATGAAGAAATAGGAAAGTAAGAAGAAGCTCAGCTGTGGAGAAGAAGAGAATGCAGAAAATTGCACTTTCTCTCTCTAAAATCCTTTATATTGCATGGCTTGAGTAACTTGGCAAAGCCCCAAGCCACACGTGGACTCCACTTCCCCTTCTTCAAATCTGCCATTCTTCCCTTAATCCTCATTAGCCTTAATTTACTTAGTTAATTTAATTAATACCACTTAGTAATCAATCATGAACAAGTGCCAATGAGCCACTTAACTTATTTCATTTTCTTCAATTAGGTCCTCAATTACTTACACTTAAGTCCTCAATCATTTACACTTTAAATCCAGATTTTAACACACTTCAATTTAGCATGCTCACTTTTAACAATTAATCACTTTACCACTAGGGTACATTTTCGGCCATTACACTATGTTCAGTGTACTATTCTGTGATACAATTGGAATGGTCCTTTAGGGTTATTTCCTACTGTACTGTAGTGGACTTTTAGGTCCACGTCCCGTATATCCTATCTATAGATTTTCTGTCGGGATTATATTAGGGGCATAATTGTAAAAGTAATATGAAATTGAAAAAAGTAAAAATGGAAGTGAGTGTTTAAATAAAAAATTACTTAATTGAAAGAAATGAAAAATTTAGGGTGAAAAAGGTAATTTACCGCAAATGATAAGTTAAATGGGTAATAATAGTAAAATGACTTGAAGAGGTAAAAATTAAAGTGAAAATGACAAATTGAGTGAAAAATGACTCATATGAAAGAAAAAAAGTTCAAGAACTAAAACGTAATTTACCATAAAAATAATTAGTTGGAAGACCAATTAGCAAATTATAAGTTAAGAAGTGAATAAATGTAAAAAAATATAGCGTATAAATAGCAAAATTGTAAATGAACGTTAAAAGAGGGGTAATATTGTAAATTGATAAAAGTTTGAGGTAAAACTTTAATTAAATGTAAAAGTAGGTTAATAAATGATACGAAAAAGAAAAGTGAACTTAAAATGACAATTGTGTAACGAATGTAAAGTTTAGGGACTAAAGTGTAATTTAACATGAGAATGTTAATCTGAGGACTAAAATGTAATTTGTAAGCCCAATAATGATTTAAAATGAAAAGAGAAATGAACTAGTAGCAAAAATTGTAATTATGATGTAAAACTGGCAATTTTGTAATTAATTGAAAGATTAGGGACTAAAACGAAATTTTGCCATATTAATGGTACCTACTAGAATAAAATGAAAAGTGAAAGGATAATAATATGTAAAAATGTGAATTAAATGAAATATGCCCCAAAGATAATTAACTGGGTATTGAAGGGTAAAATTGTAAATAAAGTGTAAAAGGGTAATTAAGTTAAAAATAGGATTAATGAATGAAAATAACCAAATCAGTAATTAAGTCATCTAATCTCAAAGAATTGACTTATTACGGACTGACAAGTAAAATGTACATGAATGTAAGAATGTGAGTAATTTAAATGGAATTGAGGAATTAGTTAAGGTAAAATGCATTATAAAAGTATACGGAGTAAAATGAAGTGAATGAAATAAGTGTATGATAGTAAATGTATTATAGAAGTGAAACGTATTGTAGTGTAAAATGTATTAATTAAAGTAAATGAACTGACAAGATTGGTTAATTATAAGAAATGAAGATAGAGTGTAAATGAAAAGCAGAGACGCTGAATGAAAGGATTAGTAAAGAATGTTAAAGTTAAGGGTTAAAGTAGTAATAAGTCAAAAAGTAGTTAAAAGGGCCGAACTGGACAGTTTACAAGTAAGGTAATAAGTTAAGAGTGCAAATTAGAAAATAATGTAAAATTGTAATCAAAGTCATATGAATAATAAATTGGGAAACTAAAGAAAGATGAAGGACTAGCTAGTAATATGACATTATTAAGCCTGAATCTGAGGACCAAAGTATATGTATGTATGTATGTGCCTGAGTTAGAATTGGAAATTTTTAGATTCATAATCACCACTTGGCATTTTTAATGCTCAGCACTTAGTTTATCTAACTGTGTGCAGGTACCGAGTAGGACGTCTGAGGAGCAAGCGTACTATCAGCTTTGAGCTCAGATTGGATCTCCGGATTAAAGCAAAGAATAGTATGTATATTGTTTTGGCATGTATATGCAACTGCTTAGGATTGATTATGTAAAATATATTATGATTATAGTGAATGTTATAAATATTTAGTGTATGACATGATGTGATAAGTGTGATATTGGATTGCGCTAATGTGACTTGTTAGTGACATGATAGTTTAAAAGAATATATAAAAAAAAAAATCGCAATTATTATAAGTTTCTAATAAACAAACAAGGCAGTAGTAAAAGCAATGCAATGTATGTAATGTACAGAAGCGATAAGGGTGTAACATGAATGCTTTACAAAACTCATACGATCAATATGTATCATTAAGTTGAAACTTATGTTTACATATAACTTTACATCACTTCTTTTTACATCCTAAAACTGATAATTATATTATGCATGTTACAAAAGACCTACACAAAATGGCGGACCCTAGTGTGTTGACCAGAGAAAATGTAATGACCCAAATACTAGCTTAGTAGCATTCAATGAATTTTATAGAGTCTGTAATGTGATTCCGGTATAGAGTGATGGCTTGAGTACCTTTAACTACAGTAGAGTTAAAAAGTTAAGTATGCTCGAGGTATAGCAATCCCGGGATGGGTAACCTCGGGGTAGCTATATAGCTTGAATTAACAGCAGTTATTTGAAAACTTTTATTTGATAAAATTGATCTATGGACTGTCAGGAGTCTAGTGGTAAAATTTGGAGTGAAAATGAGGTCATTTGAGTCTCCGAAAGTTAACTTGAAGTTTGCCTCTAGTTCGGTTCAATTGAACCAAGGTTTGACCAAACTTTGACTTAATTTTTAAAAATAGTAAATGAGCTCTAAGTGTTGTATTATGGGTTGTGTAAAGGCTTAAAATAATTTTTAGAAATTTTTGACAATATTAGATTGGTGAATTACGGTAGAACCGAACAGTGTTAAATTGGACCAATTTGAGCGCACCGGGCTCCAAACGGACTCTGATTGATCAAAAATTTTGCAGGGATGCTATTTTTCATATTATAAGAATGATGGAATTATTAGGAGTGAAAATAAGTTGAGAATCATATAGTTACCATGGAACAGTGAATTTTGGCCTTCAAACTGGTTGGACCACTTTGGTTGGACCGGTTCGGTTCAAGTTCAGCCTATATAAACCCCTCAAGACCAGATTTCTCTAGAGAAACTGACCTTCTCGTCTCCTCCTTTGGCCAAAGTGAATTTCTTCCTTTCTTCTTCATTTTTCTTCCATTTCTTCTCCATTTTTCTTCCATTTTCTCTCCATCTCTCCTCAAACTTAAGCCTCCTAAACAAACTAAAGCCTCTCTAGAATCTGGTGATGGTGATTGGAGTCCATTTTGGAGTGCTAAAAATTGAAGAAAATAAGTGGAAAAATTTATGTGTCAAATTGTGGTATGTAAAGTTAATATTTTTAAATTGGTTTAAAGGTTCAAATATGTATTTTAGGATGTCAAGAGTATGTTTATGTAATTTTATTGCATGAAGGAAGCAAATTTATGGTAATTTATTTGATGTTTATATTTGGCCACTATTGGAGCATAAGGAAAGTGATGGTGTTTTAAGGAGCCATGGCTATGGAAGGAGGTTTAAGATGTGACGAACAAGAAAATAAGGTTAGTGGATACAATATCCTCCCTTTTCCATGTTAAAATATGATTTTTAGTTATGTTTAAACATAAAGTATGTGAAATATGCATATTTAATTGAATCAAACCATATATTCATGGTTTGGAAAGTCAAAAATGAGATTTTAAATGATTAAAATGAAAAGATAAAACCTTGATGAGGTGGGTATAGTTTGGCCAAATGGTATGTCCATGGTTTTCCATGGTATATCATGATGTTTATATCATTTTAATGATGCATATATGATGTTTGACATGAGATTTAGTTAATAGAATGGATAAGAGAAAGAAAAATAATCATAATGGATCTTGAACACATAGGTCGAATGGGATAAGTATGTAAAAATGTGAATTTGATGTGATTTAATGGTATGACTATGTAAAGGACATGTAAATTAACTAAATGAATGATAAAGGTGATAAAAAGAATTCATGGTGGATGTGTAACATGATGGCAGAATGGTATGCATGTGTATATCATGATATACTATGATGGTATAATGATTTTGATGGTATAAAATGAATAAAGAAAGGAAAAATCAGTATATGCGAATTTACCTAAAATTTATGAAGTATAATTGTGCAAATTAAAGTGTGATATTGCATTATGTTTATAATGAAAATGATAGAATGTGTACATTTAAGTGAACTTATCATATGAATGAAGTTTATACTGAATATTGAGTGAACTGGAATGGAACTGATGGAAAAAGAATGAAAAGGAAGTGAAACTGTATTGTACTGCTTGATATTGTGGAATTTATCCTATTTGGTATATGAAGTGTAAGAATGGATTGAATGATTATTGTGCCTTGCCCTTAGTGATCTGGTAGTAAATCTACAGGATAGAAATGGCTAGCCATAGGGACGTCAGTGTATGCCGCGGTAGCAAGTCATGGCGACTTGCAATTGTAGACCAATGACGGTCTACTTATAAGTGTCACAGTGTAATGTAAAGTGTAAGTGTAGTGTCGTTGGAGTGTAATTTGACCCCCTAGTGGTCACTCTGACACTACCGAAGTGTAATTTGGCCCCCTAGTGGCCACTTCGGTAGGTTAGGGCTATAAAGCCCAGTCCCACATATCCGGTCTAGTGATTCCTACTGGAGGATACTAGGGGAAAATTTAAAGAAACTGATTAAAAAGGGAATTATTGTAATACATGGTGAAAAGTGTAAAGAGAAGATTAAATTGAAAAAAGATAAAAGGTTAAGGATTAAAACGTAATTTACTGTAAAATGATTAGTTAGTGGATTGGAACTCTAAATGGATTAGAAGTTTATTTGGATTAGAACTCTAATTGGATTAGAAGTCAAAGTGAATTAGAATTTCAATTTGATAAGGAAAATAATTAAATTATTTATGGAAATATTAATTAAGGAAAATAATGATAGTATAAGGTAAATATTTTAGATAAAAAAAGTAATAGGTTAAAAAAATAAATAAAATAAATTGGTGGCATTTGTGTAAACATGGGAAAGTTCAATGACCTAAGTGTAAATAAACTATAGTTTAGGGTCTTAATTCTAAATTTGTCATAGATGAGGTACTAAAATGTAATTTAGCATAAAAGTAGTGATTTAAGGCCTAAATGTTAAATTCTAAGTTAATTAATAAACAAAATGTGAAATTAAAAAAATAATAATAATGAAATTAATTGTGTAACTTGTTGAATTAGAATATTAAAAGTGTTTAATTTAGTATAGTAGGAAATAGTAAATGTAAAGGTAATAGTAATAGATTGTAATGTGATTGTTAAGATAGTGTTAATACAAAAGAAAATAATGGACGCATTATAATGTTAATTATATAAATGAAAGAAATTGAGAAGGAATTTACGTATTAATAATCAAACTACAAGAATAACATTAATGTAAAATATAGAATAAGGTAATTGATAAGGTTATTGTTAAAATTAATATTATTCTTAAGAGTATTGGTATAATTAATAGTAACGCTGATAATAGAATTGAAAATATTAAAGTATAGTGACAGAAAAGACAACAAAGGATATAAGAATGATTAATGATCAAAGTAAGTAATTAATGTTCAAAAGATATGATTAAGGAAATAAGCTTGGTTGTGCATGCATATAGTCATAGTTATGGAAAATCTAGGATATGTATCCACCACTGGGCATTTTTAATGCTCAGCGCGTAGAGTGTTACTGCGCACAGGTTATGGTAGATTTGAAGTGGCCAAAAATATAGTGACGATCGAAATAAGTATTCGACAGTAAGGATAGAAGGACTGGCATGGCATGTTTACGACCGTAGTAGATGAAAGCAATGACATATGGTATAAGTATTTGAATTGTATGTTAGTGTATTGTTAAGTTTGTATATGTATGTTTTGATTGTTATTGTTGAAAAATAAATTCTACTAAATCTATTGAGTGCATTATAGTGTATTTTAGTACAGTGTTGTGACATCCGATATCCGCACTATTTACGGGTGTAGGGTGTTACAAAAAATGCGGGACCGTCCTTCAATTGTGCTTCAATTCAGAACCTACACGAATTAATACCCGTGCTAAGCGATAACGCTTAATGGGGAAACAACACACAATATCTATTTATAACAATCATTGTATAACAACAAATGCATGCCTTATATTCATGCTTCATCATATACATGCTTCATAAATATACTTCATTGTATACACGCTTCATAAACGTATCAATGAACATGCCTTAATATACATATAACACCGTCAATAAATCATGTTCATTTATTCCAGTATCACACGACAATTTCATAACGTATCACATTCAAATTCTTATAACGCATAATATTCACATCACAAATAAGTTCACATTACTTATTATTAATTTATCATTCATTATTTACCTTGCCTGCAACTCATAGATGCGGATAACGGGTATCATATTTGTACTCGAAAGTACCACATATCGCATTAGTATCTGAAGATACAACACTTTCGCATTAGTACTTGTAGGTACCGATGTATTCTTTCATAAATAAATACTTATGTGAATCCAAACAGGATTCTATATGCATTGGGGATTCCAAATGGGAATCAAGAACGCTTCGGCTGTAGCACTTGACCCTATAGGCATACCTATCCATCCACTACTCGACTTGCAGGCTAAATCATTAATTCCAATTAATGTTCATTTTATCGCAATATATAACATCCATATATCCACATGAGGCAATATAATATCATTAGATATCTTACATACACATATGACTTATCTAACAAGCCGACACTTCATTATTCACATTATACATGTTCGGATGGGTTAACACATTATAATTCTCAATAAATTTACAAAACTTAGTTGAATTCATGTTCTTATATAGTTTATATAACAATAGATGATGTTTCATAATGAATTATAGAAAATCTAGGTACCTCACAGTGACAACCAAATGGTTGCGACCGTGACATAAGCAAATATGAGGCAAAATCAAATGTAAAAGTACCCCACGGTGACAACCAAATGGTTGTGACTGTGACATAAGGCAAATACAAAATAGAATGGAAAATAGAAGTACCTCACAATGACAACCAAATGGTTGTGACCGTGACATAAGGACAACTCAAAACAGAATGGAAACTGAAGTACCTCACGGTGACAACCAAATGGTTGTGACTGTGACATAAGGACAACTCGAGGCAAAATAGAAAACAGCAGCATCTCACGATGACAACCAAATGGTTGTGACCGTTACATAAGCAAATTTTGAGGCATAATGGAAAACGGAAGCATCTAACCTACCTCTTTCAAATCTTTTTCCTACTTTAATATATATGACTTCTAAAACTAACCAAAACACCATTTTTAGCCAACATGGCATTTAAACCAAATGATTATCTATATGTTGACTTCATAATAGTACAAACCTTAATACATTTGGACTCAAAATCAGAGAGTTATAGCCAAGGGAACATAACTTGCTCCAAAAGCCCTACTATAGAATTTTAGCTCCACAATTGGACAATTTTGAGGACCTTAAAGTTCCCAAAACAAGAGGGCTATTTCTACAATAATTAAAGACGTGGATATTTAATTCTAATCCAATTAACTACATTCATTTTAAAGTTGTAAAACTCATTTTATGACATAAACAACCCAAATAGGTCAAGATGAACCTCAAAATCAGTTTTACCCTATCAAGCTCATCAAGCTTGAAACCAACCCATTTGGCATAGCCAATTCTCCAAACTCAATCTATAGAACTTTAACACATGCATGAACATTTTAGAGCATCTCATTACACAATAAGTGTTCATCAATTCAACAATTACCCAACAATTAATCAAGCCTCTAAAAATAGGATTTCATGCATATAGTTCCATAAATTCTTAGCAATCAATTTAGCATAACAAGCTCATATCTTCAATTCAATTCAGTACACATTTTTAGAAATACAAGCAATTAATTCAACACATAACATTTAGTTTCCCAAACCTCAAACTCCTTTGCTCCAAAGAGCTCACTTAGCACTTGGCTCACCAATCTTCTCTTTTCCCTTATTTTTTCTTGATTCTTCGACTACAATGCTCATCCAATTTCTAGAATTGGAACAAAATATCAATCCAAACTCAACACAGAAAAAGAAGAAGAAACAGCAAAGAAGAAGGGGAAGAATCTAACACAACCTCTTACCTTGCCTAAATAAGAACTTAGCACAACTCAGAAATCAATTAAACAATCAACACAAATTCGATGGACTTAAGGACTATATATGATGAAGAAGAAGAGGAAGAACAGAATGAAGAACAAAGAGAGAGACCAGAAATGAAGAAATGACCAGACAAATGAAGAACACCAAGGACAAAATTTGCCTCTAACCTATATATTGCATGCAATTGATGTGTTGGCAAAGCCATCACATGCCACACGGAATGCACTAACTCTAAACATGATTAGATTAAACTAATCTCACTTAACACTTAATTAATCCTTCCCTTAATTAATCATGAACAATTACACTTTAATCACGTAACTAATTTACTTCATGCAATTAAGTCATCTTTTCCAATTACACTTAGATCCAAAATTAGAAACCCTAAATCAAACTTGTCCAATTATCCTAATTAAGCAGAATGATACTAAGGTAGATTTCGGGTCAATATAGATATTATCATGCAGTCTCTACATATTTTATGTCATTCTAATTAATTCTTGGCATAATAAATCTGAAGCAACAAATAAGTATGCAAAGTGACATAAAAAAGGAAATCATATAAATCAAAGCCAAAACATTTTATGGCATTTAGAGTTTAAACATAAAAAAAAAAGGAAATGGAATTGAGCCTAGAATATTCACCCTCAGATTTGTTCAATCTTTGGAGACAGAGTCGTGCTTTGTGTCCTCCTTGGTTTCACAATCAATTCCAACATAATTTTCAAAGATAAAACACTTTTTCTCTCTAAAAGCCTTTTTCTCTTTGTGTGTTTTTCAAGAACGATAATGGAAGATATAAGAATTTCTCAAGAATAGAAAATGCAACACCCTTATTTCACCTATATTATACGTACACTTAACTTGCTTAGTGATTACCATGATAGCTTGATGGACTACTATTAACAGTTTATCGCTAAATCGAGCAATTTTTTATTTTTTACTTTCATAACCTCATGTATTTCCTTAGTCATAGTTGTCACACCCCGTTTGCCCCCTAGTAGAATGAGCCTGTCTGTCTGTCTGTATGTGTAAGCATTCGCATGTGTTTGGCATTTCATAAGGGTATTTTAGTAAAATGTATGATTTTGGGGTTTATTATTATGTGGGTGCCTACATGACATTAGTGTGTGAATTAGTTAGGAATTAATTGTGTACATCAGAGCATACCATTTGTAGGGTGTTTTAATTAAGAATGCAGTAGGTGTGTGTGTGATGTTTGTTGAGTTAGGATGTGAGTAGTTAGCTTCACCAATAGGATTTGGACACATACTTAGGGCAAAGAAAAGAAAAAGAAAGAAGTGAAGATAACAGATTCACGTTATCTTCTTTCTCTGATGTTTCTTCTCTTCTTTTTCTCCATTTTCTTTACTCTAAGCATTGTGGTGTGGATTCTAGCTTGAATTGGTGAAGTTAATCTCTCCTTGCATCCTCTAGCTTAGTAAGTGTATATCCTTGTCTTTGTTTTACTGTAACTTTACATCTTCATCTTCTTCTTTAGGTTGAGTTTTAATTTAGGGTTGCATGTTGATGTTCATTACAGTGTTTATGTTCTAGCTGAGGCTCCACGCGATCCCAAAGACAAAGAGGTTGCTGGGAGCAGTGGGACTAAGTGTTAGAAGCTTAGAATCCAGGTTTGGGAATTTTATTTGTGAAATTGTGTGATTTTGATTTTACTGTAAAATTCTAGGGTTTATGTTCTTGTAAGTTTGAATGCATATGTTCTTGATTTGATTTGATTAATTATTTGATGAATTGAGTGGTATAATTGTTGCCTATGTTGTTTGAGATGATTTCTAGAAGGTAAAAACAGGTTTGTATGGTTTTAAATCAAATTGGGATTGAATTCTTTGTTCTGGAAATTCTGGAAATTCTGGAAAATCGAAGTACTATTGAAGTTCTCTTTGTCACGTGATTCGCTACGAAAGAAGGCAAGTCACGAGACGTGACCCACGGTCACGTCGTGACCTGCCTGCTGAGAAGCCAGTCGCGTGACCAGCTGAAGAACAAGCAAGTCACGGGACGTGACCCTCGGTCACGTCGTGCGACCTGCGAAGACGATGCGTGATCTGCGAGATCACGCAACGTGATCTGCGTGGGAGTAGCACGTCACGAGACGTGACGTCCAGTAACGCCGTGACCTGCGAGGGCGTTGCATGAATTGCGAAGATCACGCAACGTGATCGGCGAGGAACAAGCAAGTCACGTCGCGTGACCCTCGGTCACGTCGCGTGACCTGCCTGTTGGGAAGGCCAGTCACGCCTCGTGACCAGCCAATCTCGCCCGTTTCTCCGTTCAGCTCGTTTTTCTGGGATTTCCTAGTTTTTAACTCAGAAATGAATTTGGTATTTCTTCTGAATGGACTTTACTGTTGTATGATGTATGTCTTACTGTTTGATGCTTCGATATGCGTGATACCATGATTCTCTGATGAATTATATTCCGTACTCTGAAATGTGATTTGAATGTCGCATAACCTGCTAGAGTCGAGTAAGTGGATAGTTAGGCATGCCTAATAGAGTCTGTTAGCTGCAGCCCATAGTTCTATTTGGACCCCGATCAGGTCCCCGTTTGGTTCCTCGCGAACCCTTTTTCTGTATTGGATCTTGTTTAAGGTCCCTTTTGAAAATATTTGTGAAAGTTAAAGTAAGATGGTTTAATCGGTTCGTACCCGTAATGTACTGTCTGTAATCGGCTCGTACCCGGAAAGTACTGTCTGTACACTCGTTATCCACTACCTAGAGTCAGCAGGTGTTCTTTAAATGTTTATTTGAACTGCTTTGATCTGTTTTGGCTATAAAAGGATTATTTGAATGGATATGATTATGAAATACTGATTGTATGGCTTTATTACATGAGCATTGTCACACCCCATTTGCCCCCTAGTAGAATGAGCCTGTCTGTCTGTCTATCTGTCTGTCTGTATGTGTAAGCATTTGCATGTGTTCAGCATTTCATAAGGGTATTTTAGTAAAATATATGTTTTTGGGTTTTATTATTATTGGGGGTACATACATGGCATTAGTGTGTTTACTAAATGAGATATACTTGTGTGCATGTGTTCATACCATTGTAGGGTATGCATAAGTTAAGAGCGTTTTAGGTGTGTGTAGTATAGGTTATTTGAGTGTGAGTGGTTAACTCCACCAATAAGAAATGGACACTTACTTAGGATAAAGAAAAGAAAAAGAAAAGGGAATGAAAGAAAAGGGACTTAGAGATTTACGTTTCTTTTCTCACTCACTTTCTTCTTCTTCACTTTCTTTATTTCAAGTACTGTATTGTTGATTCAAGGTCTTATTGGTGAAATTAATCCTCTCCTTGCATTCTCTCTAGTAAGTAATTGAATTCTCCCATCTAGTTGTTTCATTTACTTCTTCTTCTTCCTTAGGTTGAGATTTAACTTAGGGTTTTTTTTGTGAATGTTCTTGTTGTGATGTGTTTAGCTGAAGCTCCTCGTGATCCAAAGGGTAAAGAGGTTGCTGGACCTAGTGGAGCTAAGTGATAGAAGTTTAGAATCCAGGTTTGGGAATGTTTATTTGTGAAATTGTGTGATTTTGATTTTACTGTAAAATTCTAGGGTTTATGTTCTTGTGAGTTTGAATGCATATGTTCTTGATTTGATTTGATTAATTAGTTGATGAATTGAGTTGTATAATTGTTGCCTATATTGTTTGAGATAATTTCTGGAAGGTAAAAACAGGTTTGTATGGTTTTAAATCAAATTGGGATTGAAATTGTTGTTCTGAAAATTCTGGAAATTCTGGAAAATTGAAGTACTGTTGTAGTTCTCTCTTTGTCGCGTGACTCGCTACGGAAGAAGGCAAGTCACGAGACGTGACCCTCGGTCACGCCGTGACCTGCCTGCTGAGAAGCCAGTCGCGTGACCAGCTGAAGAACAAGCGGGTCACGTGACGTGATCTTCGGTCACGTCGTGCGACCTGCGAAGACGCTGCGTGATCTGCGAGATCACGCAACGTGATCTGCGAGGAAGCAGCACGTCACGAGACGTGACGTCCAGTCACGCCGTGATCTGCGAGGGCGTTGCGTGATTTGTGAAGATCACGCAACGTGACCGGCGAGGAACAAGCAAGTCACGTCGCGTGACCCTCGGTCACGTCGCGTGACCTGCCTGTTGGGAAGGCCAGTCACGCCTCGTGACCAGCCAATCTCGCCCGTTTCTCCGCTCAGCTCATTTTTCTGAAATTTCCTAGTTTTTAACTCAGAAATGAATTTGGTATTTCTTCTGAATGGACTTTACTGTTATATGATGCATGTCATACTGTTTGATGCTTCGATATGCGTGATACCATGATTTTCTAATGAATTATATTCTGTATCCTGAAATGTGATCTGTTTGACGCATAACCTGCTAGAGTCAAGTAAGTGGATAGTTAGGCATGCCTAATAGAGTCTTTAGCTGCAGCCCTCAGTTCAGTTTGGACCCCGATCAGGTCCCCGTTTGGTTCCTCACGAACCCATCAGTATAGAATCTTGTTTAAGATTCCCTCAGTATATAAATAACATGTTTTGATAAATGATATAATATTTGATTTGTACCTGTGAGGTACCCTCAGTCTTCGATTCGTACCCGTAAGGTACCCTCAGTACACTCGTTATCCACTGTCTAGAGTCAGCAGGTATTCTTTAAATGTTAATGGAAATGTTCTGATCTGATATGGCTTTGAATGGAATATCTGAATGGGTTTAATGATGAAATACATGTTGGTTTATTCTGTAATGCATAGGATGATGAGATTCTGAAAGTATGGTATTTAAATACGGGCATGTTTATATGATTTATGCAACAGTTCTTGCATTCTGCCATTGTGAATGTGTTATGCCTTGACGACCACTGTGAGTGGCCGTCCATAAATTATGTGTGTTTCCCCACTAAGCGTTTTATCGCTTAGCACGGTGTGTTTACCCGTGCAGGTGCGGAAGACGTTTTGCCTTGAGAGAGTCGCCGTCATCAAGCCAACACAGAAGGGTTTTAGTGTAGGCTCAGTTTTGTATCAGTTATTGATTCTTTTTGTATAGAACTCTCTGTATCAGCTTCCGCTTTTGTATCTATATTTTGTATATGTAATATTAATTATATTAGCTGGTTGATCTGATCATTATTGTAATAGTTTAATTATAGTAATGCATGATCAGCTTTTGCTTTCTGCATGTAAAGTTTTTAATTATTCTGTATTCCTGAATGTATGTTATGAATGGATGTATATTTTGCTTTGCTTTTGTTTGGTGACACCTTGTCTCATACGGCATCTCACTCCTTATCGGATGGGATCGCCTATGTATGGGAAGGGGGTGTTACAGTTAGTGGTATCAGAGCATAGGTTTAGGCGTTTCTGGGTGTTGTTATGATTGTTCTGAGTTTCTTAGATGCGTATGTGTCTAGATCTGTGTTGGCTGATACGGTTGTTTCTTGTTTGTTTAGATGGCTTCTAATTCTGCTCATGGTGTGCGTGAGGAATCCGCCGAGAGTGTGAATCCTCCAGTTGTAGATCAGTCTGTTTCTGTTACTGGGTCGGCTCAGCATGCTAGGGTCCAGCCCGAGGCCGCAGCCATGCCCTTAGAGGCTATGTTTAGACTGCATCAAGACATGGCTAGGGTTTTGGAGAGAGTGACTGCTCCTAGAGCACCTATGGAGAATCTGAGGAGAGCAGGAGTTGAGGATTTCTATGGTACTGGGTTGAATGAGTCTGAGACTGCAGAGAGATGGTTAGATAAAGTGAAGCGTGCTTTGAGAGAGATTCGGTGTCCTCCCGACCAGCAGGCAGAGTGTGCTTTAGCTCTTCTTCAGGGGTCTGCTTTTGAGTGGTGGGAGTTGGTTTGCAGGCATCCTCAGTTACCGGATCCGATTACCTGGGAGTTCTTTGAGGGTGAGTTCATAAAGAAGTACATTACTCAGACCTATAGAGATTCGAGATGGGCGCAGTTTTTGGGTTTGAGACAGAGAGCTTTGTCAGTAGCTGATTATGAGAAAGAGTTCAACAGGTTATCTCGCTATGCCCCTCGAGGAGTTATGACTGATGATTTCCGATGTAAGCATTTTGAGGCAGGGTTAAATGAGTCTTTGAAGATTGCTTTGATTTCTTTGATGTGTATACCTGGGGTTAGCTATTATCAGATTGTTGAGGCTGCTGTGAGAGCTGAGTTGTCTGAGACTGTGATGAGAGAGAGAGCTCAGAGGAGGAGTTCTTCTCGTGGAGGATCTTCTTCGAGTAAGAGATCTAGGAACCCACAGGATGAGTCAGCATCTGGTCCGGCTTCTAGAGGTAGACGTCAGGGTTCTGCAGCTGTGTCAGGTTCTGGTAGGGGTGGTAGAGCTGAGACTACACCAGTTTGTCCTCATTGTAGTAAGACTCATCGGGGTGAGTGCAGGTGGCTCTCCGGTGCGTGCTTCAGGTGTGGGAGTTCTGAGCATCTTTTGGCCAGTTGTCCGAGATTGCATGAGGATTCAGGTTCCCAGAGAGAGGGCAGTAGGGTCGGTTCGAATGCTTCTCAAGCTACCCGTGGCAGAGGCCGAGGTAGAGGTAGAGGTGGCCGGCATAGAGATGGAGCTGCTTCTGAGACTGTTGAGCATCCTCCTCAGGGTGCCATTAGAGCTTATGCTATGAGAGCCAGAGATGAGCAGGACGCGCCTGATGTTATAGCTGGTAAGTTCCTACTCCATGACACTGAGTTGTATGCTCTAATTGATCCTGGTTCCACACACTCATATTTGTGCACAGATAGAGTTATTGATAAATTGCATTCAGTTGATCAGTTAGATTATGAGATTTGTGTGACCAGTCCATTAGGGCATAGTGTCAGTGTGAGTAGAGTTTTTAGGAGTTGTCCTCTGATTGTCGAGGGAGTTGTGCTTCCAGCGGATCTGATTGAGTTACCCTTCAGAGAGTTTGACTTGATTCTGGGTATGGACTGGTTGGGTAAGTATCGGGCTGTAGTGGATTGCCATAGGAAGACAGTGGTACTTCGGGATAGAAGTCAGTCTCTTGTGTTTCTGAAAGGTTTGGGTGCTAGTTCTGTTAATAATGTTATTTCTGCGATGCAAGCCAAGAGATTCATCAGGAAAGGTTGTGAGGCTTTTCTAGCTGTTGTGTTAGATTCCAGGAGGGATCAGGTTCAGATTGAGGATATTCCTGTTGTGCGAGAGTTTGGGGATGTGTTTCCGAGCGAGTTGCCTGGTTTACCTCCTGAGAGAGAGGTTGAGTTGTCCATTGAGATCATGCCGGGTACTGCACCTATTTCGAGAGCACCTTATCGGATGGCTCCTGTAGGGTTGAGGGAACTTAAATCTCAGCTACAAGAGTTATTGGATAAGGGGTTTATTAGACCGAGCATATCTCCTTGGGGAGCTCCAGTGCTGTTTGTCAAGAAGAAAGATTGATCCCTGCGGATGTGCATTGATTACCGCCAGATTAATAAAGTTACTGTGAAGAACAAGTATCCTTTGCCTAGGATTGAGGATTTATTTGATCAGCTTCGAGGTGCGGGTGTCTTTTCCAAGATAGATCTTCGATCAGGGTACTATCAGCTTCGGGTTCAGGATGCAGATGTGGTGAAGACTGCATTTCGGACTAGGTATGGCCACTATGAGTTTCTTGTAATGCCGTTTGGTTTGACAAATGCTCCAGCGGCTTTTATGGATCTGATGAACCGTGTGTTTAGGCCATATTTAGATCGATTTGTGGTAGTGTTCATTGATGACATCTTAGTATATTCCAGGGATGAGAGTGAGCATGAGGAGCATCTCAGATTGGTTTTGCAGATGTTGAGAGAGCATCAGTTGTTTGCTAAGCTTAGCAAATGTGATTTCTGGCTTCGAGAAGTGTCATTCTTGGGTCATATTATTTCAGCTAGTGGTATTCAGGTTGATCCAGCCAAGATTGAGGCGATAGTTGATTGGAAAGCGCCTCGAAATGTTCAGGAAGTGAGGAGTTTTCTCGGTTTAGCAGGTTATTACCGTCGGTTCGTTAAGGGATTTTCTGTGATTGCTGCTCCTATGACTAGATTGTTGAGGAAAGGAGTTAGATTTGAGTGGTCAGACAGGTGTCAGTCTTGTTTTGATCGGTTAAAGCAGTTGCTTGTTGAGGCTCCTATCCTTACTCAACCCATCTCGGGTAAGGAGTTTGTTATTTATAGTGATGCTTCTGGAGTTGGTCTTGGATGTGTACTGATGCAGGAAGGAAAGGTAGTGGCTTATGCTTCTCGTCAGTTGAAGCCACATGAGAAGAACTATCCGACGCATGATTTAGAGTTGGCAGCTGTAATCTTTGCTTTGAAGATTTGGCGTCACTACTTGTATGGGGAAAAGTGTAGGATCTTCTCGGACCACAAGAGTTTGAAGTACTTCCTTTCACAGAAAGAGTTGAACATGAGACAGCGCAGATGGCTTGAGTTATTTAAGGACTACGACTGCATTGTGGATTACCATCCTGGTAAGGCCAATGTAGTTGCAGATGCTTTGAGTGGTAAGTCAGTCTCAGCCTTGTTCTTGAGGCGTTTCAGATGGCGTTTTGGTTCAGATGGGGCTTTGCTTGCCCAGTTGCGTGTGAAGCCTACTTTGAGACAGAGGATAGTGGATGCTCAGAGTGATGATGTGAGACTTCAGCAGATTGTGCATGAGGTTAGATCGGGTAAGCCATCAGAGTTCTCAGTTCAGGATGAGGTACTTATGTTCAGAGATCGTCTGTGTGTGCCAGAGTCTGAGGATTTGAGGAGACAGCTCTTGAGTGAGGCGCATAGTTCAGTCTTTACTATGCATCCGGGCAGTGAGAAGATGTACAGAGACATGAAGCAATTCTATTGGTGGTCCGGTATGAAGCGTGATATAGTGGATTTTGTTTCCAAGTGCTTGACTTGTCAGCAGGTGAAGGCAGAGCATCAGGTTCCTTCAGGTTTGCTTATGCCTTTATCCATTCCTGAGTGGAAATAGAATGACATCGCCATGGACTTTGTTTCTGGTTTGCCTTTGACTCAGAGGAAGCATGATTCAGTTTGGGTTATTGTCGATCGACTTACCAAGTCAGCTCACTTCTTGCCAGTTAGAGTGGACTACTCGATGGACAGATTAGCCAGTATCTATGTGGATGAGATAGTTCGGTTGCATGGTGTGCCTTTCTCCATAGTGTCAGATCGAGATCCGAGGTTTACTTCCAAGTTTTGGAAGGAGTTACAGAGAGCTTTGGGCACTAGGTTGAACTTCAGTACAGCGTTTCATCCTCAGACCGATGGTCAGTCAGAGCGAGTTATTCAGATTCTGGAGGATATGATGAGGGCTTGTGCTTTAGACTTTCCGGGCAGTTGGGACAGATATGTGTCATTGATGGAGTTTGCCTACAACAACAGTTTCCAGTCGAGTATTGGTATGGCACCATATGAGGCTCTGTATGGTCGTCAGTGTAGGACTCCGATTTGTTGGACCGAGCTATCCGAGAGATCTATGATTGGACCCGACTTGGTTAGGGATACTGAAGAGAAGATCAGAGTAGTGCAGCGGAATTTGAAGGCAGCCAAGGATCGACAGAAGTCTTATGCCAATTTGAAAAGAAAAGATGTGCATTTTGAGATCGGGGACAAGGTTTTCCTTAAAGTTTCTCCTTGGAGGAGAGTGCTTCGATTTGGAAAGAAGGGTAAGCTGAGTCCTCGTTTCATTGGACCTTATGCGATTTTGGCTAAGGTGGGACCTGTAGCCTACAGATTGGCGTTACCGATGGAGTTAGCAAAGTTGCATGATGTGTTTCACGTTTCGATGCTTCGTAGGTACAGATCAGATCCTTCTCATGTTCTGTCAGTTCAGGATATCCAGGTTCAGCCAGACTTCTCTTATGATGAGGAACCGCGAGCTATTCTAGCCCGGGAGGTGAGGCAGTTGAGGAATAAGCAGATTCCCTTGGTTAAAGTGTTGTGGATCCATCATGGAGTCGAAGAAATGACTTGGGAACCAGAGGAGTCGATGAGAGCTCAGTACCCACAGTTGTTCAGTTCAGGTGAGAATTTCGAGGACGAAATTCTTATTAGTAGGGGAGAGTTGTCACACCCCATTTGCCCCCTAGTAGAATGAGCCTGTCTGTCTGTCTATCTGTCTGTCTGTATGTGTAAGCATTTGCATGTGTTCAGCATTTTATAAGGGTATTTTAGTAAAATATATGTTTTTGGGTTTTATTATTATTGGGGGTACATACATGGCATTAGTGTGTTTACTAAATGAGATATACTTGTGTGCATGTGTTCATACCATTGTAGGGTATGCATAAGTTAAGAGGGTTTTAGGTGTGTGTAGTATAGGTTATTTGAGTGTGAGTGGTTAACTCCACCAATAAGAAATGGACACTTACTTAGGATAAAGAAAAGAAAAAGAAAAGGGAATGAAAGAAAAGGGACTTAGAGATTTACGTTTCTTTTCTCACTCACTTTCTTCTTCTTCACTTTCTTTATTTCAAGTACTGTATTGTTGATTCAAGGTCTTATTGGTGAAATTAATCCTCTCCTTGCATTCTCTCTAGTAAGTAATTGAATTCTCCCATCTAGTTGTTTCATTTACTTCTTCTTCTTCCTTAGGTTGAGATTTAACTTAGGGTTTGTTTTGTGAATGTTCTTGTTGTGATGTGTTTAGCTGAAGCTCCTCGTGATCCAAAGGGTAAAGAGGTTGCTGGACCTAGTGGAGCTAAGTGATAGAAGTTTAGAATCCAGGTTTGGGAATGTTTATTTGTGAAATTGTGTGATTTTGATTTTACTGTAAAATTCTAGGGTTTATGTTCTTGTGAGTTTGAATGCATATGTTCTTGATTTGATTTGATTAATTAGTTGATGAATTGAGTTGTATAATTGTTGCCTATATTGTTTGAGATAATTTCTGGAAGGTAAAAACAGGTTTGTATGGTTTTAAATCAAATTGGGATTGAAATTGTTGTTCTGAAAATTCTGGAAATTCTGGAAAATTGAAGTACTGTTGTAGTTCTCTCTTTGTCGCGTGACTCGCTACGGAAGAAGGCAAGTCACGAGACGTGACCCTCGGTCACGCCGTGACCTGCCTGCTGAGAAGCCAGTCGCGTGACCAGCTGAAGAACAAGCGGGTCACGTGACGTGATCTTCGGTCACGTCGTGCGACCTGCGAAGACGCTGCGTGATCTGCGAGATCACGCAACGTGATCTGCGAGGAAGCAGCACGTCACGAGACGTGACGTCCAGTCACGCCGTGATCTGCGAGGGCGTTGCGTGATTTGTGAAGATCACGCAACGTGACCGGCGAGGAACAAGCAAGTCACGTCGCGTGACCCTCGGTCACGTCGCGTGACCTGCCTGTTGGGAAGGCCAGTCACGCCTCGTGACCAGCCAATCTCGCCCGTTTCTCCGCTCAGCTCATTTTTCTGAAATTTCCTAGTTTTTAACTCAGAAATGAATTTGGTATTTCTTCTGAATGGACTTTACTGTTATATGATGCATGTCATACTGTTTGATGCTTCGATATGCGTGATACCATGATTTTCTAATGAATTATATTCTGTATCCTGAAATGTGATCTGTTTGACGCATAACCTGCTAGAGTCAAGTAAGTGGATAGTTAGGCATGCCTAATAGAGTCTTTAGCTGCAGCCCTCAGTTCAGTTTGGACCCCGATCAGGTCCCCGTTTGGTTCCTCACGAACCCATCAGTATAGAATCTTGTTTAAGATTCCCTCAGTATATAAATAACATGTTTTGATAAATGATATAATATTTGATTTGTACCTGTGAGGTACCCTCAGTCTTCGATTCGTACCCGTAAGGTACCCTCAGTACACTCGTTATCCACTGTCTAGAGTCAGCAGGTATTCTTTAAATGTTAATGGAAATGTTCTGATCTGATATGGCTTTGAATGGAATATCTGAATGGGTTTAATGATGAAATACATGTTGGTTTATTCTGTAATGCATAGGATGATGAGATTCTGAAAGTATGGTATTTAAATACGGGCATGTTTATATGATTTATGCAACAGTTCTTGCATTCTGCCATTGTGAATGTGTTATGCCTTGACGACCACTGTGAGTGGCCGTCCATAAATTATGTGTGTTTCCCCACTAAGCGTTTTATCGCTTAGCACGGTGTGTTTACCCGTGCAGGTGCGGAAGACGTTTTGCCTTGAGAGAGTCGCCGTCATCAAGCCAACACAGAAGGGTTTTAGTGTAGGCTCAGTTTTGTATCAGTTATTGATTCTTTTTGTATAGAACTCTCTGTATCAGCTTCCGCTTTTGTATCTATATTTTGTATATGTAATATTAATTATATTAGCTGGTTGATCTGATCATTATTGTAATAGTTTAATTATAGTAATGCATGATCAGCTTTTGCTTTCTGCATGTAAAGTTTTTAATTATTCTGTATTCCTGAATGTATGTTATGAATGGATGTATATTTTGCTTTGCTTTTGTTTGGTGACACCTTGTCTCATACGGCATCTCACTCCTTATCGGATGGGATCGCCTATGTATGGGAAGGGGGTGTTACAAGCATGTTTGTATGGATTATGTTATAGCCTTTGTATCCTGCCATTATGAATGTGTTTTGCCTTGACGACCATTGTGAATGGCCGTCCATTATTTATGTGTGTTTCCCCACTAAGCGTTTTTCGCTTAGCACGGTGTTTTTACCCGTGCAGGTGCGGAAGGCGTTTTGCTTTGAGAGAGTCGCCGTCATCAAGCCAACACATAAGAGTTTTTAGTGTAGGGCTATTTTTGTATCAGTGATGATTCTTTTTGTATAGGACTCTCTGTATCAGTTTTGTTTCTGCTTCCGCAATTGTAATTATATTTTGGTTATGTAATATTATTTTTGTTTCAGCTTGTTGATCAGATCATTATTGTAATAATTTATTATGGTAATGCATGATCAGCTTTTGCTTTCTGCATGTAAAGTTTTTAATTATTCTGTATTTCTGAATGTATGTTATGAATGGATGTATGTTTTGCTATGCTATTTCGTGGTAATACCTTGACTCATACGGCATCTCACTCCTTATCGGATGGGATCGCCTACGTATGGGAAGGGGGTGTTACAGTTTGTGGTATCAGAGCATAGGTTTAGGCGTTTCTGGGTGTTGTTGTGTTGTTGTGATTGTTCTGAGTTTCTTAAATGTGTATGTGTCTAGTTCTGTGTTGGCTGATACGGTTGTTTCTTGTTTGTTTAGATGGCTTCTAATTCTGTTCGTGGATCACTCGAGGAGTCCGCCGAGAGTGTGAATCCTCCAGTCGTGGATCCGTCTGTTTCTGTTACTGTGTCGGCTCAGCATGCTAGGGTCCAGCCCGAGGCCGCAGCCATGCCCTTAGAGGCTATGTTCAGGTTGCATCAGGACATGGCTAGGGTTTTGGAGAGAGTGACTGCTCCTAGAGCACCCATGGAGAATTTGAGAAGGGCAGGAGTTGAGGATTTCTATGGCACAGGTTTGAATGAATCTGAGTTGGCAGAGAGATGGTTAGATAAAGTAAAGCGTGCTTTGAGAGAGATTCGGTGCCCTCCTGACCAGCAGGCAGAGTGTGCATTAGTTCTTCTGCAGGGGTCTGCTTTTGAGTGGTGGGAATTGGTTTCCAGGCATCCTCAGCTACCGGATCCGATTACTTGGGAGTTCTTTGAGGGTGAGTTCACAAAGAAATACATTACTCAGACTTATAGAGATTCGAGATGGGCGCAGTTTTTGAGTTTGAAACAGAGGGCCATGTCTGTAGCAGATTATGAGAAGGAGTTCAACAGGTTATCCCGCTATGCCCCACGTGGAGTTATGACTGATGACTTTAGATGCAAGCATTTCGAGGCAGGGTTAAATGAGTCTTTGAAGATTGCTTTGATTTCTCTGATGTGCATACCTGGGGTCAGTTATTATCAGATTGTAGAGGCTGCTGTGCGAGCTGAGTTATCAGAGACTGTCTTGAGAGAGAGAGCTCAGAGGAGGAGTTCTTCTCGTGGTGGATCTTCAGCGGGTAAGAGATCTAGGAACCCGCAGGATGAGTCGGCATCTGGTCCGGCTTCTAGAGGCAGACGACAGGGTTCTGCAGCAGTGTCAGGTTCTGGTAGGGGAGGTAAATCTGATGCCATACCTATTTGTGAGAATTGCAGCAAGGCTCACCGGGGTGAGTGTAGGTGGCTCACTGGGGGATGTTTTAGATGTGGGAGCACTGAGCACCGTGTGGCTAGTTGTCCCCAGTCGATTGAGGATTCAGGACCTCAGGGAGGAGCTAGTAGGGTTGGTTTGAATGCTTCTCAGGCTACCCGTGGTAGAGGCCGAGGAAGAGGTAGAGGTGGTCGGCATAGAGATGGAGCTGCTTCTGAGACTGTTGAGCGTCCTCCTCAGGGTGCCGTTAGGGCCTATGCCATGAGAGCCAGAGATGAGCAGGATGCGCCTGATGTTATTGCTGGTAAGTTCCTACTCCATGACACTGAGTTATATGCTCTAATTGATCCTGGTTCCACACACTCATATTTGTGCACGGATAAAATTGTTGATAAATTGCATTCTGTTGATCAGTTAGATTATGAGATTTGTGTGACCAGTCCATTAGGGCATAGTGTCAGTGTGAGTAGAGTTTTTAGGAGTTGTCCTCTGATTGTTGAGGGAGTTGTGCTTCCAGCGGATTTGATCGAGTTACCCTTCAGAGAGTTTGATCTGATTCTGGGTATGGACAGGTTGGGTAAGCACCGGGCTGTAGTTGATTGCCATAGGAAGACAGTTGTGCTTCGGGATAGATGTCAGTCTCTTGTGTTTCTGAAAGGTTTGGGTGCTAGTTCGTTGAATAATGTTATTTCTGCGATGCAAGCTAAGAGATTTATCAAGAAAGGTTGTGAGGCTTTTCTAGCAGTTGTGTTAGATTCCAAGAGGGATCAGGTTCAGATTGAGGACATTCCTGTAGTGCGGGAGTTTAGTGATGTGTTCCCGAGCGAGTTGCCTGGTTTGCCTCCTGAGCGAGAGGTTGAGTTGTCCATTGAGATTATGCCAGGTACTGCACCTATTTCGAGAGCACCTTATCGGATGGCTCCTGTAGAGTTGAGGGAACTTAAATCTCAGCTACAAGAGTTATTGGATAAGGGGTTTATTCGACCTAGCATATCTCCATGGGGAGCTCCAGTGCTGTTTGTCAAGAAGAAAGATGGATCCCTGCGGATGTGTATTGACTACCGCCAGATTAATAAAGTTACTGTGAAGAACAAGTATCCTTTGCCTAGGATTGAGGATTTATTTGATCAGCTTCGAGGTGCGGGTGTCTTTTCCACGATAGATCTTCGATCAGGGTACTATCAGTTACGGGTTCAGGATGCAGATGTGGTTAAGACTGCATTTCGGACTAGGTATGACCACTATGAGTTTCTTGTGATGCCGTTTGGTTTGACAAATGCTCCAGCGGCTTTTATGGATCTGATGAACCGTGTGTTTAGGCCATACTTAGATCGATTTGTGGTAGTGTTCATTGATGATATCTTGGTGTATTCCAAGGATGAGAGTGAGCATGAGGAGCATCTCTGATTAGTTCTGCAGATGTTGAGAGAGCATCAGTTGTTTGCTAAGCTTAGCAAGTGTGATTTCTGGCTTCGAGAAGTATCATTCTTGGGTCACATTGTTTCAGCTAGAGGTGTTCAGGTAGATCCAGCCAAGATTGAGGCGATAGTTGATTGGAAAGCGCCTCGAAATGTTCAGGAAGTGAGGAGTTTCCTCGGTTTAGCAGGTTACTACCGTTGGTTCGTTAAAGGATTTTCTGTGATTGCTGCTCCTATGACTAGATTGTTGAGGAAAGGAGTCAGATTTGAGTGGTCAGACAGGTGTCAGTCTTGTTTTGATCAGTTAAAGCAGTTGCTTGTTGAGGCTCCTATTCTTACTCAACCCATTTCGGGTAAGGAGTTTGTCATTTACAGTGATGCTTCTGGAGTTGGTCTTGGATGTGTGCTGATGCAGGAAGGTAAAGTAGTGGCTTATGCTTCTCGTCAGTTGAAGCCACATGAGAAGAACTATCTGACGCATGATTTAGAGTTGGCAGCTGTGATCTTTGCTTTGAAGATTTGACGTCATTACCTGTATGGGGAAAAGTGTAGAATCTTCTCGGACCACAAGAGTTTGAAGTACTTCCTTTCACAGAAAGAGTTAAACATGAGACAGCGGCGTTGGCTTGAGTTATTTAAGGACTACGACTGCATTGTAGATTACCATCCTGGTAAGGCTAATGTAGTCGCTGATGCTTTCAGTCGAAAGTCAGTTTCAGCTTTGTTCTTGAGGCAATTCAGATGGCGATTTGGTTCAGATGGGGCTTTGATTGCTCAGTTGCGTGTGAAGCCTACATTGAGACAGAGGATTGTGGATGCTCAGAGAGACGATGTGAGGCTTCAGCAGATTGTGCATGAGGTTAGATTGGGTATCAGAGTTCTCAGTTCAGGATGAGGTAGTTATGTTCAGAGATCGCTTGTGTGTGCCAGAATCTGAGGATTTGAGGAGACAGCTCATGAGTGAGGCGCATAGTTCAGTCTTTACTATGCATCCGGGCAGTGAGAAGATGTATAGAGACATGAAGCAATTCTATTGGTGGTCTGGTATGAAGCGTGATATAGTGGATTTTGTTTCCAAGTGCTTGACTTGTCAGCAGGTAAAGGCCGAGCATCAGGTTCCTTCAGGTTTGCTTATGCCTTTATCCATTCCTGAGTGGAAATGGGATGACATCGCCATGGACTTTGTTTCTGGTTTACCTTTGACTCAGAGGAAGCATGACTCAGTTTGGGTTATTGTGGATCGGCTTACGAAATCAGCTCACTTTCTGCCGGTTAGAGTGGACTACTCCATGGATAGATTAGCCAGTATCTATGTGGATGAGATAGTTCGGTTGCATGGTGTGCCTTTGTCCATAGTATCAGATCGGGATCCGAGGTTTACTTCCAAGTTTTGGAAGGAGTTACAGAGAACTTTGGGCACTAGGTTGAACTTCAGTACAGCGTTTCATCCTCAGACCGACGGTCAGTCAGAGCGAGTTATTCAGATTTTGGAGGATATGATGAGAGCTTGTGCTTTGGATTTTCCGGGTAGTTGGGACAGATATGTATCGTTGATGGAGTTTGCCTACAATAACAGTTTTCAATCGAGTATCGGTATGGCACCATATGAGGCTTTGTATGGTCGTCAGTGTAGGACTCCGATTTGTTGGACCGAGCTATCCGAGAGATCTATGATTGGACCAGACTTGGTTAGAGATACTGAAGAGAAAATCAGAGTGGTGCAGCGGAATTTGAAGGCAGCCAAGGATCGACAGAAGTCTTATGCCAATCTGAAAAGAAAAGATGTGCATTTTGAGATCGGGGACAAGGTTTTCCTCAAGGTTTCACCTTGGAGGAAAGTGCTTCGGTTTGGCAAGAAAGGCAAGCTTAGTCCTCATTTCATTGGACCTTATGAGATTTTGGCTAAGGTAGGACCTGTAGCCTACAGATTGGCGCTACCGATGGAATTAGCAAAGTTGCACGATGTATTCCACGTTTCGATGCTCCGTCGGTATAGATCAGATCCTTCGCACATTCTGTCAATTCAGGATATTCAGATTCAGCCAGACTTCTCTTATGATGAGGAACCGCGAGCTATTCTAGCCCGAGAGGTGAGACAGTTGAGGAATAAGCAGATTCCCTTGGTTAAAGTATTGTGGATCCATCATGGAGTCGAAGAAGCGACTTGGGAACCAGAGGAGTCGATGAGAGCTCAGTACCCTCAGTTGTTCAGTTCAGGTGAGAATTTCGAGGACGAAATTCTTATTAGTAGGGGAGAGTTGTCACACCCCGTTTGCCCCCTAGTAGAATGAGCCTGTCTGTCTGTCTGTATGTGTAAGCATTCGCATGTGTTCGGCATTTCATAAGGGTATTTTAGTAAAATGTATGATTTTGGGGTTTATTATTATGTGGGTGCCTACATGACATTAGTGTGTGAATTAGTTAGGAATTAATTGTGTACATCAGAGCATACCATTTGTAGGGTGTTTTAATTAAGAATGCAGTAGGTGTGTGTGTGATGTTTGTTGAGTTAGGATGTGAGTAGTTAGCTTCACCAATAGGATTTGGACACATACTTAGGGCAAAGAAAAGAAAAAGAAAGAAGTGAAGATAACAGATTCACGTTATCTTCTTTCTCTGATGTTTCTTCTCTTCTTTTTCTCCATTTTCTTTACTCTAAGCATTGTGGTGTGGATTCTAGCTTGAATTGGTGAAGTTAATCTCTCCTTGCATCCTCTAGCTTAGTAAGTGTATATCCTTGTCTTTGTTTTACTGTAACTTTACATCTTCATCTTCTTCTATAGGTTGAGTTTTAATTTAGGGTTGCATGTTGATGTTCATTATTGTGTTTGTGTTCTAGCTGAGGCTCCACGCGATCCCAAAGGCAAAGAGGTTGCTGGGAGCAGTGGTACTAAGTGTTAGAAGCTTAGAATCCAGGATTGGGAATGTTTATTTGTGAAATTGTGTGATTTTGATTTTACTGTAAAATTCTAGGGTTTATGTTCTTGTAAGTTTGAATGCATATGTTTTTGATTTGATTTGATTAATTATTTGATGAATTGAGTGGTATAATTGTTGCCTATGTTGTTTGAGATGATTTCTGGAAGGTAAAAACAGGTTTGTATGGTTTTAAATCAAATTGGGATTGAATTCTTTGTTCTGGAAATTCTAGAAATTATGGAAAATCGAAGTACTGTTGAAGTTCTCTTTGTCACGTGATTCACTACGAAAGAAGGCAAGTCACGAGACGTGACCCACGGTCACGTCGTGACCTGCCTGCTGAGAAGCCAGTCGCGTAACCAGCTGAAGAACAAGCAAGTCACGGGACGTGACCCTCGGTCACGTCGTGCGACCTGCGAAGACGATGCGTGATCTGCGAGATCACGCAACGTGATCTGCGTGGGAGTAGCACGTCACGAGACGTGACGTCCAGTCACGCCGTGACCTGCGAGGGCGTTGCGTGAATTGCAAAGATCACGCAACATGATCGGCGAGGAACAAGCAAGTCACGTCGCGTGACCCTCGGTCACGTCGCGTGACCTGCCTGTTGGGAAGGTCAGTCACGCCTCGTGGCCAGCCAATCTCGCCCGTTTCTCCGTTCAGCTCGTTTTTCTGGGATTTCCTAGTTTTTAACTCAGAAATGAATTTGGTATTTCTTCTGAATGGACTTTACTGTTGTATGATGCATGTCTTACTGTTTGATGCTTCGATATGCGTGATACCATGATTCTCTGATGAATTATATTCCGTACTCTGAAATGTGATTTGAATGTCGCATAACCTGCTAGAGTCGAGTAAGTGGATGGTTAGGCATGCCTAATAGAGTCTGTTAGCTGCAGCCCATAGTTCTATTTGGACCCCGATCAGGTCCCCGTTTGGTTCCTCGCGAACCCTTTTTCTGTATTGGATCTTGTTTAAGGTCCCTTTTAAAAATATTTGTGAAAGTTAAAGTAAGATGGTTTAATCGGTTCGTACCCGTAATGTACTGTCTGTAATCGGCTCGTACCCGGAAAGTACTGTCTGTACACTCGTTATCCACTACCTAGAGTCAGCAGGTGTTCTTTAAATGTTTATTTGAACTGCTTTGATCTGTTTTGGCTATAAAAGGATTATTTGAATGGATATGATTATGAAATACTGATTGTATGGCTTTATTACATGAGCATGTTTGTATGGATTATGTTATAGCCTTTGTATCCTGCCATTGTGAATGTGTTTTGCCTTGACGACCATTGTGAATGGCCGTCCATTATTTATGTGTGTTTCCCCACTAAGCGTTTTTCGCTTAGCACGGTGTTTTTACCCGTGCAGGTGCGGAAGGCGTTTTGCTTTGAGAGAGTCGCCGTCATCAAGCCAACACATAAGAGTTTTTAGTGTAGGGCTATTTTTGTATCAGTGATGATTCTTTTTGTATAGGAGTCTCTGTATCAGTTTTGTTTCTGCTTCCGCAATTGTAATTATATTTTGGTTATGTAATATTATTTTTGTTTCAGCTTGTTGATCAGATCATTATTGTAATAATTTATTATGGTAATGCATGATCAGCTTTTGCTTTCTGCATGTAAAGTTTTTAATTATTCTGTATTTCTGAATGTATGTTATGAATGGGTGTATGTTTTGCTTTGCTATTTCATGGTAATACCTTGACTCATACGGCATCTCACTCCTTATCGGATGGGATCGCCTACGTATGGGAAGGGGGTGTTACAATAGTTGCACCCTTCTAATCACTCAAGTTCACTTCTTTCAATATGCTCTTTATAACCTTTACGGATTGAACTAAAATTGTCTTATTTGCTATTCACTTGGTCAACATTTTGGCAGTATAACAGCTATAAATATATAACCTATTCTCTTGCAAATCAAACAGTTCTATAGCCCACAAGGGCATAACAATTCATGCATCACAATATATCCTTATTATAATCTCAAACATGTCATTCTTCACACTCATACCATACTTGTATAAAATACTTATAACATTCGTACCAAGCTTATATAATCCATTAGTCATAACTAAACTGTTTAGGTAATTTACATATACATGCCATATATACATAACCAAATATCCTTCAGATTTTCCTTGTGAACCTGTTCTCAATATCTCCCTGTATGATAGCTCCAGGCTCCTAATTCGTACCTATATGCAGTCAAATAAAACTACCTGCTGAGCATTTATTTTGCTCAGTGCTGGATACATATCCAAGATTTTCCATATTTAATTCATGCATTCATACATATATAAAGGCATATATGCTAATTCAAGAATTAACACAATTAAATCTTGCCATTTACACTAATGTCAATTCAATTACCATTATTAACATTATCAATATGGATCTTTTATTATGCACAATACGTTTACTATCATTATCATTATTAAACAATCCTTTCATCTTCATATCATATTTAGTCAGTAATTACACTTATTAACTGTAATTCTCATCAAATTACAATCTACTTCCTTTTAATAAGTACATCATAAGCAATTTATGTTTTAATCCTTTAATTCCTTTCAATTTATTATTTTGCTCTCTATTATTACTAAAATCACAATTATGACATTTTTAACTATTCTTTACACTAAACTCATTATTATCATGTAAAATTTCCATTTTACCACTATTTCTTTTTATCTTTGCAATTAATCCTTTATTATTCCTTTTTCTCCTTTAGCCCTTATTCACTCACTTTAATACATTTTCATCATTTTGCACTATTTTTCCCCTAATATCAATCCCGATAGAAATTTGTACCAAATATACGGGACGTGGACCTCACAGGTTCACTATACTATAGAGTGACCCCGAAGGACCACCCACGCACTATCACTATTATCACTGTACACTGTAAACATTATATCACTATGGTAGACCTTCATTAAGCGAGTCGCCATGACTCGCACTGCGTATGGTATCCCTATGGCTAGCCAATTATATTCTGAGCTAGATTTGACTACCAGACCACTAAGGGCAATTGCATTATTCGTTATCATTCACTTTCCATTATACACTTAACTTGATTCAATTAGCATTATTCTCCTTTTCGTTTAGGCAGACTATTCAGCCTATGCCACCATTTCACTATAATTGTTTCTTTTTCCACTAAGTTCAATATCACTTTGCTCATTATTTATTTCTCACTCCATTTATGCCATAAGCTCATTCAAAGGTGTCATAATTCAAATTTTCACGTAGTCTATAATACATTATCAACATAAATTATATTCAATATTAAACTGAAAATTTCAAATAAATTAACATACACTCCAATTTAACTATGCATTCATTTTATGGCATAATATTCATTAAATTAACCAAACATACTATAATATACCTTAGGTACTCATTTGGCCATCACTTCTATTTTGTCCTCAAATTTATTTTCCACTCATTTATCATTTATTCAATTAGATTATAAGCTAATTAATATAATTACAAGCTTTAATCTCAATAATCATCAAAATATACAACTTTAAACCTTAAGTAGCAATTCAACCAAGGTTGGGGTTTTCATACCTGTGACGCGCGCCGAACCCCGTGACACCCCGAAGACGCGCTGTTAGGGCTTTCGGGAGGGGTTCATAAAACTTGCAAGTGAAATTGCAAGGGCGTCTATTTTGGGCAACAAGGAGGTTTCATGGAGTCGCCACCCAATAGAACATTGGGAAAGTTCGTCTAGCCTCAGTGAGCCTAAGACAGCGCTGTTATGTCCATTTTGGGCAAGCCAGAGCGGTCTTGGAGGGCCTATCCTAATAGAACATTAGGATGACCCTCTCGCCTCGTGGAGCCTAAGACTATGCAAATTAAAGCCTTTTTGCGGGATAAAAGATGTGTCTTGGAAGTCCCATTCCAATGGAACATTGGAATGGTCCTCTTGCCTCGTTGAACCCAAAGACCAGAGATGGTTCATGACTTCTCATTTACTCATACCTTGATTAAATTTATAATTGAGTTTTGAATTTAGTGTTTCATCCCATTTCTCATACGTTTTGATGCAATAATTAGAGCACAAGTTGGTCATTCGAGGAAAGCAGTAAATGAAAGCATAATTAAAGTAAAGTACATAAGAATAAATTACAACAAAACTAGGGGTGGAATACAACCCCATTGTAAAATAAATGTAAATCATGCATAAAACAGGGTATTCATTATCGATGAGAACATCAGTCCTCGCATACATAATTAAAGAAAATGATTTTAAAGTGACAATTTATGTGGATGAAAAACTAGGACATTGGTCCCATTTTGTTAGAAAAATCCAATTTATTAATACAAAACTTTAAGCAACTTTTTAATTAACGTGCAAGAAAATAAACAAACTTATTGCAAATTACATATTAAATAATAAAAGCAAATAAAATTAAAATAATACTAAAAATGCTAAAAATATAAGGTCCTCCAAAATGGTGTCTCCAAACTTCCATGAGCTCCCACTTGGTATTGAAAAGGCTCACACATAAAAACCATTATTAAAATAAAAAAACACAAATGAAAGTGATGTTAGTAATAAAAAATGAATTAAAAAATATAACATGTAAAAATGAATTAAAAGAAATAAAACAACATGCATAATGTATGACAAATTAATTAGATGACATAATAAAATAAATAACTCAACATATTAACAATTTAACATGCATAAATAAAAACAATAAAATTTAACATGCATGAAAACATGAAAATAATAATAATAAAATTCAACATGCATGAAAACATGAAAATAATAACAATATTAAATTATAATCACAATAATAATAACAAATAATAAAAATGATGATAATATCAAATAATAATAATAATAATAATAATGATAACACTAATCACAATAATAATAATGATGATAATATCAAAGAATATGAACAATCCCATTAAATATTCAAGTAATAATAATAATAATAATAATAATAATAATAATAATAATAATAATAATAATAATAATAATAATAATAATAATAATAATAATAAATAATAATAATAATAGCATCAAAGAATATGAACAATCAAATTAAATATGCTAGTAATAAAAATGAACATAAAACAAGCTAATCATGCTAACACATATTAAATGATAATACTAACAATAACAATAATATATGAACAAAAATAACGACAATAATACGAACAATTAAATAAGAAATAAGAAATAATAATATGAACAATTCAATAAAAGATTAAGAAATAATAATATGAACAATTAAATAAACATGCAAGAAAAATAGGAATTAAAAAGATAGATCTAAGAGAATTTACATGTTAGCTAACTAATTGTAAACAAAAATAAAAAATTAAAATTGGAGCCAAGAATATGTACCCTCAAATTTGATGTGATGAATGAAGTTGGATGACAAATTCCTTGCTTTAATTTAATAAAAAAATATAATATAATTAAATTTTATCCCAAGAACAAATAATTGATTTATTTGTCTTAAGGAAAAAATTATAACAAAGAAGTAAAAAATTCACAAGAACAAATAATTGATTTATTTGTCTCAAGAATTAAATTAAAAAGATCAAATTAGAATACTTGGAGAATTTTTCTTGAAGAAGAAGAAGAGAAAACAATATTTTCTTAAGAAAAATCCCCTACAAATCCTCTCCAAAAAACCCATTTTATAACTCAAAATAAACCAAATTTAATAAAGAAATTAAATTAATTTAACTCACATTAAACCAAAAAAACTGATTAATTTGAAGAGTTGGAAGATAAAAAGCTTTTAGAATTAAATTATGCAAAAGAAATGAGGAAAAAACCAAATTTTTGGGACCAAAAACGGAAAAAAAAATAAAAAATGGGCGAAAATGGGGCATCAGGGGCGAGCGACGCCTGCGCGCAGCAGCGCGGGCGACGCTCAGCGAGTCGCGCGTGCGGCAACATTTGCTGGGCGCCGCGCGTGCCCAACGTGCTGCCGCACCTCGACATTCGCTGAAATTTTTTTTTTTTTAAATTTTCTAAAATACTATAATTTCAAAACATACCTTTTTTGTCCCAAAATAATTTTTAAAACACTTAAAATATTTTTTTAAAATACATTTTTATTTATTTCTAATAAATCAATTTGACAAGGAAATCATCACTTTCAACTTTCATTTTTGCCCATAAATCGGCATACATAATTTCATCATTGGGTAATCCTGATCTAGGCTGCCTCGGGGCCCGGTGTCTACACTTGCCCCCAGTTTTGGGGAAACTAGTGCACTAGTGTCTAGGTGAGCCTAAACTCAGAAAAGGGAAAGAAGCGCGTACCTGAGGCGATCGTCTTTCTGGACTGGACGATGTTGTTATGATGGTTATCGCCAGTTTGTCGGCGTGTTGTCCATTGTTGAAGCGGTAGTGCCGTGATCGTGCTAACCCTCCATGGAGTGGTAGTGCCGTCATCGTGCTAACCCTTCTAAAGTGGTAGTTCCGTGGTCGTGCTAACCTTCCGTAGAATGGTAGTGCCGCCATCGTGCTAACCCTTCTGATTTGGTGAAGTGGTAGTGCCGTGATCGTGCTAACCCTCCGGGGAGTGGTAGTGCTATCATCGTGCTAACCCTTATGAAGTGGTAGTGTCGTGGTCGTGCTAACCTTCCGTAGAATGGTAGTGCCGCCATCGTGCTAACCCGTCGAATTTGGTGAAGTGGTAGTGCCGTGATCGTGCTAACTTTCCATGGAGTGGTAGTGCTGCCATCGTGCTAACTCTTCTGATGTGGTAGTGCCGTGGTCGTGCTAACCTTCCGTAGAATGGAAATGCCGCCATCGTGCCAACCCTTCTGATTTGGTGAAGTGGTAGCACCGTGATCGTGGTAACCTTCCATGGAGTGGTAATGCCGCCATTGTGCTAACCCATCTGATGTAGTAGTGCCATGGTCGTGCTAACCTTCCGTAGAATGGTAGTGCCGCCATCGTGCTAACCCTTTTGATTTGGTGAAGTGGTAGTGCCGTGATCGTGCTAACCCACCGTGGAGTGGTAGTGCTGCCATCGTGCTAACCCTTCTGAAGTGGTAGTGCCGTGGTCGTGCTAACCTTCCGTATAATGATAGTACCGCCATCGTGCTAACCCTTTTGATTTGGTGAAGTGGTAGTGCCGTGATCGTTCTAACCCTCCGGGGAGTGGTAGTGCCGTCATCGTGTTAACCCTTCTGAAGTGGTAGTGCCGTGGTCGTGCTAACCTTCCGTAGAATGGTAGTGCCGCCATCGTGCTAACCCTTCTGATTTGGTGAAGTGGTAGTGCCGTGATCGTGCTAACTTTTCGTGGAGTGGTAGTGCTGCCATCGTGCTAACTCTTCTGATGTGGTAGTGCCATGGTCGTGCTAACCTTCCGTAGAATGGAAGTGCCGCCATCGTGCTAACCCTTCTGATTTGGTGAAGTGGTAGTACCGCAATCGTGGTAACCTTGCATGGAGTGGTAATGCCGCCATCGTGCTAACCCTTCTGATGTGGTAGTGCCATGGTCGTGCTAACCTTCCGTAGAATGGTAGTGCCGCCATCGTGCTAACCCTTTTGATTTGGTGAAGTGGTAGTACCGTGATCGTGCTAACCCACCGTGGAGTGGTAGTGCCGCCATCGTGCTAACCCTTCTGAAGTGGTAGTGTCGTGGTCGTGCTAACCTTCCGTAGAATGGTAGTACCGCCATTGTGCTAACCCTGCTGAGTTGGTGAAGTGGTAGTGCCATGATCGTGCTAACCCTCTGGAGAGTAGTAATGCCGTCATCATGCTAACCCTTCTGATTTTTGAAGTGGTGCTGTTGTAAACACCGGGTCCTGAGTCAGGTTTTGAAAAATGGCAATGGCAATTTTGGGTCCTTGATAAATTCCTCCAGAAAAATAAATACATAAAATATGTCGGTAAAATTAAAAATTATAAAATTGAGATTAGGTTAATTTAATTAGATAAATTAAAAATTAAGATTAGGTTAATTTAATTAGTTAATATTATTGGATAATAAAAATGTTTGTAAAATAAAAATTGAGGCTAGTTAATTAATTAGTTAATATTAATTAAAAATAAATATAGGGTTTAATTAGATAAAATATAATGTGGTAATTTAAGTAGGTTAATTAGATTAAGAAGATAGAAAAATATGGAGTGTTTAATTAGTAGTGTTTAATTAATTAATATATGTGTTTAGTGTTTAATTAATCAATTAATACATATGTGCTTAGTTTAAGTAAATTAAAATGTGTAAATTAATTAAAATTAAAAAAAAAAAGTAAAAATGTGGAGGAAATTATTGAAAGGCTTAACTTGACCTAATTTTGGGGTATAAAATGGAAGAGATGAGAGAACACAAGGGGGCTCTCGGCTGGATCAGAAAGAAAAAGAATAAAAAATAGAGAGAAGAGGGAGTAAACGGAGAGCAAGAGAGCCAAGGCAAAAATATAGAAAGAAAAATAAAAAGAGTAAGAGACACAGAGAGCAAGAGGGATCAAGAAGCCAAAAAGAAAGAGGATAAATCAAAGCCAAAAGAGAAATAAGAAGGGAACAGAGACCAACCAACGGAACGCAGACGCCGGGGAAAAGAAGAAAAAAAGGGAAAAGGAAGGGAAGGAGGCGGTGGCTCTGGCTCCGCCGGCCAGCCACGGCGGAGAACCACAGCACGCGCCCCTCCAATGGGCCCCCAATAGCCGGACGAAGTCTCCGGTACCGATCATCCGCCCCCAAACGCCGGCAAGAGGGAGATCGAAGAGAGTGGTGGCGCGAGCTTCCAACGCGATCTCCGGCGTGGCGGCGGCTCCAACGGGGTCGTGGTCACAGACGGAAGGTTGCTGGTGACCAGACGATGCTTCTGGTGAGGGAGGTGTCGGCCACCCCCGACCGACGGCGGCTCCCGCGAGGTAAGCCCCTATCTTCTTTATATTTTATTTAATTTTGTATTAATATTATTAATATTATTATTATATATTTATTTATTTTATGATATTATTATTATTATATTTATTTATTATTATTTAATATTCTGTATATTATTTATTATTATTATTATTATCATTATTATTATTATACATTTATTTATTTTCTGTTTATTAGTATTATATTATTATTATTATTATTATTATTATTATTATTATTATTGATGTTATTTAATTTATGATTATTGTTATTATTATTGTGTTTGCTATTGTTATTGTATATATTTAGTTATTATTATTTATTGTGTTTGGTTATTATTATTATTATTATTATTATCATTAATTAATATTAGTTTGTATGATTGTTATTATGTTTACTTACTATTATCATTATTATTTATTTATTATTAGTATTTTTGTTATTAATATTATTTAATTTATGTTTATTTTACATTATTTATTATTATTATTATTATTATTGGGTATATTTATTTATTATTAATTATCGTTGTGTTTTGTTGTTATTATTTTATTATTATTATTATTATTATTATTATTATTATTATTATTATTATTATTATTATTATTATTATCATTTATTATTATTATTATTATTATTATTATTATTATTTTTATTATTATTATCATTTTCCATTTGTTTATTCATCATCCTCATCTTACGGTATTATTTTTAGCATTATCATTTTTATTGTCATTGATTATTATAATGGTCATTTGCGTTTTATATTCACTAATCTTATTTTCACTGCACCAAATTAATTCTCAATTCACTTTATTCGTTTATTCACTTATTTACTTGTCACTTATTTTAATTTAATCCATTATTAACTTTAATTATTTTTCTTAATTTACTTTATCCAATTATTTGTTTGTTTGTTTATTCATTCAATTATTTATTTATTCATTATTAACCAAATAAATATCCCGATTTATGAATGTTACCCCTTTAGATTGATTTTGTGTGACTGTTTAAATTTGCGTTTATATTTTGTGGGCCCTTGTAATTAATTATTTTTGGGGCAACTTTATTTTCTTTCATTTGGGGATTGTATTCTGTCCCGATTTCCATTTAAATTTTATTTGGCTTTTCTTTTTCATTTGGGGAATTGTATTTGTCCCGATTTCCCTTTTGTAAATGGCGTGGCTTTGTGTGTTTATCGCTTTATTTACCGCTTTATTTATGTTTTTCTTTTATTGCTTCCTCGATGCTTGAAGTGCGCTTTAAATAAACTGCATTAAACGCGTGAGATGAGAGATAAAATTTTATAATTTAAAAACTCATTTCTAATTAACCAAAGGCACAAATAAGTGTGAAGTTCCGAACTACTCTCTGTTTTAGACCAATAAAGAGGTTAGATGACCTTTCCCAATTTCTTGTAAATTGGGTGGCGACTCCAAAACACCTCAAAGGTGCCTAAAGGTGTCATAGGGCTAGATGCTCATTTCCAATGTTCTATTGGAAGTGAGATGTCCAAAATGTCTTGTGATACCCAAGATCAAAAGACGCGAACCAATCCCTCGAATCCTAAAAGCGGGTTCAAAGAGGGCCTTTGCTAGGTTCGGCGCGCGTCACAGCTGTCTATGAGCCCTTTGGTTGATTGTTGGATTGATGTTTGAACTGATGTTTGGATTGATGTCGTTTTGGTTGGTTGCCCCCTGAGAGGTCTTTGGTTGATTGTTGGATTGATGCTTGAACTGATGTTTGGATTGATATCGTCACTCGGCTTTTGTCGGTGTTCGCATCTAATCTCTCTTTCTGCAAAATTAGAAAACCAAATATGCAGAAAAAATAGTGAGCATGCACGTGAAATCCATGAGTTATGCAGAAACGCAGGATAAGAATTCATCTAAGTGGACTTAGAGATGATAGCCAGTCTGGCTGCAATTTGCGATAGGATCGATGCCTTTTGGAATTGCCTATGAATTTCATGCCTTTGGGATTGCAAGGTTCTCATCTAATACCTGTAGTCATTTTTTTGAAGGTAGTGCGTCCCTTGTGGATTTTCACACTAACTTTTTTTGCGGAAAATGTGTCCTTTACGGATTTTCACATAACCCTGTGCCTTATTTTTGCCTGGAATGGACCCAACCCAATCCAGCGGTTTTTTTTGTTCTCTCTTTTTTTTTAAGGATAGACTGCCTGTTTCCAGTTTTTCACCCTATCCTTTTGCCTTACTTTTGCTTAGAGCGCCAATTACGGTTTTCATCTCTAACGGCTTTTTTTTTTTTTGTAGATTGCTGAAGCTGTTAGCAAAAATCTTTCAGGCGTGATCGGCATGTGCTTACACCCATGACCATGGTTGTATGAGCTTAATTGATTTCACAAATGATAGCAGGAAAAGTAGTTGACTGAAGCACCCGAGAGGTGAAAGGAGTGGAGGGTAAACAGTAGATGACTTTGATCACACAAAGTGAACTGCTCTGATCACACCAATATGTCGTTGCATAAAAGCATGTGTTTCAATTTGATTTCATTAAACATGATCATTATTTGGCATTAATCTCAAAAAATACAAGACCTCATCTAATCTCGGGATGGATCTTAAAAGCATCAAACCCCTGTTATCAAACTCTCTACCCTTAACTTTTGCCAGGATGCTTTTTTTTTCTGAAGCAAAGCAAATTCTAGATGCAATGTTGGGGACAAGATTCAACTCAAATGCATAAATGCTCTTGTGGCTCCCCGCTTAAAGCTCAAGAAACACTATATGCCTCTTCCTACGTACCGAACCTTATTAAAAGGTCATCTCCGCTAATTGGATAAGACTAAACTAGGAATCAAAAGGTCTTACTTTGGTTGTAACGTTAGGCTTAGGTAGATGGCTATCAAAGAAGGATCAAGTTGCTAGAGAAGAAATGGCCACTCAACTCAATGGCATACTATAACGGGATTCTTGAATTTAGGTTTGATGATACTTTAGCTTATCAAGCTCAGAATAACAATCAAGTTAAAGCGATTGCCACAGAAACTCATCACGAGGTTACTATCTTGAGCTCTACTTTTTCTTTCTTTTTCTCTTTTTTTTCATTTCTTTTTCTTCGATCTTTTTTTTTTCTCTTTTCTTTTGCTTTCTTTTTTTTTTCGCGAGCTCATGTCTTTCATGCATGACTAAACTCTCTTCTGAAAGTGTAAACTCATCCTTACCAGGGCAATTTTTGATACCCAAAGAATTGTCAATGATGTAGAATTGTCAATGATGTACATCCATCCTTACTAGAACGGGCATTCTTCTAAGGGGAGGCAAAAATTATTTTAGGTGAAGGGGTAGTTTTAACATGTGTAACAACAAAATTGGCACGCATTTAGCAGACCTCCATAAAGGCTCAACAGGCTAGCAAGCGATTGTGAATTAAAGGTAGAAAATAGTCATTTAGAGAGCTATACAAAGAAAGGCTGCCTAAATCATTTTCTAGGTTCCATCTTATCCAGGGATCACTTTGATGGGTAATCAGAAAGGTTCTAGTGCTCTTAGTGAGTTTTCATCCAATCCCCTAATTACATCTAGTTTTTTTTTTTCACTATTTTCTATTTTTATTTTCAGCTCTTAGAATTTTCCTCTCTTCAGGAGTTATATCAGATGCTATCAAGATTTTCTTTGGGTTTTTCAAAGTTTCGAGATTAAATGCAATCATATTAAATGAATTACTATGAAAAAATGAATGCATTGTGATAATGAGAAATGAAATCATTAGAGACACTATACAAACACGCAAGATTGTTCATTTTATTGAACTAAGCAACACTGCAAATACTGTCATAGAAAAGTGTTCTTGGAATAAGCAACTAAAAACATGTCATCTTCTCCTCCAATCACATTCATGGTGGGGGAACTGCATTATAGCCTGCCCTCTTCTTCTTGTCTCTTTTCTCAGGGTCAGTAATCTCCTTGGAATCAATAAGATCCTGAATTTTGTTCCTCAGAGTCCGGCAATAATCTGTTAGATGCCCAGTGTGCTGATGGTAAGCGCAATATTGATCATCTCTATGCCCCGGCTTTCCTTAATTCATGGCTGGCCTAGGTGGCAATGCTCTTAGCTTGCCTTCCTTTGTCAATTTCTCTAATACCCAAGATAGACAGTAGCACAAATTGGAGTAGTACCTATGAACCTATCCAACCTCAGTGGCTGAAACCTCGGCCGTCTTACCACCTCTATTATTGCTGCTTCCTGCACCACCTAGTTTGTACCCCGATTGGTTGCCATAACCTTTCCCAGCAAAGTTGTTTTGGCTTGCTTTTTTCGCCAGGAAAGCACCCTCAGCTTCTACAGTAATGTCCTTAAAGGACTCCCAGTCTTTGAGCCCCTTAAAGCTGAGCAAGTCCTTTAAGTAAGGGCAAGAGTTCCTAATAAATAGCCTAATTTGGTTAGCAGTGTCAGGTTTTCTCTTCATCTCTATGACCCTATTTCTCCATCTTGTAAGGTACTCATGGAACGACTCATTATTCTTCTACTGTAAAAGCTCGAGGTCCTTTAAGGTAACCTCCATCCTGGTGCTATAGTCATATTGCTTCATGAACTCCTCAGTCAGAAGGTCCCAATCTTCCTTGGACCTCCTATCCAACCCATAGTACCAGTCCACAGCCGAACCCACAGACTAAGGCAAAAATATTCCACCTTCTATTTTTTGGTCAACCCTGTGCCTTTCATCACCAGGGTATACTACTTAATATGTGCAGATGGATTCGAAGTGCCATCAAACTTCGGCAGCTCAGGCATTTTGAACCTTTGGGATAATAGCTCTTCATCCCCCAAATCTCTGCCTTCAGGGTTGATCCCCTTTTCGGCTGATAGCATGCGGGTGATTTCTTCAATTTGTAACCTCAACCCTCTCATCGCCTCATTATCTGCCCTGGGTGCTCTGGCCCCCACAAATTGAGGTGCTACTGCCTCTTTATTTTCCTCCTCCATCATAAAATCATCATTGGGATTGGGGATTATTGCCCTTCTTTGCTCAACAGGCACTACGGCCCTATGCTCATTAACAGGTTGGCGAGCAGCATTAACTACAACGGGGGCTTCTCTGCTAGCAGGTGGTTCAACTTGCCGCCCAGCATGAACCATCGGGGGCTGTGGAGCAACGGGTGGATTTGGAGCGGCTGGTAGTTGTGGAGTAGGAGGACGAGCAATCCTATCAGCCATAGCTCCCATCATTTCTAACATTCTTCGCTCAAAATCCTCTAGCCTCCTAACAAGGTCTTGAGTTGTTAAGGCTCCAGTCTCTTCTGCCATTTGTGATTCTATGGATGACTCTCTGGTCATTAAAGGTGGCTCAGAATTCCAATCAGACACTAATTCTGTCAATCCAAGAGGCAGATCTATCCTCACCAGCCGACCATCAGAACCCCTGGTCCACTTCGATGAATCTATGATGGCTGAAAAGATTTGAACTGTTAGGATGATGCATGAATGATATATACAATGCATGATCATGTTGACGTAGCATAGACAATCACATACAAGCAAGCAGATCCTTCCAACCTTATTACTCCCACATATGAGGTAATGCGGTCTCTTTCCTAAGTGGGCTTGATCCATGGGTCAGCGGGGAACCCAATGGGTGCGTATGGTGCGTGGTGGGAAACCAGCAACATAACATCTCTTGCCTTATGTACATACATATGGGGTTTTGCCCTTATGTATTCAAACATTTCAACCATATCAAGATGGGCTCACCGGGGCATGAAAGCCTTTGATAAAAGACCATTTAATTTGTTTGATTTTGTTCAATACATAATGGCCCACATAGCAAGCATTGTATTAAGGAGCATATCACCTAGGGGAAGTATCTATTGCCATTACATGAGCTTTAGTTAAGGGTGATGAAACTTTAGGGCTACCCAAGCATAGTCCCTGCAAACGGGTCTAGCTCATCACGAGCATAACAACCGATTGGGTCTCCATTTGATATACGACAAGGTACGAGGCTTGGGCTAGTGATTATCCCTAACACTTCCCCACATTGAGTGAACGTAAGGTCATGCTTTGGGAACGCACCGGGGTTAAAAAGAGGGACCAAACTAGCATAGTTCTAAGCCTCTAATGAAATGCAATACAATTTCAAAAAGGGATAAAATTTTTAAATTAAAACTCAATTATAATTTTTAACCAAGGTACTTTCGAATCGAAGTCTCTTAGATCCCCAGTGGAGTCACCATTGTGACGCGCGCCGAACCCCGCGACGCCCCAAAGACCCGCTCTTAGGGCTTTCGGGAGAGGTCCATAAAACTTGCAAGTGAAATTGCAAGGGCGTCTATTTTGGGCAACAAGGAGGTTTCATGGAGTCGCTACCCAATAGAACATTGGGAAAGTTCGTCTAGCCTCAGTGAGCCTAAGACAGCGTTGTTATGTCCATTTTGGGCAAGCTAGAGGGGTCTTGGAGGCTCCATCCTAATTTAACATTAGGATGACCCTCTCGCCTCATGGAGCCTATGACTATGCAAATTAAAGCCTTTTTACGGGATACAAGAGGTGTCTTGGAAGTCCCATTCTAATGGAACATTGGAATGGTCCTCTCGCCTCATTGAGCCTAAAGACCAGAGATGGTTCGAGACTTCTTATTTATTCATACCTTGATTAAGTTTATAATTGAGTTTTGAATTTAGCGTTTCATCCCATTTCTCATACGTTTTGATGCAATAATTAGAGCGCAAGTTGGTCATTCGAGGAAAGCAGTAAATGAAAGCATAATTAAAGTAAAGTACATAAAAATAAATTACAATAAAACTAGGGGCGGAATACAACCCCCGTTGTAAAATAAATGTAAATCATGCATAAAATGGGGTATTCATTATCGATGAGGAAATTGGTCCTCGCATGCATAATTAAAGAAAATAATTTTAAAGTGACAATTTATGTGGATGAAAAACTAGGACATTAGTCCCATTTTGTTAGAAAAATCCAATTTATTAATACAAAACTTTAAGCAAATTTTTAATTAACGTGCAAGAAAATAAACAAACTTATTACAAATTACATATTAAATAATAAAAGCAAATAAAATTAAAATAATACTAAAAATGCTGAAAATATAAGCTCCACCAAAATGGTGTCTCCAAACTTCCATGGGCTCCCACTTGGTATTGAAAAGGCTCACACATAAAAATAATTATTAAAATAAAAAAACACAAATGAAAGTGATGTTAGTAATAAAAAATGAATTAAAAAATATAACATGTAAAAATGAATTAAAACAAATAAAACAACATGCATAATGTATGACAAATTAATTAGATGACATAATAAAATAAATAACTCAACATATTAACAATTTAACATGCATAAATAAAAACAATAAAATTTAACATGCATAAAAACATGAAAATAATAATAATAATAATAATAAAATTCAACATGCATGAAAACATGAAAATAATAACAATAATAAATTATAATCACAATAATAATAACAAATAATAATAATGATGATAATATCAAATAATAATAATAATAATGATAACACTAATCACAATAATAATAATGATGATAATATCAAAGAATATGAACAATCCATTTAAATATGCAAGTAATAATAATAATAATAATAATAATAATAATAATAATAATAATAATAATAATAATAATAATAATAATAATAATAATAATAATAATAATAATAATAATAATAATAATAATAATAATAATAATAGCATCAAAGAATATGAACAATCAAATTAAATATGCTAGTAATAAAAATGAACATAAAACAAGCCAATCATGCTAACACATATTAAATGATAATACTAACAATAACAATAATATATGTACAAAAATAATGACAATAATACGAACAATTAAATAATAAATAAGAAATAATAATATGAACAATTCAATAAAAGATTAAGAAATAATAATATGAACATTTAAATAAACATGCAAGAAAAATAGAAATTAAAAAGATAGATCTAAGAGAATTTACATGTTAGCTAACTAATTGTAAACAAAAATTAAAAATTAAAATTGGAGCCAAGAATGTTTACCCTCAAATTTGATGTGATGAATGAAGTTGGATGACAAATTCCTTGCTTTGATTTAATAAAAAAATATAATATAATGAAATTTTATCCCAAGAACAAATAATTGATTTATTTGTCTTAAGGAAAAAATTATAACAAAGAAGTTAAAAATTCACAAGAACAAATAATTGATTTATTTGTCTCAAGAATTAAATTAAAAAAATGAAATTAGAACACTTGGAAAATTTTTCTTGAAGAAGAAAAAAAATAAGAAGAAGAAGAAGAGAAAACAATATTTTTCTTAAGAAAAATCCCCCACAAATCCTCTCCAAAAAGCCCATTTTATAACTTAAAATAAACGAAATTTAATAAAAAAATTAAATTAATTTAACTCACATTAAACCCAAAAAACTTAATAATTTGAAGAGTTGGAAGATAAAAAGTTTTTAGAATTAAATTATGCAAAAAAAATGAGGAAAAAAATAATTTTTGGGACCAAAAACGGAAAAAAAAAATAAAAAATGGGCGAAAATGGGGCATCAGGGGCGAGCGACGCCCGCCCGCGCGCGACGCTCAGCGCGTTGCGAGCGCGGTAGCGAGTCGCGCGCGCCCAATGCGCTGCCGCACCCCGACATTCGCCGAAATTTTTATTTTTTTTTTAAATTTTCTAAAAAACTATAATTTCAAAACGTACATTTTTTGTCCCAAAATAATTTTTAAAACACTTAAAATATTTTTTTAAAATACATTTTTATTTATTTCTAATAAATTAATTTGACAAGGAAATCATCACTTTCAATTTCATTTTACCCATAAATCGGCACACTTAATTTTATTGGGTAATCCTGATCTAGACTGTCTTGGGACCCGGTGTCCACAATACCAAATTGATTTCTTCCACTTTAAACACATTAATCACCATTTATGGGCTCCATTATCATATTTACAATCTTGCATTCAATTGTTCATGCACAAATCACACACTTGCATAATAAACACACACTAAAATTAACACAAAATCATGAAAAATTAGGGATTTTGTATCCACTAACCTCAAATCTTGCCTAATACTCTTTATTCTTGTCTTTTTTTGCCCTTAGCCTTGGATTTCTCCATTTTTCCTTCATTTCTTGATTTTTCCCAAATTGTTCTTCTCTCAAATCCCTAATTGTCTTTGCTGCAATCAAGCTCTTGAGGTGGTATAAATGAAATCACCACCTCTAAATTATTTTGGAGTAAAGAATTGAGTGGATTTAATGAGTTTTTGAGAGAAAATCAATAAAAAGATAAGAAAATGGAGAGGGTAGCATGAGGTTGGAGGAAGGAGGAAAATTCTGCCGCAATCTAGGGCTTTTCTCCAACTATTTATACCCCTCAATTGAACCAGCTCTTGGTCTAACCAATTGAATCAACCCGACAGACCCAATTAGGTTAATTATTAATTATTTAATCCAATTTTTATTTTACCACTTTCTAAGCACAATTTCTCATAAAAATGTATCCATAATTCTCAATTAATATTCATTAGGCTACATGAATATTTTTAGATCAATTAGACATTGTTTCCCATTCCGATAAATATTTAGCAGTCCAATACCCGATTTTTCAGTGTAACCGTAAAATTAATTTTTCATTACCATATAATTCCCCACATTATTATGAGCATGTCTATATTTTCAGATAATTTTTCAGAGGTCCGTAGCATCATTTATGGTCTAGTCAAACTGGTCAAACCAAGCTGATTTTGCGGGTCTGAGGTGACAAACTTCTGTCCCTCACACAGGGACGGCCGTACCTCGTAAGCACAAGCCCAAAACGGATTTTTCCACTTATTTTCACATTTTTAAGGCCTATTTGACCTTCGTTTGATCCCAAATTTCATCCTTAGACTCTTGCTAACATGCTTTTCCAATGATCTAATAAAATATTATTCGACTCCGAGAAGTACTATTCACCCCGATATCACTATTTATGGCCCAAAAATCACCATATATGAAAATTACAATTTAAGGCCACAGAAAATCAATTTTTTCTTTCTCTAGAAACTCTTTCTAAGATTCACTCTCTCTTTAAAATTCTCTCTCCTCTTTAGATGTCTCTTTTGAAAATTTTGTCCCATTTTTTTAAAATGGGAATCTTTTTTATCCCTTTTTTCAAGGAGAATAGCCTTATATTTAGGGATTGGGAAAGAAAAAAATGGATATTTCCCTCCAAAACTCCCTGAAAATCAGTCCCTACTCTTCCCACATTTTAAAAAACATATCCGATAGTGTTCTAGCTGTGATGGCGCCATAGATGGGCGGCTCTCAACCTCAGATGGTCGTCACATAAAAACTGGTTTTAAATTTACAAAACTGCCACCCAGCTATGACTCGACTGACCTGTGATCGACAGACAGGTGTCTCTCCTTGAGAAATGGGCGCCTATCACCCCAAAAGCTAAAATTTCCAATTTAAACCATCATTTTAACTCTAGTAAAGGGCAAAAGGCTAAGTTTGAGAAAAATACTTGAAAATTGTGAAGACTAAAGATGGAAACTGGCACTTTATGTTCTCTATTTGTGACACATATATCAATATCCTCATTGGATAACTCTGATATGGGCTGCCTCAGGACCCAGTGTCCACAGTTGCCCCCAATTTTTGAGAGTGTGACATGCGCCGAACCTCAAGTGTCCCCAGATGCCCACTTTTAGGGTTCGAGAAAGGTTCATAAGAATCGAAAGGATTACGAATACTTCTATTTTTGGCAATAAGAGGTGTTTTGGAGTCGCCACCTAATAAAATATTTGGAAAGGTCATCTAGCCTCTTTGAGCCTAAGACAATGCATACGTGTCTATTTTGGGCAATCAAGAGAGTATTTTTGTAACACCCCCTACACCCCCTAGGAAGATAAGCGCGTGTCACACAATAAAATCCAAATATTAAAAAATAATCAAAATTATATAATTCCTTTCTTTTCTTTCATTAATACATTAAGTCAACAATTACATATAATAGACCAAATAGTCATTAAATACAATACCTAGCACAAAACTCAGATTGTGTACGACTCTACAAAAACAAACTCTATCCTATCCTTGTGTTGGCCTGGTCATCAGCAGACGATCCTTCTGAACAAATCCTACTTGATACCTACACGGATTTCAATTAGTGACCGTTCAAGGTAGTTAACAAAGCTTACATATGTATAATGCATACATTTAGTTTAAAAACATACGGACACATTAAAATATAACACAATTAAGGCATTAACTTAATTTTCTATATTCTTCACCTATACTACCCCGTCGTACAGGTCCATATACATATCAAGTACCTATGAATTCACAAAAGCATATGAGTATCTCGTTTACCTTTCTTGAATATATTTCTATTTTACTAAACTCGCCCACTAACATTAGAAATACATGTATTTCTAAAAAGTTGTAATAGTAAGTGCCTATATGCAGTAAAAGGGGTATCCAGAGGTACATTACACATATCACAAGTATACCGACTAATTATATCCTATTAGACCCATCTTGCCAGTTTATAATAATTATTGTAACTTCCATATTATATCAGAGCATACACCTCACATTCATCATAAACCTAATTTCTAGATTCAGATCCATTCATAAAGCTTTTAAATGTTTAAACGTGCTTTAATCTTCCATGGTTTTGTTCGAACTTGGAATAAATATGCCAAGCTTCCAACGTATCCCAAGGGCTGGGAATCAGAACCATGTTGTAAGCACCGTGTCCCGGAGCGGTCCGGATCAGAGATTACCCTATGATGAAATCAGTATCCGAGCCTATATAAATGGTTTGGATTTGGAGGTTTTAGTCCCACGCTCCATGAGAAATGAGTCTTTTCACCTTTCATACGCAGAGGGGGAGAAAACAGGGAGTTTTCGAGTCAAAAAGGTATATTTTCCTCCACAGACGGCCAGCCTGTCTCTGAGGGCCAGCCCGTCGCTTAGGGTCACAGACGGCCTGTGGTATTTTCCGACAACCGTCGGAAAGCACCGCCTCTACCAGATCGCCGCCTGATTTCCCGGAGCACGCAACCTTTTCGACACCCGTCGGTGGAAGTGGCAGGGCCGTCGGATGAATCCTTGTGTCAGAAGGATTCTTTCGACGCCAGCCTCCATACACTGACGCCCGTCGGTCGTGCCTGGCTTATAAAAACTTCGAATTTTCACTTAAAAAAGGTTCCAAAAATTTTTAAGAGGGGAAACTCTGCCAAAATTCAAGCACATTTTCTCTCTCTTCCAGCAAACACATTCACAAAGGAATTTCTTTTAATTAGAGGACCAAAATCATTAAAAGAAACTAAAATCAATTAGTTTTCTTTGAATTTTGATTCCAAAGTCAATCTTTCGAGGGGTTAAGGAGGAAATAATCCATTTTCCTTTTTTGATCCTTCATTTTGCTTCTCGTGGAACGCGCGGGGCTCTAATTGACACAAGAATGTCATTTAAGCATTATCTGAGGGTAAGTATTCCGGACTCATTCTCCGTATCATTTTATCTTTGTTCCTTATTTTGCTATTATTTTTCTCTATTTTGACTCTTTTCATCTCATTTTGTGATAAAACCGCCTTTTGGCTTTAAAAGAGTCTTTTTTTCTTACTGTTTTTTCGGAGACAATGGTGACTGACGGGTCATCTTCATCACCGACGCCCGTCGGTCACCCCAGTCACAGACGCTCTTCCTCTTTAGTGAGCGACGGACATGTCGATCAACTTGACTGACGCCCGTCGGTCACCTAAGAAAGGCTGTTGGTGGGTTCTGTCTCCACATTTTCAAATCTTTTCTATCTCTTTCAAGTCCTTTTGACTTTATTTATGTTGAATCTGTATATATATTGACATCTTTTAACTTTCTGTGAGTGTATATTGATTTTCTTGGACTATCTTGAGCTTGAGGGGCACCTACCATATTCGGAGGATTTCATCCGGTTTAGTTTCCTAACCTTCTTTGTCATTTTCTTTATTCATTTATTCATTAATTATTTTATGTGCATGGATATGATATGCTCTTTTATATCTCGTTAAGTGTAAAAATGGATCAATGTTTTGTACTCAATAAAACGAGGTTTGCATAAACGCAAGGGCCCAATGCCCCATTTTTATCCAATAAAAATCATCACAAATTAAAAAATCCAATTTTAATAATGATGCATGCGAGGACCAAAGTCCTCAAAATAAGCAATGCCCCAATTTGTGTATGTATCGCACATTTATAAAAGGGAGTTGTATTCCGCTCCTTATATTATTGTAATTTATTGTTTTTGCTATTTACTTGCTCATTTACGGCTTTCCAAATATGAATGAATGCGCCTTCGATTAATTGCATCGTGTGGAGAGAGAGCGAATTGATGATAATTAAAATTTGATCACAAAATAATCGAGGTAGAAATAGATGAGAAATCCCGAACCCAGCTTTGGTCTTTGGGCTCAAAGAGGCTAGAGGTCTACCCTCCAAGACACCTTTTTGTGCCACGAGACTTTAGCGCTAATCCTAGGCTCCTTAGGGCGAGAGGTTTACCTTCCAAGACCCCTCTGGCTGGCCTAAAATGGATACTATGCGCAGTCTTAGGCTCTCCAAGGCGAGAGAAACTTTCCCAATGTTCTATTGGGTGGCGACTCCATGAAACCTCCTTGTTGCCCAACATAGACGCACTTGCGATTTATTGCAAGCTGTCAGCGGACCCATAAATGCCCCGATCGCCCTCAAGCGGGCGGTCGCGGGGATCCGGCGCGCGTCACAGTGGCGACTCCACTGGGGACGATATGGTTCAAGATTTCAATTTGAAAATACCTCGTTTAACATTTATGATTAAAATTTAATTCATAAATTTGCTTTCTCTCAAATTTGCATTCGCATCATTAGAGCCTTAGAATTTGCTAGTTTGGTCCCTCTTTTAGCCCCAGTGCATTCCTGAAGCATGACCCCATTTTCACTCAATTTGGGGAAGTGTTAAGGATAATCACCAGCCCAAGCCTCGTACCTCAATGGTATATCAAAATGATGACCCGATCGGTTGTTATGCTCGTGATGAGCTAGACCTGTCGGCAGGGATCATGCTTGGGTAGCCTTAAAGTAACACCTCCCTTGGCCAAAGCTCATGTAACGGCCGTAGTTACTTCCCACAGGTAATATGAACCCTAATTCCATGCTTGCCATATGGATCCTGATGTATTGGGTGAGTCCAGATGTCTCGCTTGGTAACCTAGCCAAAGGCTTTCATGCCCCGGTAGGGCCATGTCGAAATTTGTGGAACGTCTAAATACATGACGATCATTATCCATCCGCTTGCACATTAGCATACGAGTGTCATGCTGCTGGTTTTTCGCCGTGCACCATACGTGTCTATCGGGTCCCTTGCTGACCCTTGGGCTAATCCCGCCTAGGAAAGAGACTGTACGACCGCGTGTGTGGGAGAAATAAGGGTGGAAGGACCTACTTGCTCGCTTGTGCTCTGTGAATGTTGCATATCACGACCATGCATTACACCTGCATTTCATGCATCATTTCTAACACCTTGTCCCTGCAGCCATCATAGATCTGCCCAGGTGGACTAGGTCACCTACCGGACGATTGATCCGAGTTCCTGCATTTGAGCTATCAGATAGAGAGGGCCTACCAAAAATTTTACCAGAAGTCAGCTGTATCGTATCTGAGATGGCAAACTCGCCTAGGGGGGATGACGCCACCAGGGCCATGATCGCAGAAGAAGTGGGCCGGTGATTTGAGGAGTTCGAGGGCAGAATGATGAATATGTTGACTGCTCTGGCACAACAGAATGCTCTGCAGAATCCTCCTCCTCCTCCCGTGAGACAGAATGAGCCAGAGGAAGAAAGAGCTGAGAGACGAGAAGAGCCCATTCGGTCGCCACCGGTAGAGCTGAGGTCGATAGCTTTGGGAGAGCAGAGAAGAAGGCCTGTACTGAGGATTGATGATGATAGGGATATCGAAGATGACAAGATGAGTATTGCATCTGAGAGAGGGAAGGCACCTCTGACTGATGATTTCATTTTTAAAAAGATGGAGGAGAGGTTTGAAGCTATGGCCCGTATGCTGAGCAGGGGTCAGGGGATGAACCCAGAGGATAAGGAATTGGAGGGAGAGGACCTGATTCCTTACAACTTCAAGATGCCAGACGTGCCGAAATTTGATGGTACTTCTGACCCGACTGCTCATGTCAAGCAATACTCTCTGGTCATGAAAGGGACCACGTTGTCTAAGAAGCAGAAGGTGGAATACTTTTGTCTGAGTCTGACCGCTCATGCCATCGACTGGTATCATAGTATCGATCGCCAGACTAAAGAAGACTGAGATCAGCTCACGGAGGAGTTCTTAAGGCAGTATGATTGCAATACCAGGATGGAGGTGACCCTTAAAGATCTTGAACTACTCCAGCAGAAGGCCGGGGAATCTTTCCATGATTATCTCACCCGCTGGCGAAACCGAGTAATGGAAATGCGGAGAAAGCCAGACACCCAGGACCAGATCCGTTTGTTTATCAAGAATGCAAGCCCGTACTTGAAGGATGGCTTGAAGATGAAAGGGTTGAAGGACTGGGAGTCTCTCAAGGATATAGCCATTAAAGCTGAGGGAGAGTTCTTGACTCGGAAGACTAACAATGATAATTTTGCGAAGAGAGCTAATACCGGTCAAGGAGCCAGTAGGCCAGCTGGTCCCAGTGGTAGCACTAGAAGAACAGTTGAGGTGTCTGCTACTGAAGCAACTACCCAGAGGAAGTTTTTGAACTTAGGAAGACCACTGTCTTGGGTCTTGAGAAGGTTGATGAAGGAAGGGAAATTGCAGCCCTTAGCTCCTAGGCCTGCTATGACGCAAGGAAAGCCTGGGCACAAGGATAATGAATTCTGTGCATTTCATCAACACTCAGGCCATCTAACAGACAAATGTAAAGCGCTGCAGCACTCTATCCAAGACCTTATTGATAGCAAGCAAATTTCTGGCCCTGAGAAGAGGGAATCTGAGAAGAAGCCTGGTTATAACACCGTGCCACCACTGGTGTTTATGATCGGATCTAGCCTGCCAGAGTGGTACGTGCTGCAAGATTTATATGGGAGCGAGAGTATGGTTGTTGCCCATTCCGAGGATGGAAAGGAAAGAGCAGTCGTGGTGACCCTTGATTGTTGGTCAAGCAGCGAGAGCGGTGGAGAGGTCAAAGTGGAGGGAGAGATGAACCTTAATTTGTGGAGGTCTGATGAAGACGAAGAAGAGATAGGGGCTGTGAAAAGAAGTGGGAGAGTGGTCCCTGAGATTACGAGGGTACCAGAATCAGCGCAGACGTCAGCGAAAAAAGAGCCAGAGGAGAATCAGATTGTTAAGCAGTTAAAGAAGACTGCAGCTCAAATATCCATCTGGGATCTCTTGAGACAATCCCCTTCTCATAGGCAGAAGGTAGTAGAGGCTTTGGTCAAGGCCACGGTCGCCACCACAATTTTCCCATCAGAGCTTTTGGGCTTAGTTAAAGGAGGATCGGAGGAGAGATTAGTTTTTTCTGACGCCGACCTACCAGTCGAAGGCCGCAATCATAACCGACCCCTGTACATCAAAGCACAGATTAACGATAAGCACACCGCTTGCGTTATGGTAGACGATGGGTCTTCCATTAATGTGTGCCCTCTGATAGCTCTTCAGGCTTTTGGTTTAAATGAGGATATGCTCAGTGGATCAGATCTGACTATCACCGCCTATGATAATTCAAGGAGGCAAGCCTCGGGAACATTTAAGACCCTGGTCAAGACAGGTCCCATTGAGGTGGAAGTAGAATTTGTGGTTCTGCCCATTCCAGCTAACTTCTCAGCCCTGTTCGGGAGACCCTGGTTTCACAAGTTAGGAGGAGTGCCATCCACGCTGCATCAAATGATAAAGTTCCCACATGAAGGGGAGGTGGTGACTATTAGGGCAGCTAGGGAGAATCAGGTCACAGCGCTTGAAATAGCAAATCAGCCATTTAGTGGCTTCCGCGTGTCAATGATAAGGGAAGAGCATGGGTCAGTGGATAACCCAGTTGTGGTTAATATGATGAAAAAGATGCATTATCTCCCTGGGGCCAGTTTGGGCAGAAACTCTCAAGGGATGCAGACTGCGATCACCACTCGAGGTCAAAAGAATCGAAAGGGTCTGGGGTACAGAGGTGGTTTTGGCAAGAAGAAGACGGCAAATAAGATTCCTCATATTTCAGAAAGCTTTGTACCAGCATCCTTAATGTGCGCTTATACTAGCGAAGATGAGCCGTAATGGGTGAAGGGGAGGATTTTCCCTGGATTCGAGATCTTTAACGATGTATTTGACTGGCATGTCGGGTTTATCAAGACCACTGAGAACTTCTGGGATGAGGAGGTCATGACTCAATGTATCACTTGGGACAGATGCGAGCCTGAAGAGGTTGTCACCCAGAATATGTTAGCTGTCAGGCTGAAAGGGAAAGAGAAGATGGCAGAAATAGGGCTAAAGATGGGGGGTTTGAAGATTTCCTCAGATATACCTGAAGGGCCTCTGCTGAATCAGGAAGCCAATGAACAAACTGCAGCAGCATCAACCTCTGGAGAGGTAGAAGAAGACTGCAGCTTAGACTGTCTTTTTATTCCAGAACTTTTTTATGATGTAAATGACAATTATAATATTATTAATAAGGCAAATGATTTCTCTTACTTGTGCGATGTTTCTAATGATTTCAACATGAACATGATCATATTCCATCAATTTTTGACATCGATTCCACTGACACAACGCCTTTTAATCTTGGAACCTAGGAAAATCCGAAAGAAATTCTAATAGCATCAAAAATAACTCCTGATGAGAGAAAAAATTTTGAGAGAATAATAAGAAAACATGAAAAAGTCTTTGCCTGGACCTATGAGGACATGCCAGGAATCGACCGAGACGTAGCAGAACATGCTATCCCGACCTATCCAGACTATAAGCCTGTGAAACAGAAGTTGAGAAGGCTCAGGCCAGAATGGGCAGACAAGGTGAAGGAGGAAATTCGACAGTAGATTGAGGCCAAGTTCCTTGTTGAAGTGCAGTATCCTACATGGTTGGCAAATGTGCTCCCTGTAGCGAAGAAGAATGGGAAGGTCAGGGTGTGTGTGGATTATCGACATCTGAACAAGGCCTGCCCTAAAGATGATTTTCCACTACCCCATATCGATGTGCTGATAGACAGTGCCGCCAACTGCGCGATGTACAGCTTTGGAGATGGTTATGTGGGCTACAACCAGATCCTGAACAAAATAGCTGACCGGGTTAAAATCGCTTTCATCACAGAATGGGGGACCTATGCCTATCGGGTTATGCCTTTTGGCCTGAAGAATGCAGGGGCCACATGCCAGAGGATGGCGACCAAGATTCTGAGCTATTTGATACACAAAGAGGTAGAGGTGTATGTTGATGACATGATGGCCAAATCAGCCACCCGAGAGGGACATTTCGAAGCTCTAGAGAAGTTCTTCACCAGGATTGATAAGTACAATCTGCAGCTTAACCCCAAGAAGTGCATTTTCGGAGTGACTTCAGGAAAACTATTGGGACACGTCGTCAGCCAGAGGGGAATAGAAATTGACCCGGATAAGGTTAAGGCCATCAGAGAGATGCCTGTGCCGCAAAAAGAGAAGGATGTAAGGAGTTTCCTGGGCAAGCTGTAGTACGTCAGCCGATTCATTGCCAAGCTCACTTCAATATGCGAGCCTGTTTTTAAACTGCTTAGAAAGAATCAACCTGTGGTCTAGAACGAAGACTGCCAGAAAGCCTTTGACAGCATCAGGGAATATCTGTTGAATCCGCCAGTGCTAAGGCCGCCGCAACCGATCAAACCGCTTATCCTATATCTTGCAGTAGAGGGCAGTTCCGTGGGCGCCATGATGGCTCAAGAGGATGAATTTGGGGTGGAATTAGCAATTTATTACCTCAGCAAGAAGTTCCTGGCTTATGAGATTAAATATGCTGAAGTAGAGAAAATCTGCCTCGCAGGGATTTGGGCGTCAAAGAAACTGAGGCATTACTTCAAGTTCAGGCAGTGGCCAAACAGAACCCGTTGAGATATTTGCAAGAAGTGCCATCTTGCTTGGTAAGATGGGGAGGTGGCTGCTCTTGCTACAGGAGTTCGATGTGCAATACATCACTCACAAAACTATTAAGGGGCGAGCTGTAGCCGAATTTCTTGCTGAGCATCCTGTTCAAGGAGACACTCCCGAGTTCACCTTTCCGGATGAGGGCATAGTCGCGATTTCTGTCCAAGGATGGCAGTTACACTTCGACGGGGCAGTAAATAACAGAGGGGCCAGAGTCGGAATCATTTTGACAACCCCAGATAATGAGAAACTCCCCCTAGCAAAGAAGCTGAGATACAAAACAACCAACAATGAAGCTGAATACGAAGCATGCACTTTCGGGTTGGAAGCTCTAGCTGCACTGGGGGCAAAGAATATAGAAGTCTTTGGTGACTCATCCTTGGTGATTAATCAAATCCGAGGTGAGTGGGCTGTAAAAGAAGAGCGGCTGGTACCCTATGTTGAATATTTGAAAGAGGTATGTGGTCAGTTTGAGACCTGCACTTTCCACTTCGTGCCGAGAGATGAGAATCGTCTAGCTGATACGTTGGCAACCCTAGTGTCGATGTGGGATAATCCTGAAGGAGTAGCTATGAAGCCAGTACTAATTTCGAGTTCTGAGAGGCCCAGCTTTGAGATCAAGCCCGTAATGGAAGTAGAAGTGGCGGATGGAAAACCATGGTACTTTGACATCATGAATTACTTGGAAAGCAATGAGTTTCCAGAGGAAGCTACTGAGAAAGACCAGAGGATGATCCGAAAGCTATCCACTCAGTTCATATCCTTGGAAGGGGTGTTGTACAAAAGACAGTCAGACGGGATTTAGCTCAGGTGCTTGAATGAAAAAGAAGCCCGCAAAGTGATGGAGGAGACCCATGCAGGTGTCTGTGGGGCTCACATGAACGGTTTGACCTTGGCTAAGAAGATCATAAGACAAGGCTTTTATTGGCTTACGATAGACAATGACTGCTCGAAATATGTCAAACAATGCCAGTTGTGCCAACAATACGCAGACTTGAGACACCTACCAGTATTAGAGCTACACAATCTGACATTACCTTGGCCTTTCGCTGCTTGGGAGATAGATATCATTGGAGAGATTCGCCCTACGGCATCCAATGGGCACCGATACATCATAGTCGCAATTGATTATTTTACCAAATGGGTAGAGGCGGAATCCTTCAAAAATATTAACGCAAGGGATATGGCAAAGTTCATAGAAAGGAATCTGATCTGCAGATATGGCCTCCCTCATCACATAGTGTCTGAGAATGGGGTGCAGTTCATGGGGGAACCCAGGAAGCTCCTCGAGAAGTATGGCGTCGAACACCATAAATCCTCTCCCTACCGACCACAAGCAAATGGAGCAGTAGAGGCCGCTAATAAAAATATGAAGAAGATCCTGTCCAAGATGGTCCAAACCTACAAGGACTGGGCTGAAAAGTTACCCTTCACCCTGTGGGGATATAGAACAACGGTAAGGACATCTACGGGTGCTACACCATTTTCCCTGGTATACGGGACGGAAGCAGTATTGCCAGTTGAGATAGAGCTCAAATCACTGAGGGTGGTCATGGAAGCCCAGATTCCGGAGGCCGAATGGGCACGACAGAGGCTACAACACTTAAACTTATTGGATGGGAGTAGGCTGAAAGCTTATTATCATAACCAGATCTACCAGAAGAGATTGGCCAGGACTTTTGGGAAAAAGGTGAGAAGGCATCCACTGAAAGAAGGGGACTTAGTGTTCAAGCAGATGAGGCCAGGCATACCAGATATCAGAGGGAAATTCAGACCAACTTGGGAGGGGCCGTATATCCTTAAAAAGCTGCTGTCCAAAGGAGCTGCAATCTTATCGGATAGTGATGGAAATGAATTCAAAGAGCCGATTAATGTCGACAGACTCAAAAGGCTCCATGGCTAAAGACCAAAATAAAAAGAAGATAATAAAATGCCCTGCAGGTCGAAAACCGAAAAAAGACGGCCGTGCTAAAATTGGGCGCCTCGATAGGGTGAAAACCGAAAAAAGGCACCCTGTGCAAAAATTAGAGGCACGAGAGAAAATGTCCAATCGTGAAAACCCGAGAGGGCCGATTGGTAACAGGAGTTGATGCTGTTAAAATTTGGTCTCATGTATTAATAGGGCATACGCGGTTGAGTAAATGTCAAAACTGATCATGTATGCTGAAATTATATGGAAATTTACACAATTTTGTGAAATAGAGTGAATATTATTCTTTTCATTTTTGTCATTTTCTAGTTCTGCATTAAAAAGAAATGTAACATTAAAAGAAATACATGTGTAAGCTAAGCTAAGTCCTGCTGCTGCTCTCGCCGATCAGATGCTAGAGCCCTCGTGTCCTGTTATCAGATGCTGGACTAAGGATCCACTTCTTGTATTCTCTAGTTGAAGACACAGAATGATTGCCAAACCTCAGAATAACAGTCTTCACTGGTAGTTTGCTCCACAGCTCATGATACCTTGAGGCGAACGCAGCCAAAAGAGCTCCTCCCCGAAAAGATAAGGGAACCCTCACCACATCCTGGGTCATCCCGAGCTGACACGTACATCGAGAAGTGATGCAGAAGGTAGCTCGACGGAGCCCACAGAGGGGAACACACCCCGATGGCCCATCAATGACCACATGAGATAGTGGGAGCTAGGCAGACGTAAAACTGATATCGTCATCTGACAGCTCGCCAAATCTGGTAATGCCTTCACCAGTAGTGGCACACCCATACAATCGTCGACGCGGAAGGAAATGGCTCGGCGAGTATTGTGGGGTAACCCGAGGAGGTGGCTCAGACAGCACCCTCAATTTCTCTTGCAGCCAAATCTGAAAAAAAAAGCCGCTGGAGTAAGTAGGGTTTACTTCAGGCAAAAATAAGGCACAGGGTTGTGTGAAAATCCGAAAGGACGCACCTCCCGCTGAGAAAAGCTAGTGTGAAAATCCATAAGGGACGCACTACCTTTAAAATAATGACGTACCTGGAGCAATAAGGGGCTGCCGGTAAGAGTGGTAGTGGATCCAGAGCTCACAACGTCCAAGCCCAGAATGGTCTCAGCCAGAATGAGTGGTAAGGGTGATAACCCCAGATGAAAGTCGCTCAGAACTCCGAACAAGTGAGGGTCACCTGTCAGACCCCCTAGAACAACAGTGAGGAAGTTCATAATGCAAAACAAGAATATGATGCTTACCCGGTAGGTGGGGATGTCAGTGAACTGATCCAGAGCCTCGATCAGTGGCCCCACGGCAAAGGAAGAGCCCAGAGAAATCAGCCGGGCGGCCTCAGAAGAAGGTATGCCAAGAGCCATGGCTATGTCCCGGGTCTGGAGTAGGCCGCAACGGGGAACGCAAGGTAGAGCGCTAGGAGGGAACCAGGCTCCGAGAATAGCAGCTAACTCTTCAGGCAAAGGGCACAATTCTTGGTAAGTGAATCTGAAGACGTGAAACCGGGGGTTCCAGAAGTGGGTCGCCGCCAGAAGGAGGTTCTGGTCAACTTTGACCCGGCACAGGTACTTCAGCCCAGCCAGAGAGGAGAGGGTGCCTTCTTCCCAAGTGTGTTTGTCATCTAAGATACGGTGCATTCTTTGAGCTAGAGAGGAAGACATGCTAAGAAAGATGAAAGGCTCAAGATGTTGGAAAATGAAGAGACATAAGAGGAGCAAAATTTTGTAAGAATTTATAGGGAAGTGTCACCGACGGCCTACCCGCCTCTCTTAAGAGACGGCCTGCCCGTCGGTAAGGAGCAGACACATACGTCAGCATTGCATTCATCATGCGCATTAACTCGCATTTATTGAGAGACAGATGGCCAGCCCGTCGGTCGCTCCTACAGACACCCAGCCCGTCGGTCACGAAATTCTATATAAGGGCGAGTGACAGACGGTGCAGCGCCTGCTGTCCCTTTCATTTTCTCCCTCAAACGGTTTTTTTTTTTTTTGCTTTTTTAGTGTTTTTCAAGCATTTCTTCTTCTTTTTTCGCGATTTCTTCGTTTTTTCGCATTCTCCACTCACCGGACGCTCAGACATTCATATTTCTTCAGTTTTCTACACTTTTCGCTACTTCAAGTAAGTAAAATAACTACTTCTTTTTTTATTATTCAATTTATTTCTTCATTTCTTCTTCCTTTAACCTTAAAAATGGTTAGGATGCTTTAGATGCCTTAAAACAAATTTAGGGAGAATGCTGCCCATTTTATTTATTTATTTATTTATTCATTTATTACTTTTTGTGGTGCAGTTAATCTGAATTTTTGCATGATCACATAGGAATAGAATTTTTCTATAACTTTGTTGCTTTAGAATTATACTCTCTAGCGCACTGTTCTATGTTGTTGAGGCCTGAGGCCATTATTCTTGGGTTGTTGGGGACACACTCTTACCGGGGTGCGTCCCATTTATGCACATATATTGTTGTTGAGGCTTGAGGCCTAGTTTGAGGCCTTTTTATGCAGGAGGTTGGGCACACCCTTGCCGGGGTGCTGCCCAAATTTTTATTATTTATTCTAAAATTGAATATTTTTTGTGTATAATGCATGCCTTGGGGCCTAGAAAGCCCATTTTTATCCGCTTTAAATATTTCAATGCCAATTGCATGTTTCTTTTGCTTCGGTACGTGCTAAGCATGTTGGGCAACTTCATTTGACAAGACGTTCGCCCCTTTTTATTTATTATCAGTTTTGTTATCTCGTATTCGGGCCGCCATTGCCCTGGTGAGGCCTGAACGGGCTTTCATCTTGAAAATAAGTCTAATAATGCCTGTTTTGTCAAATTTTCGCTATCTAATTTTTTTTCTCCTTTGCAGGATGCCTCCTAGACGCAGAGCACCGCAAGCCCAGCCCGAGGTCATAGTTCCGGGTTGGATGGACGATGAGTTAGCTCAGAGATATAGAGCGTTGGCTCAGGTAGAGCTTCGAGCTAGCCGCTTCGTGTCTTGGCCGTTCCTAGAGGCCCTGGGGATGGCCCCAGAGTTTGATATGCTTGTCGAGGGTGCTGGGTGGACAGAGTTCCTTGACCCCTCTTTCCAAACTTTTCCAGAGGCTACTCACCAGGTCCTAGCCACCCTCCGCTATGGCGGTTTTCAGAGGTCGGATACTGAGCCAGGGGTGGTCCAGTTCTGGTTTGACGACGACCATTTCAGTATTACCAGGCAGAGATTCGCACAGGCCATGGGGCTCCCTATAGAGGAGGGGGTCGAGATCCCACGGCGAGCGGTGAGACGCGCCCACTGGGCGGCCATTGCCCTACCGGGAGTACTGTATGATCATGATACAGCGAAGAGCACCGTACTGGTGTCTCAAGCACTCCGGTATTTGCACAGAGTGCTATCCAGTTCTTACCTTGGTCGAGCTGGTAATCCAGGGTCACTTAATGCGGCCGAGATCTGGAGCCTCTGGGCTATGGTGGCAGGCCAGCGCCTCAACAGTAGCCATGAGATCTTGGCTAACCTGACTAGAGCTGGCAGAGGGCTGACACCGGTGGTGATAGTGGGAGGAGTTATCACCAGGTTGCTTTTGAGGTTGGGAGTTGCCCTAGACAGGTTGAGAGGACCCTTCGATGAGGGGATCATGGATGCCGCAGCGGCAGTGCAGATGGGGATGATCTCCCGATATCAGGGCAGGCAGAGGCCTACAGAGTGCTGTGCATTCACGAGACCTGGCGGATATTCTCACTTCTACCCTTGGGTCCAGATCCGGACCACCCGGAGTAGCCAGAGCAGCAGCCTCCACAGCCGGAGCAGCAGCCTCCACAGCCGGAGCAGTAGCCTCATCCTCCACACCCCAGAGCCAGAGCCTTAGCCTTAGCCTCCTCAGCCTCAGGCTGTGCCACCGCCACCACAGCAGGAGCAGCCTAGGACCCCGTCGGATTTCAACATGGAGTTCACGATGGATGAGCTCTTTGCCGCCTCACCGGCATCCAGAGCGCCGACTCCCGTCCCGTCGCCGGGTATCAGGGTGCAGAGGACTACCCACGGGCCCCCCGAGAGATGTCATCCGTATTTTTGAGGCGACCCAGGGGCATCCACCTCCGCAACACCGCCACCAGAGCCACCACAGCAGTAGCCAGCACAGCCTGACTTCTCTCAGCTCCTCACTTCCATGTTCACAGCCCTAGAGCGACGACAGGATGAGAGGGATAGAGCTATACACGAGAGGTTAGACCGCCAGCAGGCTGCTATTCAGGAGCAGTCCCAGTCTGTAGAGCGGTTAGCCTAGGAGCAGGCCGATTACATCGAGCACACGGCGCGGGAGCAGGCTCGGGTCATGGAGGCCTTCAGAGATGAGCAGGCTCAGGCCATAGAGGCCTTCAGAGTTGAGCAGGCGAGGCTGATCGAGCAGGTTGCCCAGGGTCAGAGGGAGATTAGGCAGCAGCTCGCTTATGATTTGAGGACGTCTCAGGACCAGGCATCTCAGAGGGTTGATATGACCCTACAGATGATCGACGAGTCACTCGACTCTCTGAGATCCCGGGTCCAAGCGATAGAGGGGATCCTCCCACCCTTGTCTCAGACCATGAGGGAGTTTAGGGAGCAGACAGAGCAGCGCCTAGAGCAGATGAGGTGGGCCGCCAGCGAGCAGACCAGTCAGATGAGCCAGGCATTCAAGAAGTTGGGAGACATAATATCAGAGACCTTAGGGTTCATAAGGACTTACACCCATCCTTTCTTGGATGGCTATGCTCAGGTCCGATTCAGGCAGACCCACGATGCTGGGGCGGGACCTCCACGGCTCAGCCTCCACCTCCAGCACGGCCAGCTTCGCCTCCACCTCCGCCAGGGATAGTGCATATATCGGATGATGAGGATCCCGATGAGCCCTCTGACTACACACCCCTCTGACATTCAGGGAGTCATACTTTTACATTTTTGTACATTTACACTTTGTATATACATTGTACGAAATAGACATTTCTAGTGAAAAACTTTTGTTTTCAATTTTATGCATCTATGCAGTTATTCATGATTCATTCATATTGCAGATGAATATATGCTTCCACATTTACTCATATTCCAAAATAAGGAAAACAAAAATGGTGAAAAATGATGAATAACAATTCAATAAAAAGAGAATATAATCGAAACATGGCATAGTAGATAAAGTAGAATCACGCCATTGATAAACAGGTTAAAAGATGACCACTCAAACATAAACTAACAAAACCTTTTATCACACAGGTACAGAGAAACATCGATCCGAACACAGGCATCGATTACAAGTCCGAACAAGGGCGCCAAAGATTCTTTTTTTTTTTAGAACGAGGAACCCCGCAAAGTCTCCTCCTCTTCACATCGAGTTTGTAGCCAGAGAGTGCTACATCTCCTCAACAAGCGAAGCTGCAGTTAGAGAAACACTGCTCTTCACACCGAGATTATAGTCAGAGAGTGCTACATCTCACAGTTCACGCGACAGCCAGAGAGTGCTACGCACCTTGCAGATCGGATGGGGGTTAGCAAGGGAACTTCAGATCGAAGCTGTGGTTAGAAAAACACCGCTCTTCACATCGGGATTGTAGCCTGAGAGTGCTGCATCTCACAGTTCACGCGGCAGCCAGAGAGCGCTACGCACCTTACAGATCGGATGGGGGTTAGCAAGGGAACTTCAGATCGAAGTTGCAGTTAGAGAAACACTGCTCTTCACAGCGGATTTGTAGTCAGAAAGTGCTACATCTCCTTGGCCCTACGCAAGCCGAGATGAGGCCAGCAGAAATCGAAGTCGCAGTTAGAGAAACACTGCTCTTCACAGCGGATTTGTAGTCAGAGAATACTGCAGCTCACCGACCCTGCGCAAGCTGAGACGAGGCCTGCAGAAATCGAAGTTGCAGTTAAAGAACACCGCTCTTCATATCGAGATAGTGGCTAGAAAATGCTACATCTCACCAATACCTATAGGTCGAGACGAGACCGATAGGGGTATCTTCGCATCGCCAAACAAATCGAGATGAGGTCTATCCGACAAGAGGCACGGAAGGTAAGAACCGTCGCAGGTACGCCTTCTTCCTTTCTGTCCTTTCTCTGAGTTTTGGCTTATCTAGGCGCTTGTGCACTAGTTTCCCCAAAACTGGGGGAAACTATAAGCACCGTGTCCCGGAGCGGTCCGGATCAGAGATTACCCTATGATGAAATCAGTATCCGAGCCTGTATAAATGGTTTGGATTTGGAGGTTTTAGTCCCACGCTCCACGAGAAACGAGTCTTTTCACCTTTCATAGGCAGAGGGGGAGAAAACAGGGAGTTTTCGAGTCAAAAAGGTATATTTTCCTCCACAGACGGCCAGCCCGTCTGTGAGGGCCGGCCCGTCGTTTAGGGTCACAGTCGGCCTGTGGTATTTTTCGACGACCGTCGGAAAGCACCGCCTCTGCGAGAGCGCCGCCTGATTTCCTGGAGCACGCAACCTTTCCGACGCCCGTCGGTGGAAGTAGCAGGGCTGTCAGACGAATCCTTGTGTCAGAAGGATTCTTCCGACGCCCGCCTCCATACATTGACGCCCGTCGGTCGTGCCTGGCTTATAAAAGCTTCGGATTTTCACTTAAAATAGGTTCCAAAAATTTTCAAGAGGGGAAACTCTACCAAAATTCAAGCACATTTTCTCTCTCTTCCAGCAAACACATTCACAAAGGAATTTCTTTTAATTAGAGGACCAAAATCATTAAAAGAAACTAAAATCAATTAGTTTTCTTTGAATTTTGATTCCAAAGTCAATCATTCGAGGGGTTAAGGAGGAAATAATCCATTTTCCTTTTTTGATCCTTCATTTTGCTTCTCGTGGAACGCGCGGGGCTCTAATCGACACAAGAATCTCATTTAAGCATTATCTGAGGGTAAGTATTCCGGACTCATTCTCCGTATCATTTTATCTTTGTTCCTTATTTTGCTATTATTTTTCTCTATTTTGACTCTTTTCATCTCATTTTGTGATAAAACCGCCTTTTGGATTTAAAATAGTCTTTTTTTCTTACTGTTTTTTTGGAGACAGTGGTGACCGACGGGTCATCTTCATCACCGACGCCCGTCGGTCACCCCAGTCACAGACGCTCTTCCTCTTGAGTGAGCGACGGACGTGTCGATCAACTTGACTGATGCCCGTCGGTCACCTAAGAAAGGCCGTCGGTGGGTTCTGTCTCCACATTTTTGAATCTTTTCTATCTCTTTCAAGTCCTTTTGACTTTATTTATGTTGAATCTGTATATATATTGACATCTTTTAACTTTCTGTGAGTGTATATTGATTTTCTTGGACTATCCTGAGCTTGAGGGGCACCTACCATATTCGGAGGATTTCGTCCGGTTTAGTTTCCTAACCTTCTTGGTCATTTTCTTTATTCGTTTATTCATTAATTATTTTATGTGCATGGATATGCTCTTTTATATCTCGTTAAGTGTAAAAATGGATCAATGTTTTGTACTCAATAAAACGAGGTTTGCATAAACGCAAGGGCCCAATGCCCCATTTTTATCCAATAAAAATCATCACAAATTAAAAAATCCAATTTTAATAATGATGCACCAAAGTCCTCAAAATCAGCAACGCCCCGATTTGTGTATGCATCGAACATTTATAAAAGGGAGTTGTATTTCGCTCCCTGTATTATTGTAATTTATTATTTTTGCTATTTACTTGCTCATTTACAGCTTTCCAAATATGAATGAATGCGCCTTCGATTAATTGCATCGTGTGGAGAGAGAGCAAATTGATGATAATTAAAATTTGATCATAAAATAATCGAGGTAGAAATAGATGAGAAATCCCGAACCCAGCTCTGGTCTTTGGGCTCAAAGAGGCTAGAGGTCTACCCTCCAAGACACCTTTTTGTGCCACGAGACTTTAGCGCTAATCCTAGGCTCCTTAGGGCGAGAGGTTTACCTTCCAAGACCCCTCTGGCTGGCCCAAAATGGATACTAAGCGCAGTCTTAGGCTCTCCGAGGTGAGAGAAACTTTCCCAATGTTCTATTGGATGGCGACTCCATGAAACCTCCTTGTTGCCCAACATAGACTCACTTGCGATTTATTGCAAGCCGTCAACGGACTCACAAATGCCTCGATCGCCCTCAAGCGGGTGGTCCCATGGGCGGCCGCGGGGATCCGGCGCGCGTCACACAAGTAGTTAACTAGTTCGAATACTCTTTCTTAAAGACAGGTGACATCCTAGGTTTCAGAACTTATTTTATCAATACACATGTTTTAAGCATTCTATACCATTTAGTTGTTTAAATCATATATAAAGAATCGGTAATTATATCATAGCTCAAAAACACGGAAATACTAACACTTAATTCATGCCAATACAATTCAATCAATTATAGGCCAGATTTTGGACTTTATTCATGCCGTACTGATCAACATGTTCTATTCTTATTTAAACAAATAAGAATTCATATTATTGCCTAGCAGTATATGCCTAAACAAACATTAATTATTAATGCCAAATAAACATCCTATATATGTTACGGAATATCAATTACATTTCAGAATAGTTCATAAAATATCACAAAACTTATAAAAAATCATTTATAATTGGTAAATAATTATCATATTAAATTTGGTTCAAATTCATGGTCATTTAATTCCTCAATGCATGAAGTATTTTCAGAGGAAACATGAGTCACACGATGGTAAGGAAATCTTGCCCGCCATGTAAAACACTTGAATTTGAATATTGCCATGCATAATGCTTTAAAATGGTGGTAAGGATATTCCTAACCACCGTATAAGGCATGCCACATAGTGGTCAGAAAGTCCTAACCGCCGCGTGAAATACCTCAAATTCTATATAGTTGGAAAAAATGCATTTACACAAAGGAAAGGGCTAACCTGCCCGCCGTGTAAGCTAACTAACCGCCATACCTTCTTAACTCAACACGATTACACGATGGTAAGGATATTCCTGACCACCATGTAACTTAACTAAGCTTCCCAATTTTACACTGAAGCACAGATGTGTTTCGAAAGCATAGCTGTGCAAATCTAGAAATTCATATGCTCTATTTTCAGACTCACAACCCGTTAACAATTCTTAACCATTACTCCACACAACCAACCATGCGAGACTCATGTTTTCCCCATGCTTCTACTTAGCAGTAACCTTGCTTAAACTTGTTTAATTATTCATGTAACGAAATCAAGCTTATTCATTAATTCAAAACTACAAAACATCAAAACTCATTTCTAAGATATTTAAACCATACCTACTCACTTTTCTTACAATTATCCCTATCAAATTCGCTGTAAATTATCTGCAAATCATACTTAACAATCAGGATTCATCAATCAAAGCATATATCATATTTTTATCAAAAACAATCACATGGAAAAAAATGAAGAAAAAGAAGAAAACTTACAAATTTCTAAGCAAATCACACACACAAGTCTACTTCTCCTTCTTATCCTTCTTCCTAATCAACCAATTGAGGATGGAAGAAAGGGAGAGAGCAGGAATCGAAGGAGAAGAGGAAGAAGAACCAAGAACAATTTGGAACTTTTGTGAGTGCCCCTAGCCGACCTCTCCCCTTAAATACTGCTCAATTTTTACTTTTACTTGTCAATTATTGATTGGTCATAAATGAAAATTACCAAACTAATACTTCCTTAATCTTTCTAATTCACTTTACACCTTGTAGCTAATTTAAATTTATAATCTAGCCCACTAATAATTCTTCTAATATAACTAAGGTCATATTAACAAATTATACATTTTCTAACTTATAACATTCACCGAAACTTTTGTAATAATACCAACCATGTCCCTTTTTAACATCCTCACTATAATCACATGCGCATTCAACACTGTGCTTTCTCTAAAAACACGTCCAATTACGATTAAGGGTCTTTTGGGTCATTACAATTTTGAAATTACCTTTCAATAGAACATTGAAAGGGTTATCTAACCTCATAAAGCCTAAAACCAAAAAGAGTTCGGCACACCACTCTTATTTATAGCTTGGTTAAAGTCATAAGAGGGTTTTTATATTAAATTTTCATTCCTTCTCTCATTTGACTTATGCAATTTTATTAAAGCACATCCCAAGAATCAAAAATAAAAGCAATAAATGAAGCAATTTAAAGCAATATAATACATTAATTTACAAAATAAGGGCAAAATACAACCCCAACCAATTAAAGTGAAATAGAAATAATCCATAAAATGGGGCATTTATTCGAAGTTGGAACATTGGTTCCCGCATGCATATTTACAAAAATAGCTTTTAGGTGACATTTTATTGAAGGAAAACTTGAACATTGGTCCTATTTTATTAAAGAAAACCTTATTAATTTATAAAAATATTTTTGTATTTTTTCATATTGGTGAATATAAAATAACAATTATCATAATGAAAACCAAATGAATAACATTCAATAATAATAAAAGCTAAATAACATAAAAAGAATGTTGAGAAGAGTGAACCAAAATGATGCCTTCAAATCACCCAATTTGAGCCTCCATACTTAAAAGTAACTTATAAAACCAAAGCAAAATAATATTTTAGTAACATTAAAATAAAACATTAAAAGCAAAATAAATGGCAAAACAGTAGAGAAACATTAAAGAAAACCTTAAATTAATAATGCCAAAGATAACACAAGAAAAGAAGTTAAAAACAATAAAAAATAAGAAATGGACCAAGGACGGCCAAAGAGTTTAGGACAGCCGTCCGAGAGGTGAGCAACGGGAGGAAGAAATTTTTCGTTATGCCCCATCGCTTGCTTGGGCAACCATAATCGGTAGTACCTTCTTCCCGTCGGTCATCTTCAGAAGTGAAAAACAACCGAAAAACCCAATTTTTAAAACACACAAAGCTTAAATTCTCACATTTTATGGATTTTAAAACATTATTTGATGCAATTGGTGGGATCCAAGTGGCAAAATCTGCTTTTTCCACCTCACCGTATGCATGTAATATAAGGTTTTGGGAGGAGACAGGACTCCCATTTCTGCATGTTGTTCGGCTGATCTCTCTCTTGCTCCTATTATTTTCTTTTCTTCATCTTTAGTTTTTTGTTCTTGATTTTGGTTGGGTTGTTTTCTACTGGTGGAATTCTGTTAAGATGAGTTCTGAGTTGAGTTATTGATTTGTTAAGGTAAGAGGTTAAGTTTGCGTGGTACTTCCTATTCATATTCTTTCCCTTTCGATTGAATTGGAGATTGATTTTCTTTGTTCCCAATTCTATAATTTGATTGTGCATGTGGTGGTGGCAATGAGAAAAGAGAAGGGCAGAGCTAAGGAAATTGAGGTTTGGGAAATTTGTGTATTATTTCATTTTTTATGTTTAACTTCTTGTTTTGAAGTATACATGGAAAATTTGTGTTGAGTTGTTGTGATAGTTTTGGTAGATTTGATAATTTGGGCATGTTGAATTTCTAAGGGAAACTTTTCTCAAATTTAGTTGGACCTCTATTGATTTTTTTGGTCATAAGTCAAGTTAGGAAATTTCAAATTGTATTAAACCAGTGCCATTAGAAAGATAAGACAAATACCAATAAATGTCTTAGAAATAGCCATGAGCTAAGTTTAGCTCTACATGCTCAAAAATTAGCCAAAACAGAGGTGTCTCTATTTTGGTCGGTACATTGGAACAGTTTAGGTTGTTTTGATCATATCTGATAATTTAGGACTCCAAATGATCTGAAATTTGTGCCATATGAAAGATAACATTATAAAGATCATTTTAATTTGATTTTTCCCAAAAAATTAGTTTTAGATGTTAGTTTACATAGTGCAAGTTTGAGGAGAAAAACTGTCACACCCAAAATATGGCCTAGTATAAATGCATGTGTAATTGGATCATTAAAAGGGTATTTTGGTAATTTATGCAATTGAATTAAGGACTTAATTGAAGAGTTATTTAAAGTATTTGATGGAATAATTTTTATTAGTGTCCAATTGGTAATTTATAAGGATTTATAAGGGAATTTGCAAGGACTAGAAGCAAAAGTCTAGAAAGTTGTAGAAGAGGACCAATAGTAGAGTGACAAGTGGCTTTAGTAGGTAAGTGCATTAATGGGGATTTGAAAGGAGTAGAGAGAGGGAAGGCAGAATTTTTTTTAGCTTTCCTTGGAAGCTATCTGATTTTGGCTCCTCTTCCCTTCTCTCTCACGTTTCCTTGCTCTTTCTTTTCTCCATTTTTGCTCTTTTCCTTTGCATGTGCTGTTCTTCAAACTTTGAGCTAGGGTTTTGAGTTTTTGAAGAGTTCTGAGAGGTAAGTGGCTGTGCTATTGGTTTGGTATCTTCTTCTCCACCTTCTTCTTCATTTATGGTTTTGTTTTACATGGGTTAATTGGGTTTTATTTTGATTGGATTTGTGCAAGAATCTGAAGAGAGGAGGAAAGATAAAGGGAAAGGAAAGATTGGATCTTAAAGTCAGTGGCTTTGTTGAGCTCCATTTCCAGGTTTGGGAGTTTGTATTTAGCTGTGTAAATTTGAGAGTGATTGTCAATTTCTCTTTGGATCTTAAGTTGATATGCAATTATTTGTTATTTATGTGTTTTGGTATATGAAAATGCATGAGTATAATTGATTTGTGAACATGATTTGTGACGAGATGGTACAGTGTTTTGCATGTTGATTTAGAAGTGTATATGCATAAAGAGGAAAAACTGCAATTAGGGCATTAGGATTTTATAGGGGAGTGAAATAGTAGGGTTACAACGGTTTAAAATTCAAAAATTTTCAAATTTCGAGCTCTTTAGCGATCTCGCGACATTGTCGCGCTCGTGACAGAGACAAAAATTCAATTTAACAGCTCGCGAACACATCGCGATCACGCGATAAAAATTTTTCCTCACCTCTCTATTGTGCTCGTGGCACTAGTGGTGCTTGCGACAGAATAGATTTGCCCAAATGAACATTTTCTTGTCGCGCGCTCCTTGCCAGGTGCGATCGCGACAGCAACCTGCAAAATCATCTGCCCTGCACTGTCGCGCTCGCGATAGTGAGTAATTTTCAAAGAATATTTTTTTCTTTTTCAAAATAATACTGTAAATTTAAATAAGTTGAATTACTCACTATCTAATATACCCTATAGAATAAAAAAATAAACAATATTTGTAATATATAAATGCAAAAGGCACACAAAAATCTAATGAATAACATACAAAACAACTTAAAATTTCACTAAGTACAAAATAAAAAGAACATGCAAGTAATATTCAAACCACTTTTAAAGATATATAAGAAACCTCTCTACCATGAAAAGTTTCTTCTAAATAGACCTTGCATCTTTGACCATTTGTTTTAAATAGTTCTCCTTTATTATTCTTTAGCTCCAAATAACCATGGTCAAAAACTTGGTTGACCTCAAAGGGTCCACTCCATCTAGACCTCAATTTTCCAGGAATGAGTTTCAATCTAGAATTATATAATAGGACTTTATCCCCAATCTTGAAACTCTTGTATCTAATATGAGCATCATGCCATTTTTTGATATTTCTTTATATATTTTAGCATTTTCATAAGAAATAAGTCTTAATTCACAAAGCTCATTAAGTTGTAAGCATCTTTTAACACTTGCATCTTTTAGGTTATAATTTAAAGTTCTAATAGCCCAATATGCTCTATGCTCTAACTCAATAGGCAAATGACAAGCTTTTCCATATACTAACCTATATGGTGTCATTCCAATAGGTGATTTAAATGCTGTGCGATATGCCCATAATGCATCATCAAGCTTATGTGTCCAATCCTTCCTAGAGCTAGAAACTATCTTTTCTAAGATCCATTTTAGTTCCCTATTAGATACCTCTACTTGACCACTAGTTTGTGGATGATATGGAGTAGCTACCCTATGATGCACACCATATTTATGCAATAAAGAATCAAAAGAGCGATTAATAAAATGCTTACCGCCATCACTTATGATAGCTCTTGGCACTCCAAACCTTAAAAAGATCTTCTTTAAGAATTTGATCACCACCTTGGAATCATTAGTTGATATTGCTTTGGCTTCAACCCATTTGGATACATCATCAACACCAACCAAAATGTTGTTTTGTTCAAAGGATATAGGAAACGGACCCATGAAGTCTATTCCCCACACACTAAATATCTCCACTTCCAAGATATTGTTCAAAGGCATTTCATCTCTCTTCCCCATGTTACCAGCTCTTTGACACTTATCACAATGAGCTACAAATACCCTAGTATCATGAAATAAAGTAGGCCAAAAGAAACCACATTCTAGCACACGAGAGGCAGTCTTAGAACTACCATTATGATCAGAATACAAAGATGAATGACAATGTGTTAAAATGTTTGCACATTCACCCTCACTAACACAGCTTCGGATAATACCATCCCCACCTATCTTAAATAAATAGGGCTCTTCCCAAAGTTAATTTTTGACATCACTAAAGAATTTTTTTCCTTTGTTGCCATGTCAAATCATTAGGTATAATTCTTACAGCAAGAAAATTAGCAAAATCTGCAAACTAAGGACTATTTACTTGCTCAATAGACATAAGAGATTCATCCGGAAAGGATTCATTAATTTCATTGTTATCTCCTGTAGGGCCTTCATCATTTTCTAACCTTGACAAGTGATCAGCCACTAAATTTTCAGACCCTTTTTTGTCTCTAATTTCAAGGTCAAATTCTTACAATAAAAGAACCCAACGAATTAATCTAGGCTTAGCATCTTTTTTAGAAAATAAGTACCTTAATGCAACATGATCCGTATAGATGATTACTTTAGATCCTAACAAATAAGACCTAAACTTATCACATGCATAGACAACCGCTAACATTTCTTTTTCAGTAGTTGTGTAATTAACTTGAGGTGATGACAATGTATGGCTAATATAGTAGATCATATGCAAATATTTACCTTTTCTTTGTCCTAACACACATCCAACAGCAAGATCACTTGCATCACACATGATTTCAAAAGGTAATTCCCAATTAGGAAAAGTAATTATAGGTGCACTAACAAGAGCATTTTTTAAAGTTTCAAAAGCTTGCATACATGCATAAGAAAATTCAAAAGGTACATCCTTAACTAACAAATTAGTTAAAGGCTTAGCAATCAAGGAAAAATCCTTTATAAACCTTTTATAAACCAGCATGTCCCAAAAATAACCTTACCCCCTTTAGTGTAGTTGGTGGAGGTAATTTCTCTATCAATTTTGTTTTAGCTCTATCTACCTCAATCCCTTTACTTGAAATTTTATGGCCTAGAACAATTCCTTCTTCAACCATAAAATGACATTTCTCCCAATTTAGTACCAAATTAGTTTCCTCACATCTATCCAATACTCTATCTAAATTACTTAGGCATAACTCAAATGAGTCTGCATACACAGAAAAATCATCCATGAACACTTCCATAGTGTCTTCTATCATATGCCCAAAAATAGAAGTCATGCACCTTTGAAAAATTACTGGGGCATTGCATAACCCAAATGGCATTCTTCTATAGGAAAATGTCTCATATGGACAAGTAAAGGTGGTCTTTTCTTGGTTACTAGGATAGATAAAAATTTAAATGTATCCTGAATAACCATCTAAAAAGCAATAATGAGAATGGCCAGCTATCCTTTTTAACATTTGGTCAATGAATGGTAAAGGAAAATGATCCTTTTTAGTGGCTGAATTTAACTTCCTATAGTCAATACACACCGTCCAACCGGTGGTGGTTCTAGTAGGAATCAATTCCCCAATCTCATTTCTAACTATAGTTATACCCCCTGTCTTAGGTACACAATGAATAGGACTTACCCAAGAACTATCCGAAATTGGATAAATAATCCCAGCATCTAATAATTTAATGACTTCTTTCTTAACAACTTCTTTCATATTAGGATTAAGTCTTCTTTGTCTATCAGCTTTTGGTTAACATTCATCTATCATGTTAATCCTATACATTACTACATTAGGACTAATTCCTTTCAAATCAGAAATTTGCCAACCTATACTCTTTATTCTCTTTCTAACAACCCCTAACAATGAAAACTCTTGTGCACTAGTGAGTTTGTTTGAAATAATAATAGGTAAAGTATGATTTGGACCAAGAAATGCATACCTCAAATGACTAGGTAGCTCTTTCAATTCAATATTAGGAGGACTTACATTGAAAGGTGGCAATGGAGCTTCATTTCTATTTAGAAGTTCAGGCCTTGAGCTCTCTTGCTCCACCTCTTCATTGACTTCTTCAAAATGAACCTCTTCTTGACCTGCATTGTCTAACACTTCCAAAACACAAGCATTAATGACATATATTTTCATGCACACATTCTCATCCATGGGATATTTTAAGGACTTATCCATTTGATATTGCACACTATCTTCCCCCACTCTTAAGATTAAAGTGCCCTCATAGACATCAACCAAAGCCCTACCAGTTCTCATGAAAGGTCTTCCTAAAATCAATGGACATTTTACATCATATGCAAAGTCTAAAATAACAAAGTCAGCTAGTAGAATGAATTTATCAACTTTCACAAGCACATCTTCTACTATGCCATATGGTTTTCTAATAGATTGATCAGCCATTTGAAAAACCGTAGAAGTAGGTTTAACATAGTCCAATCCTAACTTCTTAAAGATAGTCAAAGGCATAAGGTTTATATTTAGGAAAATCAACATCTCCTAAAGTGCAAGGAATAGTAAAACTACCATTATCCTTAAGCTTAGTAGGCAAATTATTTGAAATTATTGAACTACATGCTTCAGTCAATTCTATAGTGGATATATCCTCCTAACTTCTTTTCTTTGAAATCAAGTCTTTAAGGAATTTTGCATAATTAGAAATTTGTGTAATGGCCTCAATCAAATTTAAATTTATGTGTAAGTGCTTCAATTTATCAATAAAAGATTGGAATTGCTTATCTTGGTGTTGCTACTTTAAGCATTGTGGAAAAGGCGGACGAGGTTAAAAAACTTGTGGAGTTTGGCTTTTGCTCACCCCTTCTGTCGTGCTCACGACAGGTGTCGCGATCGCGACAGTGGGCGGATTCTGAGTCCTCGCACTCGTGAAAGGAAGTGCACTCGCGATGTCTGCCTGCCCCTCTTCTGTCGCGCTTGCGACAGAAGGTTCATCATTCTGAAAATTTTTCTATTTTTCCTGCACATTCTTGCCCACATTAGTAGCAACAAATTCATTATTATAGGATTTACCTGACCTCAGTTTAATGGCTTTAAGATGTTCCCTTGGATTCTCCTCCGTATTACTTGGTAGATTTCCTTGCATTCTTGATGGTAAAGCCTTAGCTATTTGCACTATTTATACTTCCAAGTTATAGATGGATGAGGCTTGATTTTTAGTGATTTGGTCAAACTTAGTTTCTAGCCTCTTTTGGTTCTCTTCTTGTGAGCTAAACTTTAAATTAATCCCCTCTAAGAACCTATCCATTTTAACTTCTAAAGCTCCAAACCTATCTTGAGGTGGTTGAAATCCTACCCCCCTATTTTGGTTACTACTATTCCCCCATGAAAAATTAGGATGGTTTCTCCAACCAGGGTTATAGGTGTTTGAGTATGGGTTACCTCTTCCTTGCCCTTGGATAAAACTAACTTGCTCTTCAAAATTATTTATTCCCAAATTGTAAACCTCACTTATATGACCTTGTTGGCCAAAAATAGTGCATACCTTTTGTGAACTACCCCCCATTCCTAGGCTACTAGCTTTTTGAGTTAAAGCTTCTATTTGAGCTTGTAAAGCTACAACAAAATCTATGGCACGTACCCCCCTAGCATTAGAAGTAGATTCCTTTACTCTTTTGGTGGGCTACATACAATTGTTCATAGCCATTTCTTCCAGCAATTCAAAAGCTGCTTCTATTGTTTTCCTCATCAAGGAACCACCAGCTGTAGCATTAATAGTACCCCTAGTTGTGGGGTTAACTACATTGTAAAAGGTTTGCATCAATAACTCCCTTGGAAGGTTATGGTGAGGACACATTCACTACAATTCCTTAAATCTCTCCCATGCTTCATACAAAGATTCATTGTCATTTTGCACAAAAGTTGTGATATCTTTTATAATTTTTGCAGTTTTGGCTAGAGGGAAGCATTTTGATAAAAATGCTTGGGCCAATTGGTCCCAAGTGGTTATTGATCCTCTAGTTAATGAATTCAACCAAGCCTTGGATTTATCCTTCAAAGTGAAAGGAAAAAGTCTAAGCTTAATTGCATAATTAGAAACTCCATTAATTTTAAAAGTATCACATATCTCTAGAAAATTTGCCAAATGAGCATTAGGATCCTCATTTGCCAAACCATAAAACTGAATACTATTTGGTATCATTTGCAAAAGAGAAGGTTTAATTTCAAATTGGTTAGCATTTACCATAGGCCTTACCACACCTTGTTGAGCACCACTCAATGCGGGTGTAGCAAAATCCATCAACCTTGGTGGATTTTCCTCTTTAGCCATTATTGGTCTCTTATTCTTATTCTTCTTTTTATTGGATTTTCTGTTACTTGACAAATATCTCTCTATTTTAGGATTCAAAGGTTCAAGCTCTTCTTGAGAACTTCTTGTACTAGGCATGAACTTATCAAATCCTGTAAAAACAACACAAAACAAAAATTAAGTCAATTAAACAAACAAACAAACAAAATAAAATAAATATTGTAATCCAAAATCATAAATCAAGTTTCACAATGGCAATAAATAAAACATCATTCCCCAGCAATGGTGCCAAAAACATGTTAGCCTATTTTATATGTGCTAATTCCGCAACCATACGGTGTACCGAAATAGTACAAAAGATGTCAATCCCACAAGGAATGTGCTAATTATTACACACTATTACTACTCAATTTTAATCTTGTTTACAATGATCATACATTTGATGAATGAAAGTGGAAATACTATATCTAATTATAATTAATTTAGTTATAGATAATCGAAGAAGATAAAAGATTAATGATTATAAAATAATAAATAGAACTTGAATTAATTATTCTTGATTATGATTATATTCTTATCATGCAAGTCAAGTTGAATGAAATTCCAATTTACTCTTTCAAAATAAATTAGAGTGCCTAAAACATGCATTTATAATTCTAACTCACAATTTTCATTAATGAATTAAAGTGTTACATATGCAAATTTCAGGAATAATAAACAACCTATAACAACCATTTAATATTATGATTTCTCAAATAATACTTCAATGATGAAATTCTATTAGATGTAAGTAAGAATTTATCGTTCAATTAAATACTTACTTATAATGATCATGCATAAAATACTAATAGAAAATTCTACAAGAGAGAATATTAAATTGATATGAATAATAAAATATAGCATTAAATAATCAAGTTCATATATTCATCACGAAATAATTACAAAAAAGAAGTAAAGATGAGAAATAAGAAAGAGATCTTTCAACCCTTTTCCCTTCCACAAAGGATATCTTTTTCCTTGCAAGTAATCTTCTTTTCAAAACATAGAAATCTAACTTTAAACTTTAACTAAAAAAAAATGTACTTTCTACTTATAGAATTCTTAATAATAAATATTTAATAAAAATTATTCAACTCCTAAAATTATAGTTAAAACTACTATTTATAAAGTTCCAAGAGATATGTTCCTTCAAGTGTCCCTTAGGAAGGTTGCAAGGCTTGGTGAAAAGTTATCTTTCTTCAAGGCAAAATTTGAATTATACTTCCAACGATCCTCTCTGTCGCGCTCGCGACAAAACACGTCTTGCTCTTTGCTCCACTTTCCTCGCGCTGGCTTTCCTCCATGCCTTGTCGCGACCTCGCGATGGCGGCCTTGCTCGCGACACTGCCTGCTGGCTCCTTCTCTTTGGCTCCCTTCAAGTGCGCGTCCTATCACGCTCGTGACAGATCACTTCTCTCCTTGGCTTTCTTTCTTCCTTTCTTCCTTTGTCTTTGGCTTGGCGCTTTCTGTCACACTCGCGACAAACTGATTATTCCTTAGCTAATTTCTGCTCTTTTTTCTCCTTCTCTTCTCCATTTTCTCCTACACACACAAAACTCAAACAAAACATAAAGCATACCTATTTCTAACACAATTAACTATACATAAACATTATTTTAAACATAAAACATGAATTAAATATGAGCTATTTAGACTCATATCAAGAGCCTCGGTCAAACTAGTTATTATTTGCACCAAAACCGTGGCTTTTTCTTATTTTTAACTTTTATAGACCTATTTGACCTCTTTTTCATTTTAAATTTTTTCCTTGGACTAGTCACAACTAGTATTTTTCATTTATCAAATAAAATATTTTTCTCTTTCGAGTATACTTTTTACCTTGAGAACTTCCCAGGAGGTCACCCATCTCAGTATTACTATCACCCAAGCACGTTTAGCCATGGAGTTTTGAAAGGATCCAGTTACTAGTATGATCACACCCAAAAAATACTTTTTACGACTATCGTAATTATGGGCCATTATATGTCGGTTATTGCAAATTTTGAGCCATTACAAGTTCAGAAGATGAATCAAAAATATGTGAATGCTTAGGACCTTGTTAGTGTAATAGAATAAATATGCTAAGCAATGAATGAATTTTTACTAGAAATTATAATAAGATAAATAACCCAGAAATAAATAAAAAATTATTTATTAAGATTAAAATATATAATAAAGGTGAAAGAAAATAGAAATTTTAAGTCGTATGATTTTAAAGAAATTTGTGATAGGTTTAATAATAAAAAGGAATCCTCAATACAAGATTTATAAGAAGAAGTTAAAATATTAAAGTAAGAAGTATATATTCTAAAAGAAAAAGTTCATATTTTAGAGGAAGAAAATTTTAAAGCTAGTTTAAGTAATCTGTTTAATGTTAAAAATAAAAAAATAAGCCTCTTTTTAATTTTCAGTTATTAAAGATACAAATAATGAAAATGTTAATAGTATTTCTCAAATGAATTATCAAAAATGGTATGTTAAGGTAGAAAGAGTAGTTAATGATGATTTTCTTTCATCAACTTTAGCATTAATAGATAGTGCTAAAGATCGAAATTGTATTCAGGAAGGAATAGTACCTACAAAATATTATGAAAAAACTTCAGAAATATTAAGCACAGCCAATAGATCTAAATTATCAATTAATTATAAGTTACCAAAAGTAAGAATATGTAATCAAGGTTATTGCTTTAAGACGCAATTAATTTTGGTAGAAAATTTAAACTCAAGAGTAATTTTAGGAACACCCTTCATTACCATGCTTTACCCCTTTCAATTATGTAACAATGGTATAGTAACAAAGATTCTCAATAAAGATATTCTTTTTGAATTTACTTTCCCAATGATAACTAGAAATATAAGTCAATTAAAAAAATATTCAGGAAATTAATTTAATAAAAAATAAATAGAATCATATTAAATTCTTAATAAATGAAATAAAAGAAAAAGGATAGAAATCCAACTAGAAGACCCAAATATTAAGCAAAGAATCAAAGAAATAGAGAATGCCTTTTCAAAAGAAATTTGTGCCCCAATATCTAACGTTTTTTGGAAAAGAGAACAACATATTATAAAATTACTTTATAATAAAGGTTTTAGTGAAGAGAAAATTCCTACAAATTCTAAAGCTACACACATGTTAGAAGATTTAGAAAAATTATGTAGAAAAGAAATTCAAGATTTAAAAGACAAAGGATTAATTAGGGATTCTAAATCACCTTGGTCATTGTAGATACCGAGTCCTGAGGCAGCTAAGATTAGAGTTACCCGATGAAGATACCGGTACCTGTTTCACAGGTAAAGGAGTGAAGTTGTAGGCATCCACCCTTAAATTTCACAAATTTTAAGGATATTGGTGACCAAAAATCCTTTTTATATCTCTTTTATTTCGAAAGAAGCATTTTCGTTTAAAGAAATTTTTTTCTTTTAGTTGACCGATGCATGTCGGTCAATCGGTGCCCGCCGGATGCATTGAACCACGGCCTCTTGCCGTCGTTCGCCTCGCGCGAGCAGGTGCCTGTCGCTCGCGCTTGAGGGATGTTTGCTCGTCTCCCATGAGTGGCGGCCCATCGCTCGTGTTGGAGGCATGCCCATCCCTCTCGCACGACCGGGTGACTATCGCTCGAGAGGCGAGACTGTCCCATTGACTGACTCCTGTCAGTCGGAGCCTGGCGGCGAACTGCTGGTTATTTTGTGGATAAATACAAAATTTAAAATGTTTATCCTCAAGGATAAACTAAAAGTATTTGATTTCATATCTAAAGATTATTTGAAATCACTTTATCTTTATGGATAAATCAAATGCTTGATATTTATCTTCAAGGATAAATAGAAATATTTGATTTAAAAAAAAATAATTTGATATCATTTATCCTTAAAGATAAATCAAACATTTGAAATCACTTTATCTCTATGGATAAATGAAATATTTGATATTTATTTTCAGGGATAAATAGAAATATTTGATTTCAAAAGATAATTTTATTTCAAACTTGATGTTTATCTCTAAGGATATTTGAAATTTTGTATTTATCTTTGAAGATAAATATTTAATTTTTATTTTTATCCCTAAATCAGCATTAGCAAATAAATAGAAGGCTAATGAAAGAGAAGGGGGGAGGCTGGGTTTTTGGAAAACCTTTTGAAAAGAAAGAAATCAATTTTTTATAAATAGAAGTTTTCTCTTTATATTTGATTTTCTTTGGAAATCTATCGAAAAGGAAATTTAAAGGTAGATTCAGGGAAGGGAAATCAATTCTCTTCTCTTGATTTACCTTCTTGAGATTCCATATCTTCTAAAAAGATAGAAGTAAATTCGAGGAAGGGAAATTAATTCTCTTCTCTTGATTTACCTTCCTGAGACTTTAGATTATTTCAAGAGAACGATTAATTTACCTTATAGAATTTAAGGGAGATCCATACAACTTTTGTCTTCCAGAGATCAATATTCTGAGGGTAAACATCCTGGGTTAATCATTCTTGTGTTAATTTTAATACCTTGACATGAGACACATAAATTGATTTGAAAATGAAAATTAATTTACCTTGTCGCTTGTTAGCATATTTTATAGGTGCTAATTTCTGTAATTATACGGTGTACCGAAATAGTACAAAAGATGTCGATCCCACGAGGAATGTGATGAATTTATACACTATTACTGCTTAATTTTAATCTTGTTTACAATGATCATTAAATAGAATGTTAGTGTTTAACTACTTAATTGTGCAAATAAATTTAACCTAGTTATTGATAATCAAAAGAAGACAAAATATATATAATGAAAAACTTAAAATAATGAACTTGATTCCATCATTCCGATTAATAATAATCATCTTTTCATGCAAGCCAAGTTGGAATATATTTCTAACTCATTCTCTCGACATGAATTAGAATGCTCAAAGTATACCTTTAAAGCACTAACTCCTAATTCTCATTAATGAATTAGTTAACTCTAATTACATACTTTAAGATTATTTACCAACCTATAACAACTATCTCAACATACTGATCTCTCTAGTTATGTTTTGATAATGAAATTCTATTAGATTTAAGTTAAAATGATCTCTCGACTCTATCTTAACTTATAAAAATCATATAATTGTACTAATAGAAATTCTGCATTCAAAGACTATTAGAATAGATGGAAGTAGAAAATAATAATAACATTCAAATTCATTGAAGTAATATTCATTAAATTACAGAGAAGAAATAAAAGATAAGAGAATGAGAAAGAAATCTCTCAACCCTTTTCCCAAACTCTTGTAATAGATTTTTCCTCTCCTTGATCTTCTTTTTCAAGACATAAAACTAACTAAGAAATTTAACTAAGGAAAAGAAAACTGTTCTTCAAATTGCAGAAAAACTACTTAATAAAAATTCTGTGTATTCATAATTACAATTGAAAGTATTATATATAAACATCTAAAGATTATGTTCCTTCAAGTGTCTCTTCAAAAAGTTACAAATCTTGGTGAGAAGTCATGCCTTTTCAAAGCATTATTTGAAAAATTCTGTCCAACATTCCTCTCTATCGTGCTTGCGACAGTACGCGCCTGAATCTTCACTCACTTTCCTCACGCTAGCTTTCTCCGTGCTTTGTCGCGACCTCGTGACGGGCTCTTTGGTCGCGACAGATTCTTTCTCTCTCTCTTCCTCCTCTTTGTACTCTCTTCCTTGGTTCATTCTGCCGCGCTCGCGTCAATGTCACGCTCGTGATAGAATTTCCTCTTCTTTAGCTCATTTTCTGCTCCTTTCTCCTCCTTTCTCCATTTTTCTCCTACACACACAAAACTCACACAAACACATAAAACATACCTAATTCTAACACAATTAACTACACATAATTAATATTTCACCCATAAAACATGGATTAAATATAAGCTATTTAAGCTCATATCAAACACCCACACTTAAACCTTTGCTTGTCCCCAAGCAAAACATATCAATAACAAAAATAACTCACACAACACAAACAAACAAAATCTTGGAGCTCATAATCATATTTGATAAATATTTGGAAATCACATGCATAAACTATCGCCTCCTATCATATTAGCCTAATTATGCAACTTCTTAAACATTATCATTATTCATTAGACTTCAACCCCTATGTACAATTGGAAAACCATGAAATTGCAAAACACAATGATGTTTGATCTCAAGATTTGGAATATCTTAACACATGTAAAGATTATTTCACACAAAGCATTGCCTAAGGTAATTCTCACTCAAACACTATATTTTTCAAGCACTCAATCACTCAAGTGTTTATAGGTTAGTGTTTCTCTCATTCCTTAACTATGCCATTGCATACCATAGGCTTGTAATTAATAAATCTCTCCACTTATAGTAATAAGCAGTACATGAAATTAAAGAGTCTTATAATAGTTGTAACTTAGCTTAGGTAAAGGTGGGATAATTTGGATTTAAGTAGCTTCTATTGTGTAGAGAAAAAGTTTTAACACAACATAGGAGATTTAAAAAATTTTAAGCATAACATGGTAATCTTACTTTCTAGCCTAATTCCCTTCTTAGGTATCCACATTTACTGCTAGTTATTTTCTTTTTTTTTCTGTTTCTTTTCTTTTTCTCTTTTTATTTTATTTTATTATTTTTTTTTATCTTTTATGTGGGTGCATTTTATACTCCATCCCACTATTTTTCTTTTTGTTTCTTTAGAAACTAGCATTTCTCATATTGAATTGGAACCACTTCCACTACCATCATGCTTTTCAATAACAAATACATCTCCCATGCTATATCAATCCCAATTGTTTCCACAATACGGGTGATTAACAAGAAATATTTATTGTTTATCAAAAGGATAGGGCTAAATATATGCTTAATAACAAAATAGGTTATAGGCTCAAACTTGGCTACCTAAAGTAAAAAAGGCAAGTTCTTTAAAGAAAGCCAAAAATGGTTCATTCTAGATGCCCTTATCATGTCTCATGCACATCCCATACTATATATGAAGTCTCAAAATTTACTAAAAACAAATTCTAGAGGATATGGCATCAAAAGGCTCTCATACAAGAAAAATTTATTGTATAAGGCTCAGAAGCTCACATAGCTATAGGACAAACTACCCTAAGCAATAAGTTGGCAAAACAATCTATTTTCACATGCGAAAAGATATTCAACTTAAAAAAAACCTACAACAAAGTGCTTTGCTAAGTCATGCCCTTCACTATGCACATGAAAATGCCAAAGTTTCCCAAACAATAATAATGTTCAAAAAATTTACTACTTAGACTAAATGTAAAAATTTCAAGCTATAAATGCATTTATTTCCAAATAAACATCAAATATATAAGCTTCAAAATCAAATGCCCAAAACATCTAAAACAACCTAAACATAAAAACCTAAAACTAGCAGCACATGTATAACACAGGCTACACTAATCAAACAAACACATATATACACAACCAAAAATAAGCACAAAACAGAGCACTCCCCCACACTTGAAGAACACAATGTCCCCATTGTGAGAAAGAGCAACAAACACACAACATATAAACAACCAAAATGCAAAACACAAGACAAAACAAAAATAACATAAACAGAAAATAAAAATAAAGGAAAGAAGAGAAACAAACTCATAAACTCCCACTAGGGGAGCTTGGTGGAGTTGGAGAGAATTCAACATTTTGCTTGCGGAAGAACGAGAGAAGTTTACGACTGATGCTTTTTTGATTGTTGTGGACAGCCCTCATGGTAGTTTCAAAGACGTCCATCCTAGCTGCCAAACTCTGGTTTGCAGCTTCAATACCATCCAATCGATTCACCACTTGTTCAAGACCAACATGAGATCTAGATTCTGCTGTAGTGCTACCAGCAGTAGCGTCAACCCTAGCAGCCTCCTCGTCCTCAGATGATTCCTCATCTAAAGAGTCATGAGCCACAGCTGCTGAAGAAGACTCTGGAGCTTTTCCTTTCCCTTTATCTATACTAGGTCCACCTGTACCACGATCAACAAATCTAGGAGGCCAACCTCCTTTAGTCAACACATTAGCACGCCTTAAGTATGCAGCATCTAACATAGCAACAGATTCATTTTTATCCTAAACAAAATTAGGCAAATCCCCTAAACATCCTACAATAATACCCGTCACCATGTGACACATGCCAACCGTTTTGCTCTTAGCTGTAGATGCATGATGTAACCCATCAAAGATAAAATCAATTGAATCAGGTGTTTTACGAGATTGCAAAAGATCCAAAACAAACAAATCCTTAATCTGAACCTTTGTACTTTCAACTCTACCAAACAGTGCATGACAAAGAAATTTATGAAACAACATTAAATCATCATCTTTTATATGATGATTAGTAGAGTTTTTATTGTTAAAATTATCCAAACCAGTTAAACGTTTCCAACCATGGTTGGTTAAAAACATGAGGGTCAAAATATTTGCCATTTAAAGGAAAACCAAACCATTCATGCATCTCTTCATAGCCAAAAACATACTCAATCCCTTGATGCCTAAATTTCAATTTAGTTTTACATTTATCAACATATACAAGGGACAGAAAAAATTCCAGCACCCAATCTTTCTTAATAGCTAAAGAGAAAGTAATAAATTTTCCCCATTTCATATACTTAAGAAAATTGTTAAATTGTGCATTAAGTCCTAAATTATCCAATAAAGAAAAATCAAGATTCCAGAGACCAACGTAAGCTTTCTTATCAAAATAAGTGAACTTCTCACCTTCTTCTTCACTAAATATGGGAAAAGGACAGTCAAACCTGTTTTGAAGATGAACTTGCTCTGATCCCGTACTAGAACCTCCGAGATCTCTCTTTTCCTTGTGTGACACCAATTTAGTGCGAACCATCTTTGAAAAGTGTTAATAATAAAGTTGAAAGGAAAAAGAGAAAATCAAGAAAAACAAATTAAACTCAAAAACCCTAGAAAAATTGAAGAGAAGAAGAAGAAGATTTTAGAGAAAAATGGAGAGAAAACTCAAAAGATCGAAAAAGACAACTCAAAATGAAAGGGAAGTAGAGAATTTAGGGTTTAACAAATATATAGGGGAAGAGAAATAACTGTCAAACGGTTAGAAAATTCAAATCCCGCATCCTATCGCGACATTGTCGCGATCACGACAGAATTGAAAATTCAAAAATGCTGCTCGCGAGACTAGTCACAATATCACGATAAAACAAAATTCCTCCTTCTGTCGCGCTCGCAACAGAAGCGAATCACCAATATTGAAAAAATTTTGCTTCCCTCACTGTTGTGCCCGCGACAGTGAAGAATTTTGCAAAGAATAAAATTTCCCTTAGCAAAAATAATAAAAAATTTTAACAACTATGACATACTAACGTAATAAAACCCTGTAGAACAAAAATTAAAAAGTATTAGTACATAAAACAACATAAAAATAATATAGTAACTAAATAAAATAAATCGAAAAAAATAAATGTATAAATAACTACTTAACCAACTTAAAAGAGATACTAGAGACCATTCTCTTTTGAATTGTACCATCCAAATACACTTTACATCTTTGACCATTAGCTTTAAACAACTCTCCCTTTCCATTCTTTAGCTCTAAGTTGCCATGGTCAAAAACTTGTGCCACCTCAAATGGGCCACTCCACCTAGATTTCAATTTTCCAGGAAATGACTTTAACCTAGAATTGTATAAGAGGACTTTATCTCCAACCTTGAAATTCTTATATCGAATGTGAGCATCGTGCCACTTCTTCGATCTTTCTTTATAAATTTTTGCATTTTCATAAGAAAGAAGGCGTAACTCATCAAGCTCATTCAATTGTAAACACCTTTTGACACTAGCATCCTTAATATCATAGTTCAAAGTCCTAATAGCACAATAAGCTTTATGCTCTAACTCTACAGGTAAATGACATGACTTTCCATATACTAGCCTATAAGGTGTCATCCCAATAGGTGTTTTAAAGGTAGTACGATATGCCCATAAGCATCATCAAGCTTATATGCCCAATCTTTCCTAGAATTAGAGACTGTTTTTTTGAGGATCCATTTAAGCTCTCTATTTGAAACCTCTACTTGTTTGAGGATGATAAGGAGTAGCTACCTTATGATGCACTCCATATTTATGCAATAATGAATCAAAAGAATGGTTAATGAAATGCTTACCTCCATCACTTATGATGGCTCTTGGCACTCCAAATCTTGTAAAGAGCTTCTTCAAAAACTTGATCACTACTTTTGAATCATTGGTTGGCAATGCTTGAGCCTCAACCCACTTTGACACATAATCTACCCCAACCAATATATAGTTTTGACCAAAAGATGTAGGGAAAGGACCCATGAAGTCTATCCCCCACACATCAAAGATTTCAACTTCTAAAATAGTATTCAAAGGCATTTTATCACGCTTCCCAATATTCCCAGCCCTTTGACATTTATCACATTTAGCTACAAAATTCCTAGCATCATTAAACAAGGTAGGCCAATAGAAACCACATTCAAGGACTCGAGAGACATTTTATTAGCACTATTATGACCTGAATATAAAGAAGAATGGCAATGAGTCAAAATGTTCACATAATCTTCCTCATGCACACATCGACGAATGGTGCCATCCCCACTAATTTTAAATAAGAATGGCTCTTCCCAAAGATAGTTTTTAACATCACTAAAAAATTTCTTCCTTTGCTGCCATGTCAATCTGTGTGGTATAATTCCTGCAACAAGAAAGTTAGCAAAATCTGCATACCAAGGTACATGAACTTCTTCTATTGACATTAATGACTCATCCGGAAAAGATTCATTAATTTCAATGTTATCTCCTAAAAGTCCTTCATTATTTTCCAACCTTGACAAGTGATCAGCAACTGAATTTTCAGAGCCTTTCTTATCTTTAATTTCAAGATCAAATTCTTGCAACAATAAAGCCCAACGAATTAGTCTAGGTTTGGCATCCCTTTTAGCAAATAAATACCTTAAAGCTGCATGATCTGTATATATAATGACCTTAGATCCTAACAAGTAAGACCTAAACTTATGACATGCATAAACCACAGCCAACATTTCGTTGGTTGTATAATTAATTTGAGGAGGTGACAATGTATGGCTAGCATAATATATAACATGCAAATGTTTCCCTTGGCGTTGACCTAAAACACATCCTACAACAATGTCACTTGCATCACACATAATTTCAAATGGTAAGTTCCAATTAGGAGAAGTGATTATAGGCGCACTTACAAGAGCTTCCTTTAAAGTATTAAAACCATTCATGCAATCATTAGAAAATTCAAAAGGCACATCTTTTATCAATAAATTGGTTAAAGGTTTAGCAATTAAAGAAAAATCGTTAATAAATCTCCTATAGAAACCAGCATGCCCAAGAAAAGATCTTACACCCTCAAGTGTAGTAGGTGGAGGTAGTTTTTCTATCAATTCCGTTTTTGCTCTATCCACCTCTATCCCCTTTCTTGAAATCTTATGCCCAAGAACAACTCTTCTTCTACCATAAAATGGCATTTTTCCCAATTGAGAACTAAATTAGTCTCCTCACATCTAGCCAAAACTCTATCTAAGTTTGTCAAACATAGTTCAAATGAGTCACCATAGATAGAAAAATCATCAATGAAAACTTCCATGATATCTTCTATCATATCCCCAAAAATAGAGGCCATGCATCTTTGAAAAGTAGCTGGTGCATTGCAAAGCCCAAAAGGCATTCTCCTATAAGCAAAAGTCCCATAAGGACAAGTGAAAGTAGTCTTTTCTTGGTCACTAGGGTAAATGAAAATTTGAAAGTAACCCGAATAACCATCAAGAAAACAATAATGAGAATGGCCTGCTATCCTCTTTAACATTTGGTCAATAAATGGTAAAGGGAAGTGGTCTTTTCTAGTGGCTGAATTTAACTTCCAATAATCAATGCACACCCTCCAACCGGTTGTGGTTCTAGTAGGAATTAAATCCCCATTCTCATTTTTCACTACAGTCATCCCCCCTTTCTTTGGGACACAATGAATGGGACTTACCTAAGCACTATCCGAAATTGGATAGATAATCCCAGCATTAAGCAACTTAATGATTTCTTTTTTAACTACCTCTTGCATATCTGGATTTAATCTTCTTTGTCTATCTGCTTTTGGTTGACGCTCATCTACCATGTTGATCTTATGCATGACAACATTAGGACTAATTCCTTTTAAGTCAGAAATTTGCCAACCAATACTCTTTATCCTTTTTCTAACAACCTCTAACAATGAAGACTCTTGTTCATTAGATAATTTGTTAGACATTATGATAGGCAAAGTATTATTAGGGCCAAGAAATGCATACCTTAAATGGCTAGGTAGTTCTTTTAATTCCACATTAGGAGGACTTACAATTGAAGGTGGTAAAGGTGCTTCATTTTTGAATAAAGTTTCTGGCCTTGAGCTTTCTTGTTCCACCTCTTTATGAACTTCTTCTTCATTACTGTCCTCTTCATGACCTGCATTTTCCATTACTTCCACAACACATGCATTAATGATATCAACTTTCATGCAAACATTCTCATCCATGGGGTATTTTAGTGCTTTATCCATGTGATATTCTACACTATCTTTCCCTACTCGTAAGACTAGAGTACCTTCATATACATCAACTACAGCCCTACCAGTTCTCATGAAAGGTCTTCCTAATATCAAAGGGCATTTCACATCATAAGCAAAATCAAATATAATAAAGTCAGCAGGCAAATTGAATTTATCTACTTTCACAAGCACGTTTTCAACAATTCTAAATGGTTTCTTAATTGATTGGTCAACCAATTGCAATACCATTGATGTAGGCTTAAAATAATCCAATCCTAGTTTCTTAAAGATAGACAATGGCATGAGATTAATACTTACCCCTAAATCACATAAACATTTAGGAAACTCAACATCCCCTAAAGTACAAGGGATAGTAAAACTCCCATTATCTTTAAGCTTAGTGGGCAAATTATTAGAAATTATAGAACTACATGCTTCAGTTAATGCCACAGTAGATATATCTTCCCAATTCCTTTTCTTAGAAATTAAATCTTTAAGAAATTTTGCATAATTGGGAATTTGTATTATAGCTTCAACAAAATTCAAATTTATATGCAAATGCTTTAATTTATCAATGAAAGAGTGGAATTGCTTATCTTGGTGTTGCTGCTTAAGACGTTGAGGAAATGGGGGACGAGGTTGAAAAACTTTGGAAGAATTAGCCTTAGATGCCCCTTCTGTCACGCCCGCGATAGGTGTCGCGCTCATGACAGAAGACTCTCCTCCTACTATCGCGCTCGTGAAGGGTACCGTGCTCGCGACATTTCTCGTCTCTCTTCTGTCACGCTCGTGACAGGCATTGCGCTCGTGATAGAATAGTCATTCTTCTCCCCATTATCCTGCACATCTCCATTCTTGTTAGTATTAACAAATTCATTAGTGTAGGATTTACCTGACCTTTATTTGATTGCATTTAGATGCTCCCTTGGATTTTCCTCTGTATTGCTTGGTAAATTCCCTTGCATTCTTGAACGTAAAGCCTTGGCAATTTGCCCTATTTGCACTTCTAAATTATGGATGGATGAGGCTTGGTTCTTTGTGATTTGATCAAATTTTGTCTCCAGCCTCTTTTGGTTCTCTTCTTGTGAGTTAAACTTCATATTAATCCCCTCTAAAAACCTATCCATCTTAATTTCTAAGGCTCCAAACCTATCTTGAGTTGGTTTAAAATCTACCCCTCTATTTTGGTTGCTACTATTATTTCCCCATGAAAAATTTGGATGGTTCCTCCAACCAGGGTTATAAGTGTTCGAATAAGGGTTCCCACACCCTTGACCTTGAATAAAACTAACTTGCTCTTCATTATTAGTTATCCCCAAATTATACCCTTCACTAAAATGTCCTAGTTGCCCACAAATGTTACAACCATTTTGCTGACTACTTCCCACTCCTAAACTATTAAGTTTATGAGTTAAGGCTTCTACTTGAGCTTGCAAGGCAACTACAGAATCAAGTGCATGTACTCCCCTAGCATTAGAAGAATTAGACTCCCTTACTCTCTCGGTAGGTCACATGCAATTGTTCATTGATATTTCCTCCAACAATTCAAATGTTGCGTCAATAGTTTTCCTCATTAAAGAGCCACCAGCTGCAGCATCCATAGTTTCTCTTATGGTAGGATTAACTCCATTATAAAATATTTGCATCAACAGCTACCTTGGAAGGTTGTGGTGTGGACACATTCGCTGTAATTCCTTAAACCTTTCCCATGCTTCATACAAAGACTCATTATCATTCTGGACAAAAGTAGTGATATCCTTTATGATTTTGGCAGTTTTGGCTAAGGGAAAATATTTTGATAGAAATGCTTAGGCCAATTGGTCCCAAGTGGTTATAGATTCCCTTGTAAGTGAATTCAACCAAGCCTTGGCTTTATCTTTCGAAGTGAAAGGAAAAAGCCTAAGCTTAATTGCATCAACCAAAACACCATTAATCTTAAAGGTATCACAAATCTCTAAAAAGTTTGCCAAATGAGCATTAGGATCCTCATTTGCCAATCCATAAAATTGTATGCTATTTTGAATTATTTGTAAGAGAGAAGGTTTAATCTCAAATTGATTAGCGTTTATCGTAGGTCTTACCACACCTTGTTGAGCACCACTTAATGCGGGTGTGGCAAAGTCCTTCAATCTTGGTGGATTTTCTTCTTCATCCATGATATGTTTCTTATGCTTATTCTTCTTCTTGTAGGATTTGCGGTTACTTGACAAAAATCTTTCGATTTCAGGATTCAATGGTTCAAGATATTTTTGAGAATTTCTTGCACTCGGCATGAACTATTAAATCCCGTGTAAACAAAAACAAAACACAACAAGTCCCACAAAATGAACAAACGAATAAAAAAATAAAATATTGTAATAAAAAATCATGAATCAAGATTCATAATGGCAAAAATCATTTATTCCCCGGCAATGGCGCTAAAAACTTGTTAGCATATTTTATAGGTGCTAATTTTCGTAAGTATAAGGTGTATCGAAATAGTACAAAAGATGTCGATCCCACGAGGAATGTGATGAATTTACACACTATTACTATTTAATTTTAATTTTGTTTACAATGATCATTAAATAGAATGTTAGTGTTTAACTACTTAATTGTGCAAATTAATTTAACCTAGTTATTGATAATCAAAAGAAGACAAAATATATACAATGAAGAACATAAAATAATGAACTTGATTCCATCATTCCAATTAATAATAATCATCTTTTCATGCAAGCCAAGTTGGAATATATTTCTAACTCATTCTCTCAACATGAATTAGAATTCTCAAAGTATACCTTTAAAGCACTAACTCCTAATTCTCATTAATGAATTAGTTAACTTTAATTACATACTTTAAGATTATTTACCAACCTATAACAACTATCTCAACATACTGATCTCTCTAGTTATGTTTTGATAATGAAATTCTATTAGATTTAAATTAAAATGATCTCTCGACTCTATCTTAACTTATAAAAATCATATAATTGTACTAATAGAAATTCTGCATTCAAAGACTATTAGAATAGATGGAAGTAGAGAATAATAATAACATTCAAATTCATTGAAGTAATATTCATTAAATTACAGAGAAGAAATAAAAGATAAGAGAATAAGAAAGAAATCTCTCAACCCTTTTCCCAAACTCTTGTAATAGATTTTTCCTCTCCTTGATCTTCTTCTTCAAGACATAAAACTAACTAAGAAATTTAACTAAGGAAAAGAAAACTGTTCTTCAAACTGCAGAAAAACTACTTAATAAAAATTATGTGTATTCATAATTACAATTGAAAGTATTATATATAAACATCTAAAGATTATGTTCCTTCAAGTGTCTCTTCAAAAAGTTGCAAATCTTGGTGAGAAGTCATGACTTTTCAAAGCATTGTTTGAAAAATTCTATCAGACGTTCCTCTCTGTCGTGCTCGCGACAGTGCGCGCCTAAATCTTCGCTCACTTTCCTCGCGCTAGCTTTCTCCTTGCTTTGTCGCGACCTCGCGTCGGGCTCTTTCGTCACGACAGATTCTTTCTCTCTTTCTTCCTCCTCCTTGTGCTCTCTTCCTTGGCGCATTCTGTCACGCTCGCGACAGAATCTCCTCTTCTTTAGCTCATTTTCTGCTCCTTTCTCCTCTTTTCTCCATTTTTCTCCTACACACACAAAACTCACACAAACACATAAAAATACCTATTTCTAACACAATTAACTACACATAATTAATATTTCACCCATAAAACATGGATTAAATATGAGCTATTTAAGCTCATATCATCACTTTATTTGACTCATTAGTAATTTATTTGATGATAATTAATTAAAAGTATGAAAGTTTGGTTTTAAATCCGTTTCCTTTTTTTGAGTTCTAGAGATGATTGACGCGCTGAAGGCTCTACAGATGGCAGTCTCTCAAGCGAATGACGGGTCATTGCGGAGCGCCTCTTCTTCCTATCGATCATCCCTGGGATGGCCGTCCCTCGGTTATCTAGTTGTTCCTGACTTTTTTTTTCTCATTTTCAACAATTTTGATTCTCTTCTCTCCTTTAATATTTTTCTACCATTTTTATCATCTACTTTATTTTAATTCATTGTCTTAATGTTTTCTAAAATGTTATTTTGTTTGATGAATTTCACTTTCGAAGTATGGATGATAGAATGGGGGGCTCAAATTACATAAGCGACTACATTTTGCTTCATTCTCTTTTATCCTCCTATTTTAGCTTTATTTTAGTTTGGTTTTCTTAGACCTTATTTATTTGGCTTTAAATATCATAAGCGGTTTTTTGTGTGCGTTAACATAAAAAGTGTAACAGCCCGAGGAGTATTGAGTGTGATTAGTGTAATTAAGTGAGTAAAAAAATAGGGTTTACAGATTTGGACTAAATTGAAAATGAGAATTAAGGACCTAATTGCATAAAATTAAAGTAGTGTAGTGACCAAAGTGTAATTTTGCTTGATTAGTGTTAAGTGAGATTAATTAAGCTAAGTTGGATTTATTATCCTTAATTGATGTAGTAGTAGAAATCAAGTGTTGCTTCGAGAGAATGCCACCTAGCTTTGGGATAGCTCATGGCTTGACACCTAGCAAAACCATGCATATAAATGGATTTGAGGAAGGCAGAAATTGGTCACTTTTGTAGCATTCCTTGGTTCAGCCATCCTCTCAATTTTGCCCTCTTTCTCTTATTCTTCAACCCTTTTCGTCTCTCTCTTGTTCTTCACTTATTGGATTGGTTTCAAGTGGGTTCAATTGAATGCTAAGTTACGTCCACGTAAAGGTAAGCCTAAGTATTATTTGCTTCCTCTCTTTGATTTAGATTTCAGTTCATGGCATTAATTGAGTTTTGTATGTGTATGTATATTGATTGTAAGATGAAGAAGCTAGTCGAAAGGCAAAAGGGAAAAGAGAAGGCCATTTGAGTAGTGAAGAGTGAAGGAGAGTTTCAAGAGGTTTGGGATTAGATTTTGTGTTAACCTTTGATTAAATGCATGCTTGATTAGTTTGGGATTTAAATTTATGTAGATACATGATTATTGAGTTTAGAAGTTTTGCTTGATTATATGATAATTCTTAAATGCTATGGATGAGGTATGTGCTAGTGATGTGTTTTGAGTGGAAATGGAAGTGTGTGTTAATTGTGCTAGTGATTGCCATGTTTATGCATGAACCCTAATTTCGGAGATGTGAGTAGTGGTTGTGTAATTTATGGTTAGTGTTATATGTTGAGAATTTGATTGTACTGTAATGTTCATATATGTGTATAAGAACTATAGTTTGAAGTTGGTGTATTGGTTTGACCATGTTGGCTGATTTCAAGCTTGATAAGCTTGATTGTGTAAAACTGTCTTTGTGGTCCATTTGACCTATGTGAGTTGTTTATGCGATATTTTTAGTTTTAGTGCTCCAAATTGGTTGATTAAAATTTCAAATGAAACTTAAGCTCCACGGCTAAAAATGTCTCAGAAATATGGTTGAGCTAATTCTAGCTCTAAGTGTCCCAAAAGTGGCCAAAACATAAGTGTCTCTATTTTGGCAGGTTCATTGGAATAGTATAGGTTTTTTAGGCCATATCTGACATTTCAGATGTCTAAAGGACCTACAATTCATCCCATTTGATACTTAACATCCTAGGGAACAATTGTTAAGAGGACATTTTTCCTAAAAATGAAGTTTAGATGTTGGATTTTGCAGTTCAAGTTTGAGGTGAAAAGCAGTCTCGTAGGGCACCTGATGGAGGCTACTGTTGCGAACTCGACCATGGTCGCGAGCACGATAGAAGAAGTTACATAAGGCATTTTTATTCTAATTTTGATCCCACGGTTGGCATGTATCATTTCCCACCTTTACCCTCCTATAGTTTTGTGTATTTTTGTGTGTTTTTCCTTCTCGAAATGCATCCGAACTTCATTGCAAGTTCCTATAACTTGTACAATTCATACCGAACATTATGAAATGAGTATATGAATGTTTGTCAATTGAAATTATATGTAAATGATGCTATGGTATAGTAGTTTAATAAAAGAATTAACTGTATACATGCTTTTTAATTATTCAACATGACATGGTATACGATATTGATCATATATGATTGAATTATAATGTGTTAAGTATATGAAGATGTACAAAGGAGTGTGTGCTTACTTGATGATGTTATATTGCTTTATATGAGTTCATGGACATCATGTTATGTGATCAATGAACATTATTTGGTATTGGTAATATAAGATAGTTGTGCACCTTGTATGAACATGTTAAGTGAATATGAATGAGAGTAATGTATATGATATAGCATGAATTAATTGTATAGCCTGTAATCGAGTCGTGGATAGATAAGCATTCTTATAATGGGTTAGTCATTCGTAGCTGCCAGTGTGACACAGACGGGTGTCTAGTGTTTGATACCGACGGGTATCCAGTGATCTAGTGTTAATATATTAGCGAAAAGTTATATAATATTAATATATTAATGAAAAGTTATATCTGTGATAGATTTTTTTTTTCCACACAAACATAATTTTTTACCTTTCAAACTTTTTAATATATATAATTAATTCCTAATTGTAATTAATTTAATAATTTTAACTCTTTAATTTAAATATTTTATATTTAAATTATTAAAATTTAATATGATAAATAATATTCAATTAAAATGTGGAATATTAGTTTTAATATTCTTATAGGTAGCATTTAACACTTACAATTCGAATTAAATATATTTCGACTTAAAAACAAAAAAATTTCATTGCAAGTAATAATTAATATTTAATAAATTTAATAAATTACTATTTTTCCATTTATTACATTTATCTATCCTATGCATGCATATTGACACAACATTTTTAGTTTATATTTATAATTTGAATATTATATTTAATTGTATTTAGTTTCTAATTTTTATTTTTAAGTATTTTGGACATTTTAATTTTTTTATGAATATATCTTATAATTATAGTGGTTAATCGATCGAAAAATCCGAAACCGATGTAATGGTTGACCGATAGTAACGAACTGGTTAATGGTTAGTGATTTTCAAAAACCGATAGTTAATGGACAGGTTTTTTTGGGGCTCATGGATCGGTTAACCGATCCATGCTCACCCTTAGTGTTAATTGTTATTCATAAGTAAGAGTAAGTACTGTTTAGTATTGCGTAGCGTCCCTATATCCTCCCAAGGGGTTTTGGGGCGTTACAAAAAGCATCAAAAGATTTCTACGAATGAATAATGTTTTTTTTGATAAAATAGGACCAATATCCTTGTTTTCCTTCCAAACAAAAAGGTTACCTTAAAAATACTTCTTTTAAGCATGTATGCGAGGAGCAGTGTCCTCATAT